>CM065803.1:15054500-15690000 GCA_033398695.1 Orobanche coerulescens
TTACCATCTCACGATTAGGGATGTTAATCTTATTCGTACTTAATCCTACTCGGATAAACCCGTAACATGGTCAGATATCGACCGGACCCTTAAATTTGTGACCGGGTATGAATAGGATATGAGGGTATAGAATATTACTCGATTACCCGATCGGCAAACTTATTTAAATTATATAAATATATTATTATTATACAGTATATATTATATTACATAAAATAAAATATAATAAATATTTATCATACTAAATTTACTTTATTAATGACATATTATATATATTATATGTATTAAAAATATTTAAAAAATAATATAGGGTATGTGGGTACCTGAACACCTATTGAGTACTCGATTACCCGATGAATAATAATTGAATACGATTTGAATTAAATAAGGTATGATATGAGAGAGGCATACTCGTACTATACCCGATCCATTGACATCCCTACTCATGGTTCAAGCATTTCAAATATACTTACACTAAGTGACATAAGCACCTCAGTGTCGTGGCTAATTATTTCGAGGCCACAAAATTTTAGTTGCGTCCTTTTAATTAATATTCAAAAAAGATATGCATAAGTAGAAATAGCTTGTTTTGCCCCTTTAGATATAGTAATATTCTTTTCTGCCCCAAGTTTAGTAACAACTCTTTTGATACCCAAATTGTCGAATTTGACCTTTACTCGAATATATTCGAGTCATTTATTTTAATTTCGAGTAACAAAATTTCGAGTCATATTAAAAAAAATACAATATTTTAATTCGTGTAACACGAACATAATTACCCGAATGACTTCGTGTCACACGAATTCGGGTAATTATGAATACAGACTTCGTGTCATGAATTCGGGTAAGAATATTACTCGAATATTCGAGTTTCACGAAAATAAATTTTCACGAAATACTCGAACTGGCTTCCTTCTTCACGAAAACCGAATTCGGGTAAGAACATTACTCGAATATTCGAGTTTCACATTCGGGTAAGAACATTACTCGAAGTACTCGAGTTCCTCTTTATACACTCGAGGCTGGCTTCCTTCTTCACACCTCCGGGTAAGAAAGGACATTACTCGAATATTCATGTTTCACGAATACATTACTCGAAATACTCGAGTTCATCTTTAAAACAATACTCGAACTGGCTTCCTTCTTCACGAATCCGAAACGAGTTTCACGAAAACAAAGACTCGAGTCGTCTTCTTCCTTCTTCACGAATTTACTCGAGTCGTCTTCTTCCTTCTTCACGAATCTGAATTCGAGGTTCAAGCAAGACTCCAGTCGTCTTCTTCCTTCTTCACGAGTTTCACGAATCTTTCGAATTCGAGTTTCACGAATCTTAGTTTCAAGAATCCGAATTATTTTCTCCTCCTCGATGGCGAATTCGACTTCCCCGAATTTGAGGCATTCCCCGAATAGCGCCGCTGACGGTAATGCCGATTCCGAGCCCGCTGCCGCCGCCGAAAACCAGGTAAGATTTTATTTTCGTGTCACTCGAGTATGCTCGTTACTCGATTTCGGTTTACACGTTTTACATTTGATTTACACGATTTGCATTCGAATTATAAGATTTGCATTCGATTTACACGATGAAATAATAAATTAAAATAGAGAAATTTGAATTTGGGAATTAAGTAGCGCCGGTCAATCCCAAATACTTATCGTGTGTTGATATCATATTATTTATGTATGAATTGATATCGATTGAATTGCTGTCGTGTTGAATTGATTATTTATGTAACCTTGGTAATTCGCATTCGAGTTTCAATTCGAATTTGGGAATGTTATAAATATGGATATCTTGTCGAATTTAGTTAGTTTGTTTCGTTTAGTTAGTTTATTTCGTTTAGTTAGTTTATTTCGTTTTTTTATTTGTCTTACTCGAATATAGTTTATAAGTTACTCAAATTGGACTAATTGACCAATTAGATTTCTCAAATTAATTTAGAAGACTAATGTCCTTCCACAATTAGAACGATGCAAATTGATTTATGATTATTCGAATTGACATAAAACTACTAGAATTAGGATGACTCGGATTGTATTAGAATGTCTCGAATTGCATTAGATGATTGAAATTGAATTAGGATGTCTCAAGTTGAATTAGAATAACTCGATGGAAATAAATCGAATAAATCCCACTGTTACTCGAATTGTCCACTTATTTTTTCCCGATTACATATTACCTCAATACACCCGCATGAAGCTAAAATTAAGATAAATTTGAATCGGCAGGTTGTTTGGAAGAGGCCGAATATGCGAGGTTCGAAATGCTCCATAAATGGGTATGTTAGGTTAGGGATTGTTAAGACGATTGTTGCTGAGCTGCGGAGTGTAGGTGATGACACTATTAGGGAGTTTAGAGAGTCGTGTCTTGGACACTTTGTCCGGGAGGAGTGGGGGGGGTTCGTATCTAATGCCGCATTGCATGCCTTATTCTCGAACAAGGTGATTAGACCGGATGCACAGGCCGATGAGTTTTGGTTTAGGCTCGGTCATCGCTTTATTCGATTTTCTAGATATGAGTATGCGTTAGTCACGGGCTTGCGATTCGTAGACTCCGACTTTGATGTACACGGGGACGATGTTTCACCGGAGGGGAGTGTGTACGATCGGTATCCGTTGTTCAGTCGTGGGGGCAGATGTTAGACCGCATTCATGATTGATTTGCTGCTGGATATTTTAGAGAGCATTCCGGTGATGCGCTGAAGGTCGCTAAGGTGTTGTGTGTCTGCTATTTGATATTCGGTGTGGATGGTGGCAAGCGTATTGCTGACCGGTGGTTGTGGACATTGGTTGAGGACCAGAATCGGTGGGAGAGCTTTCCATGGGGCTTATATTCATATCAGATTTTGGTTACGTATTTGAGCGATGTTCCCACTGAGGTCCCCGCTGGTCTGGATCTGAGTTACCATTTTTATGGTAACATATACGCTATTATGGTACGTCCTCGCATTCATTAACTTAATTATATACTCAAACTCAGAATAAATATTGTTATTGTTTCTTATATTGGGATTCAATTATTGTTTTTAGATATGGGCTTGCAAGGCTATACCTTCGTTAGGCACCAAATGTGGGACCATGCTCGGATCTTCTTTCATCCAGCGACCTCGTTGTACATGCTGGAAGTTGAAGAAGCTGGGTCATGTTGATTTTACCACATTCTTTGATGATGAGGTAATCAATTATAGGTTTTTAATACGTAAAAACTTTTGTAGATATTTAAGGTAATAATTAGTGAAAATGAATCATTGAATTGTATTTAGATTGATTGTTTTGAGGTGTTATCTCCGACACCTGAGGAGGAGCAGGAGCTGTATATGCAGTCCATTAGTGATGCGGCGAGCGAGTGGGTGCAGTATACGCACAAGATGGCCCTATGCAAGAAGGGTGGGGGGGAAGGGGAAGGGGAGGGCTCGTGATGGTGATGCTTCTGTCGGTGATGTAGCCGGAAAGTGTATTGTCCGGCAGCGGACATCTGGTCTGGTTATTTCTGACCCTCTATATCTTACTCATGGACGTGAGTCATCAGCAGAGCCTCGTGAGCCTGTGCATACTGATTTGCCGCCCCATAGTTCTCCGATACGGGGTCCTCACCAGACTGCATCTTCTTCGGCACGGGGTAGGGGTGAGCTCGGTTTGGTTTGGTACGGTTTCTAGCTAAAACCGATACCGAACCGCATCTTATCGGCATCTAGCATTTGAGTACCGAAATGATTAGGTTTTAAATCGGCTCGGTGTGATCGGTTTCGGTATCGGTTCGGTAGCGGTTCGGTGTTAATGGACTGATTAAATGGGCCACTTAAGTTGGGCTTGCGCTAGACCCAAATTGAACTACTTAGGCTAAATCAGACAATTGTAAGTTCAAATAAAAGGATTTAGACATAATTAATCCACTTCAAAGCTTGAATATAAAATCTACTTCAATAACATGATAATAAGTAAGGATTCACAAAGTCCAATATCAGATTAAACAAATATCTTGAATTTCCTCCTCAACACAAGTCCATCAATTCATAACAACCTGCACAAAAAAAAAAAAACAAAGTTTCCAGAATAGTCATCTGTTTTATCGGTTCGGTTCGGTTTTTAAAGTCGGGATCCATATCTGAAACCGAAACCGAGCCGCATAATTTGGTTTTCAAAATTTTAAGAACCGTACCATACCAATATCTTATTGGTTCGGTTTTTCGGTTTCGGTTTTTTCGGTATTTTCGGTATTATCGGTTTTTATCGGTTTTTCTGCTCACCCCTAGCACGGGGTACTCAGGAGACTGCGCCGATTACTGATTTTGATACTCTTTTCACCCATATGCATGCATATATGGATTCATCGGTCGAGCAGATGCGTCGATATGTTGATGACGCAGTGGGCAAGTTATGTCGACATATTGATGAGGTAGTGGGACAGTCTGCTCCTCTTGATACGCCGGCATGGGACTTTGGAGGTATTAATGATCTTATGCGCGATTTTCCGTCTCATGCCTCGATTCTGACAGAGCCTCGATTTGACAGAGCGCCTATTCCCCCCGAGCAGACCGAGAGAGTCCCCGCCGCTGGTGGATCATCGTTGCCGACAGAGACTCGTGTGGATGGAGCGTCGTCTCCCGCCGAGCAGACTGTGGGTGTCCCTTGTAATACCCTCTGTAATACCCGGTTGTAATTCAGTAATTATCATTCAGTATTTACCATTCAGTAATTGATACTAAGTAATTTCATTCATTATTGATCATTTGTCACTCATTTTCAGTCATGGTATTCATCATTCAGAGTAATTGTATCGTGTATCAATCGTCATTCATCACTAATCTGATTGGAGTTTCGTGCCGTGTTTATCATCATTGTCATTTTCGTTGCGAGCTGTGCGTGAGGAGTAGCGCACGCTACATACTCCTTTTAGCGTACGCTAATTGGGTATAGGTAGCGCACGCTACCACTCAGCTTTAGCGCACGCTAAGGTTACCCTGGCTGCAGTCCAGAAGGTACTGGACTGCAGGTGAGTTATAAGTAGCGCACGCTACGAATGGTAAGTAGCGCGCGCTAGTGGGTTGAAGTAGCGCACGCTAATATGAGGTGTAGCGCGCTAGGGACAGATCAGGTTGAGTCCAGTGGCTCTTGGTCGCCTTTGAATTAATTCATAGCGCACGCTATGTCTTTATTGTTAGCGTCGCAATCGATATATTAGCGCACGCTAAATAATGGTTGTAAGCGCACGCTATCGAGTCGAATCGAGAGAACGAGCGGTTTCACGGATTCCAAGATCGGGCATCAAATTATTCGTTAGCGTACGCTAACTATGAGCATTTACGTACGCTAGTAGTGTGGTCGTAACGCACGCTACAAAAGGTACGTAGCGCGCGCTACCGTGTTCGGACAGTGGGTACTGGACTACCCAAATTACTCGTTAGCGCACGCTACGCACAAGGGCTAGCGCACGCTTACCTGGACTGACTATAAATTGGACAGTTTAGTCAGAGTTCGTCATTTATTCATCTCATTTCATTCCTTCGGTAAATTTGGGTGATTTCGAGCGATTCGGAGAGGATTCTTCGAGGTGTATTCATCAATCATCATCTTCAAGCTCATCTTTCGGATTAATCATCGTTTCATCATCTTCATCTCATCGAATCAAAGGTATTAATCTCTTGGATCTAGAATTTCGGATTTTTGGGTTTTCCTTCCGATTTCTTCGTGTAAGTTTGGATTATCATTGGAATATGTTAGATATGGATTATCTACCTTGGATAAGTATATTCTTACGGATTTAATGGTTATTTTCGGAATTATTTCAAGAACCCTTGGGGTTGACTTCGGTTAATTGGGGATTTTCCAATTGATGTTGTTGTAATCATGAATTATGGATTCCTAATGGATTATTGATATCATTGAAAGTGTTTTGATGGTTTGAAATACTCATCTTGGAGTTGGTTTCGATATATTCGAGTTCGAATATTGTTGTATCGACGTTTGGATCGATTATGATCGTTTTGCTTGATACGTGTATTGATCGATTGTCGGTACTTATTGTTATTCAAGGTTGTTCGAGCGACCGGCATTTCATTTAGGACGTTGTTCGTGGACGGACATTCTTCATCGGTATTGTGTAAGTTAATTCTTACTCGGTTAAAAGGATATTCATTCCTTTTGTTGTTGTTCATTCATAATCATAATTCACTCATAAGGTACTAACAGTTTCAATAATTGTAATTATAAATTAATTACTTCATTCACGAGCAGCGGTTCGATCATTTCATTGTTTGTCATTCATTTCACCATCATTTAATCTTGGTGAGTCATTATTCATTATCGTTGTCACTTTTGTCATATTGTGGCATTAGGGTCATACTGGCGTGCCGGTTGGTATGTGTAGGATTTTCATGTCGGGCACATTATAGTCGTGTGTTGGTTGGTGGCCTCACATTGGACTGTGCACACGAGTTGATGGCTTAGTGAGACTGATTAGGTACAAGACCACACGTGTATTCGATCGATACTCGTTGGTGGCTTGTGCACGGACACATTTCCATCCCGGACGTAGTGTGGCGCCATTCCTTTGAGTCGTACTGATAGTCGATTCATATAGCATGTTTGATTGCGTATGTTTCGACAGGATAATTCATAATTTCAGATATATCATGATTGTGTATTTTCAACCCTTGAGGATTGTTGTTACGTATGGCGGCCCGTTGGGGATCTTGTTTTTAAGGTCATGGCAAGGCTAAGGCACGGGAGAGCACGATGACGGCGAGGAGTCAGTGATACTAGTAGGGGCCCAGTCTTTTCGATCATTATGTTTCTTTTATTTATTCCGCTGCAGACATTCCGTTTGAATATTCATTTCACTCATTGTTGTATATTTTATCTCCATATAAAATATACTTGTATTGATATCATCACAGGTGTGTTGTATAAAACTCCTCATCGGAGTAATTGATGTTGTAATGTGGTTCGGTACTACATTTACCTGTGTAATTCATTCATTTTCATTCGCCTGGTGGGTCCCAGTCGGGGGTCCACGGCACTGTAGTATCCGCCTAGTTTGGGGTGTTACAGAGTTGGTATCGGAGCGTGGTTTTGAATACTACCCTCCAAGTCATGTCTCATTTGAAATCATCATCATCGGACTAGTATCATTGGACTTTCGCATCACGTGTGACCTATGCAAATGCCGAGCCAATCAGACCAAGAACTGTAAGATTTCTAAATGCCATGGTATAAATTCTGGCATTAATCATTCATTCATAATTCATCAGTTAACAATCCTCAATCATCATTGTCATTTTGACCGGGACGGTCACGTTAACTCATTAATCAGTCAATTCATTTCATTGTTCAGTTGTTGATCAGGAAGATCGAATCATTAATCTTGTTAACTCATTCAAGATAATCATTTCAATAATTCCATCAGATAATCATGTCACGTCAATTAATCATTCATGTAATCGCTGTATTTGAGCGCGTATGCTCATTTTTATCATTTCATAATATAATCATAATGTGATACTCATGCGAGATATGTAATCATCATATGACTTTCCACTTGGTATGGAAAGGGTGGCGGAAGGGCGTGGAGGACGAGGCGTGGAGCGGGCGAATCCAGGAACTCGTGCGAATACACGTGAAATGCCAGAATAATGCTAACTCATCGGCGTGTGGCGCCACTCACTCACTGGACACGATCATTCACTATCGGGAGTCGTACAGGGACACGGCTCGGTCGAGGGTGTCGGGTTGACCCACTCGCATTCATGCGGGGCATGATGGCCCAAATGACCGAGATGGCTCGATTGATGGAGACGATGCATAACTCCATCAATCAAAATCGGTAGGCTCCTCCGCCGCCACCTCGGAGAGGCAAGAGAGGGGTGTAAGCAATATCATCGGCGATATCTCTCGCGGCGACCACCTACCTTTGAGGGCTCATCGGCCGGCGGATATTGTTCATTGGCTTGAGCATTTTGAGAAGTTATTTGCTATGGTGGATTTCCTGAAGGGCATAAAGTTTCGATTGCGGCTTACTATCTCGGTAGAGCGCTCATTCATGGTGGTTATCGTTGAAGCCCACGAGACGGAACATGTACTTGGGATCGATTCAAGACTCTCATGATGGAGAGGTACTATCCGGCCCCACTCGGGAGGCCAAGTTGTCGGAATTACTCACTCCCGACCTTTCGGCGGATGATGACGTTCTCGCCATCGCGAAAAATTTGAACTTCTTAGTTCGCCTCATCTATCATTCACTCGAAGCGGACAAGATCAAGTATTTCAGCAAGAGGCTGAAACCTCGTATGCGGCTACAGTTGCTTAATCATAATTGTGCCACTCTGGCCGAGTTCATTGAGAAAACTCTCACTTACGAGCTTACGACTAAGGAGATTGCTAAGCAACAACCCTCATCAGCTAGCAAGAAGTCCAAGAACCGTAATCAGTCTGACGGGAGTCAGGCCACTTTCAAGAAACCACGTGCGGGCTCCACTTTTTCTGAGCGACCTCCCACGACGTCTAAACCCGCGGAATCTCAGTCGCGAGCGGCCAGTTCGGCCATCACATTTCAAGCTGTGAGAGCAGGTCATTTCGGCACCAAATGTCGGCGATGCATCACGTGCCACAACTGTGGGATTGCTGGGCATAGGGCCCGTTTTTGCCGTAGGGACTCTAAACCCACTCCGGCGTCATCTCAAGCCCCAGGTCATTCAGCGGTGCAGAATCAGGCCACTCAGTCAGCGTCGTTCAAGACGACAGGAGCTAAAGGCGGAGCCAAGAGCTATCGAGGCAGGAGCATCCGGTTCGGGGCGGCAAGCCCGAATTTATGAGATGAAGAAGACCGATGATCCCGAGGCCCGAATGATCTCAGGTACACTCGATATTCTATCTCAACCTGTGTGTACCCTTTTTGATACTGGTGCATCTCATTCATTCATTTCCGAGTCATGTTTGAGTAGACTACGTCTGGGTAGTGCTACTAGTTGTGAGCCTTATGTCATTGGCCTACCTGATGGTAGACGAATTATCGGTAACCGTGAGATTCAGAATTGTCCGATTCAGTTTCATGGTCGTGTATGGCTAGCGGATCTAATCGTAGTAGATTTGCCGAGGGACGACGTCATCTTGGGTATTGATTGGATGGATCGTCATGATGCCATCATTAGTGTCCGAAAGCGTTTGGTCACTATCATTTCAGACGATGGAGTCGAATGTGTGTTTCAGGGAGGTAATCCATACATTGCAGTAAAGTCATTAATTTGATGAAAGCAGTAAGATTACTCAATCAGGGATGTGTCGGTTATTGGTGCTATATGACCAAAACCGAGAAATCATCAGTAATGTTGACGGACATTCCGGTAGTGGAGGAATATGCCGATGTTTTCGGGCGAGTTACACGGTTTGCCTCCACGAGAGGGATGTGGAATTCACGATTGAGTTGGAGCCTTATGCGTCCCGATATCGAAGGCACCGTCTGGATGGTCCCGACCGAAATGCGGGAATTAAAGAACCAACTTGAGGAATTGTTCGAGAAGGGTTATATTCGACCGAGTGCGTCCCAGTGGGAGCACCGTGTTATTTGTCAAGAAGAAGGATGGTTCGTTCCGCTTGTGTATTGATTAGGGGAATTGAGCGGGTGACGATCAAGAATAAGTATCCTTTACCCCGTATCGATGACCTCTTAGATCAACTTCAGGGAGCTTCAGTATTTTCCAAGATCGACTTAAGATCTGGATATCATCAGTTGCGGATTCGAGAGTCGGATATCGCGAGGACGGCGTTTCGAACACGCTATGAGTTTGTGGTTATGCCGTTCGGATTGACTAATGCACCTACGGTATTCATGGAATTAATGAATCGGGTTTTCATAGACTATCTGGATCAGTTCGTGGTTGTCTTCATTGATGACATTTTGATTTATTCTCGTGACCGGGAGGAACACGAGTCTCACCTTCATCTAGTTCTCGACGTGTTGAGGCGAGAACAACTTTATGGGAAGTTTTCCAAATGTGAGTTTTGGATGTCTGAAGTGACGTTTCTCGGACACGTAATTTCATCAGACGGATTTCGCGTCGATCCTCAGAAGACGGAGGCTATTCGAGATTGGCTACCTCCGAAGAATGTTAAGGAAATCCGAAGTTTCCTCGGATTAGCGGGTTATTATCGGCGATTTGTGGAGGGATTTTCTAAGATCGCTCAACCCATGACGAACCTTTTGCGGAAGGATAAGAAATACACGTGGTCCGACGCGTGTCGTGAGTTTTGAGGAACTCAAGAGCGGTTAACTTCATTTTGTCCTTTCCTTACCGCAAGGGACGGAGGGATTTGTGGTCTATAGTGATGCGTCGGACGGGGTCTCGGATGTGTACTCATGCAAAATAGGAAGGTTATTGCTTATGCTTCACGGCAATTGAGACCTTACGAGGTTAATTATCCGACCCACGACACGGAGCTAGCAGTAGTGGTGTTCGCATTGAAGATTTGGCGTCATTACCTTTATGGCGTTACATCGAGATATTCACCGATCATAAGAGTTTAAAGTATATATTTACTCGAAGGAGTTAAATATGCGTCGAGAGGCAGTGGTTGGAGTTAATCAAGGATTATGATATCGAGATCCTTTACCACCGGGCAAGGCGAACGTTGTCGCGACGCCTTGAGTCGTAAGTCTGTTCGAAGCAGATGCTTGCCGTTTGCGATTCGGAAGGAGCTTGGCGGGAATTCCTTAGACCGAGATCGAGGTGCAGCCGGCGAGTTCAAGGACAGCTTTGTATGTTGGAGATCTCATCGTCACTTGAGGAGACAATCAGAGAGAATCAGGGTTCGGACCCATCTTTGTTACGCATCCGTGAGGATGTGGTTCAGGGGAAAGCCCCTGGATTTGTGGTCCACGAGGATGGACTTTTGAGGTTTAAGAATCGGTTGTGCGTACCGGCGAATGACGAGTTGAAAAACTCTATTTTGAGAGAAGCTCATGCTACCCCTTATTCTGTTCATCCGGGGTCTAGCAAGATGTACAAGGACTTGAAACAAAATTACTGGTGGAGTAATATGAAGCGAGAAGTCGCGGAATTTGTTTCGAGATGCTTAACCTGTCAACAAGTTAAGATTGAACATCAGCGACCGGCGGGTATGCTGAAACCTCTTCCTATTCCCGAGTGGAAGTGGGAAGACATTTCTATGGATTTCATCACGAGTTTGCCGACGAGTCGTCGTGGCATGAATACGATCTGGGTGGTCGTGGACCGCTTAACCAAATCAGCTCATTTTCTTGAGATCAAGGATACGTGGGGTCCCGAGAGACTTGCCCAGCTTTTCATCAAAGAGATCGTGAGACTTCACGGTACTCCTAAAAGTATCGTTTCTGATCGTGACGGACGGTTTGTGTCTCATTTTTGGAAATCAGTTCATCGTGCTATGGGAACTCAGCTTAATCTCGATCTGCTTTTCATCCTCGGTCAAGCGGACAATCGAGAGGACCATTCAGACATTAGAGGACATGTTGAGGGCATGCGTCCTCGATTGGAAAGACGATTGGGAAGCCCAACTACCATTAATTGAGTTCACGTATAATAACAGTTGGCATGCTTCGATCAAGATGGCACCTTACGAGGCCTTGTATGGTCGTCGTTGTCGATCTCCGTTGTGTTGGGATGACTTATCAGAATCAATCGGCACCGAGCCCGATATGCTTATAGCCGCCCGTGAGAAGGTAGCTTTGATCAGGAGTCGTTTGTTGACCGCTCGAGTCGAGAAATCATATGCGAGACAAGTAAATCGACCATTAGAGTTCGAAATTTGGTGACCATGTGTTGGTCAAGGTATCCCCGAGTCGTGGTATCTTCCGTTTTGGGAAGAGGGGAAAGTTGAGTCCGAGATTCATTGGACCGTTTGAGATTTTGGATCGAGTAGGCGAGTTAGCTTACCTATTGGCTTTACCTCCGGCGTAGAGCCGAATTCATAATGTGTTTCACGTATCTCAGTTGCGGAAGTATATTGCCGACCCGAGTCACATACTTCAGTTCGATGAAATCGAGATTGCCGATGATCATTCATATGAGGAGCGTCCTATACGAGTTTTAGAGCGGCGAATCAAACAGTTGAGGAATAAGACGATTCCTTTAGTTAAAATTCAGTGGTCTAGACACGGAGTCGAAGAGGCTACGTGGGAAACCGAGGATAGTATGCGGGAGAGTTATCCCGAATTGTTTGACCCTTAGTTTCGGGGACGAAACTCTTTTAAGGGGGGTGTATGTGATACCCGGTTGTAATTCAGTAATTATCATTCAGTATTTACCATTCAGTAATTGATACTCAGTAATTTCATTCATTATTGATCATTTGTCACTCATTTTCAGTCATGGTATTCATCATTCAGAGTAATTGTATCGTGTATCAATCGTCATTCATCACTAATCTGATTGGAGTTTCGTGCCGTGTTTATCATCATTGTCATTTTCGTTGCGAGCTGTGCGTGAGGAGTAGCGCACGCTACATACTCCTTTTAGCGTACGCTAATTGGGTATAGGTAGCGCACGCTACCACTCAGCTTTAGCGCACGCTAAGGTTACCCTGGCTGCAGTCCAGAAGGTACTGGACTGCAGGTGAGTTATAAGTAGCGCACGCTACGAATGGTAAGTAGCGCGCGCTAGTAGGTTGAAGTAGCGCACGCTAATATGAGGTGTAGCGCGCGCTAGGGACAGATCAGGTTGAGTCCAGTGGCTCTTTGGGTACCTTTGAATTAATTCATAGCGCACGCTATGTGCTGTTGTTAGCGTACGCAATCGATATATTAGCGCACGCTAAATAATGGTTGTAGCGCACGCTATCGAGGTCAGATCAGAGAACAGGCAGTTTCTGGATTCCAGTACTGGGCATCAAATTATTCGTTAGCGTACGCTAACTATGAGCATTTACGTACGCTAGTAGTGTGGTCGTAACGCACGCTACAAAAGGTACGTAGCGCGCGCTACCGTGTTCGGACAGTGGGTACTGGACTACCCAAATTACTCGTTAGCGCACGCTACGCACAAGGGCTAGCGCACGCTAACCTGGACTGACTATAAATTGGACAGTTTAGTCAGAGTTCGTCATTTATTCATCTCATTTCATTCCTTCGGTAAATTTGGGAGATTTCGAGCGATTCGGAGAGGATTCTTCGAGGTGTATTCATCAATCATCATCTTCAAGCTCATCTTTCGGATTAATCATCGTTTCATCATCTTCATCTCATCGAATCAAAGGTATTAATCTCTTGGATCTAGAATTTCGGATTTTTGGGTTTTCCTTCCGATTTCTTCGTGTAAGTTTGGATTATCATTGGAATATGTTAGATATGGATTATCTACCTTGGATAAGTATATTCTTACGTATTTAATGGTTATTTTCGGAATTATTTCAAGAACCCTTGGGGTTGACTTCGGTTAATTGGGGATTTTCCAATTGATGTTGTTGTAATCATGAATTATGGATTCCTAATGGATTATTGATATCATTGAAAGTGTTTTGATGGTTTGAAATACTCATCTTGGAGTTGGTTTCGATATATTCGAGTTCGAATATTGTTGTATCGACGTTTGGATCGATTATGATCGTTTTGCTTGATACGTGTATTGAACGATTGTCGGTACTTATTGTTATTCAAGGTTGTTCGAGCGTGGCATTTCATTTAGGGCGTTGTTCGTGGACGGACATTCTTCATCGGTATTGTGTAAGTTAATTCTTACTCGGTTAAAAGGATATTCATTCCTTTTGTTGTTGTTCATTCATAATCATAATTCACTCATAAGGTACTAACCGTTTCAAAACTTGTAATTGTCACTTAATTACTTCATTCACGAGCAGAACGGTTCCAATCATTTCATTGAGTGTCATTCATTTCACCATCATTTAATCTTGGTGAGTCATTATTCATTATCGTTGTCACTTTTGTCATATTGTGGCATTAGGGTCATCTTGGCGTGCGGTTGGTATGTGTAGGATTTTCATGTCGGGCACATTATAGTCGTGTGTTGGTTGGTGGCCTCACATTGGGTGTGCACACGAGTTGATGGCTTAGTGAGGCGATTAGGTACAAGACCACACGTGTATTCGATCGATACTCGTTGGTGGCTTGTGCACGGACACATTTCCATCCCGGACGTAGTGTGGCGCCATTCCTTTGAGTCGTGCGATAGTCGATTCATATAGCATGTTTGATTGCGTATGTTTCGGCAGGATAATTCATAATTTGGATATATCATGATTGTGTATTTTCAACCCTTGAGGATTGTTGTTACGTATGGCCCGGCCCGTTGGGGATCTTTGTTTCAGTCATGGCAAGGCTAAGGCACGGGAGAGCACGATGACGGCGAGTCAGTGATACTAGTAGGGGCCCAGTCTTTTGATCATTATGTTTCTTTTATTTATTCCGCCGAGACATTCCGTTTGAATATTCATTTCACTCATTGTTGTATATTTTATCTCCATATAAAATATACTTGTATTGATATCATCACAGGTGTGTTGTATAAAACTCCTCATCGGAGTAATTGATGTTGTAATGTGGTTCGGTACTACATTTACCTGTGTAATTCATTCATTTTCATTCGCCTGGTGGGTCCCATTCGGGGGTCCACGGCACTGTAGTATCCGCCTAGTTTGGGGTGTTACACCCTCGCCTTTAATATTGTATTTCATGATTTAAGTTAAGTATTTTCGCACCATGTCTGTGATGTTGTAACAAGTATCGACGAATTATGTTAAGTTGGATTCATGATCATTCATATTATATTAGTTGTTGGGTGATATTGGGAGATTTTCCATTTATGCTTGTTATAGTACTTAACGTACGTTAACCTGCCTTCATAACGTACGTTATGTATGTCGCCTTACGTACGTAACATCAATACGTTAACGTACGTAATGCGGAAGATTCTCCAGCAGTCCGCCTTTCGGCGGGTGGGGCCGAGCAGGGGTAGGTGGTCGGGAGTCGATCGCGACAGCCAAGTCAACGGCTATTACGTACGTAATAGCTACATAGTTACGTACGTAACGAATTGCGTGTTTTGAGGCAGTGAGATTTGATGAAATTGGTTACGTACGTAATGATCACAAGATTACGTACGTAAAGGCTATAACGTACGTTAACCACGTTCGTTAACGTACGTAATGTCAAGTTGATTATAAAGTATGACTTGCCATCCACTTCCTACTCGACCCTTTTCAACCTCCCAGTGAGAGCGATTCTTTTCCCCTCAACTTCATTTCTAAGCCTTCCTAACTTGTGTTGGAGCTTCAACACTTGATTGGTGACTTGGAGAGCTAGAGATTGAAGTGTATCCCTTGAAGTGTTGGTGTTGTTCTTCATTTTAAGGTTGGTCTTTCTTTAACTCATATCAATTCCATGCTTATGATGATGTTAGTAGATAAATACTTCACATAATGTTAGTTTAAACTAGTACAAACATGATAAGTTAATTGAATCATGCTCAAACTAAGTGAAGATTAACATTGAAGGTATTAGTGTTACTTCTTGTTGTAAATGACTTCATAATGTGATTGTGTTGATAATGATATACTTAAAAACCTGATGTATAACATGATAATCGGAAGTTAATTATAGTCTCAACACTAGGAACATGTTAGGGATGATATCCTTAATGATTAAAAGTGAGAAATGTTAAATTTGTCTTAAACATTCTATTGATTCTTGAAGGTAGTATGGAAACATGATTTTTGGCCTCTAAAACCTTTGTAATGAAATTGTTGGAAAGATTATGTTAATCCGTTGTAGATGATCTTTGTTAAATGGATGAAGTTACTTCAAAAATTTCAAGTATCCGATGATATAACTAGGTTTTTAATAAATTCTTCAAAGTAAAACGATGAATGTTGATAGAAGGAAGTTGTAATCTTCATATGTTCGAATTTATCGATTTCATTAAAGGGTGTTAATTACTACATTAATAGATTGATAATGTTCTTAAGAGGATTGTGTTGAATATGATGATACAAATGCGGTAGATGAGTAGCCGAATTCCATTCCATTTATCCGGGCGTATTAAGAAACGTAAATTAAGATGATGATCTTAGTTCACTAAAAACTTAAACTTATGTTCCATATAGTAATCAAGTTTTGAATGTAGTCGTTGGTAAAATGATGAAGAACGTAATTAAAAACAAACTTATATCGTAATTGGAAATGTCGATGATTTGAAAAGATATTTTCACGATATTACATTGATAATAAACTAGACATCAAGTAATTGACATTAAGGTTAGAATATGTGTATGAACATGATAAACATACGATGATTTGTAGTAAGAACATTAAAATGATCAATAGAATGATTGATTTATTCAAGTAAATTTACGAATATTATTTACGTATATTAATACCATTATCGTACGAATGTGTTGTTGAATGAATTACATTTCATTCAAGGTTGCTTATTCACGTGAGTATTGTTAGACGAGGATACCGTTCGTTTGACCATTCAAGAAGGATTATTCATCTACGGAATTGAGGCAAGTTATCTTGCTTGGTTATAATGATGGTTGAATTCTTGTGATTATTATGCGTTTCGTGTGTATGAAATGTTCTGATAATCTATGATTCATGATATGGTGATACTCTTAATCGTATTGTCATGGTGTTGAGGATGATATACCCGAAATTACCGTCCTTGTTACCGTTAGTCCTTTCGAGCTTTGTTGACACTTCGGTGAGTCATTCGATTCTTTGGTAAAAGTGTAATTCGTTGAGTTTCGTTGTCATGTTGTATCGTGACATCTCTGGAGTCATATCTGCGCGCCGATTGTTTATGTGTAGGATTTTTAGCCGGGCACTTGATGATCATGCGTGGAGGTTTTCCGCATTTAGATCGTGCACACGAGACGTAGTTCGTGAGGCTAATTAGGTACATCGTACCACGTATATTATGGATTCCGTATACGGGGTGGACATGTGCACGGACACATTTCCGGATCGGGTGTACTGTGACGTCCGTCTTGAGCCATAGTATATGGTCGTTCGTATATTTGGTTATGGTCGACAGTTAGGACTGATTGTTTATACGCCTTCGGGGTATATTCAGTAGTCGGTGGATTTCTTTGAGATCGTTATATATATGAATTGTATAATGTCATGAGAATTATTATCATGTATAGCTGACCCTGTGGTTTGGGGCGAAATACTTGTATTTCAGGGCGAGGAAAGGGCAAGGTACAGGAGGAGCACAATGGCGACGGAGGATTCTGATGTATGCTATTTCGGGGGGCGCGAGTCTTTTGATTGTTCGGTTATGTTTTATTGTGACTTTCATTTTTATTTTGTGTCGGATGAATGTACTAAGATTTGTTAGGTACTGCCCATCGTCATATAGTGCATGAGAATTTGGATCTGTGTTTGTTTGCTCGTATTTGAAGATATGAATAACTCATGCTCCACACGGGGTTTTGATAAATGTTGTGTACGGTGCCACGTTGTGATTTTAAATGTATATTGTGATATCGCACGGTGGGTCCCAGTAGGGGTCCACGGCCTTTGTAATAGCCCTTTGTTTTGGGCATTCTGAGAAGATGGTATCGAGAGAGTGTGTTTTTGAGTCATTGTAGAATCGAAATAGCATCAAGAAAACTTCGTGCCACGTGTAACTTTGTCTGGCGCGACCGTCGAATACGGTATGTTCTCATGAACCATAATTTGATTACTGGCATGATATTGGCGATGTATTGGTCTCCTTACTTATCTTGGCATCTTGCTACCATGAGGCAAAATTCATCTGTTTGAGGAGAACCTAAATTAATTATGTGATTGGAATTGTTTCGACTTAATGTTGATACGATATTGAGTGTGTAACATTTGTAGTGTCAGTGATTCTTTCCCAGTGCTTTGTTGGTTTGGAAATTCCCTATTGCTATTAACTTAGCATGAATTATGATTGATAAATCGATCTGTACTTGTGACTTAATTCTTTCGGTATGGAAAGGATCCTGAGAGGCCGTGGCGAGAGGACGAGGCCGCGGAAGAGGCGAATTCCGATACAGGCTATGACGCGAATGTGGAACAAAGTTCCGCAGCGGTGGTCGCCTTCTAGGGTCTAATCACACCACCTTTGGAGAGAATGCACGTGTCGATCCTTACACCGTGATGCGGGCATGATGGCCCGGATGACCCAAATGGGTCGGTGATGGAAACTATGCGAGAGGAATACTCTTGGTCAGCGGGGACATGACCTCGCCTCGGTGCACAGGCGGGATCGTGAGCCGGATTATTAGCGACATATCACGGCGACCTCCGACTTTTGAAGGCTCATCGAGCCTGTGACGTGTACCTTTGGATAGAGCATTTCGAAAAGCTGTTCGAGATGGTGGAGTGCGAGAGGAAAATCGAGTTCTTTGTGGCGACTACTACCTTAGTAAGAGTGCCCATACTTGGTGGCTTTACGGTTAGGCTGCCGATGGCGCGGGTACTTGGGAGGAATTCAAGAATCTTATGCTAGATCGTTACTATCCTGCACCCCTCCATGGCCAAAGTCGAATTACTAAACCCCGACCCATCGGAAGACGAGGATGTGTTAGCGATTGCTGAAAAATTCCAAGCACTTCTTCCTTTTGCTACGTCAGTTGTCCGTTCGGAAGCTGATAAGATCAAATATTTCCTCAAGAGGCTAAAACCCCGAATGAGGATGCAATTACTCAATCACCAGCATGCGACCTTAGGAGTTTATTGAGAAGGCTTTGGAGTATGAACTTCTGCGAAGGAGATTTTTAAGAAGCGATCTCGGTTTTCCAACAAGAGATCCAGAACCAGACCCAAGGAGATGGCAAGGGGTATTCAAGAAACCCCAACTGTACCAAATCCTTACGAGCGGCCACCTATGGCACGAAACGGCGAACGCACTCTCGGGCAATCGGCTCACTGTCGTGTGTTATAGCTGTGGGGACCAGGGCATATCGGCTCTAAGTGTCCGGCCATTGTTACTGTCACACTTGCGGGAAGAACGGTCATCGTGCTCGCTATTGCGGGGTGGACTCGGGCGTGCTCAGTAGCATCTCTTGCTCAGTCTGAGTCTTGTTCGAACGTGCTCCTCCATCCGCTTCTTACCGGACTAAGGCGAACAAAGGGATGGGCCGTGGAAATCAAGTTGTTACACTGCCTGGGGTTGCAAAACCCGAGTCTACGAGATGAAGAAAGCCGATGATCCCGGGCCGCATGATTGCAGTACTCTCGAGATCCACTCTCGGCCGTTTGTGTTCTTTTTGATATCGGTGCTTCACACTCCTTTTTGTCTAGTTCTTGTTTGAGTCGTTTGCATTTGAATCGTGTTACCGATTGTGAACCTTATGTAATTGGTCTACCCGATGGTAGAAGAATTATTGGGAGTCGTGAAGTACAGAACTGTCCGATTAGCATGAGCAACCGTGAGTGGTTGTCCGACTTGATTGTGGTTGATTTACCTAAAGATGATGTAATCTTGGGTATCGACTGGATGGATCGTCACGATGCCGTGCTTAGCGTCCGTAAGCGAATGGTGACCGTCACATCGGATGATGGCGTCGAGTGTATTTTTCGGGGTGATAATCCCAATCATTCTGGGAGAGTCATCAGCGCTATGAAGGCTATGAGATTACTGAACCAGGGATACATTGGTTATTGGTGTTACATGACCAAGACAACTGACCGGCCAGTCAAATTGATTGATATTCCAGTAGTTCGAGATTATCCATACGTATTTCCAGATGAGCTTCCAGGAATACCCCCACAGCGAGAGGTAGAATTCACCATTGAGTTGGAGCCAGGGACGTCCCCGCTTTCGAAAGCACCATATCGTATGGCCCCGACTGAGATGTAGGAGTTGAAAAGACAACTCGAAGAATTAACTGAGAAAGGATATGTTCGGCCCAGTGCATCCCCTTGGGGAGCGCCGGTGTTATTCGTACGGAAGAAGGACGGATCGCTGCGTTTGTGTATTGATTACCGGGAGCTGAACAAAGTAACAATTAAGAACAAATATCCTTTACCTCGCATCGATGATCTATTGGATCAGCTCCAAGGAGCCGCTGTATTTTCCAAGATCGACTTGAGGTCCGGGTACCACCAATTGCGGATTCGAGAGTCGGCGTCCCAAGACGACTTTTCGCACTCGCTATGGGCATTATGAGTTCGTTGTCATGCCATTCGGACTGACTAATGCACCTGCAGTGTTCATGGAATTGATGAATCGAGTTTTTATAAATTATCTGGATCGTTTTGTAGTCGTTTTTATTGACGACATCTTGGTCTACTCCCGTGATCATGAGGAGCATGAGTGTCACCTCCGCCAGGTTCTCGATGCATTAAGGCGAGAACAACTCTATGGAAAATTTTCTAAGTGTGAATTCTGGATGTCTGAAGTTATTTTTAAGGTCATGTGATATCGGCAGAGGGAGTAAGAGTAGACCCACGTAAGACGGAAGCTATCCGAGGTGGCTACCCCGAAGAACGTGAAGGAAGTTCGTAGTTTTACGGGACTAGCGAGCTATTACAGATTTATTCGTGTGGAAGGATTTTCCAAAATTGCTCAACCCATGACTAATTTGTTGAGAAAAGATAAGAAGTACTTGTGGTCGGAAGCATGTGAGCAAAGTTTTGATGAACTCAAAGGTCGATTAATTTCAGCACCTGTTTTAGTACTACCTAGAGGAACGGAAGGATTCGTGGTATATAGCGATGCATCGAGGCAGGGCCTTGGCTGCGTGTTAATGCAGGACGGGAAAGTGATCGCCTACGCGTCCAGATAGTTGCGTCCTTACGAGGTCAACTACCCGACGCATGACTTAGAGTTAGCAGCCGTAGTATTTGCTTTAAAAATCTGGCGCCACTATCTGTATGGAGTTACCTGCCAGATTTTTACGGACCACAAGAGCCTGAAGTATATTTTTACCCAGAAGGAGTTGAATATGAGACAAAGGAGGTGGTTAGAGCTAATCAAAGACTATGATATCGAGATCCTTTATCATCCAGGCAAGGCAAACGTGGTTGCCGATGCCTTGAGCCGCAAGACGGTGCAGGAGCAGATACTGGCTCGTTTGACCGCCCAGAAGGAATTGCAATTAGAATTCATGAGACCAGAGATTGAGGTCTGGTTACAACGCATTCAGGGACAACTGTGCACGCTTGAGATTTCATCATCCCTTGATGAGACGATCAGGACGAAACAGATGACTGACCCATTCTTATCCAGAATTCGAGGAGAAATCGATCAGGGGAAGGCCCCTGGATTCGTGGTTCACGAGGATGGACTGATACGCTTTAAAAACCGAGTATGTGTACCAGCAGACGAAGAGTTGAGGAATACTATTCTGAAGGAGGCTCATGCTACCCCGTATTCCATACACCCGGGATCGAACAAAATGTATAAGGATTTGAAGTCGTATTATTGGTGGGGTAACATGAAACGGGAGGTTGCCGAATACGTTTCGAAATGTTTGACCTGTCAGCAGGTCAAGATTGAGCATCAACGACCAGCTGGCATGATGAAACCGCTTCCGATTCCCGAGTGGAAGTGGGAAGACATATCGATGGATTTTATTACTAGCTTGCCGACGAGCCGTCGAGGCATGAATACGATTTGGGTGATTGTGGATCGATTGACTAAATCAGCCCACTTCTTAGAGATCAAGGATACTTGGGGCCCTGAGAGATTGGCCCAATTATTCATCAAAGAGATTGTGAGACTGCATGGCACCCCTAAGAGTATTGTATCAGATCGGGACGGACGGTTCGTGTCGCACTTGTGGAAGGCGGTTCATCGTGCTATGGGTGCACAGTTGAACTTGATGCGGCTTTTCATCCTCGGACCGACGGTCACCCGAGAGGACAATTCAAACTCTAGAGGATATGTTGAGGGCATGTGCTCGATTGGAAGCTCGGGAAGCCCAACTGCCGTTGGTAGAATTCACATATAATAAGAGCTGGCACGCCTCGATCATGATGGCACCTTATGAGGCATTGTATGGTCGTCGTTGTAGGTCCCCTTTGTCTTTGGGACGAATTATGCGAATCTATTGGTACGGAACTGATATGTTATTGGCAGCCCGCGAGAAGATTTCCCTGATCAAGAGCCGTCTATTAACGGCCCAAAGCCGCCAGAAATCATATGCAGATAATCGTCGACGACCACTCGAGTTTGAGGTTGGTGACCATGTACTAGTCAAAGTATCTCCTACTAGAGGTGTTTTCCGATTTGGGAAGAGGGGCAAATTGAGCCCAAGGTATATTGGTCCGTTTGAGATCCTGGAACGAGTAGGCGACCTAGCCTATCGTTTAGCATTACCACCAGCTTTGAGCCGGATTCACAACGTATTCCATGTATCTCAGTTAAGGAAGTATGTTGCTGATCCAAGTCACGTTATTCAATTCGACGAGGTCAAAATAGCCGACGACCATTCGTATGAAGAACAGCCTGTGCAGATACTCGAGAGAAGAATTAAACAGCTGAGGAACAAGACGATTCCCTTATTAAAAATTCAGTGGTCGAGACATGGAGTCGAATAAGCTACGTGGGAGACTGAAGATAGCATGCGATAAAAATACCCCGAACTGTTTACCCCTTAGTTTCGTGGACGAAACTCCTTTTAAGGGGGGAAGTATGTAATACCCTCGCCTTTAATATTGTATTTCATGATTTAAGTTAAGTATTTTCGCACCATGTCTGTGATGTTGTAACAAGTATCGACGAATTATGTTAAGTTGGATTCATGGTCATTCATACTATATTAGTTGTTGGGTGATATTGGGAGATTTTCCATTTATGCTTGTTATAGTACTTAACGTACGTTAACCTGCCTTCATAACGTACGTTATGTATGTCACCTTACATACGTAACATCAATACGTTAACGTACGTAATGCGGAAGATTCTCGGTGATCGCCTTCGGGGTGGGGCCGAGCAGGGTAGGTGGTCGGGAGTCGATCGCGACGGCCCAGTCAGCGGCTATTACGTGCGTAATAGCTACATAGTTACGCGTAGCAATTGCGTGTTTTGAGGCAGTGAGATTTGATGAAATTGGTTACGTACGTAATGATCACAAGATTACGTACGTAAAGGCTATAACGTACGTTAACCACGTTCGTTAACGTACGTAATGTCAAGTTCAGATTATAAAAGTATGACTTGCCATCCACTTCCTACTCGACCCTTTTCAACCTCCCAACTGAGGAACGATTCTTTTCCCCTCCAACTTCATTTCTAAGCCTTCCTAACTTGTGTTGGAGCTTCAACACTTGATTGGTGACTTGGAGAGCTAGAGATTGAAGTGTATCCCTTGAAGTGTTGGTGTTGTTCTTCATTTTAAGGTTGGTCTTTCTTTAACTCATATCAATTCCATGCTTATGATGATGTTAGTAGATAAATACTTCACATAATGTTAGTTTAAACTAGTACAAACATGATAAGTTAATTGAATCATGCTCAAACTAAGTGAAGATTAACATTGAAGGTATTAGTGTTACTTCTTGTTGTAAATGACTTCATAATGTGATTGTGTTGATAATGATATACTTAAAAACCTGATGTATAACATGATAATCGGAAGTTAATTATAGTCTCAACACTAGGAACATGTTAGGGATGATATCCTTAATGATTAAAAGTGAGAAATGTTAAATTTGTCTTGAACATTCTATTGATTCTTGAAGGTAGTATGGAAACATGATTTTTGGCCTCTAAAACCTTTGTAATGAAATTGTTGGAAAGATTATGTTAATCCGTTGTAGATGATCTTTGTTAAATGGATGAAGTTACTTCAAAAATTTCAAGTATCCGATGATATAACTAGGTTTTTAATAAATTCTTCAAAGTAAAACGATGAATGTTGATAGAAGGAAGTTGTAATCTTCATATGTTCGAATTTATCGATTTCATTAAAGGGTTTTAATTACTACATTAATAGATTGATAATGTTCTTAAGAGGATTGTGTTGAATATGATGATACAAATTCGGTAGATGAGTAGCCGAATTCCATTCCATTAATCCGGGCGTATTAAGAAACGTAAATTAAGATGATGATCTTAGTTCACTAAAAACTTAAACTTATGTTCCATATATTAATCAAGTTTTGAATGTAGTCGTTGGTAAAATGATGAAGAACGTAATTAAAAACAAACTTATATCGTAATTGGAAATGTCGATGATTTGAAAAGCTATTTTCACGATATTACATTGATAATAAACTAGACATCAAGTAATTGACATTAAGGTTAGAATATGTGTATGAACATGATAAACATACGATGATTTGTAGTAAGAACATTAAAATGATCAATAGAATGATTGATTTATTCAAGTAAATTTACGAATATTATTTACGTATTAATACCATTATCGTACGAATGTGTTGTTGGATGAATTACATTTCATTCAAGGTTGCTTATTCACGTGAGAATTGTTAGACGAGGATACCGTTCGTTTGACCATTCAAGAAGGATTATTCATCTACGGAATTGAGGCAAGTTATCTTGCTTGGTTATAATGATGGTTGAATTCTTGTGATTATTATGCGTTTCGTGTGTATGAAATGTTCTGATAATCTATGATTCATGATATGGTGATACTCTTAATCGTATTGTCATGGTGTTGAGGATGATATACCCGAAATTACCGTCCTTGTTACCGTTAGTCCTTTCGAGCTTTGTTGACACTTCGGTGAGTCATTCGATTCTTTGGTAAAAGTGTAATTCGTTGAGTTTCGTTGTCATGTTGTATCGTGACATCTCTGGAGTCATATCTGCGCGCCGATTGGTTATGTGTAGGATTTTTAGCCGGGCACTTGATGATCATGCGTGGAGGTTTTCCGCATTTAGATCGTGCACACGAGACGTAGTTCGTGAGGCTAATTAGGTACATCGTCCCACGTATATTCTGGATTCCGTATATGGGGTGGACATGTGCACGGACACATTTCCGGATCGGGCGTACTGTGACGTCCATCTTGAGCCATAGTATATGGTCGTTCATATATTTGGTTATGATCGACAGTTGGGACTGATTGTTTATACGCCTTCGGGGTATATTCAGTAGTCGGTGGATTTCTTTGAGATTGTTATATATATGAATTGTTTAATGTCATGAGAATTATTATCATGTATAGCTGACCCTGTGGTTTGGGGCGAAATACTTGTATTTCAGGGCGAGGAAAGGGCAAGGCACAGGAGGAGCACAATGGCGACGGAGGATTCTGATGTATGCTATTTCGGGGGCCCCGAGTCTTTTGATTGTTCGGTTATGTTTTATTGTGACTTTCATTTTTATTTTGTGTCGGATGAATGTACTAAGATTTGTTAGGTACTGCCCATCGTCATATGGTCTGTACCGAATTTGGATCCTGTGTTTGTTTGCTCGTATTTGAAGATATGAATAACTCATGCTCCACACCGGGGTTTTGATAAATGTTGTGGTACGGTGCCACGTTGTCAGATTTTAAATGTATATTGTGATATCGCCTGGTGGGTCCCAGTAGGGGTCCACGGCACTGTAATAGCCACTGTTTTCGGGCTGTTACATCCCTAGCCCCGACGGAGCATCAGTCCCGGTAGAGCACACTCCGAGTCTCGGTACTCATTTTGATAGAGCCTCGGTCCCGCTAGAGCGCACTGCGAGTCTCGATCATCATGCTGATGGAGCCTCGGTCCCGACAGTTACCCTCCCCGGCTCTTCCGGCTGAGACGTTGATGACACCACCAGAGATTGCCCCTAGGTCTCGACCATCCTCTTCCACTGCGGATCTGAGCCCTATCCCGCTTGAGTACTCTCCTATTCCTATTCGAGCAGATGCGTGTGATGTGCCTAGACTGCAGTATAGGTCATACAGACCGCATTCCCCCTTCTCGACCACTGTAGTTCGGAAGAGGAAGGACTTGGATGAGGGCGCGTATAACAGGTGGTTGGACAACGGCGAGAGGTGAGTTAAATTGTAAATTCAATATTATTTACTAAAATTGTCCGTACTTAAACAAAAAGTAAATTGTAGTGTCAATGTTGGTGCTGCATTCGGAGCTAGTGCCTCCTGGTTTTTGATGCTACAGGACGGATCCAGATTGATAGATGCAGAAGTAAGTCTTTCAATTTATATGTACGTAATCTCTTATTGAAACGTGTAGTTATTGAAAATGTTTAAATTATTTGGAATTTAAATGATATCCAGCATCTGGATGCATATATGGGGATCCTACAGATTGATCCCGGATTTGTTGGCGTGCGATGGCTCGATGATTGGGCAGCTCATAGGGTTTTGGTTCATACGAGCTTCTTGGTAATGAAAAAATATTAATAAATTTATTCCAAATTAATTGAGTGCTTCGTTACTGACAAAATTATTTTATATTAGGCTACGTGTATCAATGTATGGAATAACTCCAATAGGAGAAGAGGTTCATTGAGTATTGACGATGATGATCTCGATTTCTTGATCAGCCACGTTCACGGTCTGAGATCATTTTGGGGCGATCATCGCCCATGGTGGGAGTTACGCGAGGTGATAATTTATTGCATGTTTTGTTATTTATTTGTATTAGTTATTCGTGTGATATTGTGCTGACAATGTACTTTTTGAACAATCCAGGTGTTAACCATCTGGAATACGTCTCCAGAGTCCTCGAGCGGACATTGGGTTGTTCTACGCATTATACTCGAGGGGGGTATCATCATCATGCACGATTCTCTGGCGCAGGAACACGATGCATATTGAAAGTTGAGATCGCGGCAGGCATCGGGTATATGTCGCTTAATTCCTACCATTCTACAGCGTTCTGGATTTTACGAGCGCCGCCCTAATATCACCCCGGTGACTCCGTTTCGAGTTGCTACAACGAGGAAGGATTTATGTTATGTACAAGATGACTCGACCTCTTGTGGTGCGTATTCTATACGGACTATAGAGTCTCTCGTTCAGCAGTCTTTCTCTCATGGAAAGACCGAGGCGGATATTTATGCATTTAGAGGACGTATGGCCCGATCTATATGGAGGTTTAGCGGTGATATAGATACTGTAGTGTGTGATCCCACTAGTTTATTTATATGGTGGGATGAGAGAGATTAGTGATAGGATTAGCGATGATGTAGATACTGAATTCGTTTTTATAATGATTATTGTGTATCAAATTAAATGTAATTGATTCAAATTGAATCTAACCAATTTGAAATTAAACTTAATCAATTTGAAATTAAACTTAATCAATTTGAAATTAAACTTAATCGGTTCAAATAAAACGTAATTGATTCAATTTTAACTTAATCAATTTGAACTTAGTCGATTGAAATTGAACATAATCTGTTCAAATTGAACCTAACGGATTTGAAATTGAACCTACCCAATTTGAAATTGAATCCAACCGATTTGAAATTAAACTTAATCAATTTGAAATTAAACTTAATCAATTTGAAATTAAACTTAATCGGTTCAAATAAAACATAATTGATTCAATTTTAATTTAATCAATTTGAAATTTGAACTTAGTCCATTGAAATTGAACATATTCTATTCAAATTGAACCTAACCGATTTGAAATTAAACCTAACCAATTTGAAATTGAACCTAACCAATTTGAAATTAAACTTAATCAATTTGAAATTAAACTTAATCAATTTGAAATTAAACTTAATCCGTTCAAATAAAACGTAATTGATTCAATTTTAACTTAATCAATTTGAAATTTGAACTTAGTCAATTGAAATTGAACATAATCTGTTCAATGAACCTAACCGATTTGAAATTGAACCTAACCAATTTGAAATTGAACCTAACCAATTTGAAAATAAACTATCAATTTGAAATTAAACTTAATCAATTTGAAATTAAACTTAATCGGTTCAAATAAAACGTAATTGATTCAATTTTAACTTAATCAATTTGAAATTTGAACTTAGTCGATTGAAATTGAACATAATCTGTTCAAATTGAACCTAACCGATTTGAAATTGAACCTAACCAATTTGAAATTAAACCTAACCAATTTGAAATTAAACTTAATCAATTTGAAATTAAACTTAATCAATTTGAAATTAAACTTAATCAATTTGAAATTAAACTTAATCGGTTCAATAAAACGTAATTGATTCATATAAATACTTTAAATAAATGTAACTAATTTTACACTGGGGGCTCACTTAGGTCGAAACGATGCTTAGTTGGACATTTTGGAGCAGTATGGTCAACAGAATGACATATATGTAACACCCCCAAGATATTCGAGGAGAATTACAGCGCCGTGGACCCCTACATGGGACCCACCAGGCTAACACAAGAAAACACCACTCGACTAACCGCCTCGGTTAGCAAGGTAACAATTGTTAACAATAAGAACATAAAACAACACGTCCGGTACAACCGGCATAAATAACATCAACCGACAAATACAGTAACTCCAACGAAGACCAATCACAATCTGAAAGGAAAAGCCTAAGTACTCGCGAGTACAATCTATAAGTTTACAATTTGGAAAACATCCACATCAAAAGATACAGTAAGAAATAACAAGACTCGATTGCACATGTCAACAACCTTGGCCGACATTCTCGTACCATCCAGTAGCAGCTCAATGTCTTTGAACATAACACGAAATCCATAACAAGAATTTCCCCGACAACGGGTCCCCAGAGGGGTTAGCAATTACGCTAGTACAAGTATTCAAGGCAAACTAATCGCTTACACATTTCATAGTACATGCACCAATATCATTTCGAAAACCAAAACAAGACATGTCTTTTCCGGAAACAAACAATCACAATTAATTTGCCTAGGACCGGGACGAAGCCACGAATCCCACTCGAGGCCTCTAAGGACCCTCCCGAGCTGGCAACATACAAAAAAAAAGTCAACCACCACACATCACCAGAGACCCGGACGAACCCAAGAATCCCACTCGAGGCCTCTAAGGACCCTCCCAGTGGCTAGCGAATCAAACTCATGAATCCAGGACGAAGCCATAGATTCCCTCGAGGCCCCGTCGGACCCTCCCGAGGTGAGTAAAGCACACACAATATACATTACCATTTCACGTTAAGCATAAGGGTTTCCAAGAATACTTGCCTTGAATTATTGACGACGCAACGAACGGAAAGGAAAGTCACCGACGAACGCTAGGAACCAATGAAACCGAACCTAACGATTCGAAGAATACAATCACAACCATTTCTAAATGAATACGGAATTGGAATACACCCGAAAACCCGCCTACGATTCATGTATATTCGTATATAAACAACAACGAGGTCAGACCACAACCAAACCCTCTCGATTCCGTAAAAATCACGAAATATACCATGAATCCGTAGGGAAACTAAGAATACCAACAAGATTAATCATATACATCATGAATTAATCAACAAAACGGAACGAATCGGACAAAAACACGAAAACCCCCAATTTTACCAAAAGTAGGGTTCTAAAGATCTAACCTTGATTATTTGGATCAAGGGATGATATCAGACGGATTATTGATGATATAACCTCAAGAACTCCATGGATATGTTGTTAAACAACATGGCTTCAAGCTTAGAACACGCCAGTGCGGAAGAGGAGAAGAAGAAGGTGAAAAATGGCAAGAAAACGTCTGCAGGGGCCTTAAATAGGACAGACTCGACCGTGTCCGCTGACACGGTCGTGGCGCGCACTGGTCGGCGAGGACTCGACCGTGTCTGCTAGACACGGTCGCGCGCCGAGGGGCCTACCGATAGTGACTGTCCGCGGCGCTCGGCATTGACTCGGCCGTGTCTGGAACACGGTCGTGCCTGCGCGATCGGTTCGGCTTATCCGGAAGAGTTCGGCTCGGCCGTGCCGAGCGACACGGTCGGGTCTGAGGCGAGACTCGGCATTTCCGGACGAGTGCACGGGCCGTGTCGGACGACACGGCCGAAGTTCGGCCGGCGATGATCGGCCAATAACGAGCGGGTGAGCTAAAACGACCATAACTCTCTCGTCCAGGACTCGATTGACTCACCGTTCAAACCACCGGAAAGCTAACTCGATGCTCTATAATATTGCAAAGATTCAGAATTTTTGGAGTTACCAAAAATTAATGGTGATCTAACAAAGTCGAACTCATACTTAGAAAAGTCGTTTAGTAATCCCGAATTCAACAAAACGACAGAAACCCGAACACGAATACGAACCGAAGATACGGTTACGAAGTACTCACAAAGACGAATCTAAGAGCTAGTAGGACACACGATTCCGACCACCCGAAGGCTCGAAATTCGACAACGGAAGGTAATTACCCCAAACTTTGGGAAATTACGAAAATGGCCCAAATGCCCGAAAATCACCATACGACAACGAATAATCAAACCGAAGCTCACAACACGTATAACAACGTTAAATGAACTTACGAAAAACCCCAAGCAGCGGTTTGAGCGAGATTCGTAAGAACCGAACTCAAGCGGAAAAGTCGCTAAAAGCACGGAACTCAACAAAGCGACCAAAGCGAACTCGGATGACAAAAAGTGCAGAATTAAATATTCTCCGAATGACGAAACGGTCATGATAGAGTTGTCAAAACGAACTTCCTCCGAAAAAAAGAAAATTACCGAAATTCGAAATTGCGGATATTACATTCTACCCTCCTTAAAAGAAGTTTCGTCCCAAAACTTAAAACAAGTAGGGGGGAGCAATATACCCGCCAGGAAAACTCGACGAGATACACCAAAAACAGAAAACTCGCGCCCAACGGCGAAATGCTGCAAGAAACGCAAAGAGACATACGGCGTGAAAACACGCTCCACGATGACCAACACAACGTCGCCGTTAGGGATATAATAAAACCAACAAATGACAAGCGTCATCAAACGGATAATATAGCCAAGTCAATTATCCGACAATCACAAAACACAAGGAACGAAAGTCAGTATGATTGACCAACCCAACGGTACATCAATCGAAACGCGAGCCAATCGCTAAACTAATACTGAATTCCACCGCCCAAGGGTTGGAAGATCGAAAACGAGACTAATTTCCAAAACTTAAGGGAATTAGGAAGGAGCCTGAATGCTCAACGATCACACAACGAGAACAAAAACTGAACAAGCAAACGATCGAGACAACAAAAATCGAACAATCATGTCCGAAACACGAAGGATAATAAAACTCAAACAACAACTCCCAGGATGATCTGGTGAGAACTACAAGGAATGCATTCCCATAAGATCCACAGGATAGGGAATAGCAATTGAAAAGTCACAGCGACAAACGAGTTATTCCAAAACAATATCACACTCGTTCGATCAACAAAAGCAAGGGATAGGGAAAGTTCAGAAATGTCAACGAACATAAACGAGTCGACAGAGTCGAAAATACAGAAGTTCCAAATCCGATCCACTTCGAATAAAAGAACTAGTAGAACCAAAAGATGTTACTTCCGAACAAGGTTCACAAGAATCGAACCGAACTCGGAAAAGTCACAGCGATAACCAGATCGACCCAAAACAAGATCACAACTCGTTCGAATGATGAACCCGAAATACAAAACAAGTTCAGACAGTATCAACGAACACGATCGAATCGATAGACTGGAGAAAGAGAAAATACAGAAGTCAAAATAGTATGGGTAGTATCCCCGACCTCATCCACGAAATTCACAAAAACAGGAGCAAGGTAACAAGACATTAAGCAACCGACACATAACGGAACGATCACTGATGCACACGGTCATACCAAACCAAGCTCTAACAGCTCGCACATGCGCGACAACGTAGAAATCACTACGAGGCGGCAACATTCGACACTAACATCCCACCTCTCACAACAAATGCGTGGCAACGCCTCGACGTTCATGCCACCAATCTGATCATACTCGGGAGCAAACATCATAACGACAATGCGAACATCATACATATATACCCATACCTCAAACGGGAATGGATAGGTTTTAAAAACGAAAACCTCATTTTGAAAATAATTTAGAAGAACACCGGTTGATCTTGAGTATCACCTTTCAAAAAGTACAAACGTGAAACATCGTTATCGAGACTTTGGAGAACCATTTCGCATTTGATAAAAATGAGGACACTTTCTCTTAGTGAAAACTTTCAGAATATTCGACCCTCGGGTCTAAATAAAAGTGTTTCTAAAACATTGAAAATATCTCAAAGCATTTTGGTCCTCGAGGTAGAAGAATTTTGAAACGTGTTTTGGCACCTTGTATGTACTACGAGAAAATAATTCATTTTAAAAGTACGTCTCGAAATTTATTTTCTAAGATACTCAAGGTTTTTGAAGTCTGATAGGCGAAATGCCCGAATTCACACTTGTCAATATTCACTTAAACACATCATAGCACACTCATTAAATCGTTCACAATCAAGACAGTGATATACAATCCCTAGGATATGCTTAACAACATCGTTAAAACAACGATCGGTTTATCAAAACCAGATGGAAAACGACATCAAGAACAAAACTTCAAAAAGTCAACTCTAGGGATTCAAGAAAAATTGCCTGGATTCGGTGAAGAACAATGGATTAGATGATGTTAAAAATCATCTAGGATACTCCAAAACACCTTTGGATGGAAGAAAAAAAATCAGCCCCAATGCGAAACCTAGTCGCTACGTCTCAATCTCATGGAGGAAGAAGAAAAATGAAGAAAAATGCAACTTCTAGGCGGTGTCGGTATTTATCTTGGACACGATTAGCGTGCGCTAATCATTAAGGTTAGCGTGCGCTATCACGGCACCAAACAAAACTCGACCAAAAATACCTTTGTTAGCGTCGCTAATCCCAAGTGTTAGCGTGCGCTAACGAGAACTTCAGACCAGTCCGGTAGTTCTGGTGCTCACGAACTACCGGAGTAGCGTGCGCTATTCTACCTTTAGCGTGCTACCAACGTACTCTCGCGCGTAAGCCGTAAAGCGTAGCGTGCGCTAACGATTCACAGAGACAACAACAGAACATATCATAAAAATTACATGCCGTAAACCCTTCTCACAAGGATTTACCAGGCTAAGCATGATTTCCCATCTCATTTCGAAAATGCTAAAAAGACCAATGACGGTGATATTTTCCAAAACTCAAAAACTCATTTGTCAAACCATCATGAAATATTCAAGGCCAAAATGCCAAAACTTGATTCAAGGAATCGGTTTTACGAAATAAAACTCAGTTTGCAAAATACCGAAAGCCGTTTGAAAGAACTCACGCAGCGGATAAAATACGGTACGAAAATACATCAGTAGTGACGACACTCCTCGTATAAACCAAATACGAGAGTCTAATAAACACATATCGTGAAATCAAAATCCATAGAAGGATTCCATCATTCAATCGACTAATCATACAAATAACTCGTGTCACACGAGGCACAACACAAGGAAGGGAGTATTACATCCATAGGTCGCACGTAAGTGACGACCGCCTTTTGATACTAATCACGACCAATGATCTCAAACGACGCGTCGCGATGCGACTAAGTCAGACAAAATCCGACGAGACAAAACTCAACCAACACAACTTGGCTCGGCGGCTAGGTTTTCGAGGCTAATCGATTTTAAAATCGTATACTCTAGTTATTCGAAAATAAAACCGATAAGTTAAAAATCGTTTTCAAGACCCTTTTAAACACGACAAGGGCTTAACGGTGGTAGCATTTTATAAAATGTCCTAAACACTTTTATACGACCTTTAAATACCGACACAAGGTTTTATTTGAAAATACAAGGCTGGCTCGCCCAAATTCATGTCACTTTTCAAAAACCCACAATACGATCAAGTCTAAGAAATTTTCAAGCATGCACGCCGCATGTATTATTATTAATAGAAACACATTGGTTGTAAATAATAATAATTAGCCAAGTACCAACAATTCCCGGACACACTCATATACGACATTCAAAAATCACCAGTTCAAAAAGCGCAACTCGGAAATACTAATTCCAAGCATATGTCAAACTATCTCTTCAAGTTTAACAGCGTAACCAAAGATCACCGATTCGGACATATGTCGAAACCAGCTATGTGAGTTTCTCAACAAACTCTGCCATCAATACCTATACCGGAACATATCAATGTTCAAAACTTCTACATCATCCTGCACCCTTCGGTGTCCAACTCATCGGTACATTCGGCTCAACATACATTTAGTATATCGCAATTACCAAACACAGATTCCATCACACGACAAAAGACTAGAGAGTCAAGCCCTCTCACAATATATCACGGAGCAAAACTCGGATCTTTCGATCTGTGATCCCACCAATGCTAGGAAGTTTAGCGATGGAAGGCTCGCAAAGCGACAAGCGGTCAAGCCGAGCAGCGCACATACTCGAGAGAGATAAAAAGCTGCGCAATACTAGAATCAAAAGTGCACGAACCGGATGGATCGAAAAAAAACAACTCGACGATAAGTACGAGAGGCAATCACGGCTCGAAGTGGAATTTCAATACGAGAAAACAAGAGAATCGAGTAAGGAAAACTTACGAGCCTTTGGATGTCTTGAGATGCGGCGGCGGTGTGACAATGTGCAAAACAAAACACAACTAGACCCAAATAACCAACAACCCTAGGTATCCATAAACCTAGAGCTCTGATACCATTTCTGTAACACCCCCAAGATATTCGAGTAGAATTACAGCGCCGTGGACCCCTACATGGGACCCACCAGGCTAACACAAGAAAACACCACTCGACTAACCGCCTCGGTTAGCAAGGTAACAATTGTTAACAATAAGAACATAAATCAACACGTCCTGTACAACCGTATAAATAACATCAACCGACAAATACGGTAACTCCAACGAAGACCAATCACAATCCGAAAGGAAAAGCCTAAGTACTCGCGAGTACAATCTATAAGTTTACAATTTGGAAAACATCCACATCAAAAGAGACAGTAAGAAACAACAAGACTCGATTGCACATGTCAACAACCTTGGCCGACATTCTCGTACCATCCAGTAGCAGCTAAATGCATTTGAACATAACACGAAATCCATAACAAGAATTTCCCGACAACGGGTCCCAGAGGGTTAGCAATTACGCTAGTACAAGTATTCAAGGCAAACCAATCGCTTACACATTTCATAGTACATGCACCAATATCATTTGAAAACCAAAACAAGACATGTCTTATCCGAAACAAGCAGTCACAATTAATTTGCCTAGGACCGGGACGAAGCCACGAATCCCACTCGAGGCCTCTAAGGACCCTCCGAGTGGCCACATTCATAAAACAAGTCAAGCACCACACGTCACCTAGGACCGGGACGAAGCCACGAATCCCACTCGAGGCCTCTAAGGACCCTCCCAGTGGCTAGCGAATCAAACTCATAAATCCAGGAAGCCATAGATTCCCTCGAGGCCGTCGGACCCTCCCGAGGTGAGTAAAGCACACACAATATACATTACCATTTCACGTTAAGCATAAGGGTTTCCAAGAATACTTGCCTTGAATTATTGACGACGACGACGGAAAGGAAAGTCACCGACGACGCTAGGAACTAATGAAACCGAACCTAACGATTCGAAGAATACAATCACAACCATTTCTAAATGAATACGGAATTGGAATACACCGAAAACCCGCCTACGATTCATGTATATTCGTATATAAACAACAACGGGCGGACCACAACCAAACCCTCTCGATTCCGTAAAAATCACGAAATATACCATGAATCCGTAGGAAACTAAGAATACCAACAAGATTAATCATATACATCATGAATTAATCAACAAAGCGGAACGAATCGGACAAAAACACGAAAACCCCCAATTTTACCAAAAGTAGGGTTCTAAAGATCTAACCTTGATTATTTGGATCAAGGGATGATATCAGACGGATTATTGATGATATAACCTCAAGAACTCCATGGATATGTTGTTAAACAACATGGCTTCAAGCTTAGAACACGCCCAGTGCGGAAGAGGAGAAGAAGAAGGTGAAAAATGGCAAGAAAAAGCGTCTGCGGGGCCTTAAATGGTGACAGACTCGGCCGTGTCCGCTGACACGGTCGTGGCGCCTTGTTGGCGGCGAGGACTCGGCCGTGTCTGCTAGACACGGTCGCGTGCGATAGTGACTGTCCATGGCGCTCGGCATTGACTCGGCCGTGTCACGGAACACGGTCGGGCCTCTAAGCGATCGGTTCGGCTTATCGGAAGAGTTCGGCTCGGCCGTGCCAGGCGACAGTCGGGTCTGAGCGAGACTCGGCATTTCCGGACGAGTGCAGCCGGGCCGTGTCGGACGACATTTGAGTTGGCCGGCGGTGATCGGCGATAACGGCGGGTGAGCTAAAACGACCATAACTCTCTCGTCCGGACTCCGATTGACTCACCGTTCGAACCATTGGAAAGCTAAATCGATGCTCTATAATATTGCAAAGATTCAGAATTTTTGGAGTTACCAAAAATTAATGGCGATCTAACAAAGTCGAACTCATACTTAGAAAAGTCATTTAGTAATCCTGAATTCAACAAAACGACACCGAAACCCGAACCTGAATACGAACCGAAGATACGGTTACGAAGTACTCACAAAGACGAATCTAAGAGCTAGTAGGACACACGATTCCGACCACCCGAAGGCTCGAAATTCGACAACGGAAGGTAATTACCCCAAACTTTGGGAAATTACGAAAATGGCCCAAATGCCCGAAAATCACCATACGACAACGAATAATAAAACCGAAGCTCACAACACGTATAACAACGTTAAATGAACTTACGAAAAACCCCAAACGACAGTTTCGAACGAGATTCGCAAGAACCGAACTCAAGCGCGGAAAAGTCGCTAAAAAGCACGGAACTCAACAAAGCAGCACCGAAACGAACTCGGATGACAAAAAGTGCAGAATTAAATATTCTCCGAATGACGAAACGGTCATGATAGAGTTGTCAAAACGAACTTCCTCCGAAAAAAAGAAAATTACCGAAATTCGAAATTGCGGATATTACAATATACTACACTTTTTTTTTTGCACGTCCCTTTTTAGACGGCGTTGGTTGCATTGTGAAATCCTCAAATAGTTGGGGAATAACTGCAGTTCAATTCTTTCTATTGTGCCCTGTGCCTCCGCATCTAAGGCATGTTTGAACTTTACGGGTATGAGTCGAGGACTCAATCCCTGATGTGTGTCTCATTTCTTTTGGTCGCCCTGCCTGCCTCGGATTGTGTGGTGGTTCACAAACTTTTACCTTGATGTTAGCAGGAATGAACCAATCACTTGGGTGAGGTACTGGAATCATAGACCGTCCCCACATTTGGCGAAGCATGGACACTTTATAGTAATCATATATATACACAGTTTGGTCGTGATTTAGGTACCTTATAGTTGCAGCGGCATGATTGCACGAGATCATATCATGCTGGAACATCATACAACTGCATTTTTGCACTCTCAAGTCCACAACATAATTTTTCCTGCTAGAGGTCACCTTGAACACCCCATCACTAAGAAATTGAACATTCATGTTCGATCCAGCTTCGACCGCCTTCATCAATATCTCGTATGCATGATTCGTTAAAGGTCCAGGACACTCATTTGCATTTTTATGTCGATCAGATATCCATTCTTCTACCACGGTTCGACATACCTCGAGAAGTGCGGAAACGGGCAGCCTTCTAGCCCATATAAGACGGTTGTTCATGCTTTCAACGTCATTTGAATTCATAACCTCGAATCGCCGGACTGGGCACTTCACACGAGCCCATTTATTTTCACCGGCAGTTTCTTTCAAGTAGGTAGCTGCAGCTGGACATGCTATTTCTAAACTTTCCATATGCCTATTATAGTCCTCAATACGATAGCTGTAAGCTGCCGCATTGAAATTGCAACCACATGTTGACCATACTTAACCAAATGCTTCTGAACGTGGTAACAACATAACCCGTGATGCGCAAGTGGGAATACCTCTCTTATAGCATTTGCTATGGATTTGTGCCTGTCTGAAACAATCAAGAGGTCCCTTGGACAACCAAAGGCCTCTTTCAATTTGTACATGAAATACTTCCATGACTCATCGCATTCGACGTCGCCAACTCCAAAAGCAAGTGGAAATATCTGATTGTTACCATCTTTTGTAACAGCAACAAATAATACTCCTCGATACTTACCCCGATGGTGTGTCCCATCAAAAACAATAATTGGTCTAGCATAACGAAATCCAGATACTGAAGCCCCTAAAGCATAAAATATGTATTTAAATTTTCCAGTATTTGCATCAACCACATAATCAGTTATGGTACCTGGATTCGTCACCTCCAACATATGCAAGTATGATGGGATCATTCTGAAAGAATCCTGATGGTCTCCATATATCACCGAGATAGCATGGTTGCGAATGCTCAATACCAAGCCATAACGGACTGTCAAACAATAGTCATTCTTAAGTTGAGCCTGCACTAGCTTCGGAGTCATAATCTGTCCTTCCACTAATAGTTTGTCGGACATGTATTCACCGAGCATCTCAGAAGGCAACTGCTTAGGTGCCTTGCGATTTGGGTCAAAATGACACGTATGCTCGTTCAGTAAGTGCACTCTCCAAAATCCACCCCTCCCGGAGGCGCTCAACAAAAAATTACAGGTTTTATCTGTACAAACGGCAGAATAGCGCTGCTTATCAGATTTTAGAATACGATAGTCAGACTTCTTTTCCAAATGATATCGCCCAACAGCGTTTTTCAACCTATCTTTGGAGAGAAATATAGACCCTCTTTGTAAAGATAGTATATTTGCAGGATGAAATTTCTCGTCCATATCATCATCAACTTCAGAAGGAGACACATATGGAGGTCTAACTGGAATTTTCCACCCAGGACCAGGGGGAGGAGCTGGAGCACCTTCTTCATCTACTAATTGATCGAAATCAAAGCGTCTCCATTCTAGTTCTGGTTCTGGTTCTACTTCTTTTACCAATCTTTTGTTGAACATGCCCTTTTTCTCACAATATTTGCAAAATTTTTCAAACCAATGTTTCTGAACCTCGACATCTTCGAGATCGATATCATCGATATTTATGTCGTTATTATCATCATCACTACTACCATCATCAGCACTACCACCACCACAATTACCACCAACATCACATACATTATTTGAAGGACCGCAACCATCAAATCGAGAACCATCAAATTCCTGAGGAATTTGCATGCTTGAACCCCAATCAGTCAAATAATCCATACGATTAGAATTGTACGGTACCGGAAAAGAGCTGGATCCAGGTAAGTCAAATTGTGGACCAAATGAGGGAGCTTTTGGAGGAATGCTAGTTGCATTCTCAAGGCTAACAAAAATCACAAGCTCAACATTGGATTGGAACAAGTAATTTATATCAGAATCATTCTTTATCTTCATCTTTTTTCTTTTTTTCCCATCAAAATCAATTGAAAATAGAACATAAACATGTTTTGTTCTATCAGCTTCAACAATAGAGTGGACATTATCTACTAATGTTGCATAGCTCACATCAACGGGCACAGGCAATATTTGTTCTTCTCCACCGTGATAGTCCAAATCTTGCCACTTGCCATTAAAACGAATGATAACTTTTTTTCAAAAACTCATCTGTCAAATAATATAAAAAATTTAGGTTATTAACTAAAAATTTACACAATTAAATAGTATTTCAATATTTTTGATATTTCAAGTATAAACATTATTGGAAATTGAGCGATAAATATACCTTTTATTTTTTGCAGTCGAAATAATCCTTCTTCTTCGATGTGAGAGAGCTCGAGATAATTAATCAGAGAAGAAAGGAAAAAAAATATCGGTGAGATAATATCAGAAAAGAAAGGTGAAAATATTGCTGAGAAATAGTTCAATTCAATGGATGTTGTGGCGTGCTGAGCATGGTATTTATAATTCAAAATTTTATGGATGTTTCGGGTCACACGAATTCGTGTTGAGTAATCCGAACTCGAACTCCCTCCTGCAATTCGGTCAATGATGTATTTCGTGACCCGAATTAATTACACGAATTTCTTCGTGTCACCCGAATCTCATTAATTGTCTTTCGAGTAACCCGAACACGGCGTGTAATCCGAACTCCGAACTCCCTCGTGCAATTCAGTCGATCCTTCTGTGTTTTCGGGCAATAAAATTCATGTGACACGAACCGGTTCGGGTCACACGAATTCTTGTTGAGTAATCCGAACTCCGAACTCCCTCCTGCAATGATGTATTTCGTGTGACCCGAATTAATTACACGAATTTTTTCGTCACCCGAATCTCATTAATTGTCTTTCGAGTCACCCAATTTGTTCGTGTAACCCGAATATATTCCAACTTTCCTCTTCCTTGTATTTTTTTTAAGGTTGACTCGAAAATATGTTACTCGAAATTATAACAAATGACTCGAATATATTCGAGTAAAGGTCAAATTCGACATTTTGGGTATCAAAAGAGTTGTTACTAAACTTGGGACAAAAAAGAATATTACTATATATAAAAGGGCAAAACAAGTTTTCTCCCTATGCATAATGTGTCAATAATTGAGAAAAATACTTTAAGAACTAGAAACAGAATAAACGTAGAATCCAGACAAAATATAATTCATACAAATTATTGATTGTGCAATATTTGACAAGAAAATCAACAAAGTCAATTTCTCCTTTTCTTCTGCTTCCTCTTCAAACTTTAACATTTGTACTTTCTAAAAATCAATTAATTCAAGGGTTATGCCATTAGCACACTTATTTTTATTAAAACATCTTTGATCCATTTTTATAATTTTAATTTATTTTTAAATCTAAAAATTAATAGAATCTGCTCATAAATATAACTAGAAAAGAAAAAGTAGGACATAAGTATGTTATTAACAAAAACAAATGTGTTAATAACACATCTATAATTATATTGCTCCTTTTCTTTATTCCTCTTCGATCTTTCAAATGTGTAATTTATGTTGGGAAAATAATAAATTATTAGATACACTGAGCATTTTGAACTAACAGCATCTAATAGAATTAAGTAAACAGTAAATAAGAAATCGAAAAAAGAACTAGCCGATTCGATTGAATTCATTCTTCAAGATTCTTATTATCCCGTACAACAACTCATAATTTAGGCAATGAACACTCATAAGATACAACAATTCAGTATTGAATCGGGGTCTCGAAACTAATCATCCTGGCAATGAGTCCTGCCGGACAACTGAGCAACGTACGATAAAGTTTTAGTATGAAGATGCATAAGAATGTAAATAAAAAAATAATACAATAACTAAACTTTTAATATATGCTATAGTTTATAATTTATTGAATATGACAAATACATAAAGATATAAATATTAAAAGAAATTTGAATATAAAAATAATTCAACTGGGTGGGAAACATATGGCACATAACAATAATTGAAATTTGTTTTTATTCGTAGAAGTGGTGTTAGTATTTTGGTGTTATGAGACGTTAGTGTCGCAAATAAAGATACTCTTAAAACATTAAGTTAGTAAATAATAGTTCATACCTAGATATAGTCTATAAAAATCGTATATATTATGGGTTGAATATGTTCCACTCACCTCAAAATATATCAAATTAAACACTTTTTCACCATCTATACACTATAAGATAAACGTCAAAGACTTCGGATAATATCTGAAGTAAAAATGTTATAATTACCGAAGTCTATGTTCGTGTAGTTAAAGGTATACTTTAGACTTCGCTTATTAGGCGAAGTCTAATATCGTAATAACCGAAGTCTATCTCGGTTTTTAGAACCCGAATATGGGGGTTTGCGAAGTAAAAAAGGTCCTTCCACTTCACTTATCTTATAATCGCTGAAGTGTATATTTCCTATTCGCTTCAGTAAAATATATACAGATGAAGTGAAATAATGTTATCGACTTCGTTTGTTAATAGGCAACGAAGTTAAAGATACCACATTTACTTCACTTTTATTTGTTTAGCCGAAGCATTACACTCCTTTTTACTTCGCTTATTCTATTTTGTGTCGCTAATTATATATCTCTGACTTCATTTTTTATCCGAAGTAAATAACCACATTGCATATTTCTTTTCAATTTGTAAATATAGAATCCCTGTTGTATCCATCCAATAAAAAACCTCAATTCACAAGATCTCAACAACACAACCTTAAATACATCAATCAACCTCATTAAAAATCCAACAAACTCAAATCACAAGATCTCAATTCAATAACACAAGATCATAAGCATTGATAATAGTAATAAACCACACTTTCATATATAACGGCGGATTGTCGTACAAAAATGCCAAATATTCAGATTCGCGTGATTCACAAGTTTGCATTGGGCATAACTATAATATGCCAACATCAAATAAACTTCCACAATGTCTACGAGACACATGCATAGGTCTAGATAATGGACTGCACATCAACCAAACATTCACCATATTTACAGGTAAACGACATGTTACGATCTAACTATACCAACAGACATTCACCATCATCACACAGTACGGTAGTGTTGCAACCAAGACAATACATATATAGTCTTGAACTAAAACTAGACAAATAACTTCGACAATGAAGCGAGCCTAAGCACCATCGACAAATGTGTAGACGAACTCGCTCCACTCGTTCTGACTTCATCATACCGCTCCCGAGTGTAGTATTGGTCTTTGGTGAACCGGAATCTTGATCAAATCACATTGAAACAAAAAAATAGATTAAATACGTTCATAAAAGATGCATCAACATCAAAAATTTTCGTACCAAAACATACTATATAATAGAAAAGGATGAGAATGAAAATTACCATCTTCTCAATTTGTGGATCTTCGCTTTCAACGATCTCTTTGATGTAGCGGAGGACACAAAATCCGCAGTGAAGGGAGGATAGTTCTTGTTTCAGATTGCCCTATAAAATTTAAAAGCCATGAATCAGTCACTCCATGTCAAATTTATATGTATATATATATATATATATATATTCACTCGTGCGAAAAGTTGTGTAAGTTGCATTTTATTGTCATTTTTTTTCTTCCGAGTATGTCATATGCTGCAAACTTGGAATGAACATAATATCCAAATAACTTTTTTTTTCTGGTTATTTCCAGTTGACGGAAGAAGGTCAGAAGTGGGGTTTTCTTATATGGCTGCTTTTCAGAAAAGATTAAAAATAATAAAAACTACCCCTGAGGTTTAGGGTAATTACAGCAAATACCCAGAAATATTACAATTAGACCCTTAGATTTTGTATGAATATATATATATATATATATATATATATATATATATATATAGTTCGCAAAATGATATCTCCATACACTTACAGTGATTTGCTTATAACCTGGAGCCTTATTATATCCCCTGGATGCATTGCTGGTTTTCACAGCGCTACATTTAAAAATAGAAGAATTATACCTTTGGAACATTAATGAATCTTCAAGAAAAGAATCAACATATATGCTGCTAGCCTGCTACTTATATATATATATATATATATATATATATATACACACACACACACACACACCTGATCACAGTATTCTTCCAACCATCTAATCGAGTTCTATTGCCAAGGGGATCAATCAGGTAGACCATGTTCTTCTCATCATTGACCACAGTCAGGATCCAATGGTTACTGCGTAATTGGTAAAGAAGCATTAATAATGTCACATGATAATATGATATGCATTATCATAACAGAAATAGTATTATTTACCCATTGTTATATGGGATAAGGCAAATGCAGTCCCTCGGTGATGCCATCAAGCGAGCAATGATATGTTTTTCCTACACACTCTTCTCTAAAGCATGATCCACGCACCGAGGATCCACGAAGCAAAAACAATACGGATGATTTTTCGCATTCAAGTTATTGAAGAGCTTACTGCATTAGGCCATACGATTACAATTGTATCAAGGCCATAGGTCTACCAGAGATACATAATAAGAGAAGAAAAAAACATAAGATGCAATTGTATTATCTTATACAGATCTTATCCCATATAAGCCAATATATGCATACCATCAATTGCTTTCATTTCCATGAAGTCAAAGATTTGATTTCACGACAGCCAGACTATTTTTTTCCCTCCAAACATTGCCTCATCAAGTACAACGCGCAAGGAAGTATCATTGGTCATGAATCTATCAGCGTGAGAATATACAAACTTGCAAGCCATGGGTAATGATCTCTCTATTTCCTTCAACTTCGATCGAGCAACATCAGCATCCTTCTTTCCCGACTTGATTTTCTTCCCAACCTGATTCAACTCAAGTGGATCTTCATGAGCATTAGTTAGATCGATGAGTGCATGAGCAGCTTCTTCTTTCTGGGAGAATCAACCTTCTCCTGCACAATATTTAATTAATGTAAGCCATAATGTTCTAACTATCTATTCTTAATATACAAAACATCTATATACCCATTATACGAGAGAATTACCTCTGAACTGGCTAGAATTACCATGTCTTTTGGCCAAGCAACGATAGCGCCAAGGGCATCCGCAATAGTTAGTGGACCATTTTTAATGGGAACAGGGAGATCCTCATCATACCCGTCCTCAACGACACTGTCAATAGACACTTTCCAGTTGTCTTTGATCAACACATGCGGCCCTCCAACCGACACTACTGTCCCATATGCAATAATATGGTCAACTTCTCCTTTGGCGAGAGTGCAAGATCTCCCCTAAACAGTATCATACGATGAGAATTAAACATAGTATCATATAATAAAAAATGGCATGGATAATGAAAACTCTAGAGTTGAAAACCTCTATTTCACGTGGATCGACCTCATCTAGTTTGCTAATAGGTTGTCTTACTTTCAGCTTGTTCTTTTTCCCCTCGAAAGAACAATAAGGTAAGAATTAGCTACAGGATGTTTAGCCTCCTCATATTCAGGTACCCACTTCTCAGAAGCATCAACCATCTTCTTGCTTTGCTGAACACTCATTTTCTTTGTTTTCTTAGGAGACATCTGCTTTTTTCCTGCAATAACCCATAAAATACATCATATAAGTTGTTCATAAGTCAGATAAAAATAAATAACAAAGCTGAAAAAGCACATAAAACATTATAACGTAACTGGAACACATAACAATCATAACATGTACAAGAAAAAGACAATAACATAAATTGATGTTCATCACTTTAAGCAATACATAACAAACTGTTACATCACTTTTTCTTTTTCACCACCCAAACACCCTCATCCTTACTACCATCCTTACTACCCGGCCTAACATATCGTTGATGAGGAGGAATACAATGAGTTGCCAAGTTATCTAAAGGACGAGAAAGTGGAATGCTAGTCACTTCCTCATTCTCCCCCTCACTATTATTCTTATGAATTGGTAGAACCACTGACCATCCTTTTCTTAACGGGTCATCAATGTAAAAAACCTGACTAACTTGACTTGCTAGCACAAACTCTTCTTTTCTATGACCCCGTTTGTTCAAATTGACTAAGGTGAATCCACATTCGTCGTTCGTGATTATTCCCTTATCATTTGGAACCCATGTGCACTTGAAAACAGAAACTTGAAAATGATGATAGTTTAACTCCCATATCTCCTCGATTACTCCATAGTAGCAGACATCTGCAAACAAGGGGTTCTTATTTTTTGCACTGCTAACAAGCATCGTGTTCGCCACTTGAGACACCCCACTGTTTTGACAAACTCTTTCATCATCCTGGGCCTTTGTTTGGTACAAACTACCATTTATGACATAGCTACTGTACTTAATGACTCGCGCACGTGGCCCATGTGCCAACCATGTTAATGTTGACGTCGTCCCCCAATTGCAACTATTTATTTCCTCAGCCACCTTCCTTTTGAACCACCCAGTGAACTGCTTGTTGTGAATATCTTGTATCCACTTGTCATCTTTCGCTTTCTTCGGATTCAGCACTTTCAAATGGGCCTTATGCTCACTGTAGAAGTGTATATACATCACATTATTAGTTCAAAGCAACACCATATATAGTATGTATAGAAAATTATAAACAATGAATGTGTAATTTTTGAAAATTGAATTAGGCTTACATGATGAAGGGAGACACTTCTTCACTATTTTCTAACACAATTTTGTGTGCCCTATGCAATTCAACTTCTTCCACCAGTTTTGCAGCCCATCCGTCTAGGAAATCGGGAGTTGTGGTATTGAGGTCTCTAACTGAAATAGGTATCCCAACAGGATCGAGATCTTTCATGTATTCCGAACAAAACTCGACAGCCTCTTCTGCAGCATATCGTTGAACAATGCAGCCTTCGGGGTGTTTTCGACTTGCCACATATCCTTTATACACCTTCATGCACCTTTCGAATGGATACATCCACCTAAAGTGAACTGGTCCACATAACCGGACTTCTCGAACAAGGTGGACTGTAAGGTGAACCATGATATCGAAGAAAGATAGTGGAAAGTATTGCTCCAACAGGCAAAGGGTCTCAATCAAGTCAGATTGCAGCTAATCTAGCATGAGTATGTCGACGAGTTTCGAACAAAGATCTTTGAAGAAGAAGCAAAATCTCATAACAGCATATCTCACATGCTTTGGTAGAGCATCACGTATAAGTATAGGAAGGAAATGTTGCATTAGCACATGACAATCATGTGATTTTAGGCCCGACAGCTTCAACTCATCGAGGCAAACAATACTTTTCATGTTTGAAGAGAAACCCTCCGGCACTTTTATATCCATCAATGATGTGCAGAATTGCAACTTTTCTTTTTTCATGAACGAGCATGCGCTAAGAGGAAGAAATGTTCTCTTCTCCCCAACTTCGGTTGCTAGTTCTGGCCTGATCCCCATCTCCACAAAGTCTAGCCTTGCCTCTACATTATCTTTAGTCTTGCCTTTGATTTTCATCAGAGTATTCATCAAGGACTCCAAGACGTTCTTCTCAATATGCATAACATCCAAACAGTGCCTCATGTGCAAGTGCTTCCAATAAGGAAGATCGAAAAAGATAGACTTCTTCTTCCAGCATTTTTTGAACTTAGCATCTTCTACAGTCTGCTCATCGTCTTCCTCTATCTGCTCACTTCTCTTTTTCTTTCTTTTATCTCCCACATTGACCTTCTTACCAAACTGAAACTTGATGTGCGACAGTTTCTCGAACAATTTTATTCCAGATAATGGTTTGGGTACTTCTCCAAGTTCTTCCATGCCATTAAACTCCTTCGTCAGTCTTCGATATAGATGAGACTCTTTAAGAAACTGTGTATGGCCAGCAAACGACATTTTCTTCCCCTTGGTCAAGTGCTTTGCATGTGTATTTACTCCACATATTGGACACGCGAAGTATCCATGCGTAGCACATCCACTAAGATTTCCGTATGCATGGAAGTCGTTAATTGTCCATAGAAGAACTCCTCTCAATGTGAAAAGTTGGTCTCTATATGCATCATACACTCCATCAATTCCCTCCCACAACAACTGCAAGTCCTCAACTAACAACTCAAGGTAGACATCTATATCATTTCCCGGCTGCTTTGGACCGGATATAAGCATTGTTAACATGATGAATTTCCTCTTCATACACATCTTTAGAGGCAAGTTATACGTGACTAACATTACAGGCCAACAGCTATGTCTACTGCTCATAGTACTATGAGGATTAATTCCATCTGTAGCGAGCGCCAGATGAAGATTTCTTGACTCTTTCTCAAAATCTTTCCACTTATGGTCAACCAACTTCCACGCGGGAGAATCGCATGGATGTCGTAATTGACCAGCAACTTTTGGAGTATCAGCATGCCAGGTTAGGTTCTTTGAAGTCTCCAAAGATTTGAACATTCTTTTGAATCTTCGAATGGGAGGAAAATACCAAACAACCTTGGCCGGGACGCCGATCTTGTCCTTCTTGTTCTTAGTTAGTTTCCACCTGGACACATCACATTTTGGGCAGCGGGTATGATCTGCATATTGTTTCCTATATAGGATACAATCGTTGGAGCACGCGTGTATTTTCTCGTGCTTCAACCCCAAACAACTCAAAGTCTTCTTAGCTTCGTACATTGAGGATGGTAGGTTGTGGTTCTCTGGTAACATATCCCCGAAATCGGCTAGTAGATCTGAAAAAAGTGCATCTGTCATCCCATGTCTTGCTTTTGTATTGTAGAGTTTTACAATCGCACTCAACTTTGTATCATCATGACCTTTATACAAGGGTTTTTCTGCTTCCTCGACAAATTTGACAAACTCTTCAGGATCTTCTGAGTACTTCTCAAAGGCTGCCTCACACATATCACCCACTTCTTCTTTCATGTCACCATCAAATGGATCTTGGTTGACACTCTCACCATCATTCAGGCTCTGATCCCCATGCCAAATCCAATTGGTGTAAATTGGACTAAAACCGTTGAAATAAAGATGCTCTCGCAACATCTTCACCGACCCTTTTTTCATATTGTTGCACTTGCAACACGGACAAGGAATGAAGTTCTGATCAATTTCTGAATTCCCTAAACAATCTCTAATGAACTTTTCGACACCTTCCCCATATACTGCACTCCTCCTATCTGATTTAATCCAAGATCTATCCATTACTAACTACTGAATCTAACAACAACTCGGAAAATTACGTGCTCTTACCACTGATCCTGTCTTCTGCAAAGTAGTTAGAGATATTTCTTTCAGCAAGGAAGAAAATCTACATAAATAAATTTTGAAACCAGTTAGATCGAACCAAAATTAATATGAGTAAATAATCCACTTAGCTCCAAGGGACACATTTAAGATAATCAATTATACATTCTCTTCAATCTGATCATGCAATACTCTTCGGCTCATGCATTGACAACCAAATATAAAATTTTATCACATCAATCAAGCACTCTGCAACTCATGCATCAAATCTTGTCAACAATCTTGCCAATTAACAAACACACTAAAACTTGCATCAAATCTTGCACAATACTCACATACATACACACTAAACAAACTCAAACAGAATCACCACCAACACTATCAACAAAGACAATATACAGAAACATGATCACAAATTAACATCACTCACGCAGACCCCGATTAAGACTAACATCACTCAAACACAATATACAGAAACACAATTAACATCACCCAAAGATGGCCCCTAATTAACATATATGCAGAAACAACATATACCTTGAACCCCCAAAGAAAACCCCCCAAACAATACACTCAAACAATACACATATATTCCATAAAACCCAAAATCAATCCATAGAACAAATCTTTTTTCAGAATCTGCAAAGAAAAACCCCAAAGAAAGACCTAAGAAACTCAGAAACACAATATTCACATACATACAGAAACAAACACATATAGAAACCCCACCACACATATACTGTGAAGAATAAAAACCCAAAGAAAGACCTTACCAAAGCCAATTCGTACAATGTCACCACCAGTCGTCCAATTATGAGCAATTTCGCCAGCAGACATTCGATTATGAGAAGAATAAAAGAAAATGTGTGAGTAAAAACTATAATAAAAGCTAGATTGAAAATATCCCCAAAAATTTCGATGAAACTGAAAAAACCTCGAAGGGGCGATGAAAGAACCCTAATAATCGGTCTCCGCGAAAATCTTAATTGCGGGCGAAGCGGCAGTATAGGTTTTTTTACTGGAGCGGGAAAAAAATTTGGGAGGAAATAATGGAGGAAATGAGCGGGTGAAGAAGGAGGGTTTTTTGGAGTCTGAAAAATTTTTGGAGTCTGAAAAATAATTGAGAAGTATACTTCACTATTGTAAAAATATTGGTCAAAAATTTTTTTTCACACTTTTTACTTCAGTAATTATAAAATTAGCGAAGTATTTGGAACTTAAAATTTCTAACTATCTCCTGCCTTTTTGTTTGATACCATTTACTGAAGTCTATGTGTGTAGTTTACTTCCCTAAATTGAAAAGCGAAGTTGTTGTTTATTTTTACTTTGCTAATATACATTACCGAAGTGAGACGTACCGAAGTCTTTGATGTTTTTTCTACTAGTGATAATTTAAGGGGATATTACATACAAAACATTAAAAATTAAAAAGAGGGTATATTATAAAAATAAAAGCAGTACAAAAGTTAAAAGTAGTTTAAACACATAATAACAACAATTAAATTCAAAGTAGCAGTATACTCAACACATAGTAACAGTGCAATACGTTCAAATTAGCAGTATGTTAAATACACAATAAGAGTATATCAAGTTCAAATTAGCAGTACATCTAACACAAAATAACAGTGCAATAAGTTCAAAATAGCAGTATGTTGAACACAAAGTAACATCCTCGCAACCTCTATTCAACATAGTATAACTCTCTTCACACTTAATATTTTCTAGTGCCCTTTTTATTTGGAAACTAGGCTCCTTTGCCTACCCATTGGTATATGACACGACTCCCAATTTACAACTGACGAAAGTAATTTATTTCCTGAAGTTGACAGTTTCGGAAGAAATTTTCTATGACTGTCTCTATTCAAAGCATCATAACTCTCTCTACACTTATTTTTTTTAGTTTTTTTTTTTGGAAACTAGACTTCGTTGCCTTTTCAATCATATATGGGACAACTCTTCATTCATAACCAATAAAAATTGATGGTTTCGGTGGGAACTATCTGTAAAAACTTCGAAGCAGAGTAATACGTTGTACACTATGAAGTATTGCATTTGTATATTGAAGCGTTGTAGTTATAACCAGAGAAATAGCATGTTATAAGTCAAAGACGTAATATTTTGTACATAAAAATGTAGTATGTTATACGTCATAATATTATGTAGTTATAAGTAAGTTAAGTAAGATGTACAATTTACACTAGCGCCTGGCAATATAATCTATTTGTATATGCAATATATTGTTAGATGTATTTTTATGCGCTTAATCATCATTATCTTATACCCATTTTTAGTTTAAATCTGCGTAAATGAGCTTTTAATGCATTATCTTTATATGTTCTGAAGGAAATTCGAGTCTGGGAGCTTAAACGGAGAAAAACGGGCCAAAGCGACATTTTTTGGTCAGGGACTGCGGCACACATACGCTGGGCCGCGGCACATGAGGCGCCAGAAGGACCCGGTACAAACTGTACCGGGGGCCGCGGCACGCAAGCTCTGAGCCGCGGCCCATAAGGAAGGCGAGCACCCAGGCCTGGCAGGTGAGGACAGGGGCCGCGGCACACTAAAGCCGGCCCGCGGCCCGCCACGAGGGTTCATATTCGCAGCTCGCGATTTCGGCGGTTTGGAAGTCCGTTTCTGACCTATTTTCTGGACGCGTTTTTGAGGCAGATGGAAGATTATAAATAGGCACTGAAGGTCAGAAGATATGATCATCAAAGAAAAGGAGAAAATACCGAGGAGCAGAGAGCAGAAGCCAGAGAACGGCGCAATTCAAGTTCTTAAACTGTGTTTGATTTTTCTTATGCTTTCTCTAATTCTTTGTGTATTATTTTCTAGCATGTCGGGCTAGAACCCTTTTCTAGGATTGTGATGAAACCAAGATTTTGGTGGATTAACTTTTGATTTTGCATTATTAATATATTCCCCTTTTCTATTGAGTTTTCCCCAATTGTTCTTAATGCGTTCAATTATGTGGCCTATGATTGAATTGTTTTGATTACGCAACTCGAATCGGGAAAGGAGAGTTAGTAGGAAAAATTGGTGAGAAACGTTTTATCTTGTGAGATAGGAATATACTCATAGGAATTACGTAACCCGTCTGAAGATTTGTATTGTTTGCCTATTGTTGAATTAATTCACCTAGGAATAGAGTGATTTATTCACCTTAGAAAATTCTACTGACCTCGGGAGAGGCATTAGAGTATCTTAGAAATCTTCGCCTTCAATAAATTGGGAAATTACTTCATTTATATAAATCAAGAGTAATTCGAATTAATCGATGCGGATTCTCAATCCTAGATTCTTCTTTTATTTGATCTTCTTTATTCGAACCATCGATTTTATTAGTCGTTTTAGTTTATCACTTTATTAGTTTTCTTTAATAATCCTTACACCACCAAATTCGATCGTTCAGATAAAATTAGAATACAAATAAATTGATAATTAGTACGTCAGTCCTCGAGGGAACGATATCTTTCTTATCACTTTATTACTTGCTTACGACAACATGCACTTGCGTTCACTAAAATATGTAACACGTTTTTGGCGCCGTTGCCGGGGACTGATTGTTTTACTAATATCGATTTCAGTATTTCTAGTCTTAATCTGAACATTATTTTATTTTTGTGTAAATTTGTTTTTTTTTTTAATTTTTCGTTTTCCTTTCAGGAGTTTCGTTTAGTGCATGAGAAAATTCGGTGACGAAGGTCTATTACCTTTGGATACTGAACTCGAGCGCACTTTGCGGAAAAACAAGAAGGAAAGGCGTGAGCTGTCAACAAAGGATACCATGGCCGACAACACAGGAAATCACGGGGTTAACAACCCTATTCAGCAAGCTCAATCGGCATTGGCACTCCGGGATTATGCATTGCCTCAAATCAACGCGAATTTTTCGGGGATTCGGCGTCCAACTATCCAAGCAAACAATTTCGAGATTAAGCCAGCTATAATCCAGATGGTACAAGCAAGTCAATTATGCGGACTAGCGAATGACGACCCTAATGCTCATATTGCATCCTTTCTCGAGATATGCGATACGTTCAAGAATAATGGAGTTTCTGATGATGCCATTCGTCTACGGCTTTTCCCATTTTCTTTGAGGGATAAAGCCAAGTTTTGGTTGAATTCACTTCCGCCGGGCTCTATCACGACTTGGGCGGAGTTAGCACAAGCCTTTTTGGCTAAGTTCTTTCCGCCGGCAAAGACAGCGAGACTTCAGAATGAAATAACGACCTTCGGGCAATTTGAGATGGAATCGCTTCATGAAGCTTGGGAGCGATACAAGGATTTACTAAGGAGATGCCCACACCATGGTCTACCGGATTGGCTACAAATTTAGACATTCTATAACGGACTAAGTACTTCTACACGCACTCTTGTTGATGCAGCCGCTGGAGGAGCTTTAATGGGAAACTCGATGGTGGAAGCTCATTCTTTATTGGAAGCGATGGCTGCAAATGCTTATCAGTGGCCTTCCGAACGTGCGAACCCAAAGCGATTTATGGGAGTTTCTGACAACGATCCAATCTCTACACTATCAGCCCAAGTTGCAGCGCTAACTCAACAATTGCAAGCTTTTTTACATACCCCTTCTACCAATACCATGGAAACATGTAATTGGTGCAACGAGTCTCATCCTAGTGGTGAGTGCCAAGTCGGAAATAATTTCGAGCAATCTACGATGGAACAAGCTCAGTTTGTGGGGAACGGAAATCGGCAGAACAACCCATATTCCAACACTTACAATCAAGGGTGGCGAAATCACCCAAATCTTTCGTGGAGGAACGGACAAGCTTTAAATAAACCTCTGCAAGCTCAATTCACGCAGCCCCCACAGCATGTAACACCCCCAAACCACTCGGGTATGTTACAGCGCCGCAGACCCTCTCCGCGAGGATCTACCAGGCTAAATACAAATCAATGCATCGCTTCACGTGCCGACATGGCTACATAAAGGACCATTAGACCGATTTGGTCTTATATCACAACACACACAACAATACATATAAAAGATCATTGCCCAGAACACATACCCACACAGGGGCTAGAATACAATAACACTTCCATAATTCGAGAAAATAACACATCGGAGGAATAACCAACACGACTCTACCAAATACTCTATAATTGGTCTTCACGTGATTAGTATCTTCGTCTCCCATCATCCTTCGTATCGATCCTGTGATTCGCTCCCGCCTACTGCAAGTACACAGGCCTTGTCTGAGACATCCACCCCAGAATACTCGGGGTTAGCAAACTCCTTGTTTTGCTAGTGCAAGTATAAAACAAAAGTACAAGCCATACACAACGTGCTTCAAGAATATAAAATCTTGAAGATATTTCCCGAGATAAATCACTTAATCAAAACAGTTTGATTTATAAAAGGTAGGAATAGAACCATGTATCTCATACAAAATATTTTACGGTCTCGGGAGTTTGAAAACATTTGGAAATAAGGAATTCTCAAGTCTTTCGAAAACACTTGGGGACACGGCCCAAAATCATCTTTCCAAAATACGATTCCAATAATAAAATATGGATTTACGATCCAATTCACAACACACGGGGTCTAAGACCCAAATCATAAGCCACAGGGTCTACGACCCAAATCACATATCACATTTTCCTAAGGATTATTCGCGTCTCGTGCTAACAAGCCACGAACCTCAGATGCTCCCATAGAACATACCCGAGTGAATAACCCAATAGGAAACCATACCAAATCACATGTCCTCGTGACAACAGTCACGGAACCATTCCATACCACAACCATAAGTTATCCCGGCATCGGGCTAACAAGCCACGAACCTCGAAGTCCCCGCAAGACATACCCGATGATAACCCCACAAGTTATCTCGGCATCGGGCTAGCAAGCCCCGAACCTCGGAGTCCCCGCAAGACATACCCGGATTGGATAACCCTACGGTCACGCCCGACCCATACTAGCAAGTATGGATCCCGGAGATTCAATAATCCTACCCGGAGGCACATCACTTTCAACAATTACATAACAATGAGCAGAACATCAAACCAAGCAACACTTAAACATCACAACCCCCTTTCAAAGGAGTAACAACTAACATCATACACAACATGTTCTTACCGAACATGTACACATAACATTACGTAATCCCCGGTAAAGGATTATGGTCTATTAGATTTACTCAAAGTGATCATAGCATCTTTCAACATACCAAACCAACGCACATATTCCGAGAGCACATATATTCACGAAGTAGACGAATTATCGTTGAAAGACATCATTTATCGAGAACATACTGATCCCTTTTTACGTTCATTAAATGTTGGGTTTCGTATATAATCATTTATCAATAATTACGCCTACGAAACATGAAATGTATGGACAAGATACTTGCCTCGATATCACGAGCGACGAAACTACGAACGGGCACGATCGGGCAACCTTCGAACCTCCAAAAACGATCAAGACTTTGACAGCCCACGAATACTACGAAAATAGCATCACCACGAATCAATAACACTAATCGAAAACCGAAACGATCCTAAAAACGACAAGGATCTAAGTGTTCTCAAAGAAATCAAGAATCGTTGATCCGGGCTATAAAAATCGATGAACGGTTAACAAAATCCGAAGATTACGGTCAAGACAAACAAGAATAAATAATCGATCGGATGAGATCGGTTAAGAATCACAAATCCAAGCAAAAACCCCAAATTTAAGAAAATAGGGTTCTAACAAGAGATTACCTTGATTTGGACCAAGAAGACGATTAGATGTTGTTAAACATCTACAAATCCGCTCAGAGATGAAGCTAGAAGAAGAAGATCGGTCCTAATCGCCTCTGGATCTCACTCCCGTCGAAAGGGATGAAGAAAAGTGGAAAATGACGACTTAATGCTGCTGTCCATTATTTACACAAGACAGTTATTAGCGCGCGCTAAACACCCTGCATTAGCGTGCGCTAACGGGGTCAACGCTCCAGAGAAACCGCCTATAACATAGTTAGCGTGCGCTAGCCAACAGCCGTAGCGTGCGCTAACGGGTCACAAAACGATCCGGTAGCCTGGACAGAACCGCACCTGCCGGGTAGCGTGCGCTAGAAAGAAGAGAGAGCGTGCGCTAAGCTTTCGATAGCGTGCGCTAGCTATCGGCCTTAGCGTGCGCTAACAAAGCTCGATCGATCCGGTAGCTCTTTGGGCCCTCTGATCGCCGATTAGCGTCGCTACACATTGATAGCGTCGCTAACCACCACGCGATAGCGTGCGCTATGCCTCAAGCATTAGCGTGCGCTACACCACCAAAACTCAAAAACTCACATAGTGATCCGAAACGCCTCAAACACATGCCCGATAATGCACGACCAAAATATGGCACAAAATTCCAACGATGAGGACAATGACAATCCGATAAAACCCGGAAAACCCATCGAATCCGGAATAAAGATCTGGGTATTACATTCTACCCCTCTTAAAAGAAGTTTCGTCCCGAAACTTGAAACATAGAAACGAGCAGCGCAAAACAAACTCATATAACACACGATATCCGTTGCGAAATAACAAAACACAACGAGCGAAAATCGATACGGTCGAACAATTCAACAATACATCAACCAAAAGCAGGCTATACTGAACCAATACGAAATTCCACGACCCGAGGGTTGGAAGATCGAACACAAAGCAATTTCTGAACTTAAGGAAATTACGAAGGAGTCCTAACGCTCAACAATTATGAAACGAGATCAACAAAAACTGAACCATCAAATGATTGAGTTACAATGATCGAGACAACAACAGTCGATCAATCATGTTCGAATCACGACGAACAATAATACTCAAACAACAACCCCAAAGTTCACATCTCGACTAGAGATAATATACGATCCGGTGAAGACAACAAGATGTGCATTCACATAAGATCCACAGGAAAGGGAATAACAATTTGGAGAGTCATAACGACAAACGGGTTATTCTGAAACAATACCACAACTCGTTCGATCAATAAAAGCACAAGACAGGACAAGATCAGAAAATATCAACGAATATAAACGATTCGATAGAGTCGAGAGTACAGAGTTCAAAATCCGATCCACTTCAAATAAAATAAGTCAATCTCTGAATTTCGAAACAACAAAGCAAGGGAAATAATTCAACATGCAACTCATAGACCACGCCCCTCCGGGACTACTCGGAGTCGATTCTGATATCAAAGTTTAAGTCCCTGCCTCGGAATGCTCGGTAACCATCTCGCAAAACTGAACCCGGTGTCCCTCGAGTCCACACCTGTAACACGTTACTGGTGGGGAAGGACAATGTGCATGAACATGTCCCGCCACATTACAGTTAAAACATCTCCTGGCTTTACCAGGAGTCAGAACAGAAGACTTGGAACTCCCAGTTCCACGCATCGAGCGATGGAGCTTTACAGCGGAGAGACTACTACGTTGCAAATTGGAAACATCGACTCATGCACTGTCCACGCGATCATCGAACTCCCTCTGCTTCTTCGACTCGGGCACACGCTCCGACGATAATGAAGCTAGTTCACGAGCTAAGGCTCGATCTTGATAGTCCCTCAACGAGGTGCAATTAAATCTCGACATATACACGCGAATATCCGGCTTCATCCGCCTGTCAAAGTGAAGGATTCTCTCTTCCTCGGTTCTCACCCGGTCTCGCACATAACTGAGTTGTTTGCTATAATCAATGATACCTTGCGACACCGATATATCTTGCGGTTCTGCCAAGTAGAATTCACGAATCCTCTGCTCTCTAGTCGGTTTCGGACAGAACTCAGCTTCCATAAATGCTTGGAACTCCGCCCACGTGACATCACGATCACGAGGTTTAACAGCTTCCCACCAATTAGCGGCATCTTTGTCGAGAAGGTGCGGCGATAGGTACCTTCCGCTCTTGGGACATCCGACGACCTCGAAAATCTTTCCCAACTGGAAAATCCAACCATCCTGCAACACATCCATGACAGGCGAATCGGGGGATTCATACGAACTACCTCGCGAAGCCATTGATTCACGACGTTCGACTCGCGTCAATGCTACGTTGAACCACAGGTCAGTGAGTCATCTGAGTCGCTACTTGTTGCAATATAGTAGCAACACCCAAACTAAAATCATTCTCAACGACATTCTCTCGATTCCGCGTCTGATCCCTATGGCCATCAGCACCACGGTTACGACCACGACCTCTGCCCCTCGGCATACTAACAAACAACAACCTATGGTAACGAAAGATCATAACACATAGCAAGATATTCACATCTCTGTCTTTAATCCAATATCATTAAATCATATACATATTACCATTTAATCCCAGCTAGAGCACAATATACAAACTATTATACCAAAAATCTTCATTTATAATGCCGTTGTTATGCGATTTATAATTGCAATGAAATTGAAATCATCCATTATATCAAAATCATTTTCTGCACGGTTTCCGCGCCGGAACTTACCAAGTTGAAAACCATTTTCAAAAACGTTCCAAAATTCCAAAAAGGCCGATGACGGTAATACTTTCCAAATACTCCCCAAAATTCATTTTTCCAAATACCAAATACCATCATCAAAGACCATTTGAAATTACAAGGCGTAGACGCGGAAACTCAATAGTTTCAAAATATATGTTAAGTCACCCGACAAAAGAGTTAGGAAAAAGGGTCAACGAAATAATTCAAATTTACAAACCCGAAAGGTCATTTTGAAACACACACTATTTGGTGAAAGTACCAAAAAAGTCATTTTGGACTCTACACGCGCAGTGGACAAAAACACAGTTCAAATTACACATAACTACACAACAATTGTTATTCCTGAACAACACATAGAGTACGGTCTCAAACGGTCAGCCTAACAATCGCAAAAGTTAGACTTACGGCCAGAATGTAGTTTCCGAGCTTCTGCTCAGACCGATTAGGGTATGATTTAACAGAGACTTAGTGTGCGCTAGCCATGCCACGTTAGCGCGCGCTAGCTATTCTCATCCAGCAACACATTCATGAACATATACCAAATAATGCCAAAAGCCGAAGGTTACAAATAAACAACAGCATACGAATCCAAACGCCAACAATTTACATTCTCACTACATATCGTTTAACCGAAAAAGTTGAAGGCGAAAGTCACGTCTCAAGTAAACTATTGGTAGACCTCGTTTAAGCATTTAAAATCAAATTTTGAAAATTTTCAATGCAAGATGAAAATATAATAGGTGTAGTTTGAATTCTCAAAATCTTTGGTCTCGAGGTCATCATACGAAAATCAAATCATTTTTCCTTCTCGAATGATATTTTTAAATAGAATTTACGTGACTTCCCCAAAACATTTGAAATTGAAATCCCACATTGATAAACTTTTATTGAGTAACCAATCCAAAACATCACTCCTGTAAAAACGATTTTACACAAGGATGTAAATATATATATATATACATACATACCGGCACTACCCTTTATTCCACACAATACGAGAATCAAACAAGTATGGAGTAAGTATTCACGAGGCACAATTAAACTCCACATAATAACACAGAATCACATAAACTCGTATAACACAAGATACAACAAAATAGGGAGACTTACATCCACAGATCGCACGAAGATGATGGTTGCACTTCGATACTAATCACGACCGACAACTCAGACGACGCGTCGCGACACCACTCAGTCAGACCAAATCTGACAAGACAAGACCCGACAACACACAACTCAACCCGACAGCCTAGGTTTCCTCAACCTAAGCTCCGATACCATATTCTGTAACACCCCCAAACCACTCGGGAATGTTACAGCGCCGCAGACCCTCTCCGCGAGGATCTACCAGGCTAAATACAAATCAATGCATCGCTTCACGTGCCGACATGGCTACATAAAGGACCATTAGACCGATTTGGTCTTATATCACAACACACACAACAATACATACAAGATCCTTGCCCAGAACACATACCCACACAGGGGCTAGAATACAATAACACTTCCATAATTCGAGAAAATAACACATCGGAGGAATAACCAACACGACTCTACCAAGTACTCTATAATTGGTCTTCACGTGATTAGTATCTTCGTCTCCCATCATCCTTCGTATCGATCCTGTGATTCGCTCCCCAGCTACCTGCAAGTACCAGGAGGCAATACATACATCCACCCCCCGAATACTCGGGGGTTAGCAAAACTCCGCTGTTTTGCTAGTGCAAGTATAAAACAAAAGTACAAGCCATACACAACGTGCTTCAAATATAAAATCTTGAAGATATTTCCCGAGATAAATCACTTAATCAAAACAGTTTGATTTATAAAAGGTAGGAATAGAACCATGTATCTCATACAAAATATTTTACGGTCTCGGGAGTTTGAAAACATTTGGAAATAAGGAATTCTCAAGTCTTTCGAAAACACTTGGGGACACGGCCCAAAATCATCTTTCCAAAATACGATTCCAATAATAAAATATGGATTTACGATCCAATTCACAACACACGGGGTCTAAGACCCAAATCATAAGCCACAGGGTCCACGACCCAAATCACATATCACATTTTCCTAAGGATTATTCGCGTCTCGTGCTAACAAGCCACGAACCTCAGATGCTCCCATAGAACATACCCGAGTGAATAACCCAATAGGAAACCATACCAAATCACATGTCCTCGTGACAACGATCACGGAACCATTCCATACCACAACCATAAGTTATCCGGCATCGGGCTGGCAAACCACGAACCTCGGAGTCCCATAAGACATACCCGATGATAACCCCACAAGTTATCTCGGCATCGAATAGCAAGCCCCGAACCTCGGAGTCCCCGCAAGACATACCCGGATTGGATAACCCTACGGTCACGCCCGACCCATACTAGCAAGTATGGATCCCGGAGATTCAACAATCCTACCCGGAGGCACATCACTTTCAACAATTACATAACAATGAGCAGAACATCAAACCAAGCAACACTTAAACATCACAACCCCCTTTCAAAGGAGTAACAACTAACATCATACACAACATGTTCTTACCGAACATGTACACATAACATTACGTAATCCCCGGCAAAGGATTATGGTCTATTAGATTTACTCAAAGTGATCATAGCATCTTTCAACATACCAAACCAACGCACATATTCCGAGAGCACATATATTCACGAAGTACACGAATTATCGTTGAAAGACATCATTTATCGAGAACATACCGATCCCTTTTTACGTTCATTAAATGTTGAGTTTCGTATATAATCATTTATCAATAATTACGCCTACGAAACATGAAATGTATGGACAAGATACTTGCCTCGATATCACGAGCGACGAAACGATGAACGAGCACGATCGGGCAACCTTCGAACCTCCAAAAACGATCAAGACTTCGACAGCCCACGAATACTACGAGAATAGCATCACCACGAATCAATAACAATAATCGAAAACCGAAACGATCCTAAAAACGACAAGGATCTAAGTTTTCTCAAAGAAATGAAGAATCGTTGATCCGGGCTATAAAAATCGATGAACGGTTAACAAAATCTGAAGATTACGGTCAAGACAAACAAGAACAAATAACCGATCGGATGAGATCGGTTAAGAATCACAAATCCAAGCAAAAACCCCAAATTTAAGAAAATAGGGTTCTAACAAGAGATTACCTTGATTTGGACCAAGAAGACGATTAGATGTTGTTAAACATCTACAAATCTGCTCAGAGATGAAGCTAGAAGAAGAAGATCGGTCCTAATCGCCTCTGGATCTCACTCCCGTCGAAAGGGATGAAGAAAAGTGGAAAATGACGACTTAATGCTGCTGTCCAGTATTTATCTTTGAGCCGATTATTAGTAGCGCTAAACACCACTGCATTAGCGTGCGCTAACGAAGTCAACGCTCGGAGAAACCGCCTATAACATAGTTAGCGTGCGCTAGCCAGCGTAGTAGCGTGCGCTAACGGTCACAAAACCGATCCGGTAGCCTGGGCGAACACTTTGCCGGGTAGCGTGCGCTAGAAATAAGAAAGAGCGTGCGCTAAGCAGTCGATAGCGTGCGCTAGCTATCGGCCTTAGCGTGCGCTAACAAAGCTCTAGTCCCAGTCCAGTAGCTACTGGACTGCCTCTGGACTGCCAGTTAGCGTGCGCTACACATTCAGTAGCGTGCGCTAACCACCACCCAGTAGCGTGCGCTATGTCTCAAGCATTAGCGTGCGCTACACCACCAAAACTCAAAAACTCACATAGTGATCCGAAACGCCTCCAAACACATGCCCCAATAATGCACGACCAAAATATGGCACAAAATTCCAACGATGAGGACAATGACAATCCGATAAAACCCAGAAAACCCATCGAATCCGGAATAAAGATCTCGGGTATTACACAGCAGCCCCCTCAACCACCGAAGGTATCTTTGGAAGATGCTCTTGCTCAAATGGCGTCTAATACGAGCCAATTCATGACTCGCACGGAGATTACTCTACAAAAGAATTCCGCTTCTATCCGAAACTTGGAAGTACAAATGGGGCAGATCACAAATTTATTGTCCTCTCGACCTCAAGGTGTATTACCCAGCATTACCAAGATGAACCCCAAGGAAAATGTGCAACCAATCGAGCTACGAAGTGGAAAGGAGCTACAAGAGCAGCCTAAGAATAGCAAGGACAAGAGCAACCACAGTGAGAAAACAAAGGACGAGGAGCCCAAGCCAAAAGCAGTGTCGACCACTCATCCCACTCCATCAATTCCATTCCCACAACGCCTGCAAAAGCAAAAATTGGACAAGAAATTCTCCAAGTTTCTTGACGTCTTCAAAAAACTACATATCAACATTCCATTTGCCGACGCCTTGGAACAAATGCCGAGCTATGTGAAGTTCATGAAGGATATCTTATCAAACAAAAGGAAGCTCTAAGAGTATGAGATAGTGGCATTGATAGAAGAGTGCAGTGCTATTCTACAGAAGAAGCTCCCACCTAAATTGAGGGATCCGGGAAGCTTTACTATTCCATGCACTATTGGAAATTCGTCCTTTGACAGAGCCTTATGTGATCTAGGAGCCAGCATAAATCTTATGCCCCTTTCCATTTTTAAGAAGCTGGGTATTGGGGAAGCCAAGCCGACGACGGTCTCTTTGCAATTAGCTGACAGATATATCAAGTATCCAAGGGGGGTAATAGAAGACATTTTGGTCAAGCTCGATAAATTCATCTTTCCAGCCGATTTTTTTGTGCTCGATATGGAGGAGGACCATGAAATCCCAATTATCTTGGTAAGACCATTCTTAGAAACCGGCCGAACTCTAATTGATGTGGAAAAATGGAAGCTTACTCTACGAGTTCAAGAGGAACAAGTTACTTTCAATATATTTCGATCCTTGCAATATCCTAGTGATGTTGAGAATTGCTTTCAAATTGACGTCATTGACTCATGTGTAAGTAGAGCTTTTCGGGAGAGCTATCCATCAGATCTATTAGAGTCCGTTTTAGTTGGATCCGCTTCTGAATTGAATTCAAAGCATGTAGCCTATTTACGACACATGGATGCTTCCCCACCATTTTTCACTCGTCGACCATGTGAGGAGCTCGGAAGTTCACCAACTCGACCCGTCCCATCAATCGAGAAACCCCCAAAGCTAGAGCTCAAGCAGCTACCGAATCATTTAAAATATGCATTTTTGGGACCCGATGATTCCCTGCCAGTCATTCTTTCGGCCACTTTGGCGGGGGATCAAGAGGAGAAATTATTGAGGGTTTTGAGTGAGTACAAATCTGCCCTTGGGTGGTCTATTGCGGATATCAAGGGAATCAGCCCGTCCATTTGTATGCACGAGTCGATGGAGGAAGACTACAAACCATCTATGGAGCATCAACGCCGTTTAAATCCAAATATGAAAGAGGTGGTAAAAGTCGAGGTTTTAAAACTCCTGGACGCAGGTATGATCTTTCCTATTTCTGATAGCAAGTCGGTAAGTCCGGTTCAAGTTGTGTCAAAAAAGGGTGGGATAACGATTATCCAAAACGGTAATAATGAATTAATTCCCACTGGGATTGTTACGGGGTGGCGTATGTGCATAGATTATAGGAAATTAAATAAAGCCACTAGAAAAGACCACTTTCCTTTACCATTTATTGATCAAATGTTGGATAGATTAGCCGGACACGATTTCTAGTGTTTTCTTGATGGTTATTCTGGGTATAATCAGATTTATATAGCCCTAGAAGACCAAGAAAAGACGACGTTTACATGTCCTTATGGCATTTTCGCTTATAGGCGCATGCATTTTGGTTTATGTAATGCGCCGGCCACTTTTCAACGATGTATGATGGCTATTTTTTCTGACATGGTAGAGCATTGCATCGAAATTTTTATGGATGATTTTTATGTTTTTGGTGATTCGTTTGATATATGTTTGCAGAATTTGCAGAAAGTCCTCAAAAGATGCGAAGAAACAAATTTGGGCTTGAACTGGGAGAAGTGCCATTTTATGGTCCAGGAGGGAATTGTACTAGGCCACCGCATATCCTCCCATGGAATTGAAGTCGACCAGGCAAAAATTGAAACAATCGAGAAGATGCATCCTCTTACTTCGGTAAAGGGGGTAAGGAGCTTTTTGGGACACGCCGGTTTTTACCGCCGTTTTATTAAAGATTTTTCGAAGATCGCGAAGCCGTTGTGCAATTTTCTCATGAAGGATGTTCCGTTTAATTTTGACGAGTCTTGTAAAGAAGGTTTCGACCTATTGAAGAAAGCTCTAAGCACCGCCCCGGTCATAGTCGCTCCAGACTGGGGCCTTCCATTCGAGTTGATGTGTGATGCTAGCGATTTCGCCATTGGGGCTGTTTTGGGACAGAGACAAGGGAAAGTGTTCCACGTCGTGTATTATGCAAGCTGAACTCTTGACGACGCCCAAAGAAATTATGCCACAACAGAAAAGGAATTGTTAGCTGTGATCTTTGCTTTTGATAAATTTCAGGCGTATTTATTGGGGACGAAAGTAGTGGTGTGGACTGACCATTCGGCGATCAAATACCTTTTGGACAAGAAGGATGCTAAACCAAGGTTGATTAGGTGGGTGCTTCTCCTACAAGAATTCAACTTGGAAATTCACGATAAAAAGGGGACTGAGAATGTTATTGCCGATCACCTTTCACGTTTAGAGAATCCCCTTGAGAAGGGATAGAGTCATCCACAAATTGTGGAAAACTTCCCCGATGAACAGCTCTACAAGTTGGGTTCTCAACATGCACCTTGGTACGCTGATCTAGTGAACTATCTGGCGAGCAAAATAATTCCGAATGATCTCTCGCGTCATCAAAAGAAGAAGCTGATTTCAGATGCTAAGTATTACTTGTGGGATGACCCTTTTCTGTTTAAAAGATGCCCTGATAGAATCATTCGCAGATGTGTTCCGGATGAGAAAATCCGCAGTGTGCTAAATCATTGCCATGCATCACCCTACAGAGGGCATTTTAGCGGAAATAGAACAGCAGCAAAGGTCTTGCAATCGGGTTTCTATTGGCCATCGTTATTCAGAGATGCTCATTCCTTTATGTCCACGTGTGATCGGTGTCAATGGACGGGAAACATATCAAAACGACATGAAATGCCGTTGAACATAATACTTGAGGTTGAATTGTTCGACGTATGGGGGATCGACTTCATGGGTCCATTTCCTCCATCAAATAAGAACCTTTATATTCTAGTAGCAGTGGACTACGTCTCGAAGTGGGTCGAAGCGGTGGCACTACTAACAAATGGGTCTAATGTCGTGATCAAATTTATAAAAAAATATATTTTCACGCGATTTGGGACTCCACGTGCTATTATCAGTGATGGTGGTTCACACTTTGACAACAAATTCCTTGATGGGGTCTTAAGGAAATACGGAGTCACTCATCGTGTTGCCACAACCTACCATCCCCAGACGAGTGTTCAAGTCGAGATATCAAATCGAGAGCTAAAGTGGATCTTAGAAAAAACAGTCAGCTCGTCTCGAAAAGATTGGTCCTTTAAACTCGATGATGCACTTTGGGCATACCATACTCCGTACAAAACACCTATCGGCATGTCACCGTACAGATTGGTTTTTGGCAAAAGTTGTCATCTGCCAGTAGAGATGGAGCATCGTGCATACTGGGCGATAAAGAAATTGAATTTTGATTTTAAATCGGCTGGTGAAAAGCGTTGTTTGCAGTTGAACGAGCTCGAGGAAATTCGTCATGATGCGTATGAGAATGCTAAGCTTTATAAGGAGCGGACAAAGATTTGGCATGATAAGCACATTACACATCGAGAGTTCGTTTCGGGTCAAGAGGTGTTATTGTTTAATTCTCGCTTGAGGTTGTTTCCTGGGAAATTACGTTCACGATGGTCGGGACCGTTTACTGTAGTTCAAGTATTCCCACATGGAGCAGTGGAAGTACAAAAAGATGACCGAAAATTTAAAGTAAATGGGCAGCGGTTGAAGGCCTACACGGGTAATCCAATAGACGTGCAGAAGACGAGCGTCGTCCTATCCATCGCAGAGTGAATTCTAGAAAAGTCCGGCTGAAGACTATAAACTTAGCGCTTCTCGGGAGGCAACCCGAGTATTAGTTGTAGATGTTAATTTTTCGTTGATTTCATTCATTATAAGAGTCGAATTTTTTTCATCATCTTTGCTTTGATATGCTTTTCTCTCACGTTCTATATGTTTTTGCTTTAAAATTTTTGTGCAGGAACATTCCAGGCCAGGGGCCGCGACACCTACAGAGGAGGCCGCGGCACACAGGTGTCTAAAATACAGGCAAACTTTCTGTACCATGTGCCGCGGCACAAAGCTGCTGAGCCGCGGCACACTTGCCCCAAGAGCCGCGGCACGTTGACAATGATCTGCGGCACGCCGAGACCCAGAAAATGCATCCAGGAACCTATACTACGTGCCGCGTCATGCAAGCTCTGAGCCGCGACACACTAACCCTGCAAGCCGCGGCACCCGTACAATGAGCCGCGGCACACGGCGAAACTCACCAACACCAAAAACACACTGTACTGTGGGCCGCGGCTCACTTGATACGTGTCGTGGCACCTGCCGAGAATTTAAACAGCCTGCACACGATTCATAATCCATTCGGCCGAAACACCAGGTATTTCTCAAATATCTTCTTCGCGCGGCGCAAGGATTTCATCTTCCAACTTCTTCTTCTTATCTTCCTCAATCCAACTCTAGGTAACCCTTAATCCTTAGTTTGATTCACAATAAAGATTGAACAATGGGATAATATGTATTTCAATTATTGTTGAATTTATCTTTCTTCCCTAAATTCTATCAAGAAGTTGATCGGATTGTGTTGTGATTGTCGATTAATTGTTGATTGTGTTTCGTTGATTTGTCATGAATTATTGCAATTTTGTTTGTTGTTGGGGATCGAATTGAGAAATGATTACTTTTGTTCATCATTTGAATACATGCACGCAAGGTGTTCGATGAAATGCCCCAGAGAAATTCTTGAACTAAAAATCATCAACCTTTGTTTAATTCTGAAATGGTCTATTCCCCCTGCCTTTTTGCATACTTTTGAGTTAATTGTAGCATCATGTCCTTCATATAAAAGTGAGAGTTTTAATGTTATATTCATTCTCACAATTTAACAGTGGTGATTGGTATCTTGTTAATTGGAGTCGTCTAATTTCCGGCATTTATTTTTCAGGGACTTCGTCATGGCTCGGAAAAGGAAGTTGAGCACGAGGGCTAGGACGCGATCATCCCCCACAAGAGGGGAAACGTCACAAAACCGAACAGATATGGAATCCCACCAATTCTCTGACCCTGACATCCATCGAATATTCAACGAGAGAATCCGTCCTCGTCCAATAATTCCGGAGCGGGGATTCACTCCCGCCCCCCAAGACGGTGAGCTATTGGCAATGATCAATGAAATGGGATGGACTCGATTCACTGCGCCACCCGAGCCGGCGGTGATTTCTATTGTCCAAGAGTTCTACGCCAGTGCTCTATTGCGACAAATCCAGGCGGGGCAGATGATGGGACGACCGGATACACGGACTAAGGTCGACGTCCGAGGCCAAACAGTGGACTTCTCGGTGGCCGCGATTCGGAGGCTGTACAAGCTACCGGAGGTGGATGAATAGGAGTACACACGGACTATGAGTAGCCTCACAGGGGAGGATTTGCTGGAGGCACTTGCTCAGCCGGGTTCCGTCTGGGAAACGCGCGTCCCGGGTTCCACAGCTTTTTATTTCAAGAGTTCCCGCCTCAGTCGGCTCGGGCGAGCCTGGCTTTATTTCCTCTGTGCACGAGTCGACCCTACATCACAGATCCGCTCGGTCTTGCTTCCTCATGCCCGATTATTGTATGCTATCGCGACGGGACTCCAATTTGATGTGGCCCCACGTCTGTCCCGTTCTATATTTCAGTTCATCCAGGGAGGGGCAAAGACGGGATTAAAACATCCCTCGCTGATTTGTGCCTTATGCCGCCAGTCGGGCGTGACTTGGTCCGACGACGAGCCGTCTATTGCACCCCAGGGTCCGATCGACCACCGTATTATCTCCCATTTCGACCAGTGGGGTGGCGCGATGGCACATGAGCGAGGGCGAGGATTTCTTATCGGTGAGCCACACGAGCACTCCCCCGAGCCACTACTTCTGACTCATGAGCCGGCGGAAGATGCTGAGGATCAGACTGAGTCCACTCCACCGCCAGCAAGAGAGCACCTTCAGGCGATGTTTGACAGCCTGAGGGAGGAGATGCGGGCTGAGAGAGACAGCCTCCTCGCAGCTGTTCGAGAGGAGATGCGCGAGCAGGCCCGTCGGGCCAGTCGGCGTGCGGAGAGACGCTTAGCGGCGAGGGATGCTTATCGTCAGGACTATTTAGATGCGTGTACGAGCCATATACTCCATACGGACAGACCCTTCATTCCACCAGTCAGGCCATCTACACCACCCTCCTCGCCGGACGAGGCCGGCACCAGTTCCTGAGCTGATATTAGGGGAGTACTTGACCTTTCTCATATTGCATATTATCATTTGTGTCATTGAGGTCAATGTACGTCTTAAGTTTGGGGGGGATTACTTTCCTTGCATACTTTTAGTTGTTATTTACTTTTTCGTTGCTTTATGTCGTTGTTATTGATTCTAGCCTTGCTTGTCTTTTAAATTATTCTGGACTGTATTTGCATTCGTGAATTTTTCGTGCAGCCTTGTGTAAGACTGATGATATGATACTGATTTCTTTTTGAAGAAACAGTTGAGTTTTGGTCGAGTTTGCATTCTGCGATATTTGTTTCCTTTGAGTATTCATTTCGGTCTGATTTTTTGCGTCATTGTAGAAATCCTAGCATATGAGAAATGAGAGATACATGTTTACGAACCGCCGTTTATACGTTTGGTTACACTTTTCACGTAGCTAGTCGTCGAGTAACATGAGTCTTCTTGGCATTTAATTTGAGTTTAGGCATTGAGTCGGACAGCTTTTCCCAAAAAAATCGAGAAATTATACATATTCTATGATGGGAAGTCTAGTAACCGGGGGTATTCACGTGACCCGTTGTTTACTCTCGCGTAAAACGACAACCCTGAATAGACTTATGGTTCAGAAAAATCGCATGATGATGAAAGGAAGCCAAGTAACCGGATGTATTCACGTGACCCGTCGTTTACATTCGCGTAAAACAACAACTTTGAATCGGACATGCGGGAATAGCCATTCGAGTTTTCTCTCCGCTGTAGAAGGAGACTTAGTAACTAGAAGCACTCATGAGCCCCATGAGTGTATTTTACGTCAAACGGTTCCCCAATACATGAGAATAGATTTCCACCCTAGGGTCATTTCATGAAACATACCGGGAGTCGGAACCTAGTGGTTAACTCGAATCAATTTAATGATTATATATAAGGGAATGCTGTCCAAGGATTATTATTTACGATGAAACTCTTGCATTTTTGCCACGAGACTGTGGGACTGGGCGAGTTGGCTTGTTTAATCTAACCCTTCATATTGGCGGTCGGCTAAATTCACGCTTGTTAATCTTTGAGCCTTGATTTTCTTCATGACCGATAGATCAACACTAAAAATGATTGCTTTATGGAATCATTGTCCGTGATGGACCCACTAATACGATACTTGTATTTTTCTTTGAGATTTTCAGGTTAGTATTAATCAGGTAAACACTATGGATTCGCATGTTTACCCACGATACTTGTCATCTCATTTGAAATTAATTTTTGCTTGAGGACAAGCAAAGGCTTAAGTTTGGGGGTATTTGTTAGATGTATTTTTATGCGCTTAATCATCATTATTTTATACTCATTTTTAGTTTAAATCTACGTAAATGAGCTTTTAATGCATTATCTTTATATGTTCTGATGGAAATTCGAGTCCGGGAGCTTAAACGAAGAAAAATGGGCCAAAGCGACATTCTTTGGTCAGGGACCGTGGCACACAGACGCTGGGCCGCGGCACAGGAGGCGCCCAGAAGGACCCGGTACAAACTGTACCGAGGGCCGCGGCACGCAAGCTCTGAGCCGCGGCCCATAAGGAAGGCGAGCGCCCAGGCCGGGCGGGTGAGGACAGGGGCCGCGGCACACTAAAGCCGAGCCGCGGCCCGCCGCGCAGGGTTCATATTCGCAGCTCGCGATTTCGGCGGTTTGGAAGTCCCTAATTTCTGGACTCGTTTTTGAGGCAGATGAAAGATTATAAATAGGCATTGAAGGTCAGAAGATATGATCATCAAAGAAAAGGAGAAAATACCGAGGAGCAGAGAGCAGAAGCCAGAGAACGGTGCAATTCAAGTTCCTAAACTGTGTTTGGTTTTTCTTATGCTTTCTCTAATTCTTTGTGTATTATTTTCTAGCATGTCGGGCTAGAACCCTTTTCTAGGATTGTGATGAAACCAAGATTTTGACGGATTAACTTTTGATTTTGCATTATTAATATATTTCCTTTTCTATTGAGTTTTCCCCAATTGTTCTTAATGCGTTCAATTATGTGGCCTATGATTGAATTGTTTTGATTACGCAACTCGAATCGGGAGAGGATAGTTAGTAGGAAAAATTGGTGAGAAACGTTTTATCTTGTGAGATATGAATATACTCATAGGAATTCACCTAGGAATAGAGTAATTTATTCACCTTGGAAAATTCTACTGACCTCGGAGAGGCATTAGAGTATCTTAGAAACCTTCGCCTTCAATAAATTGGGAAATTACTTCATTTATATAAATCAAGAGTAATTCGAATTAATCAAGGCGGATTCTCAATCCCAGATTCTTCTCTTATTTGATCTTCTTTATTCGAACCATCGATTTTATTAGTTGTTTTAGTTTATCACTTTATTAGTTTTCTTTAATAATCCTTACACCACCAAATTCGATCGTTCAGATAAAATTAGAATACAAATAAATTGATAATTAGTACGTCAGTTCTCGAGGGAACGATATCTTTCTTATCAATTTATTACTTGCTTACGACAACGTGCACTTGCGTTCACTAAAATACGTAACATATATTGAATGTAGAAAAGTAGTGAATATTATGCGTTTAACATAATGCTACCTTGAACTAATTCAACTGCTATTATGTGCTCAACATACTGCTACTTTGAACTTATTGCACTGCGATCATGTGTACATATTGCTACTTTGAACTTATCGTACTGTTATTATGTGTTTAGCATCCTACTACTTTGAATCTATTGCACTGCTATTATGTGTCGAGTATATTGTCATCCTCAAACGAATCTCGGCTTGATTATCCTTTTTTACGACCGGTTTAACGAACAGTGCTGCCGACGACCGCCAGTACACCTCTAATGGTCGGCCATATTCTTTTCCCCCCGGCCTGTCGGTCTTTTTTCCGATTGGGCCGCCGTCGGCCACCAACGGTCGATCATTATTTTTATTTTATTTTTAACGACGGCCCTGCTAGCTTATTTTCCAGCGTGGCTGCCGCCGACAAACCTTCGACGGTCGTTAGGTTTATATATATATATATATATATATATATATATATATGTGTGTGTGTGTGTGTGTGTGTGTGTTGGCAAACGTCATGCCATACTGTTTCCAAGAGGGGCCGCCGGCAGACCTCCGACGACTGTCAATTTATTATTATTTTTTTAACGCCTGCTTGTCGGCCTGCTTTCCGGTAGGGCCGCAGGCCACTTGCCGGCATGCGTGCTGGCTACCGGCAGATTTTTGGTGACGACAAGTTTATTAAATGAGTTAAACTTCATCACATACTCAATATGGAATGAGATTCTTCATATTGCCATTAATCTCAATTTGTCATTTCCAATGGCCAACTTTACTCATTATTTTCTTACTCACCAAATATTAATTATGAGAAATTGGATATATTATTATTATCTATTCCGAACGTAGATTAATCCTGAACTATTTAATTTTATGCAAATTAAATTTTTAGCCATTAAAAAATTAGTTAAAAAGTTAATTAAAAAATTAATTTTTACAATATATCCATAAATCATAAATCAAACCATGACAATTAATATACTTTCATGTCTTGAAATTAAATAAATTAGCTAGACATGATAATCATGTACATAGACATATTCATGATTATCATGTCCACAATGAAAGTAAAAGAGAAAAAATAGAAATAATAAAATTTAGATGTTGATGAAATAAGTCTGCTGACCGACACTGGTCGTGACGTAATTATATGACAAGTTCATGTCCTACTGTTCTCAAAACACAAAAACGCACTGGGAAGTGACGCGGCCACTGACACGACCGTCAATAATGAAACTAATGGAGTACAAAGTAGCATAACGATAAACCAAATAGTCAATAATTAAACTAATTAATGAACATACTATGAAATACTACTCCATAACTTAAACAATGATTACTTACTTAAAATTAGAGAAATATATTCTTGTTGTCAACTTTCGCTGGCCATCAAGAGGCGATAGTCATCCACTCTTTTCTTGAATGGTATGAAAAGCCTTTCACCAAGGGGGAGAAATAATTACTGACCGAAGAAACTCAAGGATAGTTACCGCTGGCGCTAAGTAATCATCTTAAAAAGATCTCCGACCGCCCCTCAACCAATCAAACCAGAATGAGCATTAATCTGGATTCCCCCTAAAATGTCTGACGATTCAAGGCGCAAGGCACCAGGAGAATGGCAGGAGGTGCAAGCAAGGAAAGGTGGACGGGAATCTCAACAGGACGAGGCTTCAAAGAAGGTAATAACTATGTTTTTCGTTTCAAATTTACCTTCGTAGTGCTCTTCTTCGGATCTCAAGGAGGTTTTTAGAGGGTTTGGGGTGTATGAGGGGTCCTATATTGCCAGGAAGCTAGATAGGATGGGGAAAAGGTTTGCCTTTGTTTCATTTAGGGACATTGGTGATGCGAAAAGATTGGAAGGGGAGATGGGTGATTTATGGTTGGGGTCCTATAAATTGTTTATTGCTTTGGCAAGATTTGTGGATGGTCACACAGTTGATAATGATAAGTATGTGAACAAAAGGAAGGACAAGAAGGTGGAGTATGTGTACACAGCAAAAACTTTGCCAGGGGGAGCTCATAATGGGGTGGACAAACAGGGTTTTCGAGGTCATGATAACTCTGAAGTGGGAGGAGGGAGAACTTTTCTTGATACGGTATTGAATAAGAACAAGGTGGACGTGATCAAAGTAGACGACAATATAGAGGGGTTTTCTACGTGGTACGGTTTGTCTTTGGTGGGTAAGGTGATTGACTTGAAGATTCTCTCTACTCTGAAGGCAGTGTTGGGCAGAAGAGGGTGGAGTTACGTGGCAATTAAATACGTTAGCGGTCTTAATGTTATGTTGGTCTTCAAGGGGTTGGATGATTGTGAACGTTTCTTGATGGATAAAGAGATGTGGTCGATGTTTTTCGTTGATTTAGAGAAGTGGGATGGTATAGGCAAGGCAGTCGATGAGAGAATAGCTTGGCTGCGGGTACATGGAATTCCAGTTCAGCTAGCGATAGACCAAGTTTTAGATGTGGTCGGCAGTCGGTATGAGGAGGTCGTGCAGCCTGCACGGACGTCGGATGATGATAACAACTTCTCGTATGCTCGTATCGGGGTTTTATGTAAATCTCGTGGTAGGATTGTTGATCGGGTGGAGATTAGGTGGAGAAAGGGTACATATAAAGTATGGATAGATGAAGACGTGGACGAATGGATTCCTGATTGTTTGAAGGACTTTGATGTGCGTGAGGAAGGAAGAAGTGTCGATTCCTTTAATCAAATTCATGAGAATGGGGTCGATAAGGAGGATGCGTGGAAGGATGACTTTGTGCCTGGAGTCGATTTGGAGATGGGTGAAATCCGGGGAGACGTTCGGTTGGATAATGATACTAATACGGGTAGTGGTACCCCGTTTGAAGTGCATGCCGAGTCTTTGGTTAATGGTTTCATAGTTTCGAAGGAAGGTACGTCGGTGGCTCGTAAGAAGTTTAGAAGGAAAAATGTGTTCAAGAATAGGGGGGAGGCGAGTGGTTCACAAGAAAGGCCAAAGAAACGTTCAAGAGACGATAATGACCTGTTTGGGTTGGATAGATTAATTGGTATTACGGCAACTCCTACGCCTCAGGGTTCTAATGAAGAGAGGGAATCACATGGTGCCTTTTGTACTCTGGATCTAAACATAGGCTCGGAATTACACGTGCAGAATGAACAGGTGGGGGAACAGACGGTTGTCGAGGTTTTGGTTCAGGAGGCGGGGATACGAATTGATCGTGGTCCGTTGGACTTAGAAGCTGAAGAAACAGTTGATTTGGCCAGGGTTTTAGGGGTTGATAATTTGCAGGATTTTCTTCCAGAGCTTCATGAGATCTTGAGAAGTGAAGGTTATCAAGAGGTTGGTCAATGAATGTGCTCTCGTTAGGCATTTCATAGGTGTTTGTAGGGGTTTCTGCTTGGGAGAGGTTTTTTTTGTTAAGTTGTAATCTCGTTTTCTGTCGGTTTTCGGCTTGCTTTTCCGCTTTGGCGATAGCTTGTTTTTGGTTGTTGGTTTTTAATGAAAGTTTAATTTTCAAAAAAAATATCAGATTGTCAAGTTCTTCCAACGATCCTTCTTATTTTAAAAATCGGGTCAGTTCCCACTAGGGGTGGACTCGGTTCCATTCGGTTCGGTTTTTGACCGAAACCGAGAGTCGAACCAAATATTCGGTTTCGGTTTGGTTCGGTTCTTTTTGAAGTTCGGTTCGGTTAAGTTCGGTTTTATAAATATTCGGTTCGGTTTCGATTTGGTTTGATGTTTTTTCGGTTCTTCACAATATAAATTCAAATATTATATCTGATAGAATAAGTTATATATAACAACAATGCCAAGAGTTATATATATATATATATATATGTTCAAGATAAAAGCTAGAGTTGCATAGCAATTTCCAAATATCTCAAAATATATAACAATCGTAAATCATGATGTTCATTCTCTCAACCTAAATTAATTGAATCACAAATTCATGAGCATATTATCGGTCCTTCTTGGACCCATGAGGGTCTTACAAAAGGAAAACGCATTATACTAAAATTCGAAACACACCAAAATCACAAAAACAAGATCATTTTAGTATGTTGAAATTTGACTTCGGTCCATTTCGGTCCGGTTCGGTTCCGCTCTACTCCGAACCGAGAACCGAACCAAATTAGTTCGGTTCGGTTCTGTTTTTCTGTTTTTCGGTTCGGTTTTCTTCGGTTTCGGTTTTTCGGTTATTTTTTCGGGTTTTTTCGATTCGGTTTTGAATTTTTGGTTCCGAAATGCCACCCCTAGTTCCCACTGCACTCGCAAGGTCTTCCACTTCTTACGGCTTCAACTCATTTTAGGTTATAACTCATATAAATAATTGGGAGAAAATGTTTTTTACCCATATTTGACAAATAATAATGAAAACTACCCACTCTACTTTAAAAAAAATGAAATCTACCCATTTTGGCTTAAAATTCCTAAAATACCCATCTAATAAAAATTTAATCTACCCACCCCACCCCACCCCGCCCCACCCCCAACTTCATTATATTATTAACTACTAATATTATAACAATTCATTTTATTTACTTGAATTTTTTAATTAAAAAATTATTAAATTAATATAAACATAATTTATTATCATTCATTTGAGTTTTTTTATTTAATTTGATTTTAATGGACTTTAGTTATTATAAAATTCATGTTCGGTCAGAAAAAGTGGATTGGTCCGATTGAAATTAAAAGCTTGTCTTTAGGATACAAGTAGCTCCATACATGTGGATACATTAGAAATGCAAATACATAAAGTGATCCAGTTGTTCACAAAAATAATCTCTACGATCCAGTTGTTTATAAAAACACAATCATATAATAATAGCAACAAATGTAGTGGTTCAATGAGCTAAGTGTGGACAATAGCGTCTCGTATGTCTGATTTCCCCACATATCGAACACTTTCTAACAGCTCGCGTGGTGGGAGCTCTGGATTGGTTGTTGTTTGGAATTCCCGTTGACTCCTCTTGGCTAAAATTGACAGTTTGTGTACAGCTAGATCGGTTGTGGCCTGGTTGATGGCAAGTGGAACAAACGGGCGATCTACGTGTAGAAGTTGACGATTCTAATTCGAATGGCCGCCTACTTTGTCGTGGTCGACCAGCTTGCCTAGGTTGCATTGGTGGATCACAACTCGTTGAGTTAATCCATTCTGGAAGGACCCAGTGTTCGGGGTGAGGAACGGGCTTCACACTACCTCCCCACATCTCTTGAACAGTCTTTGTATGAAAATAGGGGCTCACAAATTAACAAAAATAATACATTCATATTACACTAAAATATTAAAAAAAAAAAGGACCGAATAATAGTACCTCCACACGAATAGTTGCAGAAAGTCCGTAAACAATATTAATTTCTTCATTATGTATATTTTCATATATTTAGTATCCAATTATTATAGTGGCTAAAAACAACTAATATGTTATACAAGTCCTAAATTGGAATGGAGTCAATTTGATAACCGATTGAAATTGGAATCATATACAAATTAATTTAGATTTGAATTTATATTTTAAAGAATATAAAAGTATGCTTTAATAAACTATAATAAATAAGGAATACTGAGCCTACTTATCACTTTGACCGTAAGTTAATAGATTATCAAAAAATTTTGAATAAATTATAATTTATTTTTAATATTTTATATAATTGTTAAATAAATCTCCTGGTTTAAACACTGCTGCCTGGAGAAATGGTCAACAATTTACAAAATACTGTTTCATTTTCTATTTATGATATTAAAATGGTCAACAACTTACAAAATACTCGTAGATAAATCCATGGGCACATATGATTTTTTTTCAATATATCAAACCTATTTATGATATTAAAATTTCAATACTAGTTTTAGAAGCTTGAAATGCTATCAACTATAATTTAAGTTCTAGAACATCTAAGGACTTACATCATCATAAATCATAATATTCACTACATAAAATACAAACAAATAAAAAAAAATCTAACAACATGTTTGAAATATTAATTAAAACAAAAGAAAAATGGTAGAAGTAGAAAACATACCTATTTAAATTGCTAATCTTGAATCCTCAAATTACAAGAACCAAGAGAGAGAAAGGAGTGAATAGAGAAGAAGTTGAAATTTACAGAAAATGGGGAAAGAGACGGTATATTTTTAGGGATAAATGAGAAAATAAATGAAGGTAATTTAAAATAAATGAAGGTAATTTAATGGGGGTTTGTTGGGTATAGGTGGGTAATAAATTTGGGAGGAAAAGGTGGGATGGGGAAGTGGCCGGTTGTTTTGGCCATGTAGGATGGGTGAGATTAATTTTGGGTATTTTTGGAAGAAAATAAGAAAGTGGGTAGTTTTCATTACTTTTAAAAGAAGTGGGTATATTCCATTTTTTTATCAATGTGGGTATATTTACACATCTATACTTCTATTAAAAAAGAGTCGTGACACGTGTCATTTTGTAAGTTTTTTGATTTTTTTTTCTAAAATATAGCTTATATATATATATATATATATATATGGATGTATTCTTAAATTTCTAGAAAAACGAAAATTTTAGATATGTGTTGTGGAAATTTTATTCCGCAACTTACACTCATCTACCAATAAAAAAAATTCTTCCTTTAATTTTTTAGCTTAAAATTCTAAATATTTATGATTTTTTATATCAAGTTTATTCTTAATAAAAATATATTAAATCAATTCTTATTTCACGGTCTTCAATTAGACATCCGTAATGAATATAATAAACTTGATGAATTTACATTAATGGCCGACTGCACAAAAAATTTATACTAGAAAATATGAATATTAATTTTTAGTAAAATTAATTGATGCAAAATAAAAATAAATTAACTCATTTTTATGAAATTAGATTTAACACTCATATTGCATACATAAAAAATAAGTTATGATCTTTATTTAATTATAATAACTAAAAATAATAAACACACTCATATATTAGGACTTAATCACATATTATTTTCGTCACTAAAATTTGTTCCTATCTTTTTCGGTATGTTCAGAAAATTTGATCATGTAATGGACATTAATTGACTTAACACTACGCTAATGTGATATTATTTCTTCAATTATATTACACTTCATAATACACTCAATAAGTTTTTTATTAACACAATGCTAATGTGATACTAATGTCGAAGATCCTCAAGAACAAATTTGGAGATCGATAAATTATTTTTTAATAAGAAAATATTTTATCTGGTGCATCGCACGAGAGAACATCTAGTTGTCAGTAAATAGTTAATGATTTTTAAAAAAAATTAATGAATTATGCAAAATTACACATTTTGTCCTATTTTAAAGATATAATATATTTTATTGGCACACATAAGTAATAATAAGTTCGACTTAGTCCTTGAAGTTAAAAAGTTTAGCAAAACATATAATATATATATATATATATATAGGGATTGATTATGGTAGAAATACCCTTAATGGTGAAATTTAGAAACCAATTGCATTATTAAGTAATTTCATTGCATATTTGTTATTATTTGTTGCATCAAGCTTGTCGCTGGTATATGCAACAAATAATGTAATAAAAAAATACATAAATGCATATAATTCTACTCATCTACAGCCGTTAGATCACTAATATCAATGGCCTACAATAGTTTCTAGATTTCACAAGGTACGTGCATCAAAATTTCAGTGCATTAATTCTCACAAAAATTTGATGCATATAATCTAATATTTTAATGCATCGATATTTTGATGCATATATTGCATATTTTAATGTATTGAAATTTTGATGCACGGAATGCATATATTTCATGCATAATTAGTATAAAACTCATGCGTAAATTAGTACTGTAAAATACTGCATCTAATATTGGTACTGCATAGATCGCGCCACTATATATATATATATATATATATATATATATATATATATATATCCCTACCAGACGGATGCCCGAGCCGGTCGAGCCTCTTATCTTATGCCAGGGCCGGCTCTAGGTATATCAAAATAGAGTTGCGGTTAATCGGCTATTATATACCATACACCTTAGAGCATCTATATTGGTTACTTCCATATTTTCAATATTTGCCGACATCATTGCATCACATCACTTTCTTTCATTTCCTCATATTTTTAGTCGTTACAATACTTCATCAACTTTAGTTTTTACTTGCATCATCATAGATTCCACAATCCACTAAGTCTGCATTCTTTTGGGTGAATGAATCGGCGAATCTGGCCCAGGCTGAATGGATCTGAATCGAACCAGGCGAATCGAATCGAATGGGCGAATCAATCGAATCGAATGAAATATATACTAAGGGTAAATAATAATAATAATAATAATGGTAAATAATAATAATAATAATTGTAATTAACAACAACAATGATAATAGGAATATTATTAGTAATAATAACAATAATAATAATTAAGATTAATAATAAAAATAAGAAGAAGAAGAACGGAATCGAATCGAATCGAATCAATGAATGGACTGAATTAATCGAATCGAATCGAATCGAATCAGGCCCAATCAATCGAATCAATCGAATCGAATGAAAATCAAAAATAAGTCCAAAAGAACAGGGCCTAACTCAATATTTCATTTATTCAGCTCCGTACTCTCATTAAAATTTCATATTTATTAAACTTAATATTGTTATGAAACTAATATTAAGCAAGACTATTACTAAAAATGATAATAGCATAAAATAGAAAATAACAAGAGAACAAGTAGAGAGAAAATAGGAGGAAGTTTTATTGCTTCTTCTTTTTTGTTGCATTTTACAATCTTCTCAAGGCTCCTATTTATAGGAGAATTTACAAGATAAAATATTAGAGGTGGAGAATAAATAATTTGTAGTGGAAATTTAATGGAACACTCCAATTGTGACAAGTTGCTAAAGTTCATATTGTACAACAAATATTGTTAATTAATATAAAAATAAATCAATACGGATAAACAAATGTAATTAAAACATTGAGTTGCATACTCCAGATAAAGTTCATTACTTTTAACCAAATAATTATTTGTTTATTTTAATACCTAATTAAATGTTAATTATTTCATTACTAGATATTCATTCAATATCCAGCGGCCTTTGGCCCAATCGTATCGCAATGAAGGATGTGGGAAAATGAAGGATGTGAGGGGGTATTTATAGGTGTAAAAATGTACAATTTTTTTTTTGAAGTTGTGACCGTTGAAACCGCCGATTCCCGATTGAACCGCCGGTTCCGGTAACCGTCGGTTCACAACAGTCAAAATTTGAATTTTTGAATTTTTTTAAAACCGGCAGTTCCGTCAAAATGACGAACCGGAACCGAAACGTCTTAAAACGGTTCACGGTTCCGGTTTTGAACCGAACCGCGGTCAACGATTAACCGAACATCGGTCAACAGTTCAAAATTGCCGGTTCAAACCATAACCTTGAACACCTCTATGCACAAGTAGAGGTGACCATAGATCGGGCCGGGTTGGAGCGGACCGGCTGGGATTAGAGCGGGGCCATGTTTGTCTTGGGCACAGCGGCCATGGTGCATCTGTCCGCCCGCCCCAGTTGTCTGAGTCGATGCAGGTTTGGGTAGTCAGTGAATATTAAAAAAAATTATTTTGAATTCAAAAATATGTTAATATTAAATTAAAAAATCAACTCGAAAAAATTAATTTTGAATTTTTAAAATAAATTAGTTAATATTAATTAAAAAAATTAATTTAAAAAGCTGTTTTGAAATAAACTTTTTTTGTTAACATTTAATTAAAAATTTTATTTAAGAAAAATTATTTTGAATTTATAAAATATATTAACATTAAATTAAATGGGTCCCAACCAACCCCATTTAAATTTGAATGGTGGGTTAAGATTTGGCTAGGATGGATTTGGGTGGTGCTTAGGACTGTTAGCGGTCCGAGTGAACCCGAAACCCGGTCATGAACCGGACCGAAATACCCGGGACCGAAACTCACCCGAAAACTAACGAGTTCGGATTCGAGTTCTAAACATTGAACCGAAACCGATAAGACCCGGACCGATAAAACCGAAAAGAAACCCGGTAATAAATTAAAAAAAAGTTTATATGTATTTTATAATTTATATATTTTACACATATATTATTAATACGTTCTGCGTGTTTTAAACACAAATAGCATGCTGGTCAAGTAGTTAAGACGCTGTACCTTTGAACAAAAGGTCTGGAGTTCGAATCATGTAACCCCCATTTATGTGATTTATTTTGCTGCTCTTCCTTCATTTTCCTAGTAAAGATCCATCCCACATAGGGCTGTTAGCGATCCGAGTGAACCCGAAACCCGGTCATGAACCGGACCGAAATACCCGGGACCGAAACTCACCCGGAAACTAACGAGTTCGGATTCGAGTTCTAAACATTGAACCGGAACCCTTATCGATCCGGACCGGATCTACCCGGTAACCTATCGGACCGGATCCGGATCTGGAGAAAACCGGTCCGAACCGGTCCGATAACAGCTCTAGTGGTGCTTGGGGTGGACTTGAAGTGAGCTTGGGGTGGACTGGAGTGGGCATGGAGTGGGCTTGGGTGGGCTGGGGGCGGGTGGACAGGCCGGGCTACGGGTGGGCTGGGGATCGGGTCGGTTTGGGCTTGGGGGCTGGGCGGGCTAGGCTGGGCTTGGGCTGGAGAGTTCAGGACCAGGACCGCCCGGGTGCTCAGAGGGGCTGGGCTCGGTCTTGGCCCGGGCTGGCCCGCACGGCTCGTGGACCTAAAAATTTCGGGTTGGGCCGGGTCGGGCTGAGTCGGCCCGGTCCACTGGCCACCTCTATACGTAAGTAACGACAGATCTATAGCTGGGCCAAGATGGGTAGCAGCTCACCCCATCTTAACTATATTAGTTTTGGAATAATACTTGGGCGTTTCTACCGACAGGTTAGGAAAACTTGGCCTCACGTTAGATCGGTACTAATATTACATATTTTTTCATATTTGTCATGCAACTGCACAGTTCAACCATAACAAGAAGAATATACAAACTGGAATCGATAAATATGGACAATTTTGTAGTATAATTAAGATGTATTTTCTTATCGTTAGGCCAGGAAAACTTGGTCTTATATTAGGGTGGTACTAAAATTGCATATTTTTTTTTTATATTTGTTAATCTCAATCCGCACAATTCAACCCTAACAAGAAGAATATACAAACTGAAGTAAACAAATATGAAAAAATATGTAATTTTAGTACCGGCCTAATGCCGGGTCAAATTTTCCTAGTCTGACGATCGAGAAGCCCATAATACTTTTTATAACAAAACGTAATGCTCGAGCTAAGTTAGATGAATCGAAAGAGATAATCGTGGTATTTATTTATTTACCGTTTATATATTTATCACGAATTTATGAAAGGTTTTTGTGCTGAGCTCATAACATGTATATATTTTCATTGTTTTCAATTGAGCCAAAGACTCCTTATTCTTTGGTTCTGGATTATAATGGAATAAAACAAAATGACTCACTAAACTGGCTACACTTCTTTTTCTCATGGAGTACTAGTCATTCCATGCGATTCTCGATGCAATGATTATACTATTATATTCTTAAAACATTATCTTTTTATATTTTATACTAATATCTAATTAAAAATAGTAATAATCAAAATTATAAATTAAACTTCATTTCCAATATAATATTACAACTATTATAGAAAGAGAGATAGTATGAGGTTATCCAAACAATTTCAGGGGATAATAATATGGATTTAAAATCCTTCACTTCATATCCTTTAATCCAAATGCAACAAAACAATATACTTTTTCATCAAGATATAATGAAATTATTAACTCCTTTTCGTGGGCCATATGGGGAGAATAAACCTAAGAAGTCTAAAAATCAAGGAATGCCCAAATTGGTGTGTTTAATGTGATGTATGCTTCAAAACTTATGGACTGTTTACCAAATTTGTCTGTCTCAGTAAATTATGTTTATTTGAGTTGTTTGTCTGGGTAAATATGTTTGTCTGGGTAAATTGATGCTATTGTTTACTTTTTTATATGAATAAACTGTCTAAATAATAGAAATGACTGATTTACCCCTGAATATGAATTATAAACTGTTCTATAAATCGTTGTTTATTTTTTAAGCAATATAAATGATATAATCTAAAAATTCATAAAGTACTTAAAAATCCAATTTCAAACACAACGAAGTCAAGTTCATACACAAGTTGTGAAATTCAAACACAAAGTAGACAAATTTAAACATTATTGAAAAATCAAATTTGACTCATCTTCTATATATATATTATTTAAATTTAAACAAAATATTATACATAAATAATTCAAATTTGTATGTAAGTAATATATAAAATATTTAATACGTATATAAATAATACGTATAATATTCAATATATATTTATATATAGAAATATATTTTAAATAGATAAGAACATATATAATAAATATTATACATATGAATAGATGTTAATATATAAGTAATATATAATATTTATTTATATATTCATAATATATATATGATATTTTGTAGATACAAAAGTTTATTTATATAATAATATATAGTAACAATTATTATATATAAATTAATAATGTATATTATTTATATATGGATAATATATATTACATTCATTTATATTAAAACCTAATTTTTTTATATTATATATATAAATGAGTATACATAATGGGGAGAGGAGAGTCATTTTTTGTCTTAAATTATTTATATTATATATATAAATGTGTGATTTTCAATTAGGGGTAGGGGAGTTATTTTTTTGTCTTAATGGGAACAACACCCCTTTTCATGATTAATGAATAAGTCATTTTTGTCTAGGCGAATAAGCCAGTAAGTCACAAGTAAACACCTCCAAACGTCTGAGCGAATAAGACATTTTATCTATTAAGCTGATTAAGTCACAAGTAAACAGCCCCTTATAATAATATCAGTATTAATTTGGATCTAAAATATTGAAAAATATTTATATTAAAGATTTATTTTTTAAACATTCATCAACTAAATTTGCCCCTATTTTATAGGGAAATATATCTTACGGTAATTATTTTATTTATATATTTTCTCCCTTCTATCTCTACTCTCTCATCTATGCCTTATCATATATCCTATCCTACTTTAGTAACTAGTACGTTTATTTAAATATTAGTAAAAAATTACAAAATATAATATTTGAAAGATATATATTGAGATAAATTCAACATCTTACATAATAACATTTATTCTTACATTAGGATAAAAATACGATCGAATTGAATATATGAATAGTGCAAAATAGTTAACTATTGTGATTTTTTTTATTATTATTATTTTTATTATGTAATAACACATTACAATAAGATGGCAGGCAAACGGGCAACAAGTTGCGCCGCAACCCCCTTTTGAATGGCAAAACCAATCCTACTAAAAATGAAGTTTTGATTCTTGAGGACCGAAAAATTACTGCTGCACCGTTGAACTCCTGACAAAAACTTCGCTTGAGCTAAGAAACCAAATGTATCAAAGCGAAAGGGATGAACACGTGTTGATTCTCCAAGCAAGCTATCTCGTGTTTAGCCACTTTGCTCGATTCAGCCTTTCAACGCACTTGTCTGCAATAAACCCATTGTCCCCAGGCCCAACAAGAGGGGACACTCGAGTAAGATCTACACAAGCGTGTTTCTGCACCACCCAAACACAAGTATATCGGTGGCCGTAAAGTAGACCTCCCTTCTAGCGGATCCGTCAAAAGTTCACGGGGCCTCTTTTTAGAAGAAATCATTTCTCTTAAGAACATCATATAAAACATCCCTGACCAAATCATGCCTATATTTGAAACCAGGTAACTCCTTGCAATGGACCGCATGCTCGCCAAAAGAATCCAAACAAACCTTGCGACAGACTGGACAAGGCTCATCAGCTGGAACATAGGAAATATTTAGTAATCCTACAATCATTATTCATATTTTTTTTTCTATATTTACATGTCAACAAATACAAATTAACTATAATATAATGATACAACTATTCCTTTCTATCCATTTTAATTGTCGTTGTATTCTCGGTTCATTTAACAATTTGTCTTATATTTTAGTGTGCCATTATATCTAACTCGAACATCTCTAAAGAATATGAGAAACTATATATGCACTAAGAGCTAACTGGACATTGTTTAGTGTTAATGTTGTAAGAATGGAACTTTGCCTTACTATGTGAAAGAAAACATATCTTAAGAGAGATTAATGAGTCAATATAGTGAAATGCATCACATGAATGGAACTTTGCCTTACTATGAGTCAATATAGTGAAATGCATCACATGTTTCGGCAGGTTAGATATATTAACCGGCCGAAACAAGCATTTGGTAGCTAAGATATCTTATCTCAGGGACCCGGTATAAAGGTGAGGCCCGGGCTAAAAACACTATTCCTCCTCTATATTGGAACTGTCCCTCACCCTAGGATACCCTAACTTGATTGAACAGTGCTCATTTTAACCCAATAATCCCAAAATTACCCCTTTATTTTTTTTAAAATCTGAAATATAAATATTAAAAATTGAAATTTTTTATTTAAAGTTCGAAAATAAAAAATAAAATTAGTTCGAAAATAAAAAATAAAAATCGAAAATTTTTATTTAAATTTTGAAATAAAAAATAAAAATAAAAAATTTTTATTTAAAATTCGAAAATAAAAAATAAAATTAGTTCGAAAATAAAAAATAAAAATCGAAAATTTTTATTTAAATTTCGAAAATAAAAATAAAATTAGTTTGCAAATAAAAAAATAAAAATCGAAATTTTTTATTTAAATTCCGAAATAAAAAATGAAAATCAAAATTTTTTATTTAAAGTTCGAAAATAAAAAATAAAATTAGCTCGAAAATTAAAATAAAAATCAAAAATTTTTATTTAAATTTCGAAAATAAAAAATAAAAATAAAATTTTTTTATTTAAAGTTCGAAAATAAAAAATATAATTAGGTCGAAAATATAAAATAAAATTCGAAAATTTTTATTTAAATTTTTATTCCAGATTTTAAAAAAAATAAATTTTCAATAAAATTTTTTATTCCAGATATATATATATATATATATATATATATATATATTAAATTATCATACATTTATATAAACTTATAAATGTATATAGTATATAATATAACAAGGATAAAAATGTAATTTTACCATTTAATCTAAATAGTACATTTTTCCTACCAAATACCAAACTATTATCCCCACTTTATCTAACTTAACATATCATATCCTGACATGGCTACCAAACAAGCCCTTAGTTGTCAACAATTATGAAACTTGACGCGACTCATTATAGGCGTGCACACGACGGACATAAATATTTTGGCCGTGGCATGATGATCCGTGTCTTAAAGAACACAAGGACGTCTTTTTTTTTTTTTTTTTAGAAAAGCAACAATCGAGACAATAATCCAACCTAGCAATTAATACCTCTATAAGTCCTCCCGATTGCCTCTTTGACTATGTCAAAGGCTAGCCTATTCCTTAGAACAAAATATGTGTAATACCCGTATTTTTTTATTTCTGTAATTTCAACTCACTTGTGTTCATTGACACATTATGGACATGTTTTGTTCTGCACTTTTGTCATTCAAGCGAGTTTCGATATTGTTTCTGACTAATCGGCATATTATTGCGACTTTTCCGTATTTGGGTTCGATTCTTGTGAATCTTATTAGAAACTACTGTTTTGTTGTTCCTACAAGTTCATTTAACATTTGTGGTAGTGTGGTGAACTTTGAAATTATTATTTGATCTCGTATCGTGGTTTTCGGTCGTTTCGGGTTGTTTTGTAATTTTATAAAAGTTTAGGGTAATTACCTTTCGTTGTCGTATTCCAAACCTTTGGGTAGACGAAATCGTATTTTCTTTTAGGGCTTAAGTTCGTCGTCTCGAACTCTTCGTAAGCATGTCCTTGTTTTGTGTATTCGCCGTCTTGCGGTTTCTTAGCACTCTTACTCGACGAGCTGCCCTTGCACTTGTGAACTGTTGGAGTGCCTTACGTACGCTATATGAGGAGCATTACGTATGTTAAGGCCACTGGCGGCTTACGTACGTTAGGCCTCTTCATAACGTATGTAAGGGTCTTCGTATTTTCGGACTGTGAGTTCTGCCAACCCCTTACGCACGTAAGCATGGATGCATTATGTAACGCCCCGATTTCGCATATAAATTTATTATGAATTATAGAAAATTTATTCAATTTTATTAATTAATGCCCGAATAATTTTATTATTTAATCCATTTTATTTCATGATCATACAAATTCATTTATGTCATGATAATTCATGTCCAGTCATGTGATTCATTTCGTTTCTTTGCTCATTTAATTTATCGTTTCATCTCGTCATTTCTAGGCCCAAATCAATTTTACTTGATTATTCTAAGTGTAATATCAAGAACCTATTATTATTATTATTATTAACCTAACAATTTAATTTTCTATTATTACTAATATCATAGATTAATAGGTTATCAATAAAGATTAATTAAAGCAATTTAATTAATTTAATCCGTAATTAGTAGCTTATTAATTAAACATTAAAGTAATTTTATAATTAATAGTAATACATTATATTTTGATCTATCCAACATCCAACACGAACTCTACACAGATCAAAACTCTACTACTAACCCTAAATTTTGTATACAGTATAAATACTGTATTTTATACCCCCTCAAAACACTTCTGATATCTCACGTCAAAAAAAAAAGGAAACGAGGAAAAGAGAAAAAAACTCTGAAGGATCTTCTACAAGGAGAGAAGGGGACGACCCAAAGAGAGCTACCGCGTTACTAGACTTCTGATCAACCTCCGTTCCGTTTTCAATCAAATTCCATCTTCTGCAAATTCCTCTTTCTATTGAATATAGGGATTGAATATAGGGATGGCAACGGGTCGGGTGCGGGTGCGGGTTTCATACTCCCCAAACCCACACCCGAAATCACCACCCGAACCCAAACCCAAACCCAAAGGCTGTTTGGGTGGCAAAACAAAACCCACACCCACACCCATTGGGTTCGGGTTTTTTCACCCAAACCCAAACCCGCAGCTTGATCAGGCAGAATCAAAATTCAAGTTTGGTGCTCATCCAAATTCAAATTTGATAAAATGCAAAATGTAGCATAATTTAACATAGTTTGCAAATGTGAGTAGAATAATAAAATAGTTTACAAATGATAATATAATAATAACATAGTTTAACATAGTCTTCAACATAGACTCTCAAGAAATTAAATTACAATAACATACAATTAACATAGGCAGAGTGAGTCGTGAGATGTGTAGGAAAGGAATGGGTGAAAAGTGAAAATCCGAATTTTCACTTATATATACATAGGGTAATTAGGTAATTTAACATATAACTGGGCGGGTGTCTGGGTTTCGGGTGTGGGTTTGAGTGATCCCAAACCCGCACCCGTAATATCGGGTGTCGCCCGAACCCAAACCCAAACCCAGTCAACTCGGGTTTCACCCGTTGACTTGGGTTCGAGTTCGGTGGGCCCCACGGGTTGGGCTTTCCTGCCATCCCTAATTGAATATCAAGGTAAATCTATCTTCATGGTTTAGTTAGTTACCTTTTTCAGATGTGTATTTAATCTTCTCTGTGTGTTAATGCTTTAGATCAAAATCAAAAAAATCAAAACCTGTTTCCAAACCCAATCCCAGAATTTCCAACAACTCAAATCCTTCACCCCATGAGCAAACCAGAGCCCATCACTCGTTAAACGAGAATTTAACGAATAAAAGACCATCTCAATGAACTCCGCTTCTGTTCAGTCCGTTCAATCAGACGAAAACCCGACCCATTTATCAGCCAACCCAGAATCTGATTCAATAGGCCTGAAATTAAGCCTGACCCCCTTCACCCCATTCATATTCATCAAGCCTAGAAAACCGACAAAAGCCAAACTCAAACCAGAAAATACAAAACCCGAATCCATCTCGACCTGCAACCAGGTCAACGACCCACATCTAAATCCGAACTGAGCTCAAAACCTCCATCTCAAATCTGACCACCGCTGCGCGCAGGGCCCCCAGAACATATCTCTCTTAATCCGGCTTGAACCTAAAACATAGCTCAAGTACCGAACCAATTACACCTGTTGCATCCCAAATCGAGCCAGTACCGCCACTTCCCTGCTCACCACCGTCCTTGCCTTCGCCGCCACTCCAAATTTCCTTGATTTTCAGTGTGATGGCGTAGTATTCTGCGTGTATGTAGGTATATACGTCGACCGGTGTGTAGTTTTTTTAGCTGTGTGTATGTGTGTGATTGTTTGAGAGAGAGTGTGTGTGTGTCGGCCGAGGGAGATGAAGTGAGAAGAGAGTGAGTGAATTCAGACGACTTATTTGTTGGAAGGGTTTTTATACCCACATTTTCTAGGGTAAATTCAATTAAACCCCATATTTCAAGATTCCTTCAATTCCAGTCCCCAGATAGTTAATTCTTACGGATTAACCCCAATCAACCTTATAACTCTTTCAATTCCAGTTCTTAAATGTTTAATTCTTTCAGTGTTACCCTAATTAGCTTTTCAGTAATTAATTCACCCTTATTTTTGGCACAAGCCATTAAAATATGGATTGTATTCATTAATATTACTCGTATTTTATTCCCAGCTATTATATATTTATAAATTATAATAATAGTGATTATTATTACTATAAATTGTAGATAATAACAAGAAATTACAGGCCTAGAATTGTCGAGTCAAGCATCTTCATCACATTCAAGTTCAAGAACTGCATTTTTTCCAGGTGGGGATTTATTACGCTTTTGTTTATTTTAATTGCTTTATATATTGTCTTGTATGTGCACGTAAAATCAGTCAGAAGCACTTAAATGTGGAAATCAGTCAGAAGCACTTAATTGTGCATAAAATCTTCGGGCTAGCCGACGGGCTTCAAAATTTATCAGTCATATTGTTTATACTTGCTAATATATTTAGTAATTAACTTAGACATATTGCGTATCCTCCATACTGAGCGAGTTGGAAGCTCACCCCACTAAGGCTGAGCAAAAATGGTCCGGACCCGGTTTTTACCCGGACCCGGATCGGACCTGTTAATTAGGTCTGCGTCCCGGGTCTGCATTTTGTCTAAAATCGGGTTTCGGGTCGGACCGGGTCAAAACCCGGAAAATCCGGGTCTAGCCCGGAACGACCCGGTAAAAATAAAAATACAAAAAGAATATTTTTTATTGTTATTTACCCTCGGTGGTGATGAAATAATGATGATTAATGGATCAATTATTATTGCACATTATTCTAATTAAGTTTATTTATACTAAAATATTGTTGAACTTGAGAGTTTGATAACTAAATGAAGATATTAAGATTGATAATTGTATTTTATGGGAGTATGTAAAGAAGAAAACATTTTATATGTAATAAAAGGACACTTAATATGCAAAAAAAAAAAAAAAATTTTTTGACAAAATCGGGGTAGAACCGGGCTAGCCTGGGTTGGCCCGGTTCTGAACAGGTCCGGGCTTTGGGTCGATAAAGTCCGACCATTTATAATCCGGGCCATTCCGGCCCGGGTCGGTCCGGGCCGGGTCAGACCCGGTGCTCAACCCTACACCCCACTATTTAACCCTTTCAGATTGAGGAGCTTGATGTGGCATGCGCTTGAGTGTGGGATGATCAAGCTTCATGAATAGTTATTTATTTATTACCGTTATTTTTTTTCTCAAGCTATGCCTTACGAACAAGTATTTGATCTGTTTTATTTTCACGTCAAAGTATGTTTTGTTTTAACGATGACTCGAGAGTATTACTTGCGATTATTAAGTTTGTCTTTTGAAATATATTTCCACTGCAAATTTTTTAATTGTTCTTTTAATATAAGAAGGATTATTTTTCTAGAAAAATGGTCGCTACATAAGTGGTATCGGAGCGGGTCTACGGTTCTGTAGACTCGTTAAAATGATTTCAATTTCTAAACTGAAATTTCATTTTCGCAAGTAGTCAAATATTTTTAGCAATTATGATCATCCACATCTGCCGCTCCACGTCGACTCCAAGGTACAATAAGTTATTATTATTCATTATGTGATAAATGCAGTTTTCCAGATCAACCATGATTCATGCTTTAAAGATGCATCTTTAGTCTATTTTGTACATAAGAATTTTATGATAAAGTATTTGGGCATGAAATTATTTTCTTATAAATTCATAAGTATATGTGTGACATGCGTAAATCATCATTGCTAGAAATCTCTGGTTCTCAACCTATATATGCAATGTAACTCCCCATTTTATTTCTCCCTCTCGTTGGGTAAGTACTGAAGGATCGTTGCGTGTGGTATGCCTTAGGATAATGGCAACTCGTGGACGTGGACGCCCAGCCAACCGAGGTGCAGATAATCTCGGTGGTCAGAATGCCAACCTTGGTGCTGGTGGTGGTGGTGACAGAGGTCAGGATAACCACAATAATATCGTGCCAGCTCCTACTCAAGCACAAGTTGTGCAACAGTTCCGGCGTTTCACCCCACCCTCATTCAACGGTCGAGAAGGACCAGCTTTTGTTGATGAACGGTTCATGTCGCTCGAGCGCACCTTTGAGCTCATTGGGTGCACTGATGCGCAAAGAATTCTCTGCGGCCAATATCAAATGGTGGAGGATGTTGGACGCTGGTGGATAAGTTATTGGCGTTTGAGGCTGGCGGCCGAGCGTGCTGCATTAACTTGGGATCGATTCAAGGAAATAGTGATGGAACAGTACTATCCACAACATTACCGATAGAAGATGGAGAGAGAGTTTTGGAATCTTGAACAAGGAGGAATGACGGTTGAAGAATATGAGAGAAAAATCAACCAAATTAGCTTCTTTGTGGAGCACATGGTGGATACAGATCGAAAGAGGGCCCTTAAGTTCCGGAGTGGTTTACGCCCGAGTATTCATCACATCGTGGCTGGTCATGGGGTGCTACCCTATACCGAGATAGTGTTTCGAGCCCAAGAGGTTCAGACTAGCCATAATCTGGATCAACAACAGTCTACGAAGCCTAATACTGGTAAGAGGCATTGAAATGAAAACTAAAATAAGGTTGTGGCTTCCAACAAGCAAGCAAATGTTGATCAAAGTTTGCGACCAAAGCCTCAAACCAGTAAGCCAGAGTGCTCGAAGTGTGGTAAGAATCATGGAGGGGAGTGTCTGTACGGTAAAGGTGTATGCTACAGATGTAAAGATCCAGGGCATTCATCTTCGAACTGTCATCTCCAAAGGGCTAAAGGTAAGGTTCTGGTGGAAAAGCTCGCATTTATAATTTGACCTAAAAGGATGCAGATGAGAATCCCGGCACGGTGTCAGGTATGCTTATGATCTCTAATGTGCCTACTTTCGCTTTATTTGACACTGGTGCCACACACTCTTTTATGTCTGCAAAGTTTTATCATGCCATTGGTCATAGAAGCGTTAGAACTGTTGAGTCTCTTGAGGTTAGCTTACCGTCAGGAAATACGATCCTCACTAATAGAATGATTGACGAGAATATTGAGATAGGAGGAAGAGAATTTGACGCTAGCCTGTACTTGATTAGCTCGATGGAATTTTACATGATCCTTGGTATGGACTGGCTCGATAGACATGATGCCGATATAAGGTGCCGTGAGAAGAAGGTGACATTGAGGTGTTCCGAAGGCAAGTCGATCACCTTTTATGGTACTAAGAGTAGGACAGTACCCAAAGTAATCAAAGCCATGAAAGCACTAAGAAGTCTAAGGAAGGAGAAATGTCAGAGTTACTTGGTGAGTTTGGTCGACACTCGTACTAATGAGGTGTCCCCTACAGACGTACCTATAATACGGGAGTTTTTGGATGTATTTCCAGAAGATTTGTCGGGAGTCCCACCCGACCGGCAAGTAGAGTTTAGCATTGATTTGGTCCCTGGGGCGGCCCCAACATCCAAAGCCCCATATAGAATGGCTCTGAAGGAACTTCAAGAATTGAAAGTCCAAATTCAAGAGCCGTCTGAGCTCGGATTTGTTCGCAAGTGGAGTTTAGTATCGATTTGGTCCCTGGGGCGGCCCCAATATCCAAAGCCCCATATAGAATGGCTCCGAAGGAACTTCAAGAATTGAAAGTCCAAAGTCAAGAGCCGTCGGAGCTCGGATTTGTTCGTCCTAATGTGTCACCCTGGGGTGCACTGTTGTGGGAAAATCCCTCACAATATGCCGCAAGTGCACGGTGTCAACAAGTAATAAAGTGATGAGTAAAGTATCGTTCCCTCGAGGACTGATTTCACTAAGTACCAAAATATAGTCAACTCACAATTTTATTTGAAGAACAATTATATGGAATTTATACCTAAACTAATAAATAATAATACTACTAATAATAATAATACTAAAAAGGGTGTAGGATTATGATTTTCACCTCAAACAATCGGGAATGATATTTATTCGATTCAAATCACTTTTATTCAATTGATTGTAAGCCAGGAATTCCTAAATTATTCTAAAGCCTTTCCCAAGGTCGATAGAAAATACTACGCATTATTAACTCGATATATCCCTATTCGAATTAGATAATTAATAGCTAAAACAGTTCAAGAATTCCTACAATAACAGGCTTCACAATTCGCATGAGTATATCCCTATCTCACGAAAATTATGATTCGTCTCACAAGAAATATGCCTAAATTTCATCTCCCGAATTCATAAAGACATTCAAAACAAATTAACTGTTGGCCAGACAATTAAAAAGCAATAAGAACAGTAAGAAGAATCCAATTCAATAGAATAACGAATGAATTGAAATAATAATAAATAATCAAACCGTCATGTAATCGGCTACAATCAAAATCCTACTCGAATAGATCTAGAAACTAAGATGCAGAAAAACCGTAGGGATCCGTGGTCTTGTCGTCGCCCACAAATCTCCTCCTTGTGTTCTTCGCCCTAGCTATCGATGCCCTTCCTTGATCGATGATAATCCCCCTTTTCTCCAGCCTTTCAATGCTTATTTATAGCGATCCTAAGCCTCCAAAATGCGTCCGTGTGATTAGGTCGAGAACAGGCTCCAAAATGGCCCAGAAACGCGGAATATTCAGAAAAACCGCCCGGTGTGCCGCGGCTCACTTAATCTGTGCCGCGGCTCACGGCACACGGATTAAAACCTGGGCGCTATTTTTTTTTCTGAGCCGCGGCTCACTATATCTGTGCCGCGGCTCAGAGTACAGTTTACTCTGGGTTCGCTGGTGTAACACCCCCAATCCGCTCAGGGATATTACACGTCGTAGAACCCTTCCTCAAGGGTCTACCAGGCTGGTAACAACATATAACAACTCAACCATGCCTTTAAGGCTAAAATGACTCAGTAGACCGATTTGGTCTTTCAATAAATACATACAACTCAAATACAAATCATGCCCACGCAGGGATCAAAATACAACTACACCCGTACAACGGGAAAAGTATAGCAGCGGAAAATAAAGTACAACTGAACCAATACACGATGTACGGTTCCTCATGTGATTAGTATCGATCATCTTTCATCATCCTTCATGCCGACCCTGTGTTATGCTCCAAACACGAATGCAAAACAGACATCCACCCCCCGAATACTCGGGGGTTAGCAAAACTCCACTGTTTTGCTAGTGCAAGAACAAAGTGCAAATACGAGCCATACAATTCACATTCCACGTACGATAATAATTCGGAATCCTCAAAGATTCAAATACAACAGGATGAACACTTCGAAGCAAGAGTTTGAGTAAATACTTCCCAAAATTTCAAGATCAAAATATCAAGGGAAACAATTTATAAAATGATTTGAAATACCATCGAGTTTTAATAGAAAACAATTTAGGATTCTCAAATCCTACTTTTGAAAACCAAAAGACAAAGGGGTCACCACCCCAAAGGTTTACTTTCCGTAAAATAACCTTTACCAAACCGTTGGGATTTTAGCCCCAAATCCGTAAAATGACTTTTACAAAACCATTGGGATTTTAGCCCCAAATCTCATCAACTCACAGTACACAAGAACGACCACAAGGTTCGTCTCCCAACATCAAAATCCACAAATAAAGGATTTAACACAAACAACAAAATACTCTAGTGCCATCCTAGCCAAGTAGGCCAAACGAACAACTTACCTCTTACACACTTAGTCAATGCATGCAATCATGAAAACCGTTCAAAAGCACTCATTTCAGAAAATGCCAATAACAAATCATATTTGCAAAAAGCACCACAATAAACCGCGGACCTGGCCGTGGATCCTGCCGAGACCCGTCGGATCTAACCCACGGTGGTTAAAAGCAAGCTCGCGGTTCCACGGCCGTGGAGCCCTACGAGACCCGTCGGATCTAACCCGTAGTGAGCATACACACACACATTACTCATGCAATACTAACATGCTAAGAATGTAAGTTCATTAAGAATACTCACTAGAGATGGCCATTAACTCGACACCATTACCAAACTCTTCAAAAATACAATAACAAGATTAAATACGGAATACACGATTCCATAAATTTAAACAATAGGAGTATCATCATAAAATCCTTCAACGTTCAAAATAATCAAATCATAATCAATTCTCAAAACACCGTTCACAAAACACACGCGTTTTGAAAGAAAGCCTTTAACGAGGCCAAACTGAAATCTTTTGAAACTTCATTTCAAATAACCAAACAAACACATCAAGACGACCACCGATCATCATATCCATAAAACGAGAAAAGTATGGGCAAGGTACTTGCCTCGATATCACGAGAAATGGAAAAGTGAACGGATACGGCCGGGTAGCCCTCAAATTCCCGAACACTATCTAGAACGCTATAGCAGCGAAATTACTACGGAAAAACACCACATGAATCATCAATCACCAACGGAATTCAACATCGGAATCATCAAGCACCTATAATCCTCCGTAAGGAATAATAAAACATGATTACAACGAGAATCAAGGCCGAAAACAATGGAAATCCCAACAAACTATCAAAGGGAACTCATTCGAACATTTAATCGAACATTAAATGTTCAAGACCCTTCAAGAACAAAGAAATCACCCCTCGGGTCGAACGAACCAAAGATACGAGTATCCAATCCGTAGAACAAGTTCACAACAACGTTTATACAACAATTAATTGATCAAAAACAGATTGGAATCGAAATCAAAAAGGAAAATCCCCAAATCTACAAAAACAAGGGTTCAAGCCAAAATACCTTGATTTGGATGAAGGATTCAAGTAGAGGTCGAAAATCTACAACAAGACTTGAGGTGGATGATCTCTACAAGTTTGGGAGCACTCAAATCGCCCAAAAATCACCCACAAATCGCCCTAGATGGAAGGAGGAAGAAGAGAGGAGAAAAATGAAGTTTTCTCCTCGAAAATCTGCTAAAAATGCAGAAAAAGCCCGTGTGCCGCGACACAGCACAAGTGTGCCGCGGCCCAGGGCCACAAAAACGCCCAGGAATCAGCTTAGTGCCGCGGCACAGCTGAAGTGTGCCGCGGCACACGGTACAGTCCGCTTCAACACCAAAAAGGCACATCGTGCAGTCTTGGCTATTTCGACCATAACTCCTTCGTCTGGACTCTGATTGACTCACCGTTTGAACCATTGGAAAGCTAACTTGATGATCTATAATATTGCAAAGATTCAGAATTTTTGGAGTTTCCAAGAACTAATGGTGACTTTACAAAGTCGAACTCCCACGTGAAAAAGTCGATTAAGGATACGGAACTCAACAAAACGACACCGAAACGAACTCGGATGACAAAAAGTGCAGAATTAATCATTCTCGGAATGACAAAACGGTCAGGAGCGAGTCGTCAAAACGAACTTCCGCCGAAAAAAGAAAATTACCGAAATTCGAAATTGCGGATATTACATTCTACCCTCCTTAAAAGAAGTTTCGTCCCGAAACTTAAAACAAGTAGGGGGGAGCAATATACCCGCCAGGAAAAACTCGACGAGATACACAAAAACAGAAAACTCGCGCCCAACGGCGAAACGCTGCAAGAAACGCAAAGAGACATACGGCGTGAAAACACGCTCCACGACGACCAACACAACGTCGCCGTTAGGGATATAATAAAACCAACAAGTGACAAGCGTCATCAAATGGATAATACAATCAAGTCAATTATCCGACAATCACAAAACACAACGAATGAAAATCAATATGATTGACCAACCCAACGGTACATCAATCAAAACGCGAGCCAATCGCTGAACAAATACGGAATTCCACCGCCCAAGGGTTGGAAGATCGAAAACGAGACTAGTTTCTCAAACTTAAGGGAATTAGGAAGGAGTCTGAACGCTCAACAATCGCGAAACGAGATCAACAAAAACCGAACAATCAAACGATCGAACCACAAAGATCGAGACAACAAAAATCGAACGATCATGTTCGAATCACGAAGAATAATAAAAATTCGAACAACAACTCCAAGGTTCACATCTCGACTCGTGACAATATATGATCCGGTGAAAACAACAACATATGCATTCACATAAGATCCACATGAGAGGGAATAGAAATTGAAAAGTCACAACGACAAACGAGCTATTCCGAAACAATACCACACTCGTTCGATCAACAAAAGCAAGGGGCAGGACAAGCTCAGAAATGTCAACGAACATGATTAGTCGACAAAGTCGAAAACACAAGAGTTCTAAATCCGATCCACTTCGAATAAAAGAACTAATAGAACTAGATGATGTCACTTCCGAACAAGGTTCACAAGAATCGAACCGAACTCGAAAAAAAATCACAGCGATAACCAGATCAACCCACAACAAGATCACAGTTCATTCGGACGATGAAACCGAAATACAGAACAAGTTCAGAAAGTATCAACGAATACGAGCGAGTCGAAAGAATGGAGAAAGAGAAAATATAGAAGTCAAAATAGTACGGGCATTACCTCCGACCTCGTCCACGAAATTCACAAAAATGGGAGCAAGGTAACAAGACATTAAACAACCGACACATAACGGAACCATCACCGATGCACACGGTCATACCAACCCAAGCTCTAACAGCTCGCACATGCGCGACAACGCAGAAATCACCACGAGACGACAACATTCAACACCAACATCCCACCTCTCACAGGGGGCTAGCACAACAAATGTGTGGAAAGCGACTCAACGCTCACACCGCCAATTCGATCATACTCGGGAGTAAACATCATAATGACAACGCGAACATCATACATATATACCCAGCCCTCAAACGGGAATGGATAGGTTTTAAAAACGAAAACCTCATTTTTGAAAATAATTTAGAAGAACACCGATTGATCTTGAGTATCACCTTTCAAAAAGTACAAACATGAAACATCGTTATCGAGACTTTGAAAACCATCATGCATTTGGTAAAAAAATGAGGACATCTTCTTTTAGCGAAAGACTTTCAGAAATATTCGACCCTCGGGTCTAAATAAAAGTGTTTCTAAAACATTGAAAATATCTCAAAACATTTTGGTCCTCAATTGGAGTAATTTTGAAACATATTGCGGCACTAGAAGGCACCTTGAAAGTACTGCGAGAAAATAATTCATTTTAAAAGTACGTCTCGAAATTTATTTTCTAAGATACTCAAGTTTTCAAAGATAATTCAATGGGCTAGAATGCCCAAAAATTTCAGGTAATTACACAAAATATTATAGCGTCGTGGGTCCCGTGCCGGAACTCACCAGGCTAAAAACCATTTACAAAAACGCCAAAAAGGCCGATGACGGTAATATTTCAAAAAAACTCACGAAAGCCATTTACAAAATACTAAATACCGTCATAAGAATTTCGCCAAAGCGATCAAGGCCATAATGCCAAAAACTCGGTTAAGGGAATCGGTTTTCGAAATAAAACTCGGTCGGTAAAATACCGAAAGTCATTACAAAAGAACTCACGCAGCGGATAAAAGAAATACAGTTCAACATGCACAATCCAGCAACACTACTCCTCATAAGAACAAAATATTAGAGTCAAATAACCACATTCAGAACAAAACAACTGGCCCCATTCGAGGCCTCTAAAGACCCTACTGCACTTGCTAGTGAACAAGTCGAACGTGTATAAGCACAAATCTTCCACAAGAGAACTTGTAAAACGTGCAAATCGATTCGAAAATCATCAGCAACGGACAAAAACAACAATAAAAAGACATCACAAGCGACGACACTCCTCGTATAAATCAAATACGAGAGTCGATTAAATACATATCGTGAAATCAAAATCCACATAAGGATTCCATCACTTAACAAATAATCAAAAAAAAAAAAAATAGCTCGTGTCACACGAAGCACAACACAAAGAAGGGAGACTTACTTCCACAGGTCGCACGAAGATGATGATCGCCCCACGATACTAATCATGACCAACAAACTCAAACGACGCGTCGCGACACGACTCAGTCAGATAAAATCCGACGAAACAAGACTCAAACAACACGACTTAACCCGACAGCCTAGGTTTCCTCAACCTAAGCTCTGATACCATTTATGTAACACCCCCAATCCGCTCAGGGATATTACACGCCGTAGAACCCTTCTTCAAGGGTCTACCAGGCTGGTAACAACATATAACAACTCAACCATGCCTTTAAGGCTAAAATGACTCAGTAGACCGATTTGGTCTTTCAATAAATACATACAACTCAAATACAAATCATGCCCACGCAGGGATCAAAATACAACTACACCCGTACAACGGGAAAAGTATAGCAGCGGAAAATAAAGTACAACTGAACCAATACACGATGTACGGTTCCTCATGTGATTAGTATCGATCATCTTTCATCATCCTTCGTGCCGACCCTGTGTTATGCTCCAAAACCTGAATGCAAAAACAGACATCCACCCCCCGAATACTCGGGGGTTAGCAAAACTCCACTGTTTTGCTAGTGCAAGAACAAAGTGCAAATACGAGCCATACAATTCACATTCCACGAACGATAATAATTCGGAATCCTCAAAGATTCAAATACAACAGGATGAACACTTCCCGAAGCAAGAGTTTGAGTAAATACTTCCCAAAATTTCAAGATCAAAATATCAAGGGAAACAATTTATAAAATGATTTGAAATACCATCGGGAGTTTTAATAGAAAACAATTTAGGATTCTCAAATCCTACTTTTCGAAAACCAAAAGACAAAAGGGGTCACCACCCCAAAGGTTTACTTTAGTAAAATAACCTTTACCAAACCGTTGGGATTTTAGCCCCAAATCCGTAAAATGACTTTTACAAAACCATTGGGATTTTAGCCCCAAATCTCATCAACTCACAGTACACAAGAACGACCACAAGGTTCGTCTCCCAACATCAAAATCCACAAATAAAGGATTTAACACAAACAACAAAATACTCTAGTGCCATCCTAGCCAAGTAGGCCAAACGAACAACTTACCTCTTACACACTTAGTCAATGCATGCAATCATGAAAACCGTTCAAAAGCACTCATTTCGGAAATGCCAATAATCAAACCACATTTGCAAAATGCACCACAATTAACCGCGGACCCACGGCCGTGGATCCTGCCGAGACCCCGTCGGATCTAACCCACAGTGGTTAAAAGCAAGCTCGCGGTTCCACAGCTTCGTGGAGCCCTACCGAGACCCCGTCGGATCTAACCCGTAGTGAGCATACACACACACATTACTCATGCAATACTAACATGCTAAGAATGTAAGTTCATTAAGAATACTCACTAGAGATGGCCATTAACTCGACACCATTACCAAACTCTTCAAAAATACAATAACAAGATTAAATACGGAATACACGATTCCATAAATTTAAACAATAGGAGTATCATCATAAAATCCTTCAACGTTCAAAATAATCAAATCATAATCAATTCTCAAAACACCGTTCACAAAACACACGCGTTTTGAAAGAAAGCCTTTAACGAGGCCAAACTGAAATCTTTTGAAACTTCATTTCAAATAACCAAACAAACACATCAAGACGACCACCGATCATCATATCCATAAAACGAGAAAAGTATGGGCAAGGTACTTGCCTCGATATCACGAGAAATGGAAAAGTGAACGGATACGGCGAGTAGCCCTCAAATTCCCGAACACTATCTAGAAACGCTATAGCGTGAAATTACTACGGAAAAACACCACATGAATCATCAATCACCAACGGAATTCAACATCGGAATCATCAAGCACCTATAATCCTCCGTAAGGAATAATAAAACATGATTACAACGAGAATCAAGGCCGAAAACAATGGAAATCCCAACAAACTATCAAAGGGAACTCATTCGAACATTTAATCGAACATTAAATGTTCAAGACCCTTCAAGAACAAAGAAATCACCCTCGGGTCGAGCAGACAAAGATACGAGTATCGATCAAGTAGAACAAGTTCACAACAACGTTTATACAACAATTAATTGATCAAAAGCAGATTGGAATCGAAATCAAAAAGGAAAATCCCCAAATCTACAAAAACAAGGGTTCAAGCCAAAATACCTTGATTTGGATGAAGGATTCAAGTAGAGGTCGAAAATCTACAACAAGACTTGAGGTGGATGATCTCTACAAGTTTGGGAGCACTCAAATCGCCCAAAAATCGCCCACAAATCGCCCTAGATGGAAGGAGGAAGAAGAGAGGAGAAAAATGAAGTTTTCTCCTCGAAAATCTGCTAAAAATGCAGAAAAAGCCCTACTGCCGCGACACAGCACAAGTGTGCCGCGGCCCAGGGCCACAAAAACGCCCAGGAATCAGCTTAGTGCCGCGGCACAGCTGAAGTGTGCCGCGGCACAGCTGAAGTGTGCCGCGGCACACGGTACAGTCCGCTTCAACACCAAAAAGGCACATCGTGCAGTCTTGGCTATTTCGACCATTCCTCCTTCGTCTGGACTCCGATTGACTCACCGTTTGAACCATTGGAAAGATAACTTGATGATCTATAATATTGCAAAGATTCAGAATTTTTGGAGTTTCCAAGAACTAATGGTGACTTTACAAAGTCGAACTCCCACGTGAAAAAGTCGATTAAGGATACGGAACTCAACAAAACGACACCGAAACGAACTCGGATGACAAAAAGTGCAGAATTAATCATTCTCGGAATGACAAAGCGGTCAGGAGCGAGTCGTCAAAGCGAACTTCCGCCGAAAAGAAAATTACGAAATTGAAATTGCGGATATTACATTCTACCCTCCTTAAAGAAGTTTCGTCCGAAACTTAAAACAAGTGGGGAGCAATATACCCGCCAGGAAAACTCGACGAGATACACAAAAACAGAAAACTCGCGCCCAACGGCGAAACGCTGCAAGAAACGCAAAGAGACATACGGCGTGAAAACACGCTCCACGACGACCAACACAACGTCGCCGTTAGGGATATAATAAAACCAACAAGTGACAAGCGTCATCAAATGGATAATACAATCAAGTCAATTATCCGACAATCACAAAACACAACGAATGAAAATCAATATGATTGACCAACCCAACGGTACATCAATCAAAACGCGAGCCAATCGCTGAACAAATACGGAATTCCACCCCAAGGGTTGGAAGATCGAAAGCGAGACTAGTTTCTCAAACTTAAGGGAATTAGGAAGAGTGCAACGCTCAACAATCGCGGCGAGATCAACAAAAACCGAACAATCAAACGATCGAACCACAAAGATCGAGACAACAAAATCGAACGATCATGTTCGAATCACGAAGAATAATAAAAATTCGAACAACAACTCCAAGGTTCACATCTCGACTCGTGACAATATATGATCCGGTGAAAACAACAACATATGCATTCACATAAGATCCACATGAGAGGGAATAGAAATTGAAAAGTCACAACGACAAACGAGCTATTCCGAAACAATACCACACTCGTTCGATCAACAAAAGCAAGGGGCAGGACAAGCTCAGAAATGTCAACGAACATGATTAGTCGACAAAGTCGAAAACACAAGAGTTCCAAATCCGATCCACTTCGAATAAAAGAACTAATAGAACTAGATGATGTCACTTCCGAACAAGGTTCACAAGAATCGAACCGAACTCGAAAAAAATCACAGCGATAACCAGATCAACCCACAACAAGATCACGGTTCGTTCGGACGATGAAATCAAATACAGAACAAGTTTCGAAAGTATCAACGAATACGAGCGAGTCGAAAGAATGGAGAAAGAGAAAATATAGAAGTCAAAATAGTACGGGCATTACCTCCGACCTCGTCCACGAAATTCACAAAAACGGGAGCAAGGTAACAAGACATTAAACAACCGACACATAACGGAACCATCACCGATGCACACGGTCATACCAACCCAAGCTCTAACAGCTCGCACATGCGCGACAACGCAGAAATCACCACGAGACGACAACATTCAACACCAACATCCCACCTCTCACAGGGGGCTAGCACAACAAATGTGTGGAAAGCGACTCAACGCTCACACCGCCAATTCGATCATACTCGGGAGTAAACATCATAATGACAACGCGAACATCATACATATATACCCAGCCCTCAAACGGGAATGGATAGGTTTTAAAAACGAAAACCTCATTTTTGAAAATAATTTAGAAGAACACCGATTGATCTTGAGTATCACCTTTCAAAAAGTACAAACATGAAACATCGTTATCGAGACTTTGAAAACCATCATGCATTTGGTAAAAAAATGAGGACATCTTCTTTTAGCGAAAGACTTTCAGAAATATTCGACCCTCGGGTCTAAATAAAAGTGTTTCTAAAACATTGAAAATATCTCAAAACATTTTGGTCCTCAATTGGAGTAATTTTGAAACATATTGCGGCACTAGAAGGCACCTTGAAATCTTTGAGAAAATAATTCATTTTAAAAGTACGTCTCGAAATTTATTTTCTAAGATACTCAAGTTTTCAAAGATAATTCAATGGGCTAGAATGCCCAAAAATTTCAGGTAATTACACAAAATATTATAGCGCCGTGGGTCCCGTGCCGGAACTCACCAGGCTAAAAACCATTTACAAAAACGCCAAAAAGGCCGATGACGGTAATATTTCAAAAACTCACGAAAGCCATTTACAAAATACTAAATACCGTCATAAGAATTTCGCCAAAGCGATCAAGGCCATAATGCCAAAAACTCGGTTAAGGGAATCGGTTTTCGAAATAAAACTCGGTCGGTAAAATACCGAAAGTCATTACAAAAGAACTCACGCAGCGGATAAAAGAAATACAGTTCAACATGCACAATCCAGCAACACTACTCCTCATAAGAACAAAATATTAGAGTCAAATAACCACATTCAGAACAAAACAACTGGCCCCATTCGAGGCCTCTAAAGACCCTACTGCACTTGCTAGTGAACAAGTCGAACGTGTATAAGCACAAATCTTCCACAAGAGAACTTGTAAAACGTGCAAATCGATTCGAAAATCATCAGCAACGGACAAAAACAACAATAAAAAGACATCACAAGCGACGACACTCCTCGTATAAATCAAATACGAGAGTCGATTAAATACATATCGTGAAATCAAAATCCACATAAGGATTCCATCACTTAACAAATAATCAAAAAAAAAAAAAAATAGCTCGTGTCACACGAAGCATAACACAAAGAAGGGAGACTTACTTCCACAGGTCGCACGAAGATGATGATCGCCCCACGATACTAATCATGACCAACAAACTCAAATGACGCGTCGCGACACTCGATCGAGATAAAATCCGAAACAAGACTCAAACAACACGACTTAACCCGACAGCCTAGGTTTCCTCAACCTAAGCTCTGATACCATTTATGTAACACCCCCAATCCGCTCAGGGATATTACACGCCGTAGAACCCTTCTTCAAGGGTCTACCAGGCTGGTAACAACATATAACAACTCAACCATGCCTTTAAGGCTATAATGACTCAGTAGACCGATTTGGTCTTTCAATAAATACATACAACTCAAATACAAATCATGCCCACGCAGGATCAAAATACAACTACACCGTCTGCAACGGAAAAGTATAGCGGAAAATAAAGTACAACCGAACCAATACACGATGTACGGTTCCTCATGTGATTAGTATCGATCATCTTTCATCATCCTTCGTGCCGACCACGTGTTATGCTCCAAAACCCGAATGCAAAAGCAGACATCCACCCCGAATACTCGGGGTTAGCAAACTCCACTGTTTTGCTAGTGCAAGAACAAAGTGCAAATACGAGCCATACAATTCACATTCCACGACGATAATAATTGGAATCCTCAAAGATTCAAATACAACAGGATGAACACTTCCCGAAGCAAGAGTTTGAGTAAATACTTCCCAAAATTTCAAGATCAAAATATCAAGGGAAACAATTTATAAAATGATTTGAAATACCATCGGGAGTTTTAATAGAAAACAATTTAGGATTCTCAAATCCTACTTTTCGAAAACCAAAAGACAAAAGGGGTCACCACCCCAAAGGTTTACTTTCCGTAAAATAACCTTTACCAAACCGTTGGGATTTTAGCCCCAAATCCGTAAAATGACTTTTACAAAACCATTGGGATTTTAGCCCCAAATCTCATCAACTCACAGTACACAAGAACGACCACAAGGTTCGTCTCCCAACATCAAAATCCACAAATAAAGGATTTAACACAAACAACAAAATACTCTAGTGCCATCCTAGCCAAGTAGGCCAAACGAACAACTTACCTCTTACACACTTAGTCAATGCATGCAATCATGAAAACCGTTCAAAAGCACTCATTTCCGGAAATGCCAATAATCAAACCACATTTGCAAAATGCACCACAATTAACCGCGGACCCACAGCTTCGTGGATCCCTGCCGAGACCCCGTCGGATCTAACCCACAGTGGTTAAAAGCAAGCTCGCGGTTCCACAGCTTCGTGGAGCCCTACCGAGACCCCGTCGGATCTAACCCGTAGTGAGCATACACACACACATTACTCATGCAATACTAACATGCTAAGAATTTAAGTTCATTAAGAATACTCACTAGAGATGGCCATTAACTCGACACCATTACCAAACTCTTCAAAAATACAATAACAAGATTAAATACGGAATACACGATTCCATAAATTTAAACAATAGGAGTATCATCATAAAATCCTTCAACGTTCAAAATAATCAAATCATAATCAATTCTCAAAACACCATTCACAAAACACACGCGTTTTGAAAGAAAGCCTTTAACGAGGCCAAACTGAAATCTTTTGAAACTTCATTTCAAATAACCAAACAAACACACAAGACGACCACCGATCATCATATACATAAAACGAGAAAAGTATGGGCAAGGTACTTGCCTCGATATCACGAGAAATGGAAAAGTGAACGGATACGGCCGGGTAGCCCTCAAATTCCCGAACACTATCTAGAACGCGATAGCACCGAAATTACTACGGAAAAACACCACATGAATCATCAATCACCAACGGAATTCAACATCGGAATCATCGAGCACCTATAATCCTCCGTAAGGAATAATAAAACATGATTACGACGAGAATCAAGGCCGAAAACAACGGAAATCCCAACAAACTATCAAAGGGAACTCATTCGAACATTTAATCGAACATTAAATGTTCAAGACCCTTCAAGAACAAAGAAATCACCCCTCGGGTCGAACGAACCAAAGATACGAGTATCCAATCCGTAGAACAAGTTCAAAACAACGTTTATACAACAATTAATTGATCAAAAACGGATTGGAATCGAAATCAAAAAGGAAAATCCCCAAATCTACAAAAACAAGGGTTCAAGCCAAAATACCTTGATTTGGATGAAGGATTCAAGTAGAGGTCGAAAATCTACAACAAGACTTGAGGTGGATGATCTCTACAAGTTTGGGAGCACTCAAATCGCCCAAAAATCGCCCACAAATCACCCTAGATGGAAGGAGGAAGAAGAGAGGAGAAAAATGAAGTTTTCTCCTCGAAAATCGGCTAAAAACGCAGAAAAAGCCTGTGTGCCGCGGCACAGCACAAGTGTGCCGCGGCCCAGGGCCACAAAAATGCCCAGGAATCAGCTTAGTGCCGCGGCACAGCTGAAGTGTGCCGCGGCACACGGTACAGTCCGCTTCAACACCAAAAAGGCACATCGTGCAGTCTTGGCTATTTCGACCATAACTCCTTCGTCTGGACTCCGATTGACTCACCGTTTGAACCATTGGAAAGCTAACTTGATGATCTATAATATTGCAAAGATTCAGAATTTTTGGAGTTTCCAAGAATTAATGGTGACTTTACAAAGTCGAACTCCCACGTGAAAAAGTCGATTAAGGATACGGAAATCAACAAAACGACACCGAAATGAACTCGGATGACAAAAAGTGCAGAATTAATCATTCTCGGAATGACGAAACGGTCAGGAGCGAGTCGTCAAAACGAATTTCCGCCGAAAAAAAAAATACCGAAATTCGAAATTGCGGATATTACAGCTGGTCCTCTGCGTGTGCCGCGGCCCCCGGCCAAAGTTCGCCGTTTTCGCCCGTTTTTCATCGTTTCGGCTTCCGGACTCCAATTTCCTGTAAAACATAAAATAATAGGGCATTAAAAGCTCATTTATGCTGAATTAGGCTCAAGATGGATATAAAATAATGATAAATAAGCGTATAAAAATACGCCTAACAAATACCCCCAAACTTGAGCCTTTGCTTGTCCTCAAGCAAAAAGTTATCAATTTCAAACAAAAGAATATCGTGAATAATCGTGCAACACATAGTGCTCAACCTAATCAATACTATCCTGAAAATCTCAAGGAATAATACAAGTATCGTAATGGTGAGTTGCATCCAGGACACTGAGTCCACAAAGTAACCAATTTTAGTCCTAATCAATCGTGAATGAAGAAAATCAATCTCAAAGATTAACAAGAGTGAATTTAACCGACCGTCAATATGAAGGGTTAAAAGTAAACAAGCTAACTCGCCCATTCCCACAGTCTAGTGGCAAAATTCAAGAGTTTCATTATCAAAATTACTCCTAGGACAGCATTCCCTTATGTATGATCAATAATATGATTCGAGTTAACCACTAGGTTTCGGATCTCGGGATATTTCATCGGGATGATCCTTGGGTGGATTTCCATTCTCATGTATCGGGGAACCGTTTGACGTAAAAGACACTCATGGGGTACATGGATGCTTCTAGTTACTAAGTCCCCCTCTACAGCGGAGAAAAAACTCGAATAGCAATTCCCGCATGTCAAGGTTGCCGTTTTACGCGAGAGTAAACAATGGGTCACGTGAATACCCCCGGTTACTAGGCTTCCCATCATCGATAATGTGATATTTCTAAATTATTAATCTATTCAGGGTCGTCGTTTTACGCGAGAGCAAACAACGGGTCACGTGAATACCCACGGTTACTAGACTTCCCATCATAGAACATGTATGAATTCTCGACTTGTTTGGGAAAAACTGTCCGACTCTAAACTCAATTCAAGTGCCAGCAAGACTCATATTACTGGACCACTAGCTACACGAACGGTGATTTGAAAACACGTATGTCTCCTTTCTTCTCTGCTAAAATTTCTACAAAAACGATAAAATTTCGGACCTAATTGAATACTCAACAGAAACAAAAATCGCTGACTACAACTCGACTAAAAGTCAACCGTTTCTTCCAAGAGAAATCAGTATCGTAACATCAGTTTTACACACGGGAGCACGGAAAATTCACGTTTATAGCAAAAACCATCAACAGCATGCGAGGACAATAAAGCAATGATGAAATAACAATTTATAACCAAGAAAAATTAAGAAAATAACGCATGCTTCAATCTATTCCACTACACATAAAATCATTAGCAATAAAACTCATGTGCAAATAAAAGAGATAAGGAAAAGTGAAACTTATTCCAAATGTCTTCTTGAAAGCCAGCACATGTCCGAGTGGAATCGACTGTCCATACGTCCAATAACGCTCAGCATCACGAGGGACCCCCAAACTTAGTCTCTAGTCATGAAATAACAGTAGACATTAAATCAAGAAAGACTAGAATATGAAGAATAATAACTCATTGGGGTTAAAAAATTATATTAGAGAAATGAGGGCCAACAAGAATACACGAATCCAAATGAAATACAAAACAAAGGAAAATAATTAATAACGAAAAATCAAATAAAAACAACTAACTAGAAAGCAAGTAAAAATGATGGGTTGCCTCCCATCCAGCGCTCTATTTTACGTCTTGAGCACGACGTGGCGAAAAAAATCTAACGTGGTTTCTTTCTAGGGAGATTTCCAAATGCCCCCTTCTTGCAATCAATAAGCCTCTTATTCCACAAGGGAGGCTTTGGCTCATGCCCGGTTGCCAAAAATAATGAATAAGAATAATTATGCGGACAACCAAAAAATGATGGAAGAATATAATAATGATAAGGCATGAAAGCATAAGCAGAGTTCGAATGGGCAAATAATAAAGAATTATCATGCACAACCTCATTAGAACTCGAAGAATCAGCCTCAACAAAATCATGAGTAATGGGGTCAATCTCTCCCATTATGGATTTAGGAAAAATTATGCGTGGCACCGTTAATAAAATTTTAGGCACATAAGTGTTCACCTTATTAGTCGAAGTTTGATGACAATTTAATGGAATTACTTTAGAAACATCATCAATGGTAACTTCTTCTACAGGCTCATCACACTTTATGTTATTATCAGGTGCTGGGGAATCGACCCTAAAACTCAACATGTCGTTCTTCTCAACCTCCCCCTCAACTTCACTACTAAATATATGAGCTGGAAAATAACCATAGTGAATCTCAAGACCACGATGTGCACATTCTCGCTCAAAAAGGGTACTATCAGGATTTTTGAGAGCGTATACACATTGTTCAAGCATGGTCTTTTGTTTTGGGGGAGGGGGCTGACTGACCCTATTTGGCAAATTATTAAGAACATCGAAATTTATGAAATGCCAAGGGCCACGATACTCACAGGAAAACATGATGAAGAAAATAAAAATATAGAGACTAAATAAAAAAAACTTCAAATTAAAATTAGAGTCGCTTGGTATTGATATTAGCGAAAAATCAGTCCCCGGCAACAGCGCCAAAAACTTGTTGTGGGAAAATCCCTCACAATATGCCGCAAGTGCACGGTGTCAACAAGTAATAAAGTGATGAGTAAAGTATCGTTCCCTCGAGGACTGATTTCACTAAGTACCAAAATATAGTCAACTCACAATTTTATTTGAAGAACAATTATATGGAATTTATACCTAAACTAATAAATAATAATACTACTAATAATAATAATACTAAAAAGGGTGTAGGATTATGATTTTCACCTCAAACAATCGGGAATGATATTTATTCGATTCAAATCACTTTTATTCAATTGATTGTAAGCCAGGAATTCCTAAATTATTCTAAAGCCTTTCCCAAGGTCGATAGAAAATACTACGCATTATTAACTCGATATATCCCTATTCGAATTAGATAATTAATAGCTAAAACAGTTAAAGAATTCCTACAATAACATGCTTCACAATTCGCATGAGTATATCCATATCTCACGAAAATTATGATTCGTCTCACAAGAACTATGCCTAAATTTTATCTCCCGAATCCATAAAGACATTCAAAACAAATTAACTGTTGGCCAGACAATTAAAAAGCAATAAGAACAGTAAGAAGAATCCAATTCAATAGAATAACGAATGAATTGAAATAATAATAAATAATCAAACCGTCATGTAATCGGCTACAATCAAAATCCTACTCGAATAGATCTAGAAACTAAGATGCAGAAAAACCGTAGGGATCCGTGGTCTTGTCGTCGCCCACAAATCTCCTCCTTGTGTTCTTCGCCCTAGCTATCGATGCCCTTCCTTGATCGATGATAATCCCCCTTTTCTTAAGCCTTTCAATGCTTATTTATAGCGATCCTAAGCCTCCAAAATGCGTCCGTATGATTAGGTCGAGAACAGGCTCCAAAACGGCCTAGAAACGCGGAATATTCAGAAAAACCGCCCGGTGTGCCGCGGCTCACTTAATCTGTGCCGCGGCTCACGGCACACGGATTAAAACCTGGGCGCTATTTTTTTTTCTGAGCCGCGGCTCAGAGTACAGTTTACTCTGGGTTCGCTGGTCCTCTGCGTGTGCCGCGGCCCTCTTGCCTTGTGCCGCGGCCCCCGGCCAAAGTTCGCCGTTTTCGCCCGTTTTTCATCGTTTCGGCTTCCGGACTCCAATTTTCTGTAAAACATAAAATAATAGGGCATTAAAAGCTCATTTATGCTGAATTAGGCTCAAGATGGATATAAAATAATGATAAATAAGCGTATAAAAATACGCCTAACATGCACCAGTGCTGTTTGTAAGAAAGAAGGATGGTGTTGGTCCCCAAGAATGATGAAGACTATCCTCACGGTACTAACACGAGTCTTTTCTAGCGCACTTTGTCCTCACTCACGCGCACCTGGGAAACTTCCCAGGGGGTCACCCATCTCATAACTACTTCAGGCCAAGCACGCTTAACTTTGGAGTTTCTATGAGATGTATACCAGAAAAGAAGAGGCATCTTGCTGATATAAGTAGTCCAAATCATAACTTCCCAGGGGGGTCACCCATCCCATAACTACTTCAGGCCAAACACGCTTAACTTTGGAGTTTCTATGAGATGGATACCAGAAAAGAAGAGGCATCTTGCTGACATAAGTAGTCCAAATCAATTCATTTAACCACTTTGTAGTGCAGATCTCACAGGTCGAATCGCAAACCGCGCCTCGCGCATTTTTAAGCCCATACAGGTAGGATGCTGGACCGAAGCCCAACAATCCCCCTCCCAGTACATGCCATTATCTCAGCCCCATAGTCTGGAAACCTCCGCGAACTAGATTTGATCACACAGACTTCTAGCGGCTGGATTCATTCACACAGTCCTCCAACACTTGATATCAGCATCTGTTCCAGCTCCGTTTACTTCTGCTGCGCCAGTATCTCAGTTCCAGGATACTAGATTTGATCACATAGCCCTCCAGCACCTGACAACCTCCACAGCGCCAACATCTTAGTTCCGGCCAACTGGCAACATTTGCTGCATGCCCGCCTCTCAGTTCCAACACTCTGGCAGCCTATAATGTAGAATGCTTCAAGGGAATCCGCACCCGTGACCTGGTCCGATACCAATTGTTGGTCCCCAAGAATGATGAAGACTATCCTCACTGTACCAACACGAGTCTTTTATAGCGCGCTTTGTCCTCACTCACGCGCACCTGGGAAACTTCCCAGGGGGTCACCCATCCCATAACTACTCCAGGCCAAGCACGCTTAACTTTGGAGTTTCTATGAGATGGATACCAGAAAAGAAGATGCATCTTGTTGGTTTGAACAGTCCAAATCAATTCATTTGACCATTTCTAGTGCAGACCTCACAGGTCGAATCACAAGCTGCACCTCGCGCATTTTTAAGCCCATGCAGGCAGGATGCTGGACCGAAGCCCAACAGATGGGTCACTTCGGATGTGTATAGATTACAGAGAGCTGAATCGACTCACGGTGAAGAACAAGTACCCACTACCGAGAATCACGGATCTATTCGATCAGCTGAGGGGAGCTGGAACCTTTTTGAAGATCGATTTGCGGTCGGGTACCACCAACTGAAGATTAGGGAGTGTGACATTCCCAAGACGGCTTTCAGGACCCGTTATGCATTTTGAATTTGTAGTGATGCCATTTGGTCTGAGTAATGCACCGACAGTTTTTATGGATTTGATGAACAGGGTGTTCCAACCTTACTTGGATAAGTTCGTGATCCTCTTCATAGATGACATCTTGGTGTATTCTAAGGACAAGGAACAACACCAAGAGCATTTGAGGATTACATTGGAGACACTTCGCAAGGAGAAGTTGTATGCCAAGTTCAAGAAATGTGAGTTTTGGTTAAACAGAGTTGGATTCCTTGGACATGTGGTGACTTCTAAAGGAATTGAGGCAGATCCCGATAAGGTTGTAGCAGTGAGTAGTTGGGAAGTACCCAAGAATGCAAGCGAAGTTCGCATCTTTCTGGGCCTAGATGGCTATTATAGAAGATTTATCGAAGGATTTTCGAAAATCGCCACTCCTATGACCCAGTTTTTTTTCTCCACACACGCACACGAGGGGGATTGTCCCCTGTCCTGAGTACCCCCCCCCCCCAAGAGGCTAGAGCTCACCCCCGATCTAGAGGTAAGTTTTTCAGCATGACCTGATCGCCTCATTGTCCCCGGCTTGGGTTACAGGCCCTCGTTTACTGGGCCCGGGCAAGGTTAATGGTTTCATCCCCGGACATTGCCTAAAGGCTACAGCCGTTCCCCCCACTCCTATGACCCAGTTAACAAGGAAAGGCGTGAGGTTTGAATGGAGTGATAGGTGCGAGGAAAGTTTTCAAGAGTTGAAAAGGAGACTAACCTCGGCACCAGTATTAATGATTCCTGATCCGACGGAAGAATTTGTTATTTATAGTGATGCCTCAAAGCAGGGGTTGGGTTGTGTTCTGATGAAACATGGTAAAGTAGTAGCCTATGCATCGAGACAGCTTAAACCACATGAGTTGAACTATCCAATGCATGATCTGGAGTTGGCTGCTGTAGTACATGTGCTGAATATTTGGCGTCACTATCTCTACGGAGGGAAGTGTGAGATATACACGGACCATAAAAGTTTGAAGTATCTTTTCACACAGAAGGATCTTAACATGAGACATAGGCGATGGTTAGAATTGGTGAAGGACTATGATTGTACCATCCATTACCATCCGGGTAAGGCTAATGTGGTAGCTGATGCCTTGAGTCAGAAGACTGGCGATTTAGCTTGCTTGACGGATCAGGAGAGTTTGATAAAGGAGTTCTCCGAGTTGAGGATCGAGGTAGTTGAGTCTTCAAAGAGTTCAAAGGCAATCCTATCATCTTTGTTCTTGCAACCAAACTTGAGGGATAAGATTAAGGAGGCTCAACCACGTGATAAGTTCTTGTGCAAGATGAAAGATTCAGCACAAGATGGAAGTATTGAGAAATTTGTGGTTGTTGTAATATCCGCATTTTTTATCTTTTCCCGATATTTTCATTTTTGGTGTATTTTTGTTTTTAGAAACTCGCTTGTAACCGTTTTGACATTTTGAATCTATTTTATTCTTGGAGTTTCTCCATTTGGACGAGTTTCGGAGATGCTTTGATATTATTCCGTCTTATGTCATGTATTGTTGCATGGACGTTCGATTCTCGTAGAACCCGTTCGATTTTGTAATTTCCTTGGTTGCACGAGTTCTTATGGTTGAGTTGTTTGTGTTATGAGTTTCGGTTTATTAATTTGACGTCGTATCGTGATTTTCGGACGTCTGGGTTGTTTTGTAATTTCCTATAAGTTTAGGGAATTTTACTTTCCTTGTTGTTTCTCGGATTCCTCGGTAGTCGGAATTGTATTCTCTTGCAGCATTCAGCTTCGTCGTTGTGAATATTTCATATCTACACGTTGGAATCTGTCCTTGTGTTGCGCCTCGTTTTCGGACTGCCCGGTGCAGCTAACTTCGTTTAGCAGTGTTGAACTACTGCATGCACAACGTGCGTTATGCATGCTTTCTTGCGTGCGCTATCGGCAACTTCATAACGTACGTTATAGCTCACCGCTAACGTACGTTATGGCAGCAGATTGGACAGATTGTTCTGTCCGAACCATTACGTACGTTAACTCCTTCTGTTACATACGTAAAACCCATAGTAGCGCTAAGCTATCCGGCGTAGCGTACGCTATCGAACCTAGCATTTTTGGACAGGATGTCCTGCCAAGCCATTACGTACGCTAACACTCAAGTGTAACGTACGTAATGTGTGTAACGTACGTTAACATTGTCATGTTAACGTACGTAATGAAGGCCCAAGTTTTATAACCCAGGGGCTGACCTTCACTTCGGCACTTTCTTCATTTCTTCTCCTCCGACCGAGAGCTGCGATCCAAGTGAGGTTTTGAGCGATTCTTCAAGTTTTACCCGTGGAAATCCTTGGGGAATCAAGTATTGTGTTCCTAGTGTAGTTTATCCTCATCTTAATCGTCTTCCTCTGTCCGAATCAAGGTAAATCTTCTAAGAACCCTACTTTTGGGTAAATTGGGGGTTTTCGGTTTTATTGTTCGATTCGTTATGTATTGTTGATTAATTCATGATGAATATGATTAATCTTGTTGGTATTCTTGGTTTTCCTACGGATTCATTGTATATTTCGTAGTATTTTCCTAATCGAGGGGGTTTGGTAGTGGTCTGCCCTCGTTGTTGTTCTTGTATGAATATACATGAATCGTAGGCGGGTTTTTGGGTGTATTCCTTTTCCGTATTCGTTTGGAAATGGTTGTGATTGTATTCTTCGAATCGTTAGGTTCAGTTTCGTTGATTCCTAGCATGTCGGTGACATTCCTTTTCATTCGTTGCGTCGTCAATTATTCAAGGCAAGTATTTTTGGAAATCTTTATGCTTAACATGAAATGGTAATGTATATTGTGTGTGCTTTGCTCACCTCGGGAGGGTCCGACGGGGCCTCGAGGGAATCTATGACTTCACTCTGGATTCACGAGTTTGATTCGCTAGCCAGCTCGGGAGGGTCCTTAGTGGCCTCGAGTGGGATCAGTGGCTTCACCCCGGTCCTAGGCGATGCATGTGCATGATTTGTTTTATGATATGGCCAGCTCGGGAGGGTCCTTAGAGGCCTCGAGTGGGACCAGTGGCTTCACCCCGGTCCTAGGCAAATTGATGATTGACTGTTTGTTTCCGGAAAAGACATGTCTGGTTTTTGGTTTTGAAATGAATTTGGTGCATTGTACTATGAAATGTGTAAGCGAATGGTTTGCCTTGATTACTTGTACCAGCGTAATTGCTAACCCCTCTGGGGACCCGTTTTGGGGAAATTCTTGTTATGGATTTCAGGTTACATTCAGACGGACGAGCGGGCGCTTGGACAGTACGAGGATGCTGTCCAGGGTCGTTGACATGTGCATTTGAGTCCTTTTACTTTCGTTGTCCCCTTCGATATGGTTGTTGTCTACTTTATAAACTTATAGATTGTACTCGCGAGTACTTAGGCTTTTCCCTTCGGTTTGTGATTTGTATTCATTGAAGTTATTTATGTTTGTGGGTGTTGATTATTCCGCCGGTTGTACCGGGTGTGTTATTTGATTTTCATCTGGATGATGTGTGCTTTTACTGTGGTAATTCGAGTTTAGCCTGGTGGGTCCCATGTAGGGGTCCACGGCACTGTAATATACCTTGAATATCTCGGGGGTGTTACAGAAAATGGTATCGGAGTACTAGGTTTATGGATACCTAGGCTTGTCGGTTATTTGGGTCTAGTTGTGTTATGTTTTGCACATTGTCACACCGCTTCCAGCATCTCGGTACTTCTAGTGTTCGTAAGTTTTCCTTACTCGATTCCTTTTTTTCTCATACCGTATTTCTGTTTCCTGAATTGTGGATGTTTTTCCTCTAAACACCAGTATGGATGCTGGAAGAGGCCGTGGATGTGGTCGTGGTCGTGGACGCGGTCGGGGACGTGGGGCAGCCAGTGGGGCGGCCACGTCGCATTCTTCGGGAGTCGGCAGCATCGTTGACCGTCATAGCCATGCTACTTCTCAAGATGGCGCCGACCTTGGTGTTGCGGCTGTTATGCAACAAATGGTGAACCAAATGGCGGCAATAGCTCAGGCGGTTCAGAACCCGAATCCGGCCCATGCTGCTTGGGACGGAGCTGACTGTTGGCTTCAGGATGTCATCAAGATACATCCTCCTCAGTTTACGGGACCCGATTGGCTGGGAAAGGTGGATCAAGGAGATATCCAAGGTTTTTATTGCCACCAACTGTCCCGAGGACCGCAAGGTCCCTATTGCCCAATATTTTCTCACTGGGGACGCTACTGATTGGTGGGAGGCCGTTGGGCCTAAGGATCACGTTGCTTCGTGGGCAGAATTCAAGGACCTCATGGAGACTGAGTAATGCCCGTGGCCGGTTAGACAAGCTCGAGTCCATGCCTTCTATGATGCTCAACCGCGGGATATTCCTGTCTCTCAGTCTATTGCCGATTTCAACCGAGAGTTGGGCTACGTGAAGACCCAAGTTATCGAGGAGAGCGACAAAATCTTCCACTTTTCTAGGCGGATGAAGCTGTCGATTCGGGACTACATGTCTGGGCTCATCTGTACTGCCTTGAAGGATTATCAGAGTCGAGCTCTTGCCTATGATATGTCTGTGACGGCCAGTGAGGGGTTACAGAAATCCGCCGGAAATTTCTCGGGTCACAAGGGTGGAGGCCAGCAGAAATCTCAGTCTACAAATATTCCTAGGGGTGGTTCGGCTCGTTTCTCTGGGGGCTATCGAGGTACTGCCAGTGCCTCCGTTCGGGATGTCAAATGCTTTAACTGTGGCAAGTCAGGCCATCGGAACCGGGAGTGTCCTCGTCCGCTCTTGACTTGTCATACTTGTGGTCAGTCGGGCCACAAGGCTTTCTTTTGTGAGCGGGTAGAACAGATTCTTGGTGCTCAGGATTCTTTTCCAGCACCTAGGGAGCCAAGCGTGAACCATGGCTCGTTTGCTCCGCAGGCCACACTGACTGTTATTCGGGGGAGAGGTCAGGGTCAGCCCGCTAGAGGGGGAGCTTCCAGTGTCGGCTCTGCTATCCGCGTATATATGAGATGAGGAGAGCCGATGATCCAGCGGCCACTGTGGCGACAGGTACGGTTCACATCCATTCCCATCCTGTCAATGTGCTTTTTGATTTGAGTGCTATGCATTCATTCATCTCTCTGGAGTGTGTGCGCCATTTTAGTCTTGACTGTTTATTGCCTTGCGAGCCTTTCATCGTTAAACTTCCTAGCGGTAATAGAATCATTGGCGATCGAGAGGTCCGAGACTGTTCTGTGTTTATTTGTGAGAGGGCTTGGCTCTCTAATCTTATTGTTGTGGGTATTGAGGGCGAGGATTTGATTATCGGGGATGATTGGCTCGAGCGGCATGGTGCAATCATGAACTACCGCACGAGGATCATCACCATGCTAGCCGAGGACGGCACCGAGCACTCATTCGTGGGACGAAAGAGAAGCCAGAAGTTCGTAATTAATGCCTTGAAGGCGATGAGACTCCTGCGAAAGGGGTGTACTGGTTATTGGTGCTATGCCTTGAAGGCAGAGGATGGTGGAGTCGAGCTTTCTTCGATTCCAGTTGTTAATGAGTTTCCTGATGAGTTACCGGGGTTGCCTGCGGACCGTAAGGTCGAGTTCGCTATAGAGTTAGATCCGAGTGCGCTCCCGATTTCAAAGGCGCCGTATCGCATGGCACCTTCAGAGATGGCCGAGTTGAAGAAGTAGTTGAGTGAGCTTCTTGAGTCGGGATATATTCGACCGAGCGCTTCGTCTTGGGGCGCACCGGTTCTGTTTGTTCGGAAGAAGGATGGTTCACTGCGTTTGTGTATCGACTATCGCGAGCTAAATAAGGTGACCATCAAGAACAATCCCTTGCCAAGGATTGATGAACTGTTCGATCAGTTGCAGGGAGCTGCGGTATTCTCGAAGATTGACTTGATATCGGGGTACTATCAACTTCGGGTGAAGGAGTCCGATGTCCCGAAAACAACTTTTCGGACGAGATACAGACATTACGAGTTTATGGTTATGCCCTTTGGGTTAACTAACACACCGACCGTGTTCATGCAGTTGATGAACAAGGTCTTTATCGAGTATTTGGATAAGTGTGTCGTCGTCTTCATTGACGATATTCTTATTTATTCGAGATTCTGGGGTAATCTCGTAGTTTTTTGGTCTGTGAAGATGCTAGGTGCTCCATTTTCTTTTCCCATTGAGGCCGAACCTAAACCTGTGCTCGAGGTCCATACACTGATGGGTGGGATGTGATGTATGGATTCTCGAGAAGAGAGGAGCCTTGGTGTTTCCTCCCGGACCGCCCGGATCCCACGAGTGAATTGAAAGTTGGATCTACATTGGATCTCACCCGAATCGCCCCATCTATCCTCCATAGGAGAGGTTTGGTTTGGAGGAGGAGTACGCCATGCTGACGATGAGCACATTGAACTATCCATGGGGCTGAGAGCCCTCACAGCTCAGGCACACCAATGCAATTATCAAGAGCGCGCTCTACCACAAAAACCGTACAACTTACGCCCACCGGCGAAACGTTACAAGAAATGTGAAGAGACATACGGCGCGAAAGCATGCTCAACGACAATCATTACCATGTCACAAGCAAGGACATAACACGATCAACAAGTGCCAAGCACCACCAACCTGATAACGCAATCAAGTTAATTATCCGAACCATCAAGAGACAAAAGGCACTTATTGCAAGAACACACGCACAGTCGAAAAATAGGAATGAAACGTACAACGATCCGCAAAGGTAACCACGGAGAACTCCGCACACCGAAATTCTCGAAAACCACACTAGGCATCTCCGCGACCCTTCAGAGAAGAGACGCAAACTCGATCTCCAGACCTCTCAGCTACCATCTCGTAATGTACATCTCGGTGTCCCAATTAACCGCAATCGAGACAGCTGACTAACGGTGAACGACAATTCTTCACTGTACGAGATCAGACATCAACAATCGGACAACCACGATTGAACCTCAATGATCGAACAACACGATCGAACACAATGATCGAACAAAAATGCTCGAATAACAACAATCGAACACCAACGATTGAACAACAATGATCTAACAACAATGGTCGAACGACCCCGAAGTTCACACTTCAACTCAAGATATTAAAATAACTTGTAGAAACTAAAAGACGTTAATTTCGAACAAGGTTCACAAGAATCGAACCAAACTCGGAAAAGTTACAACGATAAATAGATTGATCCAAAACAAGGTCACAACCCGTTCGGACGATGACAACCAATATACCGAACAAGTTCAGAATCAACGAATACGAGCGAGTCGATTGAATTGAGAAGGAGAAAACGCAGAAGTCGAAAATAATATGGGTATTAAATTCGACCCCTTATAAAATAAGTTTCGTCCCCGAAACTCACAACAACGGAAGCAAGGTAACAATACAACAGGTAACCGACAGAAACATCTTTCAAAGGCCTCTCAAAGCCGATCCTGATATCTGTGCTGAAGTTCGTTCCTGGAAGACTCGGTAACCAACTCGCAAAACTGGATTCTGTGCCCCTCGAGTCCACACTTGTAATCTGCTACAGGCGGGGAAGGACAATTTGCACGTACATGCCCCGACACACCACAGATGAAGCACCTAGGCATACCGAAAAAACAACTTCTAGGTACAATGGAATATAACATCGCAAAACAACATACCAGAGATGCCAATTCAACACAACATATCAACGTAAGGCAACCCACATATACGAAATCACAGCAACGACGGCATACATTCGGCGATTTCAACAGCCCGAATGATAACCAGCACATAATTACAAAACATCGTGAAACAATCACACATGTACACAATAATACAAACTCAAGCTCTAACATCTCGCACGGGTGCGATAACACGCAAACCACCACGAAACGACGACATTAAAGACCAACATCACACCTCTCACAGAGGGCTAACACCACAAATGCGTGGCGAACGACTCAACGCTCACACAACTAATCCAATCACAACTCGGGGGTTAGCACCCTAACGACGTGTGCGAACATCATACATACATTCCCGGACCGCACACAGGAACGATAGGTTTTAAAAACAAAAACCACCTTTTGAAAAATAATCTTAGGAACATCAGTTGATCTTGAGTATCATATTTCGAAAAAGTAGCACAACCATCGTTATCGAGACTTTGAAAAAAAAACATCTTGCGTTTGATAAAAATGAGGACACCTTCCTTTTAGTTAAAAACTTTCAGAAATATACGACCTTCGGGTCTAAGCAAATGCATTTCTAAATTACTAAAAATATCTCAAAATATTTTGGTCCTCAAGGTGGAATAATTTTTAAACATACAGTGGCACTAGTAGGCACCTTGAAAATACCGCGAGAAAATAATCCCTTTTAAAAGTACGTCTCGAAATTTATTTTCTAAGATACTCAAGGTTTTCAGAAATTCAATAGGCCAGAATGCCCAAAATTCACACGTATCGACATTCGCTTAAACACATCATAGTATGCGCATCAAGTCGTTCAAAATCAAGACAATACATTTCTTTTACCGGAAAACAAACAGCAAAATATCACAGTCGAAAACCGCCTAGGATCAGGGCGAAACCACTGACCCCATTCGAGGCCGCTAAGGACCCTCTCAAACTGGCTAGCGAAAAAAGCTCGTGAATCCGGAGTGAAATCACGGATTCCACCGAGGCCTCGTCGGACCCTCCCGGAGTGAGCAAATCGAACACATATAAGCACAAAGGTTTCACAAGAATACTTGCAAAACGAGCAAATCAATTTGAAAATCATTAGCAGCGGACAAAAACAACAGTCGAAAAAACATAAGCAGTGACAACACTCCTCATATAAACTAAGTACGAGAGTCGAATAAACACATATCCACATAAGGATTCCATCACTTAACAAATAATCATACTAGTAGCTCACGTCACACGAGGCACAACACAAAAAAGTGAGACTTACATCCACAGGTCGCACGAAGATGATGATCGCCCCACGATACTAATCACGACCAACAAACTAAGACGATGCGTCGCGACACGACTCAGTCAGATAAAATCCGACGAGACAAAACTCAACAGACACAACTTGACCCGACAGCCTAGGTTTCCACAACCTAAGCTCCGATACCATTTATGTAACACCCCTAATCCACTCAGGGATATTACACGCCGTAAACCCTTCTCTCAAGGATCTACCAGACTGGTAACACAATTTAACATCAACATTGCCTTTAAGGCTAAAATGACTAAGTAGACCGATTTGGTCTCTAGACTAATACATGCAACTCAAACTCAATACATGCCCACGCTGGGGTCAAAATACAACACACTCCCGTACAACGGGGCAAATACTGCAGCAGAAATAAAGTACAATGAAACCAATACGACATCGTACGAATCCACATGTGATTAGTGTCAATCATCTTTCATCATCCTTCATGCCGAACCTGTGTTATGTCTGATAACACCCCAAACTAGGCGGACATTACAGTGCTGTGGACCCCCGACTGGGACCCACCCGGCGAATGAAGATTAATGAATTACACAATATAATGTAGTACCGAACCACATTATGTCATCAATTACTCCGATGAGGAGTTTCAAGTACAACACACCCAGGAATACAGAATACATGTATATTTTACATGAAGATAAAATATACAATACTGAATGAAATAAAAATCCAAAAAGAACTGCAGCGGAAAAATACATGACAAAGAAACATGAACAAATGAAGAGACTGGGGCCCCCTACTACTATCATTGGGACTCCTCACCGTCAACGTTCTCTTCCCATGCTTTTTCCTTGCCATGACCTAAAAACAATATCCCCAACGGGGTCAGTTACACAGAACAACAATCCTCAAGAGTTGAACAAGCACAATCATTAATATATATTAGTTATGAAATCAAGGTGAAGAGGGGCATCATAGTACGACCGTAATGGGACGTGCAAGTGCACAAGGCGAGTGTCCGGACACACCCGCACTTGTACCTAATTAGTCTCACGGAGACATGTTACCGTGTGCACAGTCCATTGTGTCGGTGAACCCGTATCACATGACTATCATGTGCCCGACTAAAAATTCCACAAATAACCACTTGGCCACGCAATATGAACCCAGAAGGTCACACGAACAAAATTGACCATGAAGAATATCAATGAATAGAAAATCGACAAGGGTCAAGAATGACTCACCGAGATGAAATAATAATGAAATAAATGATAGCTCACTGAAATGATTGGAACCATCGTTCCTCGTGAAATGAATGATTAATTTGATAATTACAAATCTCGACATGATTAATATAATATGAATGAATTATGAATATGAATGAACAACAACGAAAGGAATGCGTATCTTTTTAACCGAGTAAGAATTAACTTACACAATACCGGTGATGAAATGTCCTCTCTCGAACAAACGTCCTTAACGGAAATATCGGTCGCTCGAACAACCTTGAATAACATAATTACCAACGAACGCTTAATATACGTATCAAGCAAGTTCACAACCAACTCAAAAGTCGATACAACAATATCCAAACTCATTGGGGCATTCGAACAAATACGTTGCAAACATTCATCTTTTGATTATAACCAATCCCAAAAGTATCAAAACCAACCTCCAAATGAGTAGTTCAACTCCAACAAAACATCATCAATACAATCAATAACCCAATAGAAATACTACATACGAGATTACGACAACATCTAGTCGAAACCCCAAAAATCCCAAAGTCAACCCTTATGGTGTTCTTGAATAATTCTTCAAATACTCAACAAATCCAAAAAAGACACCAATAAATCCGTAGGAATACAACCATCCATGGTAGATAATCCATTTCTAACATATTCCAACATAATAGCAAGCTAACTTGAAGAGATCGTAAGGAAAACACTCAAATCCCGAAATTCTAGATTTAAGAAATGTTTACCTTGATTTGGTGTTGGAGAGGATTAAATGATGATAAATCCAAACTAGAAGCTTGAAAATGATGTTAGATGATTGCAGCTCGAAAAGATCTTCTCAAATCATCCAAAATCGCCCAAAATCGCCCAAGGAAAGGAGGAGAGATGGAAAATGTCGAAACTAGACTGAACTATCCTATTTATACCTGGACCAGCTTAGCGTCCGCTAGCTACTGATATTAGCGCGCGCTAGCGGGTCCATCGGGTAGTCCAATACCCACTGCCTGCATCGTTAGCGTACGCTTCGTACTTTGGTAGCGTGCGCTAACGTCTTCTTATTAGCGTGCGTTAACCTTATGTTAGCGTGCGCTACCTGATGGTTGATGTCCAAAATACTGGAGTCCAGAACCTACTGACTTATGCGCTGACCGCCTTAGCGCGCTACACAAAACTTAGCGTGCGCTACTAGCACCATTAGCTTACGGTAATCTCTACTGGTAGCGTGCATTATGAATTATCCCATTCCAGTCCAGTACTCATTGGACTCTGTTTGATCGAACCTTAGCACGCGCTATCAATACCACTAGCGTACGCTATATCCAACTCTTAGCGTGCGCTATGAATTGCACCAATTCAGTCCAGTACCTACCGGACTGTCTGCCTCCACCACGTTAGCGTGCGCTAATACTGAGAGGTAGCGTGCGCTACCAGTACTCAATTAGCGTGCGCTAAGGAGAGTACGTAGCGTGCGCTACTGCTCACACACCGCCCACTACAAGGATGACAATGATGATAAACTCGACTCGATTCTCCAACCAGGCTGAATGACGAATAAATTACTGATATACGATTCAAATTACGCCGAACGGTGAATACATTGAATGAATATGAAGGATGAATGATTAATAATGAGTGAAAAAATTACTGAGTGACAATTACTGAATGATAATAAATGAAATTACAACCGGGTATTACATACTCCCCCCTTAAAAAGAGTTTCGTCCTCGAAACTAAGGGTCAAATAATTCGGGATAACTCTCCCGCATACTATCCTCGATTTCCGAAGTAGCATCTTCGACTTCGTGTCTAGACCACTGAATCTTAACCAAAGGAATCGTCTTGTTCCTCAACTGTTTGATTCGCCGCTCTAAGATTCGTATAGGGCGCTCCTCGTACGTATGATCATCCGCGATCTCGAATTCATCGAACTGAAGTATGTGACTAGGGTCGGCAACATACTTCCGCAACTGAGAGACATGAAACACGTTATGAATTTGGCTCAAGGCTGAAGGCAAAGCCAGTTGATAAGCCAGATCGCCTACTCGATCCAAAATCTCAAATGGTCCAATGATTCTCGGACTCAACTTTCCCCGCTTCCCGAAATGGAAAATACCTCAACTCAGGGATACCTTGACCAAGATGTGGTCACCTGTCTCGAACTCTAGTGGTCGACGACGATTATCGGCATATGATTTTTGTCGACTCTTAGCGGTCAACAAATGACTCCTGATTAAAGCTACCTTCTCGCGGGCGGCTATAAGCATATCAGGCTCAGTGCTGATTGATTCTGATAAGTAATCCCAACATAAGGGAGATCGACAACAACGACCATATAAGGCCTCGTAAGGTGCCATCTGAATCGAAGCATGCCAACTATTATTGTACGTGAACTCGATCAACGGTAGTTGAGCTTCCCAATCATCTTTCCAATCGAGGACGCATGCCCTCAACATGTCCTCCAACGTCTGAATAGTTCTCTCTGATTGTCCGTCGGACTGAGGGTGAAAAGTTGTGCTGAAATTGAGCTGAGTTCTCATGGCACGATGAACATATTTCCAAAAATCCAACACAAATCGCCCGTCACGATCCGAAACGACACTCTTATGGGTACCGTGCAATCTCACGATCTCTTTAATGAATAATTGGGCAAGTCTCTCAGGATCCCATGTATCCTTAATCTCGAGGAAATGAGTAGAGTACATTATCATTTGATGCAGCCCTATTTTTGACAGGACCGGGCGGTCCGTAAGTCTGGATAGACCCGGTCCGGACCGGTAAGAGAACCGGGTCATATTTAAAATCCGGAACCGGTCCGAAATAGTTCGGGCTAGAACTGAGTCCAAATCCGAAACCCGGTAACCCGAATCCCAGAAACTCAAAACCCGAAACACGAAACCCGAATCCGGAACCCGGAAACCCGAATCTGGAAATAATTAACCTATAAAAAATTTAAAATCACCAAATTATAATAATTATTTTAAACCCCCAAATCTGGAACCCTTACTTGAATCCCTCAAATCCGAATCCTAAACTAATTTGAAACCCCCAGATTTATTAACCCTAACCCGAATCGAAAATAAACTAAAATCCCCAAAATTGAAACTAATTGGGTTAGGTGCGGGCCCTGCGGCGGGGTGAGGGGTGGGGGTGGGGGGTGGGGGGTGGAGGGGTGGAGAGATTTCAAAATTTGTAGCCTAATTTGTGTTATATATCAATGGCCTAAGGCCATGTTTGGTGCATGATTAGAAATTTTATATACCAAAGGCCTTAGGCCTCGTTTGGTGTGTGTGTGTGTGTGTGTGTGTGTGTGTGTGTGTGTGCGCGCGTGCGCATATATATATATATATATATATATATATATATATATATATATATTATCTGTTATCGGGTTTTTTCCCAGTTTTTGTGGTCCGGGTATTATCGGTTTCGGTTCAATTTTAAGGACTCGTATCCGAACTCGTTAATTGTCGGGTGAGTTTCGATCCCAGGTTTTTCGGTCCAGTTCTTGACCGGGTCTCGAGTTCACTCGGACCGCTAACAACCTTAGAAATGAGCTGACTTGGTTAAACGGTCCACAATTACCCAAATTGTATTCATGCCATGCCGACTCGTCGGCAAACTCGTGATGAAGTCCATTGAAATATTCTCCCACTTCCATTCTGGAATAGGAAGCGGTTTCAACATACCCGCCGGTCGCTGATGTTCCACATTGACTTGCTGACAGGTCAGGCATCTCGAAACAAATTCTGTGACTTCTCGCTTCATATTACTCCACCAGAAATTTTGTTTCAAGTCCTTGTACATCTTTCTAGACCCCGGATGAATAGAATAAGGGGTAGCATGGGCCTCTCTCAAAATAGAGTTTTTCAACTCGTCATCCGCCGGAACGCAAAGCCGGTTCTTAAATCGCAAAAGTCCATCCTCGTGGACCACAAATCCAGGGGCTTTCCCCTGATCCACATCCTCTAGGATGCACAACAAAATTGGGTCTGAACTCTGATTCACTCTGATCGCTTCCTCAAGTGGCGGTGAAATCTCTAGCATGCAAAGTTGCCCTTGAACTCGCTGTAACCAAACCTCGATCTCATGCTTTAGGAACTCCTGCTGAAGCTCCTTCTGAATGGTTAAACGAGCAAGCAATTGCTCCTGAACGGACTTACGACTCAAAGCATCGGCAACAATATTCGCCTTACCCAAGTGATATTGTATCTCAATATCATAATCTTTTATCAGTTCCAGCCACCGTCTCTGACGCATATTTAACTCCTTCTGAGTAAATATATACTTCAAACTCTTATGATCAGTGAAAATCTGACAGGTGACGCATGATAAGTGTCAGTTTTATACACTTATCCATGGTTTGTATCGATAAATATCACCCATAATTAAGCAAGTCTACTCGTTTTTTGCTTTTAATTAATTAGTTTTTAATAATTTTATTTTTATCGGATGATGATGTAAATCTAGTCTTAATCGGATTGAATAACTAATTTACTCAAGAAATAACATGTTTATAAAATATTCTCTTTGTTGAATTTTAATATATTCATCTTGTAGGGCTTTCCGAGATGAATTCTGCAGTCTTTCCGGATTCAAAATCAGAGTTATATATCAAAAGTTATCATTCGAAGAAGATTTGGAGCAAAAACGCAAAGTCTGAGAAATCCTGGGCTGAAAACGTAACTCTCAAAGCAACCAGTGAGCAAATTGACGACGCCAAGTTACGGCCGTAACTACTGAATGTTACGGCCGTAAGCCATCCAAGTTACGGCCGTAACTCCTTAATGTTACGGCCGTAACTCTTGACAGATTGTTATAATTTGTCTAATTTTTTATACTTTTTGTGTATTATTGAGGGGTTGGCTGGCATTGATCCGATCTATTGTAATAATGCTGGAGTTTTGGAGCTATTAGATGACTTTAGGTGTATAAATAGACTCCTTAGATCCTTCATCATTCATCATTCATCTTATAATTTTTCACTTTTTGTAATATTTTCTTGTGAAGAACACACTTGTGTTCTTGAGTGATTTGTGTAAGTGTGGTATAGCATATGTTGTTCAGAGGGTTTATTGCTTCTTTCTCCTTTATCTACTAAGGGAGTGAGGATCAATTATTTCACTTGATTCAACTAATAACGACCACTCTAGCTTGTATTATGTATATTAAACCCTTCATGGGCTAAGTTACCTTTAGTTGGGATTATAAACAATGTTAGTCATGTTATTTAAGTTTGTATAAAGATCTATTCTGAATTACTTATTATTGTGTGTGATTTTCATTGTTTTAACAATCTTTATTTATTTGGCCAATAAATGACGATATTTATGGTCTTCATATGTTTCGAAAGAAAATATGTTTGATTAGATCAATGATCTTCACTCTAAGTTGTTCTAGGGGATAGAAATATACCTCTAGACCTTAGATGATTATTTGAGTTATTTTCATAAATCCTAATGCTATGTATTGAAGCCAATCAACATAGAAATATAGTGGATTGATTCAATATGTAAGGGGCGTTTTATAGTTCGAAAGAGAAACCGTCTTTTTAAGGAAAATCGAATCTACACAACATAATAAGTAAATTCATCTTATGATCTCTTATACATCTTCTATAACTTATGATGAACTAAGTTTGTAATCCCAACTATTTCATTTTATCTTTAATAATCAATTATTAGTATAATCTTTTATTTCCTTAAAATATTAGAACTATTATTGCATTTTCTTTGCAATTATTAAACCAAACTCTTTAATTGTGTGTTTCACTCATCTTAGTATCTATAAAAATAGACTAATAGTGTATAACTCAAATTATAACCAAACTTCCTCGTGGGATCGATAAACCGGACTCAAAAAGTCCACTTACTACTTGATACGATATCGTGCACTTGCGATAGTTACACTAAGAACGTGTCAAGTTTTTGGCGCCGTTGCCGGGGAAGTATAAGTTATATTTGAAATCTTACATTGTAAACTATTTTTTATAGGTACAAATTTCTCGACATTGTAACTTAGTACTAAATTGTGTTTGTCGGGTCAGGTGGCGGATAACGGTACTCCGTGACTATTAAAGTCGGATTTTTCAGTTTCACACAACAACTGATATTTGTAGATATTTTCTCCATTTATTTTCATTTTTATTTTTTTTATAATGGAAGAAACATTGTATAAAATTGAAAAAAGATTTTCATTTCTGAGCAAAAATGTCATTTTAAAGATTTACAAGACAAGGCTTGAAAGGATGAGGTTGCTTATGAATAAAAGCATACCTTTTGATATTAGATTCATAATTGAAGCCAAAGTAAGAATAGAGGGTGAATTCACAGAAACACCGACTAGATTTTTACCAGGGCTTGGAAAAAGTTCATATGCCAAGAAACGACGAGCAAAGATGATAACCGTTTGTTATAAATGTACTAGATGGAACTGTAATTTAAAATGTAAATCTTTAGAAATTTCATCTACAAACAGAGAAGATAAAATTCAATTCATTAAGGATGGTCTGAATAAAGAGAATTTAGATGATATCGAAATTTCTCTTGACACGCATCCTAGTGGACTCGTACATTACGGAATTCGATGTTTGTGGAATAAATTCTAACCAGAATATGAACAACGTCTTGGGAATCTGACGTTAAAAGACCCTGTCTGCCAATTTGTAAGAAAATTGGATGGGAAGCTTCTCCCCGACTCATAGAAGGCGTTTAGGCCGTTTCTGAACGTAAAATCAGAGGAAGATGTGAGCCACAATCACAACTACTGTACATACGCGTAAGTATCTTTTATTTTTGTCGTATGGTGAGATTTTCTGAATAAAAAATGTGATACGCGATAAATGCATTCATTATTCTATTGATTAGTTGAAGCGCAATCAACGCAATCACAAACTTGTCAAATAATTTTTCCCTTCCTTTTCTTCTATAAATAAACTTTGAGCTTGTTTCTTTTATTCATCCCTCAAACTTGCTATTTTCTCTTTTTCTCTCTAAAAAAATTTCTTTTCAATAATGGAGTCATCATCTTCAACAAAAAAATTTAGCACAGTCTGCATTTTTGGTGGAGCTAGTTATGGAAAAGAGGCATGCTTTACTGAAGCAGCCCACAACTTGGGTCGTACCTTAGGAGAAAAATGCATTCATGTAGTTTACGGAGGAGGAAGTCTAGGATTAATGGGACAAGTCAGCTACGCCTATATGGAAGGAGTAAGAGTGTTGGGAATAATTCCAAAACCTGCGGGTGAAAGTAAAATCAAGGTCAACTATTGGAGATGAGTTTAGATCTCAAATATGCAAGATCGCATAACTCACATGATAAATAATTCGCGCCTTTATCACCCTTCCGGTGGTTTTGGCACTCTTGAGGAACTTTTTCATGTGGTTACGAGTCGGCTAAATGTTCATCAAAAACCAATAGGTCTGCTTAATGTCAATGGTTTCTTTGATGGTTTACTATCTTTCATCGACTACTCTGCTGAAAAGGGTTTTATTTCCGAGCGTGCTAAACGAATCATAGTCGTTGCAACAACACCAGATGAACTAATCAAAAAATTCAATGAATTTGTTCCTCAACCAGATCCAGATCTAGCTAAAATTGTCTGGATGGAAGATTTTACCGTGAGAAAACGAAAAGTGGATTCATTCATCTCCCTTTGATAACCCATGTCGGACCTCTTGTATTTTTACTTTCTGTCATGTGTAATAATCGTGCTAAATGGTGGCAGCTTAAGGAGTTTCTTCTTTATCTCTTGACGCGCATCTATTCACGATTTATATATTGTTATTTTATTGCTGTAATTTTTATTGTGTTTTTTTTATAAAAGCATTGATGGCAGCGTAAGGCGACTCTTCGGACTTTCTTGATGCGCATCTTAAAAATTATGTTATACTTCCGAGTATATTTTATTTTCTTTTGTTGTGTGCATCGTATATTTATTCTCTCGCAGATTCTAAAAGGCGTTAGCTCAAGCATCAACTTTCTTAACATGGAGCATTCTGCTTTTCTACATTGCTTTTTATTTTTGTTAAAAAATGAGGACAGTTTTATTTTCAAGTTTGGGGTGGTATGTTTTGGTGTGTTTTGATTATTTTGGTTATTTGCCTTAATTTTTTTTAATATATATATATATATATATATAGTATTTGATTTATGAGATTTCTAGATCTGGCCATAACACCAATAAATTAGCTATATACAAGCTTTTAAAATCATTTTTAACCGGTAAAAAAATTGTATATTCCAAAATTTTTGAGCCTTAATCTCTCTTTCCAAGCCTTGTAGTTATCATATAAAATCGAGTCATTTGTTACCTTGAGAAAAGAAGAATCAGTCGGTTGATGAAAAATAGAACTGAAATTTAATTAATTTGTGGAGTTTTTGGTTTTTCATGCTTAAACTAAGAAATGATTTTCTGCAAAAATTCTATTCCCTAAAAAAAGGAGTCATTGGTGAAAAGAGCTACACGTTAGCAAATAACGGTGTGAAAGCTATCACCCAAAAAAATGACGAAAAGGAGAAGTGTTGAGCAGCAACAGCTGCATAATTTTGGGGGTCTTAAATTTTGCGAAAAATAAAGGACTAACCATTGTTGGTGCGTAGCTGCCGTCTCACAGAAAAATTGGTGAAAAGAGCTACACGTTAGCAAATAACGGTGTGAAAGCTATCACCTTTTAAAAAAAGAGAAATAGAAATTGTGTTAGTGAAAAGAGCTATAGGTTAGCAAATAACAGTGTGAAAGCTATTACTAAAAGGGATGTAGTTTATGAGCAGATCTGAATTAATTAGCGGGTGAATTTCAATACACTCAATTTCGTAAAAAATCACAATATTTGATGACGCCAATGAAATTCTTCTTCATATTGAGTCAAAAAATAAACGAGTGATCGAGAGCAACCATTAACGGGAGTCGTATGTATCACGAGTGGGAAAGAAATAATCAGCCTTTTAGGGGGGAAACATTGCATTTTGGAATTACAAAATAAAACCGTGTTTTAACTTCAAAATCATTAGTAGATTTATTTTGAATCTTGATTCATTTCTATCTACTGTATAAAGCTGGTTGTTGTGTATTAATGGCATTTTGATCTCCTTTTCTCTTCTTATATTTTAATTTATGTGTGTATTAATTTTTCTTATTTTTATTTTTGGAGCGTGAATAATAAAGAGTCTTGCTCGGGACTAGCAAGAATTCAAGTTTGGGGGTGTGATAAGTGTCAGTTTTATACACTTATCCATGGTTTGTATCGATAAATATCACCCATAATTAAGCAAGTCTACTCGTTTTTTGCTTTTAATTAATTAGTTTTTAATAATTTTATTTTTATCGGATGATGATGTAAATCTAGTCTTAATCGGATTGAATAACTGATTTACTCAAGAAATAACATGTTTATAAAATATTCTCTTTGTTGAATTTTAATATATTCATGTTGTAGGGCTTTCCGAGACGAATTCGGCAGTCTTTCCGGATTCAAAACCAGAGTTATATATCAAAAGTTATCATTGAAGAAGATTTGGGGCAAAAACGCAAAGTCTGAGAAATTATGGGCTGAAAACGTAACTCTCAAAGCAACCAGTGAGCAAATTGACGAAGCCAAGTTACGGCCGTAACTACTGAATGTTACAGCCGTAAGCCATCCAAGTTACGGCCGTAACTCCTTAATGTTACGGCCGTAACTCTTGACAGATTGTTATAATTTGTCTAATTTTTTTATACTTTTTGTGTATTATTGAGGGGATGGCTGGCATTGATCCGATCTATTGTAATAATGCTGGAGTTTTAGAGCTATTAGATGACTTTAGGTGTATAAATAGACTCCTTAGATCCTTCATCATTCATCATTCATCTTATAATTTTTCACTTTTTGTAATATTTTCTTTTTGTGTGAAGAACACACTTGTGTTCTTGAGTGATTTGTGTAAGTGTGGTATAGCATATGTTGTTCAGAGAGTTTATTGCTTCTTTCTCCTTTATCTACTAAGGGAGTGAGGATCAATTCTTTCTCTTGATTCAACTAATAATGACCACTCTAGCTTGTATTATGTATATTAAACCCTTCATGTATAAACAAGGTTAGTCATGTTATTTAAGTTTGTATAAAGATCTATTGTGAATTACTTATTATTGTGTGTGATTTTCATTGTTTTAACAATCTTTATTTATTTGGCCAATAAATGACGATATTTATGGTCTTCATATGTTTCGAAAGAAAATATGTTTGATTAGATCAAATGATCTTCACTCTAAGTTGTTTTAGGGGATAGAAATATACCGCTAGACCTTAGATGATTATTTGAGTTATTTTCATAAATCCTAATGCTATGTATTGAAGCCAATCAACATAGAAATATAGTGGATTGATTCAATATGTAAGGGGCGTTTTATAGTTCGAAAGAGAAACCGTCTTTTAAGGAAAATCGAATCTACACAACATAATAAGTAAATTCATCTTATGATCTCTTATACATCTTCTATAACTTATGATGAACTAAGTTTGTAATCCCAACTATTTCATTTTATCTTTAATAATCAATTATTAGTATAATCTTTTATTTCCTTAAAATATTAGAACTATTATTGCATTTTCTTTGCAATTATTAAACCAAACTCTTTAATTGTGTGTTTCACTCATCTTAGTATCTATAAAAATAGACTAATAGTGTATAATTCAAATTATAACCAAACTTCCTCGTGGGATCGATAAACCGGACTCAAAAAGCCCACTTACTACTTGATACGATATCGTGCAATTGCGATAGTTACACTAAGAACATGTCAACGCCAAATCTTCAACGCGAATACCACGGACGCTAGCTCCAGGTCATGGGTCGGATAGTTGACCTCATAAGGTCTCAGTTGCCGCGAAGCATAGGCAATCACTTTACCGTTCTGCATTAATACATATCTGAGACCTTGTCCGAACTATAAACCACGAATCCTTCCGTCCCTTTGGTAAGGAAAGGACAGGCGCTGAGATTAAACGACTCTTGAGCTCCTCAAAAATCCATTGACACGCGCCAGTCCACGTGTTTTTCTTATCCTTCCGCAAAAGGTTCGTCATAGGTTGAGCGATTTTAGAAAATCCTTCCACAAATCGCCGATAATAACCAGCTAATCCCAGAAAACTTCGAATTTCCTTAACATTCTTTGGAGGTTGCCAATCTCGGATAGCCTCCGTCTTCTGAGGGTCGACACGTAATCTGTCTGATGAAATTACATGTCCGAGAAACGTCACCTCAGACATCTAGAATTCACATTTTAAAAACTTTCCATAGAGCTGCTATCGTCTCAACACGTCGAGAACCTGATGAAGGTGAACTTCATGCTCTTCTCGGTCACGAGAATAAATCAAAATGTCATCTATGAAAACAACCACGAACTTATCCAAATAGTCGATCAAAACCCGATTCATTAACTCCATGAATACCGCAGGTGCATTAATTAACCCAAACGACATTACTACAAACTCGTAGTGCCCATAGCGTGTTTGAAATGCCGTCCTCGCGATATCCGACTCTCGAATTCGCAATTGATGATACCTGGATCTTAAATCGATCTTGGAAAATACTGAATCTCCCTGAAGTTGATCTAAGAGATCATCAATACGGGGTAGGGGATATTTATTCTTGATCGTCACTCTGTTCAACTCTCGATAACCAATACACAAGCGAAATGAACCATCCTTCTTCTTGACAAATAACACTGGTGCTCCCCACGGGGACGCACTCGGTCGGATATGACCCTTCTCGGTCAGATACTCCAGTTGGCTCTCCAGTTCCTGCATTCGGTCGGGGCCATACGGTATGGTGCTTTCGATATTGGAGATGTACCAGGCTCTAACTCAATCGTGAATTCCACATCTCTCTGCGGAGGTAAATCAGGTAACTCGTATGGGAATACATTGGCGTATTCTCTCACTATCGGGATATTCCCCAATGACAATGATAATTTCTCGGTCTTGGTCATATAGCACCAATAACCAATATATCCCTAATTGAGTAATTTCAGTGCTTTCATCATATTGATAACCCTTCCGAAACAGCTGGGATTACTCCCCTAAAATACATACTCGACTCCATCGTCTGAAATAATAGTGACCATACGCTTACGAACACTGAGGATGGCATCATGACGATCCATCCAATCAATACCCAAAATAACATCATCTCTAGGTAAATCTGTAATATCCGCAATTTTCGATTTTCGGTGAATTTCATTTTTGGACGGAGTCCATTTTGACGACTCGCTCATGACCATTTCGTCATTTCGAGAATGATTAATTCTGCACTTTTTGTCATCCGAGTTCGTTTTGGTATCATTTTGTTGAGTTCCGAGCTTTTTAGCGACTTTTCCGCACTTGAGTTCGATTCTTGCGAATCTCGTCCGAAACTATTGTTTCGAGTTTCTCGCAAGTTCATTTAATGTTATTATTCATGTTGCGAGCTTTGGTTTGGTGTTTCGATTGCGTATCGTGATTTTCGGACGTTTTGGGCCATTTTCGTAATTTCCCAAAGTTTTGGGTAATTTCTTCCGTTGTCGAATTCCGAGCCTTCGGGTGGTCGGAATCGTGTGTTCTATTAGCTCTTAGATTCGTCTTTGCGAGTACTTCGTAACCGTAACTACGATTCGTATTCAGGTTCGGGTTTCGGTCGTCGGACGTAATTCTCGGGTGTCGGGAGGGCTCGCCAGTTCGTGCAACACGGCCACGAAACGGCCTCGCCAGGCGCCGTGTCTCGCGCTGGTCGGCCAGATGGCAGCTCGCCGAGACACGGCCGACACACGGCGCTGCCTCGCTGCTTGTCGCGCCGTGTCCGGCAGCCTATAAATATGGCGAATGACGGGTTTTTCACCCATTTTATCACTCGTTTTCTTCCCTTCCGCGGTTGGAACTTGCTCAATCATGGAGGCATGTTGTTATACAATGAATCCATGAAGTTTTGAGGTTCATAACATCAATTGATCATCACGTATCATCCTTCAATCCAGCAAATCAAGGCAAGTTTTCTTAAAATCTAGTTTTGGGGATTTTGCTCGATTTGTCCGTTTAATTCGTTTTAACTCAGAATAGTGATGTATTTATGATTGTTAAACATTATTATGACGAATTCCTTGCTGTTCCTCTGTTGAATCGCCGAGGATTTGTCGTTTTATTGAGTTTCTTATCGACGCCTTGAAGGTGTCCGATAAAATGTCACAAAGAGGATTCGAGCGTTCTACGATTATTCTTCCTCATTCGTTCGTTAATTTATTGATGGTATGATGTTAGGGTCAGATTTCTCGCAAAGAATTCGAGTCGGAACCCTTCCGTTCGTTGTTTTCTTCAAGCTTTTCGATCGTGGGTGTATTCATTGTCTTCGCCGGAGAATCGTAGGTGTTCGAGGTGTCCCGTGATCCGTGATTGTGGGAGTGTCCGATCGATTATAGAGGGAAGTATCTTGCCCATACTTTACGTGTTTTGTGGATATTATGGTTTTTAATCGTCGATATGTGCTAAATAAATATTAATAACCATTTCTCAAAAGAATCGAATATTTACCATCATGCTTTTGTAAAGGTGACCGAGTGTGTCGGGAATTAATGTGCTTAGTTGAATATGTGAGCTAGTGTCGAGTATAGAATCACCTTACTTTCTTGTGATGTCATTGCGTATGATTATGTCGTTGGTAAATGTAAAGTGTAATTCTTTTGTCAAATTATGTGCTTGGAGTCACGTGTTTATGGATGAATATGTGAGTTTGTGTGATATTAGTTGTGTCGTTCGGTGCTGTTGAAATCTTGTGCTTCCTTGTGAATCGTATCATTACTTGGTCGTGAGTATATGTTGGATGAACTGGCCATTCTAGTAAGGTACCTCGACTATATATACTGTGATTGACCTTCGAGGCTTGTGGTTTGCAAATGTGATTTTGGAACGTGTGTGTGTGTTGTTCCTTCCACCGGAGTGTCCGACGGGATGTCCGGGGTCGATATTAAGGGGTACGGCCACGGAAGTGGACTTGGGTGCGTGTGTGGATGAACTTCCACAGGAGTGTCCGACGGGATGTCCGGGGGTCGATACTAAGGGGTACGGCCGCGGAAGTGGTTTCCCACCCGAGTGTCCGACGGGATGTCCGGGGTCGATACTAAGGGGTACGGCCGCGGGTTACCATTGTGGTTTTAATCTTGAGGATGACGTTGATGTTTTCGTTAATTGTGATATTGTAAGTAGTATCACAATGCTTTGTGCTTGGGGTCGAGAGACATTATATATCGAGTCTTGGTGCTTGGCTAGAATGGCATAAGATTAATGTGTTATGTGTAATGTGTCCTTGTAAGTGAATTGAAGTGGATGATCGGGTCGTGGACCCTGTGTTTTGTGACCAGAATGGTTGGGTCGTGGACCCCGTGTTTTGTTAAACGGATTTGTATTTTGAAAAAATGAACTTTGGGGCTGTGACCCTAAATGGCTTTCGAGGAATTAAGAACATTTTCAATTTTTGATGTTTTCAAAACTCCCGAGATTTGGAAATATTTTCAAAGTGCTTACTTACTTCGTTTCTACTTTCAAGACTTGAACTATTTTTAACTAAATATACCTCGGGAAGTCTTTCGTTGTATTCTCGGAATGTGTTGTGTATGGCTCATATTTGCACTTTATACTTGCACTAGCGAAACAGTGGAGTTTTGATAACCCCCGAGTAATCGGGGGGTGGATATCTGTATTGTGTCCAGGTACATGCAGGTTTTCGGGAGCAAGACACAGGATCGGTACGAGGGATGATGAAAGACGAATGATACTAATCACACGAAGGCCAGTTTTGGGTTCAGTTAGTCGGGGTCCATTGTATTGTCTTTTCCGCTGTCTTATTGTTCGTTGTTGCAAGTATTTTACCCTTGCGTGGGTATGAGTCTGGATGAGTTTATGTATTTTGATTTTTAAGTCAGTGACGAAAGATCAAATCGGTCTGTTGGTCCGTTGTTTTGATTCGTCGGTATGTAATGAAATGTGTTGTTTTGATGTCTAGCCTGGTGGATCCTCACGGAGAGGGTCTGCGGCGTGTAATATTCCCGGTTTGATCTGGGGGTGTTACATTTATGGTATCAGAGCTTAGGTTGAGGAAACCTAGGCTGTCAAGTCGAGTTATGTGTTGTTGAGTCTTGTATTGTCAGATTTTGTCATCGAAATGTGTCGCGACGCGTCGTTTGGAATGTCGGCCGTGATTAGTATCAGGGTGCAGCCATCATCTTCGTGCGATCTGTGGATGTAAGTCTCCCTACTACAGGTTGTACCACGAGCTATACGAGCCTGTGTGATTTTGTGTTATGTAGTTAATATTTGAAAGTGCATCGTGAGTAAGTGACATATATTTGTTGATTCCCGTCTTGCGCTAAAATGTAGAATGATATTGCTGAATGTATCCTTGTATAAATCATTTTTCTTGCAAGAGTATAAACCTTGGAATTTTAAGTTTTCGAATCCTTTCGGGGAGTCACGTAAAATTTTTAAAATGCCCTCCAAGGGAGGAAAAAGTTGATTTTCGTATGTTGACCACAAGGCTGAAAGTTCTGAAAACTCGAATTACTGATAATTCTTTTCCACTGTGTACTATAAGTTTTCAAAACACGAGTTTTGAACTCAAATGAGTTCTACAAAATATACTCAAGACGTGATCCTTGCTTTTAACTTTTCGGTTTTGAATGACAATTGCCTTTTGATGGTTGCTCATGATGTGTTGTAATTATGTGAATCGATGGCTTTGGGATTCGAATATTGTTGTTGTTTAATTGTGACCTTCGATTCCAGTAATGTCGTATATATGTTCGTAATCATGTTACTAAAATAGAACCGTTAGCGCACGCTAAGTGTAAGGCTAGCGCGCGCTAATGCAGCATAGGTAGCGCACGCTAAATATTTGTTGTAGCGAGCGTTAGTCAGTCTGGGCAGAGGCTATGGAACCGCATTATAGCCGTTAGGTCTAACTTTTGCGGCCAATCACCTGTAGTTGTATTCTCTACGTGGTGCCTAGTGATAACAACTGTTGTGCGTGAATGTGTGTTAAGACTTTTCGTATTGCTAGGTGATATTTGATTGTGTTTGATGAATTGATAAATTATGTCTGCTGCGAGTGTGTTCAAACAAGCTTTTCTAAAACTTTCATAAGTTTGTGCAAGTGCGGTTAGCCGGCGGCTTCGTATGAACTTTGGAAATTGTTTGAAATTTGCGAGCCGGCCTAGGATTCTCAAATAAAACCTCGACGGTATTTGAAAGAGTTGTTTTAAAGTACCTTGAACATTTTGTAAAATTTTTACCGTCGTTGATGTTTGTGAAGTGTTGGGAGAATTTTCAAAATGATTTTAACGTATTGTTGCATTTTCAAATAATTCGAGTGAATGATTTTCAAAATCTTTCACACCATAAAAATATTTTATTTCAAAACCAATGCGATTTTTATTTTCAAAAATATATAGTGAAAGATGAGAAATCTCACTCGATGTAAAGTTCAAACTCGGATTCGGAAATGTTAGAGTATGTAAGAATGATTTGATGATCTTGCATGGTTAACTTGTTAGTTGTTGACGGCGATGATGATACGTAGAGGCATGATGACTTCAAATGATTTCAAATGAGACGGTTAAAGTATGTTGTTTGCAAGTTTTGATGAAACAACCCGAGGTACCAAAAGTACTTTTAAAGTTTATTTTAAATAGATATACAAATCCAAGGATTTTCAAAAGATTTTCTTTAAAAGGATACCTCGTGGATTTTCTTTTCAAGTTGTTATTGGTTGCCTCATGTGATATGTCGTGCTGAGTTGGTACCTTAATATAATATTTTGTGAAGTTGTGCAATCGTATTGAGTGGGAATCCGCTTAGTATGCCGATGGGCGAGGACGATCGTGACCACGATACTAATGGCCATGAAGATCGGATGTGGACCAAGAGGATATGGTCGGGAGGTTGCTATTCCAAAGACTTCGTTCTCGTTGTTTAGGTTTCGGACGAAACCTCTTTTAAAGGTGATATGATGTAATACCCGCATTTTCTTTCTTTCTCTTGTTTCGTCCAATCGTATCGACTCATTGTGTTCGTTGATGCTTGACACTGGTGTTGTTTCTCACCTTTGTCATTCGAGCGAGTTCGATATTGTCCCAAATTGAGCTATATATCGTTGTGACCTTTTCAAGTTCGGAAAATTAGTCTCGTTTTCGATCTTCCAACCTTGGGCGGTGGAATTCGTATTTGTTCGTGATTGGCTCGCGTTTTGATTGATGTACCGTTGGGTGGTCAATAGTATTGATTCTCGTCCGTTGTGTTTTGTGATTGTTCGGATAATTGACTTGATTGTATTATCCATTTGATGACGCTTGTCACTTGTTGGTTTTGTTATATCCCTAACGGCGACGTTGTGTTGGTCGTCGTGGAGCGTGTTTTCACGCCGTATATTCCTTTGCGTTGCTTGTAACGTTTCGCCGATGGGCGTAAGTTACGCGTTTCCTTGCGTATCTCGTTGAGTTTTCCTGGCGCGATATTGCTTCTCTCTACTTGTTTTAAGTTTCGGGACGAAACTTCTTTTAAGGAGGGTAGAATGTAATATCCGCAATTTTCGATTTTCGGTGAATTTCATTTTCGGACGGAGTCCGTTTTGACGACTCGCTCATGACCGTTTCGTCATTTCGAGAATGATTAATTCTGCACTTTTTGTCATCCGAGTTCGTTTTGGTATCATTTTGTTGAGTTCCGAGCTTTTTAGCGACTTTTCCGCACTTGAGTTCGATTCTTGCGAATCTCGTCCGAAACTGTTGTTTCGAGTTTCTCGCAAGTTCATTTAATGTTATTATTCATGTTGCGAGCTTTGGTTTGGTGTTTCGATTGCGTATCGTGATTTTCGGACATTTTGGGCCATTTTCGTAATTTCCCAAAGTTTTGGGTAATTTCTTCCGTTGTCGAATTCCGAGCCTTCGGGTGGTCGGAATCGTGTGTTCTATTAGCTCTTAGATTCGTCTTTGCGAGTACAGTACTTCGTAACCCGATTCGTATTCGAGTTCGGGTTTCGGGGTCGTTCGGACGTAATTCTCGGGTGTCGGGAGGGCTGCCCAGCTGTGCAACACGGCCCCGAAACGCAGCCTGCAGGCGCCGTGTCTGCCGGTCGGCCGGGCCAGACTGCCGAGACACGGCCGAGACACACGACGCTATGCAGGCGTTTCTGCGCCGTGTCCGGCAGGCCTATAAATATGGCAGAACAGACGGGTTTTCACCCATTTTATCACTCGTTTTCTTCCCTTCCACGGCTGGAACTTGCTCAATCATGGAGGCATGTTGTTATACAATGAATCCATGAAGTTTTGAGGTTCATAACATCAATTGATCATCACGTATCATCCTTCAATCCAGCGAATCAAGGCAAGTTTTCTTAAAATCTAGTTTTGGGGATTTTGCTCGATTTGTCCGTTTAATTCGTTTTAACTCAGAATAGTGATGTATTTATGATTGTTAAACATTATTATGACGAATTCCTTGCTGTTCCTCTGTTGAATCGCTGAGGATTTGTCGTTTTATTGAGTTTCTTATCGACGCCTTGAAGGTATCCGATAAAATGTCACAAAGAGGATTCGAGCGTTCTACGATTATTCTTCCTCGTTCGTTCGTTAATTTATTGATGGTATGATGTTAGGGTCAGATTTCTCGCAAAGAATTCGAGTCGGAACCCTTCCGTTCGTTGTTTTCTTCAAGCTTTTCGATCGTGGGTGTATTCATTGTCTTCGCCGGAGAATCGTAGGTGTTCGAGGTGTCCCGACTGATCCGTGATTGTGGGAGTGTCCGGTGTCGATTATCGAGGCAAGTATCTTGCCCATACATTACGTGTTTTGTGGATATTATGGTTGTTAATCGTCGATATGTGCTAAATAAATATTAATAACCATTTCTCAAAAGAATCAGAATATTTACCATCATGCTTTTTGTAAAGGTGACCCGTGTGTGTCGGGAATTAATGTGCTTAGTTGAATATGTGAGCTAGTGTCGAGTATAGAATCACCTTACTTTCTTGTGATGTCATTGCGTATGATTATGTCGTTGGTAAATGTAAAGTGTAATTCTTTTGTCAAATTATGTGCTTGAGTCACGTGTTTATGGATGAATATGTGAGTTTGTGTGATATTAGTTGTGTCGTCGGTGTTGTTGAAATCTTGTGCTTCCTTGTGAATCGTATCATTACTTGGTCGTGAGTATATGTTGGATGAATCGCCATTCTAGTAAGGTACCTCGACTATATATACCGTGATTGACCTTCGAGGCTTGTGGTTTGCAATCGTGATTTTGGAACGTGTGTGTGTGTTGTTCCTTCCACTGGAGTGTCCGGGATGTCCGGGGAGTCGATACTAAGGGGTACGGACACGGAATTGGACTTGTGTGCTTGTGTTGATGAACTTTCACCGAGTGTCCGACGGGATGTCCGGGGTCGATACTGGGGTACGGCCGCGGAAGTGGTTTCCCACCCGGAGTGTCCGACGGGATGTCCGGGGTCGATACTAAGGGGTACGGCCGCGGGTTACGATTGTGGTTTTCATCTTGAGGATGACGTTGATGTTTTCGTTAATTGTGATATTGTCCGTAGTATCACAATGCTTTGTGCTTGGGGTCGAGAGACATTATATATCGAGTCTTGGTGCTTGGCTAGAATGGCATAAGATTAATGTGTTATGTGTAATGTGTCCTTGTAAGTGAATTGAAGTGGATGATCGGGTCGTGGACCCTGTGTTTTGTGACCGGAATGGTTGGGTCGTGGACCCCGTGTTTTGTTAAACGGATTTGTATTTTGAAAAAATGAACTTTGGGGCTGTGACCCTAAATGGCTTTCGAGGAATTAAGAACATTTTCAATTTTTGATGTTTTCAAAACTCCCGAGATTTGGAAATATTTTCAAAGTGCTTACTTACTCCGTTTCTACTTTCAAGACTTGAACTATTTTTAACTAAATATACCTCGGGAAGTCTTTCGTTGTATTCTCGGAATGTGTTGTGTATGGCTCGTATTTGCACTTTATACTTGCACTAGCGAAACAGTGGAGTTTTGCTAACCCCAGTGTCGGGGTGGATATCTGTATTGTCCAGGTACATGCAGGTTTTCGGGGAGCAAGACACAGGATCGGTACGAGGGATGATGAAAGACGAATGATACTAATCACACGAAGGCCAGTTTTGGGTTCAGTTAGTCGGAGTCCATTGTATTGTCTTTTCCGCTGTCTTATTGTTCGTTGTTGCAAGTATTTTACCCTTGCGTGGGTATGAGTCTGGATGAGTTTATGTATTTTGATTTTTAAGTCAGTGACGAAAGACCAAATCGGTCTGTTGGTCCGTTGTTTTGATTCGTCGGTATGTAATGAAATGTGTTGTTTTGATGTCTAGCCTGGTGGATCCTCACGGAGAGGGTCTGCGGCGTGTAATATTCCCGGTTTGATCTGGGGGTGTTACAAAATCTACCACGATCAGGTCTGCCAACCAATCACGACCATGAAGTTGAATCGGATAATTCTTAATCTCACGATCTCCGGTAATTCTTCTACCGTCAGGTAGTCCAATGATATAAGGTTCACAACTAGTAGCACTATCAAGATGAAGTCTACCTAAGCATGACTCGGAAATGAATGAATGCGATGCACTAGTATCAAAAAGGGTACACACATGTTGAGATAAAATTTCGAGTGTACCTGAGATCATTCGGGCCTCCGGATCGTCGGCTCTCTTCATCTCATAATTTCGGGGCTTGCTAGACCCTGCACCGGATGCTCCTGCCTGATAGCTGTGGGTTCCACCTTTATTTGCTCCTGTCGTCTTGAACGACGCAGACTGAGTGGCCTGATTCTGAACTGCTGACTGTTTCGAGGCTTGAGATATCGCCGGAGTAGGCTTGGAGTCTCTTTGGCAGAAACGAGCCTTATGCCCAGCAATCCCACAGGTATTGCACGTGATAGTCTGCCTCGGGCACTTAGTGCTGAAATGACACTTTCTACACAGTTGAAACAGGTGATGGTCGAACTGGTCGCTCGGGACTGAGATTCCGCAGGTTTCGGCGCCATAGGTGGTCGCTCAGAAAAAGTAGAGCCCGCACGAGGCTTCTTGAAGGTTGTCTGAATGCCTTCAGACTGATTACGCTTCTTTGATTTCTTGCCAGAAGATGAAGTTTGTTGCTTAGCAATTTCCTTCGCAGTAAGCTCATAAGCAAGAGCTTTCTCGATGAATTTGGCTAGGGTGGTGCAATGATGATTAAGCAATTGTAGCCGCATACGAGGTTTCTGTAATATCCGACTGTAATTCTTCATTTTTATCTGTCATTGTATTACTCGAGTAATTTGAATATCGTGGATCGTTGCATTCAGTATTATGTTGAGGTGTTATAGACCTGAGCTTCGTATCTTTGTTATTTCACTTCATACTTGATGATTCAATGTTATGGGAGAGTTGCATTTTTGGGCCTTTTCTGGCAGTGTAGTGTACGCTACGTAGCAGGATTAGCGTACGTTAATCTTGTGCCTTAACGTACGTAATGCTTTCTCTGTTGCGTACGCTAAGAGAGAATCTGACATCAGTTGACTTCCGCATGTGAACCTGTTATCCGTTGGCATGCATGTGTATGATGTCTGGGCTGTCGTTTCGGTCAGAGTCAACCTTTAATAGCGTACGTAACACCCTTTTAATTAGCGTACGCTAATGGCCTGAAGATTCGAGACAGTAGCCACTGTAAGCCGCTTATGTACGTAACATTAACCGATTAGCATACGTAAGAGTGTTAACGTATGCTAAGATTGTTCGATAGCATACGTTAAGCCTGTGCAATCTATTTATAGGACCAGCCTGTTTTTCATTTCTTTTCAGTTTCAACTCGATTTTCTCTCCGTATATTCCCTCTCCTGCCTCCCTAGACCGATATTAACCTCCTCCACCTTGGTTTTGAGTCTTGTAACTTGGATTGGATCTCATTGATTCGAAGTTAGAAGGTGTTCTTGAGCTTGAAGTGTGTTTCTTGTGGTGTTGAGAGTTGTTCTTCGTTTCTGGAGGTATGTATATGTTTATCCTCTGTATTTTTCGTATATTAATGTTAGTAGTGTAGAATACTTCACTTAGAGTTTAATTAACCAAGTAGAACATGCTTATAATTAAACTTTTTAAACACTTCTTGATGAATATGATAAATGAGGGTTTAGATGGATGTGTTCTTGATGCTATGGTGATAGTAACCATGATATAAATGTTATACTCATCTTGCTGGACGAAGTAACCTCAGCAGAACATAGATAATCATTTAGCTTCTTCATAACTAGGTTGATCTATGGAATTGTTATCATAAAGTGTTAGAACACCATACTTGATATTCATTTACCTTGGGAAGAACTTGACAATATTGAAGATAGAATGATGTTCTCTTATTCAGAAACCTTAGAAGTTTTAACATCATTATGGTTCAGATTCACAAGTCCATGAGGAATGATAAGAACACCTTGTTGAATGTTAGAAGATTAGTGTGGTAATTCTAAAACCTAAGCTAGGTGATTTCATAAATGATATTAATGGATCTTCCAGTTTTGTAAGGATGGTTTTGACAATCTTCATGAATATGGTGTAATCTCATAACTAATATAACCTTATTATAAGCTTAATATTCAATTTAGATGAGATGTATTGATGAACTTAGTTGTGCAGATTTTTACATTTCAACATTGTAATGTTTTTGGAAAGTTTAATCAACATAAGATGATATTGACACCATAAGTGGTTGTTTAACATGTTCTTAATAAATTCTTAGTTATGAAGAATCATGCAAACATTCGGTAAATGTCTTGTGAACCGATTTTAAGGTTGAATTGAGGTAAAAAGAATTCTTGGTATAAGACTTCGATATTTTGAGATAGCGAAACTATTCTAATGGATTGTAGGGTGTCGTCTTACTAATTCTATATCGATAATTATACGGATATGTTATTGAGTAAAATGTATTTCGTTTAAGGTTGATTGTTCGAGTAAACGATATTAGTCGAGGACCGTTCGTTCGTTTCGACAAGGGAGGATTATTCTCGTCTCCGTATTGAGGCAAGTTATCTTGCTTGGTTATAATGATGATTAGATTCTTGTGATGATTATACGTTTCATGCGTATGAAACGCTTATGAATTGGTGCCTCGTAATTCGATATTGTCCTTAACGTTGTTCCGTTTTCCATCATGGGATTGTATTCCCAAGTATGTCACTTTGAATCGTTGATCTAGTTGGTCCTCGTTGTCACTTCGGTGAGTTTTTCTTGATCCTTAATCAGATATGTGATTTATTGAATTTGTTGTCATGTTGTATCGTGACATATCTCGAATCATATCTGTGTGCCGATTGGTTATTGTGTAGGATTTTTAGCCGGGCACTTATATAGTCATACGTGGATGTTTCCGTATTGGACCGTGCACACGCGACGTAGTTCGTGAGGCTAATTAGGTACATTGTCACACGTATATCCTGGATTCCGTATACGAGTGGACATGTACACGGACACATTTCCGGATCGGGCGTACTGTGATGTCCATCTTGAGCCATATTGTTTTATCGTTCATAGTCCATGTATGATTGGATATGTTCGATGATTTGGGATTGATTGTTCATACGCCCGAGGGGTATGTTCAGTAGTCAGGATGTTTTCTTTGAGATCTAATGTAACACCCCAAACTAGGCGGATATTACAGTGCCGTGGACCCCCGACTGGGACCCACCAGGCGGATGAAAATGAATGAATTACACAGGGTGAATGTAGTACCGAACCACATTATAACATTAATTACTCCGATGAGGAGTTTCATACAACACACCCAGGATAATACAGAATACATGTATATTTTATATGAAGATAAAATACACAATATTGAATGAAACGGAATAACCAAGTGAAAATCTGCAGCGGAAAATAAATGACAACAATAGGAATGACTGAAAGGATTTGGGCCCCCCTACTAGTATCACTGGGACTCCTCGTCGTCAATATGTTACTCCCGTGCTTTTGCCTTGCCAAGACCTGAAAAACAAAATCCCCAAACGGGGTCAGTTACACAGAACAACAATCCTCAAGGGTTGAAAAATACACAATCATGGTTTAACTGAAGTTGTGAAATATCCTTAGTTACGAATTACGCTGAAGAGGAGTATCATAGTATGCCCGTAGTGTTCTGTGCAAGTGTACAATACGAATGACCGGACACACCCGTCCTTGTACCTAATTAGTCTCACGGAGGTAATCTGTTACCGTGTGCACAGTCCAATGTATCACTCCCAATATATGGCCATCACGTGCCCAACTAAAAATTCCACACATCCGCACCCGGCCACGCAATATGAACCCAGAAGGTCATATGAACGAGAATGACCATAATGAATACCAATGAATAATAAAAATTTGACAAAGCCAAGAATGACTCACCGAGATGAAAGTGATAATGAAGTGATTGATAGTTTCAATGGAATGATTGGAACTGCCGTTCCTCGTTAATGAAGTGACTATTCGACAACTACAAGTCTCAATATGATTAATACAATGATGAATGAGTTATGATTATGAATGATCAACAACAAAAAGGAATGAATATCCTGTTAACCGAGTAAGAATTAACTTACACAACACCGATGACAATTATCCTTCCACGAACAACGTCCTAATTGAGATATCGGTCGCTCGAACAACCTTGAATAACACAATTACCAACAATCCGATCAATATACGAATCAAACATGAATATAACGAACTCAAAATGTCGATACGACTAAACCAAGTCCATTGGGGCATTAAATCAAACACGTTGCGGCCAAACTTCGATTGTTTACAATCAAACCTCAATATACCAATATCAAATCCCCCAAGAAGTGTTTCAAACCAACAAAACATCTTCAATACGATTAATAATCCAAGACGAATATCCGAAAACGTGATTATAACGACAATTAATCGAAAACCCCCAATTTCAACTCGATATTCAAAGTGTTCTTGAATAATCCCTCAATAATCCAATGAATCCTTATACAAACTCATAATCATATACATATCCCTTCATATAACATGATTATAACGTCCAAAACATCATATCTCAACACAAAATCGAAATCCAAGATGTTGAAGAATTTACCTCTTGAAGATCCAACCACTTCGATCCGATGAAAACGTGTAAAATCGACTATCCAAACTTCCCAATGAATCAAGATGATGAAATCCGAACACACAAGTGATTGATGATGACAAAATATCTCCCTCAAGCCTCTCTCTCTCGTATGAAAGTGGAAGAAATGGAAGGAATGAGCTGAAATGCTCAAAAAACGAAATTATATGGGTTGACTGCCCTGTCGGACACGGCCCGTGCCGATCGGCACGGCCGCGGCGCGCAACTGGTCGGCAGGGACTCGACCGTGTCCTGCTTGACACGGTCGCGGCGCGAAGGGCCTACCGATAGTGACCTGTCCGATAGTGACTCGGTACCGCGCGGCGCTTCGGCATTGACTCGACTGTGTCCTAGAACACGGTCGGGCGTCTGGGCAGTCGGTTCTGGCTTATCCGAAAGAGTTCGACTCGGCCGTGCCAGACGACACGGTCAAGTCCTGTGGCAGAGACTTCGGCATTTCCGCAGTGCAAAGACGGGCCGTGTCGGACGACACGGCCGAGTTCGGTCGGCAGTGATCGGCCAATAACTGAAAAAAATGAGCGGGTGAGCTAAAACGACCATAACTCTCTCGTCCGGACTCCGATTGACTCACCGTTTGAACCATTGGAAAGATAACTCGATGATCTATAATATTGCAAAGATTCAAAATTTTTGTAGTTACCAAAAATTAATGGTGATCTAACAAAGTCGAACTCATATGTGGAAAGTTGAAACAATGAACAATAACGATACACAACTCGAAGTTTTTCCCGAACGGTGAACACGGGTGAATGAACATGATTGATGAATGATTATAAATGAGTGAAAATCCACTGAGTGACAATCACCGAATGAAATTACTGAATGATAATGACTGAATTACAATCGGGTATTACATACATCCCCCCTTAAAAGAGTTTCGTCCCCGAAACTAAGGGTCAAACAACTCGGGATAACTCTCCCGCATACTCTCCTCGGTCTCCCAAGTAGCCTCTTCGACCCCATGTCTAGACCACTGAATTTTGACCAAAGGGATCGTCTTGTTCCTCAACTGTTTGATTCGCCACTCTAAAACTCGTACAGGACGCTCCTCGTACGAATGATCATCTGCGATCTCAATTTCGTCGAACTGAAGTATGTGACTCGGGTTGGCAACATACTTCCATAACTGAGAGACGTGAAACACATTATGAATTCGGCTCAATGCGGAGGCAAAGCCAATCGATAAGCTAACTCGCCTACTCGATCCAAAATTTCAAATGGTCCAATGAATCTCGGACTCAACTTCCCCCGTTTTCCGAAACGGAAAATACCTCGACTCGGGGATACCTTGACCAAAACGTGGTCACCCGTCTCGAACTCTAGTGGTCGACGACGATTATCTGCATATGATTTCTGTCGACTCTGAGCTGTCAACATACGACTCTTGATCAAAGCTACTTTCTCACGGGCGGCTATAAGCATATCAGGCTCGGTGCCGATTGATTCTGACAAGTCATCCCAACACAAAGGAGATCGACAACGACGACCGTAAAAGGCCTTGTAAGGTGCCATCTTAATGGAGGCATGCCAACTATTATTATACGTGAACTCGATCAGTGGTAGTTGGGCTTCCCAATCGTCCTTCCAATCGAGAACGCATGCCCTCAACATGTCCTCTAATGTCTGAATAGTTCTCTCTGATTGTCCGTCGGACTGAGGATGAAAGGCAGTACTGAGATTAAGCTGAGTTCCTATAGCACGATGAACTGATTTCCAAAAATGAGACACAAACCGTCCGTCACGATCGGAAACGATACTTTTAGGAGTACCGTGCAGTCTCACTATCTCTTTGATGAATAACTGGGCAAGTCTCTCGGGACCCCAAGTATCCTTAATCTCAAGAAAATGAGTTGATTTAGTTAAGCGGTCCACAATCATCCAGATCGTATTCATGCCACGACGACTCGTCGGCAAACTCGTGATGAAATCCATAGAAATGTCTTCCCACTTCCATTCGGGAATAGGAAGAGGTTTCAGCATACCCGCCGGTCGCTGATGTTCAATCTTGACTTGTTGATAGGTTAAGCATCTCGAAACAAATTCTGCGACTTCTCGCTTCATATTACTCCACCAGTAATTTTGTTTCAAGTCCTTGTACATCTTGCTGGACCCTGGATGAACAGAATAAGGGGTAGCATGAGCTTCTCTCAAAATCGAGTTTTTCAACTCGTCATTCGCCGGTACGCACAACCGATTCTTAAATCTCAAAAGTCCATCTTCGTGGATCACGAATCCAGGGGCTTTCCCCTGAGCCACATCCTCACGAATGCGCAACAATGCTGGGTCTGAACCCTGATTCTCCCTGATTGCATCCTCAAGAGATGATGAAATCTCTAACATACAAAGCTGTCCCTGAACTCGCTGAAGCCAGACCTCGATCTCGGGTCTAAGGAATTCCTGTTGGAGCTCCTTCTGAATTGTTAAACAAGCAAGCATCTGCTCCTGAACGGACTTACGACTCAAGGCGTCGGCGACAACGTTCGCCTTGCCCGGGTGGTAAAGGATCTTGATATCAAAATCTTTGATTAGTTCCAACCACCGCCTCTGTCGCATATTTAACTCCTTGTGAGTAAATATATACTTCAACTCTTGTGAATGGTGAAGATCTGACAGGTGATGCCATAAAGGTAACGACACCAAATTTCCAACGCGAAAACCACGGTTGCTAGCTCCGGCCGTGGGTTGGATAATTAACCAGCTAATCCGAGGAAACATCGGATTTACTTAATATCTTTCGGAGGTTGCCAATCTTGGATAGTCTCCGTCTTCTGAGGGTCGACACGAACTCTGTCAAATGAAAATTACATGCCCGAGAAAGTCACTTCGGACCTCCAGAACTCACATTTGGAAAACTTTCCATAAAGTTTCTCTCGTCTCAACACGTCGAGAACCTGATGAAGATGAACCTCGTGTTCCTCTCGGTTACGAGAATAAATCAAAATGTCGTCGATGAAGACAACAACAAACTGATCCAAAAAGTCGATGAAAATCCGATTCATTAACTCCATGAATACCACAGGTGCAATAGTTAGCCCGAACGGCATAACTACGAACTCATAAAGACCATAGCGTGTACGAAACGCTGTCCTCGCGATATCCGACTCTCGAATCCGCAACTGGTGATATCCAGATCTTAAGTCGATCCTGGAAAATACTGAGGCTCCCTGAAGTTGATCTAAAAGATCATCAATACGGGGTAAGGGATACTACTCTTGATCATCACCCTGTTCAACTCCCGATAATCGATACACAAGCGAAAAGAACCACGGGTGCTCCCCACGGGGACGCACTCGGTTGGATATAACCTTTCTCGAAAAATTCCTCAAGTTGATTCTTCAACTCTCGCATTTCGGTCGGGGCCATTCGGTACGGTGCCTTCGATATCGGGGACGTACCAGGCTCCAACTCAATCGTGAATTCCACATCCCTCTGTGGAGGCAAACCAGGTAACTCGTCTGGAAATACATCGTCAATCGATGACAATGATACCACGAATGATTGAACATTTCGATTGTCCTAGAATGGTCAATCGATAAAAAGAGATACCAATAATGATTGAACAACTCGATTGCCTTAGAAAGGCCAATCGATGAAGATGATACAATGAATGTTTGAATAACTCGATTGCCTTTGAAAGGCCAATCGATGAAAATGATACAATGAATGATTGAATGACTCGATTGTCTTAGAAAGGACAATCGATGGAAATGATGCAATGAATGATTGAATAACTCGATTGCCTTAGAAAGGCCAATCGATGAAAATGATACAATGAATGATTGAATAGTTCGATTGCGGAATTTCTCTGCTTTCGTCATAATAATACTTCTTCTGGAACAACGGGGATTACTTCCCTGAAGCACACATTCGACAACCAACGACGGAAAGATAGCGACCAAACGCTAACAAACACTGAGGATAGTATCAAGACGATCAAACCAACTAATACCGAAAATTACATCGTCTTAAGATAAATTCACCATGATTAGATCCATCAACCAATCGCGGTCATTAAGCTTAATTCGGTATGATTCCGAAAATTCTTCCATCGTCAGGTAGATCGATGGTATGAGGTCCACAAGCAATAGGACTATCCCGAAATAAGTCTATTCAAGCATGATTCGAAAATGAATGAATGCGGTGTACCAGCATCAAAAGGTACACACAAGTTGAAATAAAATTACGAGTATACCTGAAATCATTCGGGCCACCGGATCGTCGATCCTCCTCATCATATGAATCTGGGACTTGCCGGCCCCCGAACCGGACGCTTCCGTCTGATAAATACGAGCTCCAACTCTATTTGCTTCCATTATCTCACTACGCCATAGATGGCTTTCTACAACACTTAGGGGGGTGTGTTACCTTCTTGGATGTTACCATAGCTATGAAATTTTGGACCTACCACAACGTTCGGGTTATGGTGTTACCAAATCCTGAAATATATGTTAGTCTAGCTATAAATGGTGTAACTCTCAGTAACACCATGAGGTGTGTTACCTTAGAGTATTAATAAACAAAATATTGAATTTTATATAAAATTAATGATTTAATAAATTTTTAACTTTAAAAATAATTAATTTTAATAAAACATTGAATCTATTTTTATAAAAAATATTCTATCAAATAAATGAATTATATATATATTTTATAAATAATAAAATATTTTTAATAAATTTAAATTGAAAAGGTTTTAAAATAAAATAGTATTTGAAAATTAATAATTTTTATTTAAATAATTAAAAAATAATTAAAAATAAAAGCTTGTAATAACTATGAATAATTACAAAATAATTAAAATAACAAATTTAATAATTATATTTTGTTACCAAGAAAATAAATCAAATTTGCAATAGTGAAAAAAAAAGTAAAGTACGTAATATATACTGAGATATATATATCCATTGAGAAGAAACCAAATAAATGACCTTTCTATTTAAGAAACCAAAAAAAAAGTAAAGTACGCAATATTTTGCTGCCTTTGGTTGTTCGTTCCTCTGGCGATGCGACGCCATTGTTTCGAGGTGGCCGCTTCATTCTTGATAGAAATTGCCTAAATGGTTCTCTCGCCTTGCTAATCGAATCAACCGGAACCGAGCGGTTTCGGTTAACCGAGAACCGTTAGTACGGTTCTCGGTTCGGTTTTCGGTTAGGGATTTCATGGATAAAACGGTTTTGGTTTAACCGAGAACCGATCGGTTCGGAACCGAGAACCGTATAAAATTAATAACTATTATTTATTAATTATTATTTATTAAATAATAATTTATAATTCTACTATTTTTAATTTTTTTACGGCCCAGTACTCCCCAGTGACTAATCTGCCACATTTAGACTTAGACAGCCCTATTTCCATTCCAGCCCCAGCCCTACTCTCTCTCTCCCCGTCTCCCGTCTTCCCGTCTCCCTCCTCTCTCTCAGTCTCCCGCCCGCTCCACCGTCCACGCCGTCGCCGCGCCTCCCAATCCATCTCGGTTCAGTTTCCCGTGGTCGTCTCCGGCGTCCGCTCCACCACGTCAATCGTCCGCACTCCGCAGCACCGTTCCTTCCTACCGTCAGCTCCGTCCGCAGCCCAGGTTAGTTATTTGCAGTGTTCAGTCGATTTTATTCGGTCCTAAATTGGTGTGTGTTTGTTTGTATCTCAGATCCCTTCTCCTCAGTCCTCACGGAGCTTTGATTTTTTTATTTCTCTTCGGTCTTAAATCTCAGATTTTGATTGTCATTCCGAAATTATAGTATTTGCATTGCATCTTCTAATTGAGCTGAACGTTTAGAGTATATGATCGTGTAATGATCTTGATCCAGTGTTAAAATTAAAGGTGAGTGGAAATTTCAATTTTTTTTAATGGTCTTTTTGGATTGATGGTGGTTGTTTTCATTTGTTGGTGAATCACGAATTGATGTTATGCTTTTTTATCTTTTGAACTTGTGTTTTGTTGTGACTTGTGATGTTATGGTGGTTGTACTATCATCATTGATAGCCCTATGAACCCATGAAAACTCTCTTTAGTTCCCCCATCCCCTGTTAAGGAAGAGGAAAAATCTAAGACTGGGACTTCTGGCCTAGTTAACCAGGATAATAACCCCCTCACTTCTCTGAGAGAAGAGAACATTGATACTATCTCATCCAACCAACCTTCTAAGGAAAATGATGAGCCCCTGTTTCCCTACTCTTTTGTTGATTGTTAACTCTGATGAGGAGGATGATCCTAACCCTATACGGAACTCATTTAGCCCTCTTCTTTTGGATGAGGACATTGAATGTGATACCTCCCCCAACACCAGCATTTCGCCATTTTCACATGAAAAAGGCAATAGCGACTAGATGCTTGAATACACGTCACGCGTTAAATGACTTTTTTTTTCAGAATCATTTGAGTTACTTCTTGAGTATAATTTCATTCATATCGTAAGCTAGTGTTAACCTCTAGAATGACTTTTACTGCATCACAAACTATGGTAGAATATTTTCACTTTATTTCTGAGACTCATTTGAAACATTTGACGAGTATTCTTTTCCCATTTTCCTTTACTGATGTATAGTGCTATAGTATATATGCTGTTTACTGGTAAATATAGAATCATTAGTTCAGACTTGACTCTTTTTCCATTGCTGCATGTCAGGTTTAAGTTGTCTGCAGATGCATTTTTGGGGATCTTGTCTTAAATCATGAAAAATGTTTATTAGTAGTTCTACATTTTATCGAAAGCTGGATAAAAATTGAATTTGATTGCTTTCTCGAACTTCGCATATGAATAAAGTTTGTGGGTACCTATAGGATGCTGGCTACAAAATTTGGTCCAGAACAGCATTGTTAGAGAGCATGCTTTGATAGTCTATAGTAAGCTTCAAGTGAGATACTTCATACCTATATTTTCCCATGTGTTGTAGGTATGTAGATGTAATTCTTCAGTTGATTGACAAGGCTGGGGACTTTGTCAGTGATGACATTTGGTTCCGTGTGGTGCAGTTTGTTACAAACAACGAGGATTTACAGGTAACTGAAGCAGCCAGCATGTTACATGCATTATGCTTGGTTTTATAGTCTGGTAATTGAACTTTCATTTATGTACTGGTTTCTATATAATTTCAGCCTTATGCAGCGCTGAAAGCCAGAGAGTATCTTGACAAACCTGCTATTCACGAGACAATGGTGAAGGTGTGTGATACTGCACTTGATTGTCCTAATATGAGTTAATGCACTAAAGCTGCTTTGTTTTGTTTTATGCTAGAGAATGGCATGCTAGCTTTGAAATTACAACACATGTTGAATGATAGAGAGTAATATTGTCCAATACAAGTTTTGATGTATATGTTATTTTTCATAAAACGTGCTAGTAAATTTATTTTCTCCCATTTTTTGAATTCTTAATTTTTTGAATTCTTAATTTGTGATAACTCTTATTTTGGGCATTATTGAGCCTAAGGTTGATCTAAATCCTCATTTTTTTGATTACTTGGTTTTTCTTCTGTTTTTGCTAATGTTAGCAACCATATTTTCGTTTGAATGGTTGGGTGTTTGTTTAATGTTTGATATTAGTTAATTATTTGTATGACTTGTGTTGTGATGATGGTTTTGTTTTTCTTTGTTGTATGTTGATGTTCAAACAGTAAAACCATAAAAGTGCCGCCGTTGTATTGTATGTTGCTATTTCAATATTTTTATTGCTTGTTGTCAGGCTGTTACAACCTGTTACAGGAGACAGAACACCGGTTTTTTTAGTCTATTTTAAGTTTTTGCTCATTTGCCGCTTCGTGATGTTTAAGTTTTTATGCAAATTGTAGTATTTATTGGTTCTTCTTGTATTTGAACATCACAGAGCCGTGTTTTGCTGTTCTTCGTATCAATAAATAAAGCCGCATGCAATGCAACAGAAAAAAACGGCATGCGTGACTTTGAGTGCTTGCCGTAAGGTGCAACAGGAAAAGAAAAGAAAAACGGTTCTTACGTTACCCGAACCGAATGATGGCAAGAGAGAAGAGAAAGATTGTTTTTGCCGATGAAGCCGGTGGAAAGCTATGTCATGTCAAATTCTTTGAAGCCGTGCGACCCCTCCTGTCTGGATGATGGCAAACAAGAACCACCTTCGATTTTTTTTTGGTCTCGAGGAATAGCATCCTGCACTGCACACTTCTCTATGCTCGGCTCCTATGGATTTTTTGTCAACTTGTATTTCAAGTATCAAAGATTATGTTTTAGTCCATGTATCAAGTTTCCGTAGTCTCATGTATATATGTGATTGATATGTGAACCGCATACCGAAGTTGCATTTTCTTTTGAGACTTTCTTTTGATGTAGGCTTATTATCCATGTTGTTCTTGTTTTGAATTCGAAAGGTAATGTTATAATACTTCCAGGATATTAAACCAAATTGTTATTGATGGTAATGGAACAGAACTGGTCATATAATTGTGACAACAATTGGTGGCGTAAACGACACCAAACAGTGAAATTCGATGATTAGATATTTATTGCACTATGCTAAATTTAGTAAGCTTGTTAACAAGTTTTGTTAATAGATTTCATTCTTTGGTTATCGACAATCGCTTACATGGCAGAGCGTGTTGTAGGGCGGTGGATCTTTTGGAGTAGTTTTTCGTAAGGTTTTCCTTGTTGCCATGCTTGATTTTCATTCAGTTATGTAATAAAAAAGTATTATTTTGGTTCAAGTGTTTTTGACGTTTATTGATTCTTATATAATGATCCGTGCGAAGCCAAATGTCCTGAACCGTGAGGTCGCCGCCATAAAAAAGGTTCTTTGATTCTCTCTCTCTCTCTCTCTCCTCGTCACACACAAAAACTAGAAAAAACCCTCAATGTGTTTATTTGTGTAAAATATGTTGTGCGCATGTAAAATGAGAAGCTTTTGTGTTGTGAGCATGTAAAAATATGTTAATGACATACTTTTAGATTTCTCGGTAGACATATGCTAATTTAGAAGCTTTTTTGTTGTGCCCATGTAAAAATCAAATTATATATGATTTTCTATATGTTCAATGATGCTATTTTCTATTAAATAAATCAATCTTATTTACTTGTTGATTAATTAAATAGTTATTCTCATATCAAAATAATTGATATGAACATATATAATACTAGGTGATTTGAATTTTGTTTTTTTGCTAGGAAAAGAAGTCAGGTGATACGCTATGTGATGCACAAGTTTTTGCTAAAACTTGAAAGCGCAAGCCTGGACGCAAATACCAAACTAATCCTGAAGTGATGAAGTTCAGAATTGTAAGTAATTGTTTTTTTAGTCAATTCCTTGAATCCATATTTTATCTTCCTCTGTCGACTAATTATTTTCATATATTGATGTTGGTTTACTTTGTAGGCTACGATTAAGACCAAACTCAAGTCATCATCAGGACTTGATGGAATCGGCTGAAGCAAACCCCACCTTGCAAATTAATTTTGGTGAAATTTGTGCCACAATTTCTAGCGACACATTAGGAGATGATACTCCCATGACCGGCGGCCCCAGCGCTTAGACATCCACTTTCATATCTTTGTACCTTTTGAACTAGTGTGTTGGTTCTTTTATGGCGTTTATGTTATATTTTTGTTCTAGTACTTAATGTTGGAGTTGGCGGATATGGGTTGATGTAATTGGTGGATGATGTAGTTTTAGTTTTGAACTAAAGTAGTTGGTGGATTGGATGTTTTTTGAATTGGTTTGTTGGTATTTTTAATGGGAAATGCAATATTTAAATTTTATATTTTTATTTTGTTAAACTAAGTGTTACCTTAGATAATATATACGTTACCAATGCCATTGGCAACACACAAGTGTTGCCGTTGGTAAAATAGGTGTTACTGAGACTAACTAATATTTTCAATTTTGTGGGCCCCACAAAGTGGACCCTGATAGTGGACCCTGCACAGTGGGCCCTACTGGCCCACATGTGGATCGCAAGGTGGGCCCACCGACAGCCCCACCGATTTTAAATCATAGTCTCATTGCAACACAAACCGATGTTCTTGCAGGATCCTCACGACGTTCTTTGTAGAGTTCTTTGGTAACGAGTTACTCTATGTTAGCATAGGCTACTCATCGTGTCGCTTTGAGTCCAAAGGCCATCGCCACAGAAAGAACTTAGCTAAAGTGTTACCTTTGTCCATTTTAGTGCATGTAAAAACTGGCCTGGCGAATACAAGAATGTGGTTGCCAAAGGCCATTTGGCGTAGTGTCTTAAACGACGTTGACAAAGCAGTCTGATTCTGAAACGCTGATTGCTTCTGGGCCTGAGATGCCGCCGGAGCCGACTTGGAGTCCTTTCGGCAAAAACGGGCCCTATGCCCAGCAATTCCACAGTTATGGCACGTGACAGTCCGCTTCGGACATTTGGTGCTGAAATGACCCTGTTCTTCACAGTTGAAACAGGTGACGGCCGAACTGGCCGCTCGGGACTGAGATCCCACACAACTATGCACCGTAGGAGGTCGCTCAGAAACGATAGGACTCGCACGAGGCTTCTTGAAGGTTGACTGACCGCCTTCGGATTGATTACGCTTCGTTGATTTCTTGCTTACAGATGAAGGTTGTTGTTCAGCACTTTCCTTAGCAGCCGACTCATACGGGAGAGTTCTGTCGATTAATCCGGCCAGAGTGGCGCAATGATGATTGAGCAATTGCACATGGGTCATCATGGCCTGCATAAAAGTGAGTGGATCAACCCGAACATCTTCTGATCGAGCCGAGTCCTGGGCACGATTTCCCGACAACGAGTGATTATTCCCCGGGTTTCGGCCCGCACCGCGGCCTCTCCCCGTGCATCCCCTGACAGCTCTCCCCATACTGAAGTAGGAAGGTCGCATAATGATTATATTTCCCGCATGATTATCACGTTATGATTATGTCATGAGATGATGAAAATAAGTATACATGCTCTAACTTAGTGATTATATGAATGATTTACTGAAGTGACATGATTATCTGATGAAATTCTTGAAATGATTATCTTGAATAACTTAATAAGATTGATAATATGATCATCCAGATCGACATCTGAGTAATGAAATGAATTGAGTAATTAATGAGTTAACATGATCGTCCTGATCATTAACTGAGTAATGAAATGAATTAAGTGATTAATGAGTTAATATGATCGTCCTGATCATTAATTGAGTAATGAAATGAATTAAGTGATTAATGAGTTAATATGATCTTCCTGATCATTAACTGAGTAATGAAATGAATTAAGTGATTAATGAGTTAATATGATCGTCCCGATCACAAAGAATGATGATGTTTGAGAATTGTTAAATGATGAATGATGAATGAATGACTATTGCTACCATGGCGTTAGAAATCTTACAGTTCTTTCGGTCTGATTGGCTCGGCATTTGCACAGGTCACACGTGACACGAAAGTCCAATGATACTAGTCTGATGATGATGACTTCAAATGAGACATGAATCGGAAGGTAGTATTCAAAACCACGCTCCGATACCAACTCTGTAACACCCCAAACTAGGCGGATATTACAGTGCTGTGGACCCCCGACTGGGACCCAACAGGCGGATGAAAATGAATGAATTACACAGGGTGAATGTAGTACCGAACCACATTACAACATTAATTACTCCGATGAGAAGTTTCATACAACACACCCAGGATAATACAGAATACATGTATATTTTATATGAAGATAAAATACACAATACTGAATGAAACGGAATAACCAAGTGAAAATCTGCAGCGGAAAATAAATGACAACAATAGGAATGACTGAAAGGATTTGGAGCCCCCTACTAGTATCACTGGGACTCCTCGTCGTCAATATGTTACTCCCGTGCTTTTGCCTTGCCAAGACCTGAAAAACAAAATCCCCAAACGGGGTCAGTTACACAGAACAACAATCCTCAAGGGTTGAAAAATACACAATCATGATTTAACTGAAGTTATGAAATATCCTTAGTTACGAATTACGCTGAAGAGGAGTATCATAGTACGCCCGTAGTGTTCTGTGCAAGTGTACAAGACGAATGACCGGACACACCCGTCCTTGTACCTAATTAGTCTCACGGAGGTAATCTGTTATCGTGTGCACAGTCCAATGTATCACTCCCAATACATGGCCATCACGTGCCCGACTAAAAATTCCACACATCCGCACCCGGCCACGCAATATGAACCTAGAAGGTCATATGAACGAGAATGACCATAATGAATACCAGTGAATAATAAAAATTTGACAAAGCCAAGAATGACTCACCGAGATGAAAGTGATAATGAAGTGATTGATAGTTTCAATGGAATGATTGGAACTGCCGTTCCTCGTTAATGAAGTGACTATTCGACAATTACAAGTCTCAATATGATTAATACAATGATGAATGAGTTATGATTATGAATGATCAACAACAAAAAGGAATGAATATCCTGTTAACCGAGTAAGAATTAACTTACACAACACCGGTGACAATTATCCTTCCACGAACAACGTCCTAATTGAGATATCGGTCGCTCGAACAACCTTGAATAACACAATTACCAACAATCCGATCAATATACGAATCAAATATGAATATAACGAACTCAAAATGTCGATACGACTAAACCAAGTCCATTGGGGCATTAAATCAAACACGTTGCGGCCAAACTTCGATTGTTTACAATCAAACCTCAATATACCAATATCAAATCCCCCAAGAAGTGTTTCAAACCAACAAAACATCTTCAATACGATTAATAATCCAAGACGAATATCCGAAAACGTGATTATAACGACAATTAATCGAAAACCCCCAATTTCAACTCGATATTCAAAGTGTTCTTGAATAATCCCTCAATAATCCAATGAATCCTTATACAAACTCATAATCATATACATATCCCTTCATATAACATGATTATAACGTCCAAAACATCATATCTCAACACAAAATCGAAATCCAAGATGTTGAAGAATTTACCTCTTGAAGATCCAACCACTTCGATCCGATGAAAACGTGTAAAATCGACTATCCAAACTTCCCAATGAATCAAGATGATGAAATCCGAACACACAAGTGATTGATGATGACAAAATATCTCCCTCAAGCCTCTCTCTCTCGTATGAAGGTGGAAGAAATGGAAGGAATGAGCTGAAATGCTCAAAAAACGAAATTATATGGGTTGACTGCCCTGTCGGACACGGCTCGTGCCGATCGGAACGACCGCGGCGCGCAACTGGTCGGCAGGGACTCGACCGTGTCCTGCTTGAAACGTTCGCGGCGCGAAGGGCCTACCGATAGTGACCTGTCCGATAGTGACTCGCATCGCGCGGCGCCGCAAGATTGACTCGACCGTGTCCCGAACACGGCCGCGGGCCTGGCGCTTCTCGCTTATCCGGAAGAGTTCGACTGGCCGTGCTGACGACATGGTCGAGTCCTGTGGCAGAGACTTCGCATTTCCGCATTTACGAGTACAAGACGGGCCGTGTCGGACGACACGGCCGAGTTCGGTCGGCAGTGATCGGCCAATAACTGAAAAAAATGAGCGGGTGAGCTAAAACGACCATAACTCTCTCGTACGGACTCCGATTGACTCACCGTTTGAACCATTGGAAAGCTAACTCGATGCTCTATAATATTGCAAAGATTCAGAATTTTTGGAGTTACCAAAAATTAATGGTGATCTAACAAAGTCGAACTCATATGTGGAAAGTTGAAACAATGAACAATAACGATACACAACTCGAAGTTTTTCCCGAACGGTGAACACGGGTGAATGAACATGATTGATGAATGATTATAAATGAGTGAAAATCCACTGAGTGACAATCACCGAATTAAATTACTGAATGATAATGACTGAATTACAACCGGGTATTACATCTAATATATGTGGATTGTATAATGTCGGGAGAATCATTTATCATGTATATGTCACATTGTGTTTTGGGCGAAATACTTGTGTTGTATTTTAGGTCGAGGCAAAGGCAAGGCACGAGAAGAGTACGGTGACGGCGAAGGGTTCGAGGGATACTAGTTCGGGGGGGCCATGTCTTTTATGTCCGGTTATTTCAAACCGTATAATGTTACTTTAATTCCGCTTTATTTATATTATTGTTCGGTTGTATTTTGAAGTATATTCCATCTCCATATGGTTTGTACTTGTATTTCGGATCCTGTGTATTATAAGGTCGCTGGCCATACTATTAGTGAACTCCTAATCGGAGAAATGACTATTTATTGTGGTTCGGTATCACAAAGTAATACTTATTTAATCTGTATTTTGATATCGCCTGGTGGGTCTCAGTGTGGGGTCCACGGTACTGTAATAGCCGTTTTTTGGGGTGTTACAGAAGATGGTATCAGAAAGTGTTGTTTTCTCTTTAAGAGTCGTTTTATAATGACCTAGTATCCAAAGACCTTTGTGTCATGTGTGACCTGTGCAAGCGCCTGACCCTACGAGACAAATACGGTATGTACTTTTCGAGCCATGATTTAATTACTGGCATGATATTGATATCGGAATGGATCTCTTTGTTGATCTTATTATTTCGAGGATTTGTGGCAGGATTTATCTGATTAATAATTCGAGGTAAATGCTGGATGGATTATATGATTGAAATTGTTCGACTTGACGTCGATGTAATATTCCGTGTGACATTCGTGGTGTCGATAATTAATTATGAACCGTTTTCTTGAATATGTGATTTCTTGTTGCTATTAACTTAGCATGAATTTTGAATAGTATCTTGAAATGTACTTATGGTTATCATTATGATTGATTCTTTCAGTATGGAAAGAAATCTGAGAGGTCATGGCAGAGAGGGACGAGGCCGCGTAAGGGTCCGAATCCCGATACCTCGAGCCAACAGACGCGTGAATGTGGATCATAGTTCCGCAGACAGTGGTTCTCGCCTTCTAGGGACCAATCACACCACATTGGGCGTGAGGATGCGCGTGTCGATCCTTACATTGTGATGCAGGGCATGATGACTCAGATGACCCAGATGAGTCAGTTAATGGAAGCTATGTAGAGGGCCACTACTGGACAGCTGCAGGGGCCTCACCCTCCACCTCTTGTGCTTGGCGGACCCGTGAGTCGGATCATCAGCGATATCTCTCGCCAGCGACCTCCGACCTTTGAAGGCTCCTCTGAGCCTGCTGACATTGTGCATTGGATCGAGCATTTTGAGAAATTATTTGAGATGGTGGACTGCCCGGAGGAGTCTCCGTAGCAGCTAACTATCTTAGCAAGGGCGCTCACACTTGGTGGCTTTCAGTGAGGCCAGTTGATGGTGCTTATACCTAGGAGGAATTTAAAAACCTCATGCTAGACCGTTACTATCCAGGGCCACTCCGTGAGGCCAAGCTGTCGGAATTTCTAAACCCAAACCCATTCGAGGATGATGATGTATTGTCTGTTGCCGAGAAATTTCAGGCACTTCTTCCTTTTCCCTCGTCGATTGTCCAAACGGAGGCTGATAAAATCAAGTATTTTCTCAAGAGGTTGAAACCCCGAATGAGAATGCAGCTGTTGAATCACCACTGTACGACCCTGCCGGAGTTCATCGAGAAAGCTCTGGAATATGAACTCACCGCAAAGGAGATTTCTAAGAAGCAACCACAGCCCAACAACAGAAGATCTCGGAACCAGAACCTGACTAAGAGTAATAGGTGGACATTCAGGAAGCCCCAGTCATTGCCAAACCCTTCTGATCGACCACCCATGGCGTCGAAGCTAGCCGGATCGCACTCTCGAGCGGTCCCATCATCGGTTGTGTGCTATAACTGCAGAGACTAGGGGCACGTCAGCTCCAAATGCCTGAAGCCGGCCGTCGCTTGCCATACTTGTGGGAAGAATGGTCATCGTGCTCGTTTTTGCAGGAATGGACCCAGACGTGAACCAGTAACGTCTCATGCACCGATTCAGTCTGCTGTCCAGGACCGCGTGCCTCCGTCCGCTTCTTATCAGACTACCGCGGCAAACAGGGGAATGGGTCGTGGGAATCAAAGTGGTACACATGGTGCAGGAGCCGAAAAACCCAGGATCTATGAAATAAAGAAAGATGACGATCCCGAGGCCAGCATGATTGCAGGTATACTCGAGATCCACTCTCAGCCAGTGTGTGTTCTTTTTGATACCGGTGCTTCACACTCCTTTATATCTACTTCTTGTTTAAGTTGTGTGCCTCTAGACCATGTTGTCAATTGTGAGCCTTATGTGATTGGTCTACCCGATGGTAGAAGAATTATTGGAAATCGTGAAGTCCAGGACTGTTCGATTCGTATGAACGACTGTGAGTGGTTGTCAAACCTGATTGTAGTCGATTTACCTAAGGATGATATAATCTTGGGTATCGATTGGATGGATTGTCATGATGCCATACTTAGTGTCCGTAAGCGGATGGTAACTGTCACTTCTGATGATGATTTCGAGTGTATTTTTCGAGGTGATAATTCCAGCCGTTCCGGGAGAGTCATCAGCGCTATAAAGGCAGTGAAACTGCGTAATCAAGGGTGTATTGGTCATTGGTGCTACATGACCAAAACAACAGATCGACCAGTTGAATTGGCCGACATTCCGGTAGTCCGAGACTACCCAGACGTATTTCCAGACGAGTTTCCAAGCTTACCTCAACATCGTGAGGTGGAGTTTACTATTGAGTTAGAGCCAGGTACGTCCCCACTTTCGAAAGCATCGTATCGTATGGCTTCGACTGAGATGCAGGAGTTGAAGAACTAGCTTGAGAAATTGACTGAAAAAGGCTATATTCGACCTAGTGCGTCCCCTTGGGGAGCACCAGTGTTATTTGTACGAAAGAAAGACGGATCTCTACATTTATGTATTGCCGTGAGCTGAACAGGGTAACCATCAAGAACAAATATTCGTTGCCTCGTATTGATGATTTATTGGACCAACTTGAGAGAGCTGCTATGTTTTCTAAAATTGACTTGAGGTCCGGTTATCATCAATTGAGGATTCGAGAGTCTGACATTTCGAAGATGGACTTCCGTACTCGCTATGGGCATTAAAAGTTCGTGGTGATGCCATTTGGATTAACTAATGCACCAGCTGTATTCATAGAGTTGATGAATCGGGATTTGTAGTCATTTTTATTGACGACATTTTGATTTACTCTCGTGACCACGAAGAGCATGAACGCCATCTCCACCAAGTTCTCGATGCGTTGAGGCGGGAACAGCTTTATGGGAAATTTTCAAAATGTGAATTCTGGATGCCTGAGGTTATCTTTCTTGGGCATGTGATATCAGCCGAAGGAGTGAGAGTTGACCCACAGAAGACAGAAGCCATTCGAGATTGGCTACCTCCGAAGAACGTGAATTTCCTCGGCCTAGCAGGATACTACCGACGGTTCGTGGAAGGATTTTCCAAAATTGCACAACCAATGACTAACCTACTGAGGAAGGATAAGAAGTATTTGTGGTCAGAAGCATGTCAGCAAAGTTTTGATGAGCTCAAGAGTCGATTGATTTCAGCACTTGTCTTGGTTCTACGAAAGGAAACGGAAGGATTCGTGGTGTATAGTGACGCGTCAAGGCAGGGCCTTGGATGTGTACTAATGTAGGAAGGGAAAGTGATTGCCTATGCATCAAGACAATTGCGACCCTATGAAGTTAACTATCCGACCCATGACTTGGAGCTAGCAGCAGTGGTGTTTGCTTTAAAAATCTGGCATCACTATCTGTATGGAGTTACCTGTCAGATCTTTACCGATCACAAGAGCCTGAAATACATTTTTACTCAGAATGAGTTAAACATGAGGCAGAGGTGGTGGCTAGAATTAATCAAAGATTATGATATCGAGATCCTTTATCATCCAGGCAAGGCAAATGTGGTTGCCGATGCGTTGAGCCGTAAGACAGTGCAGGAGCAAATGCTTAGCCGCTTGACAGCTCAGAGGGAATTGCAGTTAGATCTTGTGAGGCCAGAGATTGAAGTTTCGTCACAGCGTGTTCAGGGACAACTTTGCGCACTTGCGATTTCTTCATCTCTTGATGATGTAATCAGATCGAAGCAGGTTACAGACCCATTCTTATCTCGAGTTCGGGATGAAGTAACTCAAGGGAAAGCCCCTGGATTTGTGATCCACGAGAACGGATTGATACACTTCAGGAATCGAGCGCGTGTACCCGTAGACGAAGAGTTGAGGAACCCTATCATGAGATAAGCCCATGCTACCCCGTACTCGATTCACCCGGGGTCTAGTAAGATGTATAAAAGGATTTGTAACAACATTATTGGTGGGGAAATATGAAACGTGAGGTCGCCGAATTCGTTTCGAGATGTTTAACCTGTCAGCAGGTTAAGATTGAGCACCAGCGACCCACAGGAATGCTGAAACCGCTCCCGATTCCCGAGTGGAAATGGGAGGACATATCGATGGATTTTATTACTAGCTTGCCGACGAGTCATCGAGGAACGAACACGATTTGGGTGATTGTGAATCGGTTGACCAAATCAGCCCACTTCTTGGAGATTAAGGACACGTGGGGTCCCGAGAGACTGGCCCAGCTTTTTATTAAGGAAATTGTGAGGTTACATGGTACCCCCAAGAGTATTATATCGGATCGTGACGGGCGATTCGTGTCGAACTTCTGTAAGGCAGTTCATCGTGCGATGGGCACGCAGTTGAATTTCAGTATGGCTTTTCATCCGCAGACCGATGGTCAATCTGAGAGAACCATCCAAACTCTAGAGGACATGTTGAGAGCATGTGCTATCGATTGGAAGGGCGATTGGGAAGCCCAGCTACCTTTGGTGGAATTCACTTATAATAATAGTTGGCACGCTTCGATTCAGATGGCATCGTATGAGGCATTGTATGGCCGTCGTTATAGGTCCCCTTTGTGTTGGGACGAACTGTCAGAATCTTTGGGTACCGAACCCGATATGTTGTTAGCAGCCCGTGAGAAGATCGCTCTGAGGAGTCGTTTGTTAACGGCTCAAAGTCGACAGAAATCCTATGCAGACCACCGTCGACGACCGCTTGAGTTCGAGGTTGGTGACCAAGTGTTGATGAAAGTGTCTCGCACCCGAGGTGTTTTTCGTTTTGGGAAGAAGGGCAAGTTGAGCCCGAGGTACATTGGGCCATTTGAGGTTTTGGAGCGTGTAGGTGATCTGGCTTATCGACTGGCTTTGCCACCGGCTTTAAGTCGGATTCACAACGTGTTTCATGTCTCCCAGTTGAGGAAGTACGTTGCTGATCTGAGTCATATACTTCAGCTCGATGAGATCGAATTATGGGAGGATCATTTGTGCGAGGAGCGTCCTGTACAGATACTCGAGAGGAGGATCAAACAGTTGCGGAACAAGGCAATTCCCCTGCTGAAGGTTCAGTGGTCATGACACGGAGTCGAGGAGGCTACGTGGGAAACCGAGGATAGTATGTGAGTGAGATATCCCGAATTATTTACCCCTTAGTTTCTAGGACGAAACTCCTTTTAAGGGGGGAGTATGTAATATCCGACTATAATTCTTCATTTTTATCTGTCGCTGTCGTTGTATTACTCGAGTAATTTGAATATCGTGGATTGTTGCATTCAGTATTATGTTGAGATGTTATAGATCTGAGCTTCGTATCGTTTTTATTTCACTTCATACTTGATGATTCAATGTTATGGGAGAGTTGCATTTTTGGGCCTTTTCTGGCGGTGTAGCGTACGCTACGTAGCAGGATTAACGTACGTTAATCTTGTGCCTTAACGTACGTAATGCTTTCTCTGTTGCGTACGCTGAGAGAGAATCTGACATCGGTTGACTTCCGCACCTGAACCTGTTATCCGGTGGCATGCATGTGTATGATGTCTGGGCTGTCGTGTCGGTCAGAGTCAACCTTTAATAGCGTACGTAACACCTTTTTAATTAGCGTACGCTAATGGTCTGTGGATTCGAGACAGTAGCCACTATAAGCCGCTTATGTACGTAACATTAACCGGTTAGCGTACGTAAGAGTGTTAACGTACGCTAAAATTGTTCGATAGCGTACGTTAAGCCTGTGCAATCTATTTATAGGACCAGCCTGTTTTTCATTTCTTTTCAGTTTCAACTCGATTTTCTCTCCGTATATTCCCTCTCCTGTCTCCCTAGACCGATATTAACCTCCTCCACCTTGGTTTTGAGTCTTGTAACTTGGATTGGAGCTCATTGATTCGAAGTTAGAAGGTGTTCTTGATCTTGAAGTGTGTTTCTTGTGGTGTTGAGAGTTGTTCTTCGTTTCTGGAGGTATGTATATGTTTATCCTCTGTATTTTTCGTATATTAATGTTAGTAGTGTAGAATATTTCACTTAGAGTTTAATTAACCAAGTAGAACATGCTTATAATTAAACTTTTTAAACACTTGTTGATGAATATGATAAATGAGGGTTTAGATTGATGTGTTCTTGATGCTATGGTGATAGTAACCATGATATAAATGTTATACTCATCTTGCTGGACGAAGTAACCTCAGCTTTAGCTTCTTCATAACTGGGTTTGATCGATGGAATTGTTATCATAAAGTGTTAAAACACCATACTTGATATTCATTTACCTTGGGAAGAACTTGACAATATTGAAGATAGAATGATGTTCTCTTATTCAGAAACCTTAGAAGTTTTAAAATCATTATGGTTCAGATTCACAAGTCCATGAGGAATGATAAGAACACCTTGTTGAATGTTAGAAGATTAGTGTGGTAATTCTAAAACCTAAGCTAGGTGATTTCATAAATGATATTAATGGATCTTCCAGTTTTGTAAGGATGGTTTTGACAATCTTCATGAATATGGTGTAATCTCATAACTAATATAACCTTATTATAAGCTTAATATTCAATTTAGATGAGATGTATTGATGAACTTAGTTGTGCAGATTTTTACATTTCAACATTGTAATGTTTTTGGAAAGTTTAATCAACATAAGATGATATTGACACCATAAGTGGTTGTTTAACATGTTCTTGATAAAATCTTAGTTATGAAGAATCATGCAAACATTCGGTAAATGTCTTGTGAACCGATTTTAAGGTTGAATTGAGGTAAAAAGAATTCTTGTTATAAGACTTCGATATTTTGAGATAGCGAAACTATTCTAATGGATTGTAGGGTGTCGTCTTACTAATTCTATATCGATAATTATACGGATATGTTATTGAGTAAAATGTATTTCGTTTAAGGTTGATTGTTCGAGTAAACGATATTAGTCGAGGACCGTTCGTTCGTTTCGACAAGGGAGGATTATTCTCGTCTCCGTATTGAGGCAAGTTATCTTGCTTGGTTATAATGATGATTAGATTCTTGTGATGATTATACGTTTCATGTGTATGAAACGCTTATGAATTGGTGCCTCGTAATTTGATATTGTCCTTGACGTTGTTCCGTTTTCCATCATGGGATTGTATTCCCAAGTATGTCACGTTGAATCGTTGATCTAGTTGGTCCTCGTTGTCACTTCGGTGAGTTTCTCTTGATCCTTAATCGGATAAGTGATATATTGAATTCGTTGTCATGTTGTATCGTGACATATCTGGAATCATATCTGCGTGCCGATTGGTTATTGTGTAGGATTTTTAGCCGAACACTTATATAGTCATACGTGGATGTTTCTGTATTGGACCGTGCACACGCGACGTAGTTCGTGAGGCTAATTAGGTACATTGTCACACGTATATCCTAGATTCCGTATACGGGGTGGACATGTACACGGACACATTTCTGTATTGGGCGTACTGTTATGTCCATCTTGAGCCATATTGTTTAATCGTTCATAGTCCATGTATGATTGGATATGTTCGATGATTTGGGACTGATTGTTCATACGCCCGAGGGGTATGTTCAGTAGTCGGGATGTTTTCTTTGAGATCTAATATATGTGGATTGTATAATGTCAGGAGAATCATTTATCATGTATATCTGACCCTGTGTTTTTGGCGAAATACTTGTGTTGTATTTTAGGTCGAGGCAAAGGCAAGCCACGAGAAGAGTACGGTGACGGCAAAGGGTTTGAGGGATACTAGTTCGGGGGGCCCATGTATTTTATGTCCGGTTATTTCAAACCGTGTAATGTTACTTTAATTCCGCTTTATTTATATTATTGTTTGGTTGTATTTTGAAGTATATTCCATCTCCATATGGTTTGTACTTGTATTTCGGATCCTGTGTATTATAAGGCCGCTGGCCATATTATTAGTGAACTCCTAATCGGAGAAATGACTATTTATTGTGGTTCGGTATCACAAAGTAATACTTATTTAATCTGTATTTTGATATCGCCTGGTGGGTCTCAGTGTGGTGTCCACGACACTGTAATAGCCGTCTTTTGGGGTGTTACAGTTTCAACCTCTTACTGAAATACTTGATCTTATCCGCCTCGGAGTGGATAATAGATGAGGCGAATGGAAGTAGCTCCTGAAATTTCTCGGCAATGGCGAGAACACCTTCTTCCGTTGAGGGTTCGGGACTGAGTAACTCCGACAACTTGGTCTCTTTGAGTGGGGCCGGATAATACCTTTCCATCATGAGGGTATTGAACTGGTCCCAAGTACAAGATTCATCGGTGGGCTTCAGAGATAGCCACCAAGAGTGAGCGCTCTTACCCGAATAGTAAGCCACGACTGAAACTTTGTGCCCTTCGGGACACTCCACCATGGCAAATAATTTCTCGAAATATTCAAGCCAATGAATAATATCCACCGGCTCAAATGAGCCCTAGAAAGTAGGTGGCCTCTGGCGAGAGATGTCGCCGATAATACTGCTCACACTCCTCTCTTGACCCTGAGGTGGCGGCGGAGGGGCTTGCAGAGCCTGAGTGGCTGAGTTCTGCATCATCTCCATCAGACGTGCCATCTGAGTCATTTGGGCCATCATGCCCTGCATAAATGTGAGTGGATCAACCCGAACACCTTCTGATTGAGCTGTATCTCGGGTACGGCTTCCTACCGGTGAATGATTATTTCCAGGTGAATGAGTGGCAGCGTCGCTGCTAGTTGAATTGACATTATTCCTCGTGTTCGCACGAGTATTCATCCGAGCTCTCGCACCGCGGCCTCTTCCCATGCGTCCTCTGCCAGCTCGATCCATACTGAAGGAAGAGAAGTCACATGATAATTATAGATCTCGCATGAATATCGCATTATGATTACGTTATGAAATGATAATAATGTGCATACGCGCTCTAACTCAATGATTACATGAAGAATCAACTGATGTGACATGATTATCTGATGAAACTTTTGAAATGATTATCTTGAACAAGTTAACAAGATTGATGATACGATCCACAAGATCGACAACTGAACAATGAGATTAACTGAGTAATGAATGAATTAACATGAATCGTCAAGATACACAAGAAAATAATGAATGACGATTGTTGATTGATGAATGATGAATGAGTGATTCTTATTGCCAGAAATTATACCATGGCGTTAGAAATCATACCATTTTGGTCTCAGGGGCTTGGCGCTTGCACAGGTCACACGTGAGGCAAAAGTCCAATGATACTAGTCTGATGAACGATGATTTCAAATGAGACATGACTCGCAAGGTAGTATTCAAAACCACGCTCCGATACCAACTCTGATAACACCCCAAACTAGGCGGACATTATAGTGCCGTGGACCCCCGACAGGGACCCACCCGGCGAATGAAGATTAATGAATTACATAATACAATGTAGTACCGAATCACATTATGTCATTAATTTCCGATGAGGAGTTTCAAGTACAACACACCCAGGAATACAGAATACATGTATATTTTATATGAAGATAAAATATACAACACTGAATGAAATAAAAATCCAAATAGAACTGCAGCGGAAAAATACATGACAAAGAAACATGAACAAATGAAGAGACTGGGGCCCCCCTACTAGTATCACTGAGACTCCTCGCCGTCAACGTTCTCTTCTCGTGCTTTTGCTTTGCCATGACCTAAAAACAATATCCCCAATGGGGTCAGTTACACAGAACAACAATCCTCAAGAGTTGAACAAGCACAATCATTAAATATATATTAGTTATGAAATCAAGCTGAAGAGGGTTATCATAGTACGCTCATAATGGGACGTGCAAGTGCAAGATGAGTGTCCGGACACAGCCGCACTTGTACCTAATTAGTCTCACGGAGGCACATTACCGTGTGCACAGTCCATTGTGTCGGTGAACCCGTATCACATGACTATCGTGTGCCCGACTAACAATTCCACACATAACCATCCAGCCACGCAATATGAACCCATAAGGTCACACGAACAAAAGTGACCATGAAGAATATCAATGAATAGAAAATCGACGAGGGTCAAGAATGACTCACCAAGATGAAATAATAATGAAATGAATGATAGCTCACTGAAATGATTGGAACCGTCGTTCATCGTGAAATGAATGATTAGTTTGATAATTACAAATCTCGACATGATTAATACACTATGAATGAACAACAACGAAAGGAATGAGTATCCTTTTAACCGAGTAAGAATTAACTTACACAATAACGGTGATGAAATGTCCTCTCTCGAACAAACATCCTTAACGGAAATATCGGTCGCTCGAACAACCTTGAATAACATAATTACCAACAAACGCTTAATATACGTATCAAGCAAGTTCACAACCAACTCAAAAGTCGATACAACAATATCCAAACTCATTGGGGCATTCGAACAAATACATTGCAAACATTCATCCTTTGATTATAACCAATTCCAAAAGTATCGAAACCAACCTCCAAATGAGTAGTTCAACTCCAACAAAACATCATCAATATAATCAAATAACCCAATAGGAATACTCCATTCGAGATTACGACAATATCTAGTCGAAACCCCAAAAATCCCAAAGTCAACCCTTAGGGTGTTCTTGAATAATTCTTCAAATACTCAACAAATCTGAAAAACACACCAATAAATCTGTAGGAATACAAGCATCCATGGTAGATAATCCATTTCTAACATATTCCAATATAATAGCAAGCTAACTTGAAGAGATCGGAAGGAAAACACTCAAATCCCGAAATTCTAGATTCAAGAAATGTTTACCTAGATTTGATGTGTTAGAGAGGATTAAATGATGATAAATCCGAACTGGAAGCTTGAAAATGATGTTAGATGATTGTATCTCGAAAAGATCTTCTCAAATCATCCAAAATAGCCCAAAATCGCACAAAGAAAGGAGAAGAGATGAAAAATGCCGAAATTGGACTGAACTGTCCTATTTATACCTCGACCAGCTTAGCGTGCGCTAGCTACTGATATTAGCGCGCGCTAGCAGGTCCACCGGATAGTACAATACCCACTGCCTGCATTGTTAGCGTGCGCTAACATCTTCTTATTAGCGTGCGTCAACCTTCTGTTAGCGTGCGCTACCTGATGGTTGATGTCCAAAACACTGGAGTCCAGAACCTACTGACTTCTGCCATGATCGTCTTAGCGCGCGCTACACAAAACTTAGCGTGTGCTACTAGCACCATTAGCTTATGCTAATCTCTACTCGTAGCGTGCGTTATGAATTAGCTGTTAGGAATACTTGTTAGATTTTGATGATGTCATCTTTATATTCAAATGTATGTTTATTACTTGGCAAAATGTAAGGAATAACCAAATGAGTATCTTCCATATGCCAAAATATGATAAGTTAGATACTTGGCAAAATGTAAAGAAGAACCAAGTGAGTATCTTCTATAGGCCACATAAGTTAGGCTTAAAAATCGGCTAAAGTGTAAATAAGATAAGTATCTATCAGCCGAGTCTTGGTCAACTCACCTGTTCAGATAAGGTTGACCACAGACGAGTCATATCAGGCAACCCTTATCAGAGAAGTTCTGGTCAATATTTTAATCAGCGAAGTTGGACCAGACTGCAAGAAGGAAAGTCAAGTCATCTGAAGTCTGACCATCAGATCAGTCAAGTTCAATCAGGTCAGAAGATTACAGACAAGTCGGCTCATCAGAGAAGTCGACATCAGAGAAGGTTGACTACACATTAGACTAGTTGACCACAGAGAGATCAGTTAAGTAATCAGCCAAGTACTCCAGTTCACGTCAGCATGCGTTGAATAGTCAATATTTGCGGAAAGTCACATGCGGGCGATTAGAGACAAATTGGAGAGATTCCCGGAAAGGAAATGATTTAAATAAATCATCCAGACCCACCACTGAAGACTTTAATCTTATTATATTCAAAAGATTCGGCGCCATCACATGGAAGTCTTCACAACGATCGGAATTGGATTAAAATATGGGAATCCAGCCTTGCAACGTTAAGAAAGAAAAACAAAGAAGTCTATTTCTCCAATGGACGGATTTGTTACAGATTTTCAACGGCTATGAAGAAATGCTCAAGGATCGACATATATATATATATATATATATATATATATATATCCGAAGATTTGAAGTTGAGCAGTACGATGCGAACAACACTTACAAGCAATAAAAGCAAACAAAGCAATCAAAGCGGACAATAGCATCATGAAAGAGCAAGAGTTCAAAAGTTCTTATTTGAAGAAGCTCTTAGTTGGAGAAGACAATCACTCGTGTCTTTAAAACCTAAGTTCGGGGTACTTCACTGGTTGAAGCTCGAGAGACTGTAAAGGCATCCAAGGATTGTAGATCAAGAGGTGCAAGGCAGTCAAAGAGAGTTGGAACGACAAGGAATTCCATTGGTTGGAAGCTGTTGTAATTGGTTGAATCATTGTAATATTTATCACTGGTTGAGAATTATAGTGAATTCATCTCCAACTGGTTTGGAGAAAAGTGGATTAGTAGAGGATTACCCCACCTCTGAGACCACTATAACTGCCTGCGTGTTTTACTGCTTTCATCATCATACTTAACTGCTGCATTCATACTTAAGTGTTCTATTGATTATTTCTGTATTCGTCATCAGCTGACTTCCGCACTTACATTGACTACAGACGACTCTAAGTCTTCTGTACCATCAGTTGAGAAACTCATCTTTTGTGAAAAAAAGTTTCAATAAGTCTATTCACCCCCCCCCCCCCTCTAGACTTATACCTGGATGACTTGTGACCTACATTATCCCATTCCAGTCCAGTACTCACTCGACTCTGTCTGATCGAACCTTAGCACGCGTTACACTGATGCTTAGCATGCGCTATCCGTACCACTAGCATAGGCTATATCCAACTCTTAGCGTGCGCTATGAATTGCACCAATTCAGTCCATTACCTATTAGACTGTCTGCCTCCACCACGTTAGCGTGCGCTAATGCTGAGAGGTAGCGTGCGCTACCAGTACTCAATTAGCGTGCACTAAGTAGAGTACGTAGTGTGCGCTACTCCTCACACACCGCCCACTACAAGGATGACAATGATAATAAACTCGACTCGATTCTCCAACCAGGTTGAATGATGAATAAACTACTGTATACGATTCAAATTACGCCGAATGGTGAATACAATGAATGAATATGAAGGATGAATGATTAATAATGAGTGAAAAATTACTGAGTGACAATTACTGAATGATAATAAAGGAAATTACAACCGGGTATTACATTATGCTCCCCAAAACCTGAATGCAAAATAGACATCCACCCCCGATTACTCGGGGGTTAGCAAAATCCCACTATTATGCTAGTGCAAGTACATAATCAAAAGAAGTGTAACAAACAATAGAAATCACGAATTGGGTATGACAATTAACTATCAAAGCCTTCCCGAGAGGTTTTATTAATTAGAAAGCAATAAATGAAGTGTTTGAAAATAAATTCCTCATCTCGGGGATTTTTAAAAGTAGAAACCTTATTGGACCTCAAGTCCTTAGTTAAAAGAAAACACTTCAAGACGAATGGGTCTCGGCCCAAAATCACTTTCCGTAAAACGACCTTTACAAATCCGTTGAAATTTGATCCCAAATCTCATCAAATCACAGTACGCGAGAACAATAGCAAGGTCCATTTTCCAACATCAAAACCCCACAACTAAAGGACAAAACACATACGACAAAATACTCTAGTGCCATCCTAGCCAAGTAGGCCAAATGAACAACTTGCTTCTTACACACTTAGTCAATGCATGCAATCATGAAATCACCGTTCAAAAACACTCGTTTCCGGAAATGCCATAACCCACAACACATTTGTAAAAATGCACCACAATTAACCGTCGATCCACCCCTCCGTGGACCCCTATCGAGACCCCGTCGGATCTAACCCATAGTGGTTAAAAGCAAAGCTCGTCAATCCACCCCTCCGTGGATCCCTACCGAGACCCCGTCGGATCTAACCCGTAGTGAGCATACACACACACACACATCACTCATGCAATACTAATATGCTAAGAATGTAAGTTCATTAAGAATACTCACTAGAGATGGCCACTTACCCGACACTGTTATCATACTCATCACAATACCTCTATCATGAACAATAAATCACAACACAACACAATTAATACGGAATACATGATTCCACAATATTAAACAATCAGGGGTATCAATAAAGCCCTCAACGTTCAAGATAATCAAATCATAATCAACTCACACGAATCATATTCACGAGGGTAAACCAACCATCTTAAATCTAACATGTAAACTCTATTTGCAGGATACAAAGTGTATAAGAAAATAATTGCCTCGAAACCACGATCGAAATGAGACGATGAACGGGATGCGGTCGGGAAGCCCCAAACTCCTGAACACAATCAAGAATACAATAGCACCGCGAACACTACGAGAATAATACCACACGAATTGCCAACACAAAATGGAGATCAACTCGAAAATTCTCGAGCACCTATAATTCCCCGAAAGAACAACAAAATAATGATTACGACGAGGATCAAGACCAAGAACAATGGAGATCACACCAAACTATCGAAGGAAAACTCATTCGAATATTTAATCGAACATTAAATGTTCACTACACCTCAAGAACACCGAAATTACCATTTGGGTTGAAACGAACCGAAGATATGGATTGTAATATCCGCAATTTCAGATTTCCGGTAATTTTCTTTTTTCGGCGGATGTCCATTTTGACGACTCGCTTGGGACCGTTTCATCATTCTGAGAATGATTAATTATGCACTTTTTGTCACCCGAGTTTGTTTCGGTATTGTTTTGTTGAGTCCCGTGTTATCTTAACGACTTTTCTGCACTCGAGTTCGATTCTTGTGAATCTCGTCCGAAATTACTGTTTCGAGTTTCCTGTAAGTCCGTTTAACTTTGTTAGACGTGTTGTGAACTTCGGTTTGGTTATTCGATCACGTATCGTGATTTTCAGACGTTTTGGGCCATTTTCGTAATTTCCTAAAGTTTGGGGTAATTACCTTCCGTTGTCGATTTTCGAGCCTTCGGGTGGTCAGAATCGTGTGCTCTATTATCTCTTAGATTCTTCTTTGCGAGTACTTCGTGACCGTATTTTCGATTCGTATTCAGGTTCGGGTTTCGGTGTCGTTTTCTTGAGTTCAGTGTTATTAAACGACTTTTCAAAGTATGAGTCGACTTTGTAAAATCACCATAAATTCTTGGAAACTCCAAATATTTTTAATCTTTTCAATATTATAGAGCATCAAGTTAGATTTCCAATGGTTCAAACGGTGAGTCAATTGGAGGCCGGACGAGAGAGTTATGGTCGAAATAGCTCAGACACTCATTTTCCAGTTTTGGCCGAGCAGCCTGTACCCTGTGCCGCGGCACACTTAGGCTGGGCCACGGCACACAGTGCAGATCAGCCTATTTGTGCAGATTTTGTGAGATGAATGCTCATTTCATCTCTTCCTTCATTCCTCCTCCTCTTGGGCGATCATGTGGGCGATTTTTGGGCGTTTTTGCATCATCAATCCCAGAGAACTTCATATTCTTCAAGTTCTTGGTGTGGATTAATGACACCAACAATTGTTCTTCATCATTAATCCAAGGTAAATTCTTGAAACCCTACTTTTGGGTGAATTGGGGGTTTTTGTTCGTTTTGTCCGATTTAACCGTAATAACTTAGATTTGTGATGTATTGATGATTATTTAGATGTATTCTATCAATTCCCTTGTTATTCCATGGTTGGATCGTTTCGATTCGTTGTTTGGTCGAGTTCTTAGTCAACGCCTTGAAGGTGTCCGACAAAAGGTCTTAGAGGGGGGATTGGGCGTTGTATGATTATTATCCATCGTACGATTGTTGATTTATCATTGGTATGACTTAGGGACGAAATTCTTGTGAAGAACTCGAGTCGGAACCCTTCCGTTCGTTGTCTTCTTCGGGGTCCGAGCTTCCCGGTTGAACCGTGTTCTTCGGAGTATTCGGTAGCAGTTATTAAGGCAAGTATTTTACTATACGAATTGTGTCTTGTGAATAGGGACGTCGTATTATGGTTGTGATGCATTGGTTTACTTTCGTGTATATGCTTCGTATGAATTGATTATTACGAACAATTGATGGTAACGATAATACCTTCAGTTAGTTAACATCGTGGAATTGTGTTGGATGTGCAAATCATCTAAGTTTGTGCCGGGCGTGGTTGGTCATTGTTGAGTCGTTGTGATGATCATGATATTTGTGTTGTTTTGGTTTACATACTTGATTGTACATTTCGGTGTAATGTGGAATGGCTTGACATTTGATGATTATGAGTTGTGTCGTGTCGATGTGTGTGCGTGTGTTCCAGGTAGGGTCTGACGAGACCTCTGGAGTTCGGTACATGATGTGTACGAACAAGGTGTGTGATCCAGGTAGGGTCTGACGAGACTTCTGGAGTTTGGTACATGATGTGTACGAACAAGGTGTGTGATCCAGGTAGGGTCTGACGAGACCTCTGGAGTTCGGTACATGATGTGTACGAACGATGTGTGTGGCCGGGTAGGGTCCGTTGAGGCCTCCGTAGTTCGGTACATGATGTGTACGAACAGTGTGTGTGGCCGGGTAGGGTCCGTTGAGGCCTCCGGAGTTCGGTACATGATGTGTACGAACAGTGTGTGTGGTCCGGGTAAGGTCCGTCGAGGCCTCCGGAGTTCGGTACATGATGTGTACGAACAATGATCGTGTAGCATTGATTGTTTGGGTAACATTTTAAATATGGATCTCGGACTCATAATGATATATTATTTAGTGTGCTTTGAAACGAGAATCGGACTAAGGCCCTAATGTTTACGAAAAGGTTTTGTAAATTGGGACTCGAGGTCTAAAAGAATTTCTGCTTTAAAAATCCCCGAGATGATGTGTTCCTTTTCAAATATCTCTTACTTGAGTTCGAAATTCTAAAACTTCTTGGGAACATTTTGATAATTGATTTCCGTATTAAATTCGTAGTTGCTATTTACTTGTTGCATTTCGTATCATTTTATACTTGCACTAGTAAAACAGTGGAGTTTTACTAACCCCCGAGTAATCGGGGGGTGGATGTCCTGCTGCGTCCTGTACATGCAGTTCAGGGAGCAACAGGATTGGCACAAGGGGATGACGAGCTGCGATACTAATCAAGAGTCGAGAGTTGGTAGAGTTTGGTTGTATTGTTAGAGTTGATTCAGTCTTCCGCTGTATTGTGTTTCGACCCCTGTGTGGGTAATGTTGTTTAGTCAGTTCTGTTAATGGAGTTGTGTGACCTCATCGGTCTATGTGTTTATGTGTAAGTGACCTTAACGGTCTGTATTATTATGTTGTTTGACCCTGGTCGGGCAAGCATTTGGTTGTTTATGGATGTTTAGCCTGGTAGATCCTTGCGGAAAGGGTCTACGGCGTGTAACATTCCCATACGGTTTTGGGGGTGTTACATTTATGGTATCAGAGAATAGGTTGCGGAAACCTAGGCTGTCGGGTCGAGTCGAGTCATGGTTTGTCGATTAATGTGTTGTCTTGTCGTTCGAGTCGTCAGGTGACAAGTTGAGCTGTGCGTAGTCACAACGTGTCGGATATGTTGTTGGATGAGATTAGTATCATGGGCGACCGTCATCTCCGTGCGGCCTGTGGACGTAAGTCTCCTCTTTTATGCGAAGTACCTGTGTATCATGATTTTATCTAAATGAGTTAATTGCGGTGCATAATTTTATTTGCACGGTGTTGTGAATATAGTTGTATTTAATACGTGTGACATATAATATACGTATAAAACTGGGCCTATTGTTGTTTTACCTTTGAACCACTGTGAGAGGTGGTATGGTGTGAACTTTGAGAACCTTGTTGGGTTTCGAATAAGGTATCGACGATTGAGTTCGTGAGAAACTCCGAGGAATGGTTTTGTTGTATGTTTAAACTAGATGCTGTTAGATGTATTCAATTGGATTGTGCATGTTGGACTGTATTCCTTTTTCCGCTGCGTGAGTTCTTTTGTAATGGCTTTCGGTATTTTACCGGCTGAGTTTTATTTCGAAAACTGATTCCCTTAACCGAGGTTTTGGCATTATGGCCTTGATCGTTTTGGCGAAATTCTTATGACGGTATTTAGTATTTTGTAAATGGCTTTTGTGAGTTTTTGAAATATTACCGTCATCGACCTTTTTGGCATTTTGTAAATGGTTTTTAGCACCCACGGTGCTATAATGTTCCGTGTAATTATCTGAAATTTTTGGGCATTCTAGCCCATTGAATTATCTTTGAAAACTTTGAGTACCTTAGAAAATAAATTTCGAGACGTACTTTTAAAATAAATTATTTTCTCGTGGTACATCCAAGGTGCCACAATATGTTTCAAGATTCTTCTACCTCGAGGACCAAAATGTTTTGAGATATTTCCAATATTTTAGAAACACTTTTACTTAAACTCGAGGGTCGAATATTTCCGAAAGTTTTTCACGAAAAGAAAGTGTCCTCATTTTTATCGAATGCGAAATAGTTTTCCAAAGTCTCGATAACGATGTTTCACGATTGTACTTTTTTTTTGAAGGGTGATACTCAAGATCAATCGGTGTTTCCAAAATTGTTTTCAAAAGGAGGTTTTCGTTTTTAAAACCTATCCATTCCCGTATGAGGGCTGGGTATGTATGTGTGATGTTCGCGTTTTCGTTATGATGTTTGCTCCCGAGTATGATCGAATTGGTGGCATGAACGTCGAGGCGTTGCCACGCATTTGTTGTACTAGCCCTCTGTGAGAGGTGTGAATTGGTGTTTACTGTTTATCGCCTCGTGGTGATTTGCGTGTTGTCGCACGAGTGTGAGCTGCTGAAGCTTAGGTTTGTACATTTGTGTACATGTGTGATTGTTTCATAATGTTTGTAGTTATGTGCTGGTTATCGTTCGGGCCGTTGAGGTCGTCGAACGATACCGTCGTTGTTGTAGTGTTTGTGTGTGTATTACTTTACGATGTAAATCGTTGTATATGATATGTGTTATGATTCTTTGTTGTGCTGAGTTGGCATCTCCGGTATATTGTTTTGCGACGTTATGACCCATTGTATCTAGCATTTGTATTTTCGGTATGCCGAGCCGAGGTGTTTCAACCGTGATGTGCCGGGGTATGCACGTGTAAATTGTCCTTCTCGTCAGTAACGCGTTTCAAGTGCGGACTCGAGGGACACCGAATTCAGTTTTGCGAATTAGCTACTGAGACTTTCGGAGTTCGCGCTTCAGCACAGATATCAGGATCGGCTATGAGAGACCCATGGGAGATTTTCCTGTCGGATGCTTTTTGTGTTGTTACCTTGTTTCCGTTGTTGTGAATTGCGGGGACGACATTTCTTTTATAAGAGGTCGGATGTAACACCCGTACTATATTTGACTTCTGCAGTTTCTCCTTCTAAATTCTATCGACTTGCACGTGTTCGTCGATACTTTTTGAACTTGTTTGATGTCTCAGTTGTCATCGTTAGAACTGGTTGTGACCTTGTTTCAGATCGACCTGTTTATCATCGTGACCTTCCCGAGTTCGGTTCGATTCTTGTGAACCTTGTTTGGAAGTAATATCTTTCACTTTCTACGAGTTCTTTTAATGCCTGGAGTTGAAGTGGGGACTTCGGAGTCATTGTTCGACTGTTGTAATTCGATCATTGTTATTTGATCATTATTGTTCGATCATTGTTATCGTTGTTGTTCGATCAACGTTATTTGATCATTGTTGTTCGATCATTGTTATTTAATCATTGTTGTTCGATCATTGTTATTTGATCGTTGTTGTTCGATCGTTGTTGTTCGAACGGGGTTGTCTGAATGTTGTTGCCTGATCTCGTACTGCGAAGAATTGTCATTCACCGTTAGTCAACTGTTTCGAGTGTGGCCAAGTGGGTCACCGAGCGGTGCATTGTGAGACCGTTGCCAAGATGTTCGGGAATTGGGTTTTCGTTCCTACTCGGGGAGTGCCTGGTGGTGTCCCATGATGTAGTGTGTATCGTACTTCGTGTTGTAATTCGTGTAGAAATTGATATTTGTTGCGTGAACTTTTTGGTTTTGTTTGTATTCTACCATGATGTTTTATTTTAAGTTTCGGGACGAAACTTATTTTTAATAGGATAGAATGTAATGTCCGATATTCTCGTTTTCTGTTATCTTGAATTGTTTGTGTCTTGACGTCGGACATTTTCTTGTTGACGAGAATCGGAGTGAATCCTATCATAATACTATATTTGTTTCTACCGCATAGTCGTTGTGGTCGGGTGCGACTTGTTGTCGCGTGCGTTTCTTTGATTAAATGTGTGCATGTGATGCGTCGTTAATTGCTCGTTATTGTTTTGAATCATTGTCGGTGGCGTTGTTATGGTCGTCGTGGGGCATGTTTTCATGCTGTATGTTCTTTCGCGTTGCTTGTAACGTTTCTCCGTTGGGCGCGATTTTTTCGGTTCTTGTGTATCTCGTTGAGTTTTTCTGGTGGGATATTGCTTCTCCCTACTTGATTTAAGTTTCGGGACGAAACTTCTTTTAAGGAGGGCAGAATGTAATATCCGCAATTTCAGATTTCCGGTAATTTTATTTTTTCGGCGGAGGTCCGTTTTGACAACTCGCTTGGGACCGTTTCATCATTCTGAGAATGATTAATTCTGCACTTTTTGTCACCCGAGTTTGTTTCGGTATTGTTTTGTTGAGTCCCGTGTTTTCTTAACGACTTTTCCGCACTCGAGTTCGATTCTTGTGAATCTCGTCCGAAATTACTGTTTCGAATTTCCCATAAGTCAGTTTAACTTTGTTAGACGTGTTGTGAACTTCGGTTTGGTTATTCGATCACGTATCGTGATTTTCGGACGTTTTGGGCCATTTTCGTAATTTCCCAAAGTTTGGGGTAATTACCTTCCGTTGTCGAATTTCGAGCCTTCGGGTGGTCGGAATCGTGTGTTCTCTTAGCTCTTAGATTCGTCTTTGCGAGTACTTCATGACCGTATCTTCGATTCGTATTCAGGTTCGGGTTTCGGTGTCGTTCTCTTGAGTTCAGTGTTATTAAACGACTTTTCAAAGTATGAGTCGACTTTGTAAAATCACCATAAATTATTGGAAACTCCAAAGATTTTGAATCTTTTCAATATTATAGAGCATCAAGTTAGCTTTCCAATGGTTCAAACGGTGAGTCAATCGGAGTCCGGACGAGAGAGTTATGGTCGAAATAGCTCAGACACTCATTTTCCAGTTTTGTCCGAGCTTGTTCGATCATTGTTATTTGATCGTTGTTGTTCGATCGTTGTTGTTCGAACGGGGTTGTGTGAATATTGTTGCCTGATCTCGTACTGCGAAGAATTGTCGTTCACCGTTAGTCAACTGTTTCGAGTGTGGCCAAGTGGGTCACCGAGTGGTGCATTGTGAGACCGTTGCCAAGATGTTCGGGAATTGGGTTTTCGTTCCTACTCGGGGAGTGCCTGGTGGTGTCCCGTGATGTAGTGTGTATCGTACTTCGTGCTGTAATTCGTGTAGAAATTGATATTTGTTGCGTGAACTTTTTGGTTTTGTTTGTATTCTACCATGATGTTTTATTTTAAGTTTCTGGACGAAACTTATTTTTAATAGGATAGAATGTAATGTCCGATATTCTCGTTTTCTGTTATCTTGAATTGTTTGTGTCTTGACGTCGGACATTTTCTTGTTGACGAGAATCGGAGTGAATCCTATCATAATACTATATTGTTTCTACCGCATAGTCGTTGTGGTCGGGTGCGACTTGTTGTCGCGTGCGTTTCTTTGATTAAATGTGTGCATGTGATGCGTCGTTAATTGCTCGTTATTGTTTTGAATCATTGTTGGTGGCGTTGTTATGGTCGTCGTGGGGCGTGTTTTCATGCTGTATGTTCTTTCGCGTTGCTTGTAACGTTTCGCCGTTGGGCGCGATTTTTTCGGTTCTTGTGTATCTCGTTGAGTTTTTCTGGTGGGATATTGCTTCTCCCTACTTGATTTAAGTTTCGGGACGAAACTTCTTTTAAGGAGGGCAGAATGTAATATCCGCAATTTCAGATTTCCGATAATTTTCTTTTTTCGGCGGAGGTCTGTTTTGACGACTCGCTTGGGACCGTTTCATCATTCTGAGAATGATTAATTCTGCACTTTTTGTCACCCGAGTTTGTTTCGGTATTGTTTTGTTGAGTCCCGTGTTTTCTTAACGACTTTTCCGCACTCGAGTTCGATTCTTGTGAATCTCGTCCGAAATTACTGTTTTGAGTTTCCTGCAAGTACGGTTAACTTTGTTAGACGTGTTGTGAACTTCGGTTTGGTTATTCGATCACGTATCGTGATTTTCGGACGTTTTGGGCCATTTTCGTAATTTCCCAAAGTTTGGGGTAATTACCTTCCGTTGTCGAATTTCGAGCCTTCGGGTGGTCGGAATCGTGTGTTCTTTTAGCTCTTAGATTCGTCTTTGCGAGTACTTCGTGACCGTATCTTCGATTCGTATTCAGGTTCGGGTTGCGGTGTCGTTTTCTTGAGTTCAGTGTTATTAAACGACTTTTCAAAGTATGAGTGGACTTTGTAAAATCACCATAAATTCTTGGAAACTCCAAAGATTTTTAATCTTTTCAATATTATAGAGCATCAAGTTAGCTTTCCAATGGTTCAAACGGTGAGTCAATTGGAGGCCGGACGAGAGAGTTATGGTCGAAATAGCTGAGACACTCATTTTCCAGTTTTGGCCGAGCAGCCTGTACCCTGTGCCGCGGCACACTTAGGCTGGGCCGCGGCACACAGTGCAGATCAGCCTATTTGTGCAGATTTTGTGAGATGAATGCTCATTTCATCTCTTCCTTCATTCCTCCTCCTCTTGGGCGATCTTGTGGGCGATTTTTGGGCGTTTTTGCATCATCAATCCCAGAGAACTTCATATTCTTCAAGTTCTTGGTGTGGATTAATGACACCAACAATTGTTCTTCATCATTAATCCAAGGTAAATTCTTGAAACCCTACTTTTTGGTGAATTGGGGGTTTTTGTTCGTTTTGTCCGATTTAACCGTAATAACTTAGATTTGTGATGTATTGATGATTATTTAGATGTATTCTATCAATTCCCTTGTTATTCCATGGTTGGATCGTTTCGATTCGTTGTTTTGGTCGAGTTCTTAGTCAACGCCTTGAAGGTGTCCGGCAAAAGGTCTTAGAGGGGGGATTGGGCGTTGTATGATTATTATCCATCGTACGACTGAATATATGGAGTGTAGGTTTAGCGAAAACAGTGATAGAGAGGCGGGGATGATCACATTTGATGGGAAAGTTGTTCATGGATCCACTTTCTTTCGGTATCTTGGATCTATTATCCAAAAGGATGGAGAGCTAGATGGCGATGTGGCTCATAGAATAAAGGCAGGGTGGTTGAAGTGGAAGAGTGCCACAGGGGTTTTATGTGATCCTGGCATGCCTCATAGATTAAAGGGTAAATTTTACCGCACGGCAATTAGGCCTGCGCTGTTATATGGCACCGAGTGTTGGGCTGTAAAACAGTGTCACGTTCAAAATATAAATGTGGCAGAGATGCGTATGCTACGATGGATGTGTGGTCATACAAAAAAAGATCGGCTCAGAAATGAGGTGATTAGAGAGAAGGTAAGAGTTGCGCCTATAGAAGACAAGATGATGGAGAATCGATTACGATGGTTTAATCATGTGAGAAGAAGACCTATTGATGCCCCAGTGAGGAGGCTAGAAAGTTGGGGAACTAGTAATGTTGTGAAAGGTAGAGGAAGACCCAAGAAAACTTGGATAAAGATGATTGAAAATGATATGCGGTTTCTTGGAATTGGAGAAAGTATGGCGATGGAGAGGCAAATGTGGCGGGAAAGAATACGGATGGTGGATGGAGTCTGATTCCTTTTTTTTTTTTAAATTCCTATTTTCTTTTATTTCATGTTATCTTTTAATTTATTTTTCAGGATTTTTCATTTTTTTTTTTTACATTCATTCTCTTTTTTTATTTGTTTTTTTCTCTACTTTTTCCCTCTTTTTTCCTTTTATGTTATTTATGTAACGATTATTGACGGTTTCAAAGTTTGATTCATGTTAGCCGACCCCAAATCATTTTGGGACTAAGGCTTAGATGTTGTTGTTGTTGTTGTTGTACGATTGTTGATTTATCATTGGTATGACTTAGGGACGAAATTCTTGTGAAGCACTCGAGTCGGAACCCTTCCGTTCGTTGTCTTCTTCGGGGTCCGAGCTTCCTGGTCGAACCATGTTCTTCGGAGTATTCGGTAGCGGTTATTAAGGCAAGTATTTTACTATACGAATTGTGTCTTGTGAATAGGGACGTCGTATTATGGTTGTGATGCATTGGTTTACTTTCATGTATATGCTTCGTATGAATTGATTATTACGAACAATTGATGGTAACGATAATACCTTCAGTTAATTAACATCGTGGAATTGTGTTGGATGTGCAAATCATCTAAGTTTGTGCTGGGCGTGGTTGGTCATTGTTGAGTCGTTGTGATGATCATGATATTTGTGTTGTTTTGGTTTACATACTTGATTGTACATTTCGGTGTAATGTGGAATGGCTTGACATTTGATGATTATGAGTTGTGTCGTGTCGATGTGTGTGCGTGTGTTCCAGGTAGGGTCTGACGAGGCCTCTGGAGTTCGGTACATGATGTCTACGAACAAGGTGTGTGATCCAGGTAGGGTCTGACGAGACCTCTGGAGTTTGGTACATGATGTGTACGAACAAGGTGTGTGATCCAGGTAGGGTCTGACGAGACCTCTGGAGTTTGGTACCTGATGTGTACGAACGATGTGTGTGGCCGGGTAGGGTCCGTTGAGGCCTCCGTAGTTCGGTACATGATGTGTACGAACAGTGTGTGTGGCCGGGTAGGGTTCGTTGAGGCCTCCGGAGTTCGGTACATGATGTGTACGAACAGTGTGTGTGGTCCGGGTAAGGTCCATCGAGGCCTCCGGAGTTCGGTACATGATGTGTACGAACAATGATCGTGTAGCAGTGATTGTTTGGGTAACATTTTAAATATGGATCTCGGACTCATAATGATATATTATTTAGTGTGCTTTGAAACGAGAATCGGGCTAAGGCCCTAATGTTTACGAAAAGGTTTTGTAAATTGGGACTCGAGGTCCAAAACAATTTCTGCTTTAAAAATCCCCGAGATGATGTGTTCCTTTTCAAATATCTCTTACTTGAGTTCGAAATTCTAAAACTTCTAGAACATTTTGATAATTGATTTCCGTATTAAATTCGTAGTTGCTATTTACTTGTTGCATTTCGTATCATTTTATACTGCACTAGTAAAACAGTGGAGTTTTACTAACCCCGAGTAATCGGGGTGGATGTCTGATACTGCGTCTGTACATGCAGTTCAGGGAGCAATCATGTGATTGGCACAAGGGGATGACGAGTGCGATACTAATCAAGAGTCGAGAGTTGGTTGAGTTTGGTTGTATTATTAGAGTTGATTCGGTCTTATTGTATTGTGTTTCGACCCCTGTGTGGGTAATGTTGTTTAGTCAGTTCTGTTAATGGAGTTGTGTGACCTCATCGGTCTGTGTGTTTATGTGTAAGTGACCTTAACGGTCTGTATTATTATGTTGTTTGACCCTGGTCGGGCAAGCATTTGGTTGTTTATGGATGTTTAGCCTGGTAGATCCTTGCGGAAAGGGTCTACGGCGTGTAACATTCCCATACGGTTTTGGGGGTGTTAAATTTATGGTATCAGAGAATAGGTTGCGGAAACCTAGGCTGTCGGGTCGAGTCGAGTCATGGTTTGTCGAGTAATGTGTTGTCTTGTCGTTCGAGTCGTCAGGTGACAAGTTGAGTTGTGCGTAGTCACAACGTGTCGGGGGTCCATTTTGACGACTCGCTTGGGACCGTTTCATCATTCTGAGAATGATTAATTCTGCACTTTTTGTCACCCGAGTTTGTTTCGGTATTGTTTTGTTGAGTCCCGTGTTTTCTTAACGACTTTTCCGCACTCGAGTTCGATTCTTGTGAATCTCGTCCGAAATTACTGTTTCGAGTTTCCCGTAAGTACGTTTAACTTTGTTAGACGTGTTGTGAACTTCGGTTTGGTTATTCGATCACGTATCGTGATTTTCGGACGTTTTGGGCCATTTTCGTAATTTCCCAAAGTTTGGGGTAATTACCTTCCGTTGTCGAATTTTGAGCCTTCGGGTGGTCGGAATCATGTGTTCTTTTAGCTCTTAGATTCGTCTTTGCGAGTACTTCGTGACCGTATCTTCGATTCGTATTCAGGTTCGGGTTTCGGTGTCGTTTTCTTGAGTTCAGTGTTATTAAACGACTTTTCAAAGTATGAGTCGACTTTGTAAAATCACCATAAATTCTTGGAAACTCCAAATATTTTTAATCTTTTCAATATTATAGAGCATCAAGTTAGCTTTCCAATGGTTCAAACGGTGAGTCAATTGGAGGCCGGACGAGAGAGTTATGGTCGAAATAGCTCAGACACTCATTTTCCAGTTTTGGCCGAGCAGCCTGTACCCTGTGCCGCGGCACACTTAGGCTGGGCCACGGCACACAGTGCAGATCAGCCTATTTGTGCGGATTTTGTGAGATGAATGCTCATTTCATCTCTTCCTTCATTCCTCCTCCTCTTGGGCGATCTTGTGGGCGATTTTTGGGCGTTTTTGCATCATCAATCCTAGAGAACTTCATATTCTTCAAGTTCTTGGTGTGGATTAATGACACCAACAATTGTTCTTCATCATTAATCCAAGGTAAATTCTTGAAACCCTACTTTTGGGTGAATTGAGGGTTTTTGTTCGTTTTGTCCGATTTAACCGTAATAACTTAGATTTGTGATGTATTGATGATTATTTAGATGTATTCTATCAATTCCCTTGTTATTCCATGGTTGGATCGTTTCGATTCGTTGTTTTGGTCGAGTTCTTAGTCAACGCCTTGAAGGTGTCCGACAAAAGGTCTTAGAGGGGGGATTGGGCGTTGTATGATTATTATCCATCGTACGATTGTTGATTTATCATTGGTATGACTTAGGGACGAAATTCTTGTGAAGAACTCGAGTCGGAACCCTTCCGTTCGTTGTCTTCTTCGGGGTCCGAGCTTCCCGGTCGAACCGTGTTCTTCGGAGTATTCGGTAGCGGTTATTAAGGCAAGTATTTTACTATACGAATTGTGTCTTGTGAATAGGGACGTCGTATTATGATTGTGATGCATTGGTTTACTTTCGTGTATATGCTTCGTATGAATTGATTATTACGAACAATTGATGGTAACGATAATACCTTCACTTAGTTAACATCGTGGAATTGTGTTGGATGTGCAAATCATCTAAGTTTGTGCCGGGCGTGGTTGGTCATTGTTGAGTCGTTGTGATGATCATGATATTTGTGTTGTTTTGGTTTACATACTTGATTGTACATTTCGGTGTAATGTGGAATGGCTTGACATTTGATGATTATGAGTTGTGTCGTGTCGATGTGTGTGCGTGTGTTCCAGGTAGGGTCTGACGAGGCCTCTGGAGTTCGGTACATGATGTGTACGAACAAGGTGTGTGATCCAGGTAGGGTCTGACGAGACTTCTGGAGTTTGGTACATGATGTGTACGAACAAGGTGTGTGATCCAGGTAGGGTCTGACGAGACCTCTGGAGTTCGGTACATGATGTGTACGAACGATGTGTGTGGCCGGATAGGGTCCGTTGAGGCCTCCGTAGTTCGGTACATGATGTGTACGAACAGTGTGTGTGGTCGGATAGGGTCCGTTGAGGCCTCCGGAGTTCGGTACATGATGTGTACGAACAGTGTGTGTGGTCCGGGTAAGGTCCGTCGAGGCCTCCGGAGTTCGGTACATGATGTGTACGAACAATGATCGTGTAGCAGTGATTGTTTGGGTAACATTTTAAATATGGATCTCGGACTCATAATGATATATTATTTAGTGTGCTTTGAAACGAGAATCGGGCTAAGGCCCTAATGTTTACGAAAAAGTTTTGTAAATTGGGACTCGGGTCCAAAAGAATTTCTGCTTTAAAAATCCCCGAGATGATGTGTTCCTTTTCAAATATCTCTTACTTGAGTTCGAAATTCTAAAACTTCTCGGGAACATTTTGATAATTGATTTCCGTATTAAATTCGTAGTTGCTATTTACTTGTTGCATTTCGTATCGTTTTATACTTGCACTAGTAAAACAGTGGAGTTTAACTAACCACCGAGTAATCGGGGGTGGATGTCTGCTCTGCGTCTGTACATGCAGGTTCATGGGAGCAGTCACAGGATTGGCACAAGGGGATGACGAGCTGCGATACTAATCAAGAGTCGAGAGTTGGTAGAGTTTGGTTGTATTGTTAGAGTTGATTCAGTCTTCCGCTGTATTGTGTTTCGACCCCTGTGTGGGTAATGTTGTTTAGTCAGTTCTGTTAATGGAGTTGTGTGACCTCATCGGTCTGTGTGTTTATGTGTAAGTGACCTTAACGGTCTGTATTATTATGTTGTTTGGCCCTGGCCGGGCAAACATTTGGTTGTTTATGGATGTTTAGCCAGGTAGATCCTTGCGGAAAGGGTCTACGGCGTGTAACATTCCCATACGGTTTTGGGGGTGTTACATGGATATACAATCCATATACATGTTTAACAACATCATTTGACAACAATCGATTTATCAAAACCGAATGAAAAATGAAATCACGAATAAAACTCCCAAAAAGTCAACTCTAGAGATCAAGAAAATTACCTTGATCCGGCGAAGAACAATGGATTAAATGATGTTAAACACACATAAATCCATCCCAAAATGATGTTTGAAGATGGAGGTCGCTCTAGATCTTCCTCAGAGGCTTGTCCCGTCGACCGGTAGTGAAAAGGAGAGAAAATGAAAGAGAAATGAGAAAGAAAGCCTGTTGTCCAGTATTTATACTGGACAGTTTATTAGCGTGCGCTAAACACCATTAGCGCGTGCTAACGGGGTTGACGCTCCAAAACATGCCGCCTGCAACACTGTTAGCGTACGCTAGCCAATAAACGTAGCGTGCGCTAACGAGTCACGGATCCAGTCCAGTGACTCCTGGACAAATCTGCACCTACCAGGTAGCGTGCGCTAGACAGGACAAATAGCGTGCGCTAAGCAGACGATAGCGCGCGCTATCTACCAACCTTAACGTGCGCTAACGAGACTCCAATCCTAGTCCAGTAGTTCCTGGACTGCCTCGAACTACCAGTTAGCGTGCGCTACCAAACCCGTAGCTTGCGCTAACTACTGCACCTTAGCGCGCGCTAACCACCCGGATGTAGCGTGCGCTAACGACTCAGAAATAACAGGAACAGTTCCCTCAAAAATGGGTACGATGACAGATTTCTCCGATCGAATCTTCAAGTTCAAGATATACACGAAAAGCCCCAAAATATGATCAACTAAGAGCTTGAGATCAATTTAAACTCACACGCGACCATGAAAAGAGTCGAAACAATAAATACGAAGGCGGATACCCACAACTTTGGGAAATTACAAAATAGCCCAAAATGCCCGAAGATCACGATACGTGATCGAATAACCAAACCAAATCTCACAACACGTCTAACAAAGTTAAACGGACTTACGGGGAACACGAAAAAACAGTTTCGAACGAGATTCGCAAGAATCGAACTCAAATGCGGAAAAGTCACCAAAAAGCACGGAACTCAGCAAAACGACACCGAAACGAACTCGGATGTCAAAAAGTGCAGAATTAACCATTCTCAGATTGACGATACGGTCACAAGCGAGCCGTCAAAATGGACTTCTGCCAAAAAAAAAGAAATTTACCGAAAATTAAAATTGCGGATATTACACTTGAGGGGGAGTCTTACATCCACACCGTACGTTATACTCTTTTCCTTCCAAGGATCATTTTTCCCACAAGATTTTTTTTACTTGGAAAGATTTTTAACAAGGTAACAAGATGTACGATTTTAGGGATCGGTGGAATGGTCACCTTAGTAGCGCTATGATTAATGTAACGATCATATGAAAGGATAGATTCAAAGGACGAAGTCTAAACTTGATGTATCTAGATGTTGTACCATTTTTCCTACGATCAAGATATTTTTTCCACTGAATTTTTGTTTGACGAGGTTTTAACGAGGCAACATGACTTGCGCTTGTAGACTAGGCACAAGGGGGAGTGTTAAAGTAATAATACACAATGTGTGCCTAAATCTGTTAATTTACGGGCTTTACTAGTTAGTGTATGATTAAGCCTGCTTGTATGTACTCACTCCATATTTAAAGTGATATCATCAATAAGAATACAACACCTTTTGTCCTACTTTCTCTCTCACTTATTTTCGATTCAACAATTTACCCACCATATACCGCGCGTTATCTACTCTAAGTTTATTTTAGTAAACATGCACGTTATGCGCATGCTACTGCCCGATTTGAGCATTTTGTTTATCATGTGAGAAAAGGTAGTGATCTTTTGAAGTTGGAAGATGTGAACAAGTTTTTTGTGACAATCCCAATGTTTTTTATTATATAAGAAATGAGATTATATTTTTATTCTTCAATTTTTTTCTTGAGAAATAAGATTATTACTCCCACTCTTCTAATTAAAAGTAGACAAAACTTCTATTTTTACATTTTTTTAGGTATTAATTAGATATGATAAATTAATAAATTATGTAAATACAAAATCATCCACTTCTGGTATTGATTCTCCAAGAGTTCCAAATTTATTAGGAGTAAATACAATTTCCTGCCTTTGAAGAATACTCACTGGGTGTAACAACATCGACTTAAGTTGGGCTACTATAGCATCGTAGACCCTTTCACAAGGATCTACTGGACTATACATTACATAACTCAAAGACATACTTGATTGACAAAGTCAAACTATATAATAATAATACTCGACATTAACAAAGTAACACCAACTCTCAAGTAATTAGCATTGTTGCATCTCGTAATCTTTATATTGATTATGTGACTCTCCTACACTTGAATACATAAAATGTGCCATCTTCAAAGGGATTAGCAATAGAATTGCTAGTGCAAATACAAAGGAAATACATTTCATAATATGAAACCCAAGCCAAACATCAATAAAACACATACAAATGTAGGGATATTAATAAATCAAAAGGCCTGAAATCTCAAAGTGCCAGTTGACAAGTTTGCAAGCATTTCAATTCCTCGGGAAGTTCTTTTAATTAAAACCCTCTAGGATTATAACCACAATTCTCACTAAAATTCATAAGGGTTCTCGACCCAAATTCACGTTTTTTTCAGCGGGGTCTTTTTCATAAATAACATAAATACCATAAAGTCGTGATCTCCTGCCACGTGTCACCATATGTCTAAAGCCTACACGGATTGAACCATAGATAATATCACAATACAAATAAATACCATATTCATGATTCGGTGATCTCCTGCACCGAGTCACCAGAGATTTCACAAACCGACATGGATTGTACAAAACACCATTGTTGTGTTAAGATCCCAAAGTCGCTATCCATGAGTCCTCATAAGCTTCTTCCTACTTATACGAGTAAAACTAGCAAGTCATGCAACCATCCACAATTCTCAAAGTTGTTTCCAAAAACCATTTTAGGGTCTCGCCCATAACTAACTTTTTGACTAAAATCCATAAGGGTCCTCGACCCAATTTCACATTTTTCTCAACAAGGTCTTTGTCACAAGTAACACAAATACCATAAACTCGTGATCTCCTGCCCTATATCACCGTCGGTTTAAGCAAGCCTACACGAATTGAACCATAGACAATATCATAATAAAAATAAATGCCATATTCATGATGTGATGATCTCCTGCAATGAGGCGCCGTAGATTTCACAAACCGACATGGACTGTACAAAACATCACTGTTGTGTCACTTTCGGTCTAATCAAATAACACAAATACCATAAACTCGTGATCTCCTGCCATGTGTCACCGTCGGTCCAATCAAGCCTACACGGATTGAACCATAGACAGTATCATAATAAAAATAAATACCATATTCATGATCTGATGATCCCCTGCAATGAGGCACCGTAGATTTCACAAACCGACATGGACTGTACAAAACATCATTGTTGTGTTACGATCCCAAAATCGCTAGCCATGAGTCCTCATAAGCTTCTTCATACCTATCCGAGTAAAACTGGCAAGTCACGAAATCATCCACCTCCTGGTAGCCACTTAGGTCTGAAAGTTGAAGCACTACTAGCCGCACGAACTTGATAACCCTGCCTGAAGAGACCTCGGCAGCCTGAAATTCTATCAGCAACTCCACCAACGTGTAATCTCTATGATTCATGTTGTAGTTTAAGTAAAACTGCTCAAAGCTTCTACACAAGCTACCTACTATAATATCGACATGGTTTTCCGCATCGAACGAGTATATAAAGTTCTTTCAAATGAGAAATCAGTTTTTAAACATGATCCTTACTGGGGTCCCTTCAACTATTCGGGTCGTCATCAAGACCCTCATAGCATTCTGCCTTGCCATTCAATTTGGATGTCCAAACGTATCGTCGAGATCTTGCATCACTTACGGAGTTGTGGCTATGCTCTGCTGATGTTGTATATTTGTCAACGAAGGCAGAATATAATAGCAAGCTATCTTATCAAATTTCTTTCATTTGCGGTATCCAGCAACCTCATCAGGCGTATATTCCACATCTGGAGCCAATAGCCACTCCTCAGTTAAAGAGCGAGGACAATATTTAAGTTTCTTTTCCAATCAGCAAAATTAATTCCATCAAATACATTTTCTTTGAGAATAAATTCCATCAAATATATTTTCTTTGAGAATAATTAACATATAGTGGATTGAAAGACATATGAGAAAAAAATTAAAAACACTCGTCACGTAATTTGAAGCAAAATATATTGAAAAATCTTAAAACACACTATATATGCTTTCAACCGACATCCCAAGAAACCATTTATGCGTGTCGCGATTGTCTGGGCGTTTACACAGTAGATTTTACGTCATTCATTTTTCAATCTAGTCAATATTCGTTTATGACAAGTAAAATTGGTGGTTGGTTCCTCTTGGCATGTACTAAATTAACATAGACTTCGGCGGGGGGCTTATTAATTAATTAATAAATCTAGGTGAACACCCATATTAGTGTGCAAGAATATGGCTCCTCCCAAATATGTTTTCATTACCTGGTCGACAGTGCTTTGTAGACTGATCGCACGCGAACAACTTGATGAAAATTGGAGTTCAATTCGATTAGTTATGTGAAGTGGCTGAAGCAGATTTATTTACTTGGGAGGGTTCGGACCTATGAAATTGCGGAAGTCGGACAACCATAGATGTACCTTCCTCTATTTTATAAGAAAATTACCATCCCTTGGAACCCCCCCCCCCCCCCCAGCTAAACATGATCAGCTCTATAGATGTGCGTTTTCGATTGAAAATTTTTGTTGGTATAATGCCTAGACTCTGTTAATTACCCGGACTGTCCCTTGAGTAGCTTATGGAGTTAACAGGCTGCGCATGCAATTAGGGCTATCGAACGGTTCGGTTCTGGTTAATCGAACCGAAATTTTCAGTTAATCGGAACCATAATTGCCCAAAAATGAGAATCGAAGACTGAACCATATAAAATTTCGGTTAACTGGAACCGGACCGATTATTTTCGGTTCCGGTTTGGTTAAACCGAAAAGATCATTTTTTTTTTCGAAAAAAGCTACTTGCACGTGTTCTTTAAAATTATAAAATATTTAATAAATATATAATATATTATTATAAATTTTTAACAAGATATAAAATATTTATTTAACAAAATTAGGGTTTTAAATTTTTAATTTATGAAAATTAAATAATAAAATATATAAATATAAAATATAAAAATAATATTTAATAAATATATTATAAAATCGGTTTCGGTTCTAAACCGTTCGGTTCCGGTTCTAACCGAAAACCGAAATATTTAAAACTATGGAACCGAAAACCGAACCGTTAACCGAAAATACGGTTAATCGGCTCGGTTCCGGTTCTAATCGAACATCGGGAACCATTTAGACACCCCTTTCCTACTATGGTTTGCTTGATGATGTTGTTATTCACTCTTTAGTGAAATATATTAAAAATATTCCTTGACCAAAAACTATAATAATATACTACAATAAAATACTCTCTCCGTCCCAGAACTTGAGTATTTTGACTTTATATGGTCAATAATTTTCAAGTTTGACTATAAATTAATCTCAAACTATAATGGTAAAATATTTAACAAAATTATATTATGAAACTTTAGATGGTGAAGTTTCATAATATAATTTTGTTAAATATTTTACCATTATATTTTGAGATTAATTCTTAGTCAAACTTAGAAATTATTGACTATATAAAGTTAAAATGTTCATGTAACCTGGGACGGAGTGAGTAATTAGTTTTTCACATGTGTATTGCATTTTAATTGTATGAAAATTAATATTTATTATTTTTTGTAATATCTACGTATTACATGAACTCTGTATTTATAAAAGATATGGAATTTAATTTGAATTTTACCATCACCACTACTCCCGATCTTCCTTCGTGGGTCGTAACCTTTTTATTTTTTTAATTAAAAAAGAACAAATCTCGAAGCCAATTTCTTTTTTTATAAAAACGTTTATTTATTTTTTTAAAGAAAATAAAATTACAGGATTTGAAAAAATTACAATACAGGGGAAAAACCAAAAAAAAAAAAAAATAGAAATGAAACGAAACAAATGCAGTGGTCCACACGTGTCAGTCACGCCAGGTCACTGTAGCACGTGCCGAAGCCTTTATAAAATGATAAAAAAACCACTCCCGGTGTTATTGGTGAAGAGGCAATTAAGCAAAAAGGTCTCCACTTCAATGGCTTAAGCCTTCCATGCTTTTTCCTTTTTCTTTCCCACCACCACTATATACCCATTTTCTCTCTCTCTTCTTTTTTTTTTTTTTTTTTTTCTCTTTCTTGGCAGACAAAAATTATTTATATAAATAGGTATATACATATATATTTATCCTCTGTAGGCGTTACATATGCCCATGATACAGCAAGACTCTCTGTTATTCCAAGTTGTCGCCAACATTAAAAACCAAAGTGGGCACTGAGAATACTCAGAAGAGATAAGAAACAAAATACATATTAAAAAGAAAGAAGTGGGAAGTGAGAGAGAGAGAGAGAATGGAGAGAGAGAATGAAGTAAGAGCATCAAGATTCAAGAGGATTTGTGTTTTTTGTGGGAGTAGCCAAGGCAAGAAGACTAGCTATCAAGATGCTGCTATTGAGCTGGGCAAAGTTCTGGTAAATACTACTCCCCTACATCTCTCTCTCTCTCTTTCTCTCTCTCTATCTCTGTCTCTCTCTCTCTCTCTCTGTTTCTTGTTCTTTCTTTTTTCTTATTTTTTTTTCAGGTGGGCTGTTGATAAATAAACGTGCAGATTATGAAACAGGGGTTATTCAAAACACAGTCTTTGGCTAGGGTTTTAAGAACAAATTGTTGAATATGGATGTCTCTGTTTTATATAGGTTGACTGATCGAATACTGATTCGATTCTGTTTATTCCCTTTCATATATATGTCTCATGCAAATGCTCTGTTTTTTCGATTCTGTTAAAGCAGGAATATTTGCATGTAGGATCCCCATTCCAACCCCCCCCCCCCCCCACACACACACACCCGCCCCACCCCCCTCCCTCTCTCTGGAAAAAAAAAAATCAAAGAACCAAATGCTTTATGAACATATATTTTGTTTTTTTGTTTTTTTTCTGTAAGGTTTTCACATCTCTGATGTCTCTTCTCATTTTTGTGCAATGAAAAACAATAAAAATAAAACCTTTTTTTTTTCCCTTCCTTAAATGGATAAGAACATAGTGTAATAATATTAATAATGCCATAAAAAAGGTACTCTTTCTTCACTGTAGTCTGTCTGTTTGTCTAGGATAGAAACTTTTTTTTTTTATCATTTATTTTTATATTTTTTTCTTCCAAAAAAAATAGAATTTTAAAACCCCATAATTTTTTTTTTTTTGAGTGAAGTAGTAATAGTAGTAATAATTACAAGTGTGGTTTTATTAAGGTTTCTAGGAACATTGATTTGGTGTATGGAGGAGGCAGCATAGGATTGATGGGTTTGGTTTCACAAGCTGTTCATGATGGCGGTCGCCATGTTCTTGGGTGAGTTTCTTTGACTAAATTAAATTAAATTAAATTAAAAAAAAATAAAGGAAACATGTGAGCTTTAATTAAATGATTAGTTGAGTTTAATCTTGTTTTTATGTTCATTTTTTTTTATATTATTGTTTTGTCATGGTTTCTCATTAGATATTGATTTTTTTATTTATATTTTGGCATGTTATTGTCCCCCATATGCAGGGTTATTCCCAAGACTCTCATGCCTCCAGAGGTAATTTAATTGGTTTTTAAAATTAAAGTCTTTCATTATTAGGCCTTTTTTTTCTACTATATAATAATATTTCCACAATTTGAGAACCCCACCACGAAATTATTACATTTTTTTATTTGATTCATGGTTTATTTAAATACTATATAATAAAATAAATCCTAGGCATATTGATTGTGAAACTTAGGGGGTGTTTGAAAGTTTATGTGATAATCTAGTTTATGGTTAAAAATTAAATTATTTAGATGCTATTTTGAGTATCTCTCGATAAAATAGTAGCTTATTGTTTACTATCTCCGTTCTCTTATAATTGCAACATTCGAATTTTAACGTTTGTCAATGCACAACTTTGATCTTTAATATCTTTAATTCTTTATTTTTAAAAATTACAAGAAGTTGATATTTCAAAAGTATATATCGATATGAATCTAACAAGATCTTACATGACTATATTTTTCTATATGTATAAATCACAAAAGACGATCAAAAGAAAGTACGTGAACAGTGTAATAGCCAACACGTTGCAATAATGAAGTAACGGAGGAAGTATAAACTAATTATAAGCTAGTTTATGGCGTTCTAGCGGAGCTTTTTAAATAAGCTCGAAAAATAAACAGACTTATAAGCTAGCTTATTTTTACCAAACATACCCTTAATGGATAGATTTTCTCGCGGTGAGACACGTCATTAAAACTAAATTTTTAAAATTTAAAAAGAGTTAAATGGAACTCTACAAACTAAGTAAAATACTGAATAAATAAATAAAAAAACTTAAAAAATGGAAATATATGAAGGAAAAAAACCCTAGAAAAATGCTCAAGAATATTACTTCTATTTTCTCTAATTCAATATTTTTATTTTTTACCCTGTCTTGGTAAAAAAAAAAAATTGATTTTTATTCTTACCCTGTCTTGATAAAAGAGTATATCTGACTCAACATGAAAAACGCTTGTTTCTTGTTCGGTCCTTTTAGGTTTCACCCCTCACCTTGCTCTGTTCTGCCTCTGCTCTGGGCATTATTTCTTGTATTTTTCTCTCTGTTGGCCTTTTCTGCAATTTCTTCTCTCTCTCTCTCTCTCTCTCTCTCTGTAAATATGCAACTTGCAGGTGTGCATTAAAATGCTTTTTTTTTTTTTTTTTTTTTTTTGGTTTCTCTTGCTGCCAAAATACCATCATTACTTACTTGACTGCAGAAGAAATACACATAACCCAATTCAGATAATGAATTTTTATTTGTGAGGTCGTCTGACGACAGACCAAGTGACCAACCCTGTATTCATTTATTTATTTATTTTATTTGCAGCTGACTGGAGAAACAGTGGGGGAGGTTAAAGCAGTTGCAGACATGCACCAAAGGAAAGCCGAGATGGCAAGGCATTCAGATGCTTTTATTGCCTTACCAGGTTCGTAAGAATTAGCTAAAACTACAGATGAACTTCTGTCTGATGCTTTTCATATTTGTCAGCCATGGCATGACAAGTATTTGCCACTTACTCACTCTCATTTTCTGGTCATATTCAGTGTTCCTGATGCCATTCTCTCTCCTGATTTCTGTGTCTGCAAAAAAAAAAAATTGCCAATTTGTCCTCTCGGACATTTAATCAATCAGGTTGTGCGCGTCCTCAAAAAAATATACTGTAGTCTCAGACGAGCTACTGCTCTGTAATTTTTGGTTCATTTTATTTTAAGGTAGGCCAACACCGAAACAAACGTGCCTGCCTAGCCGAACCAGGCGACGACTTCGCCCTTGTAATCGCCCTTTTTTCGGTAATTTTAAGTTAATTTAGCTAAAAAGACGAGATAGGACGATGATATAAGTCACCGTTGCATCCCATTCCCAATAATGAATATAATGCGAAATGGGGAAATTCACTTGTCGGACGCGTCTGACCATCAGACTCGCCGTACCCTCATTTCGGAAACATCACCTTTTCATCTCATGTCTGACCGTCAGACGTGTGTGATTATCAGACTCGGCATACTTTCATCTGCGTAAAGTAATACTTTCGATCCGTATGTATCACTTTTCAATGTCGCGTCTGACGGTCTGATACAAGTTTTCTGAAACTGTCTAAATTAATTTGAAGTAAATTAATTGTGACTGTACTACAGGTGGTTATGGAACTTTGGAGGAATTACTTGAAGTAATAACTTGGGCTCAACTCGGCATCCACGATAAGCCGGTATTGAGTTTCGTCGATCTTTGGCACGGAACTTGGCTAATCCTACTTTAAGTAAAATCTCATGGCATTGTACTGTGCAGGTAGGATTGCTGAATGTGGACGAGTACTACGACTCGTTGTTGTCATTTATCGACAAAGCCGTAGAGGAAGGATTCATAAGCCCCAATGCTCGCCACATCATTGTATCCGCACCAACTTCTAAGGAGCTCGTCAAGAAATTGGAGGTAGATTCGCCACGTAAAACAAAATTAAAGAATTAAAATTAATTTAAATAACGTGGCATTTTCGAAAAAGTTAGTGAGTTGGTTTTTGTTCTGCAGGAATACGTGCCTCGTCACGAGAGAGTTGCTTCGAAACTGAGCTGGGAGACGGAGCAGTTTGGTGGCTACACTCAGAAATACGATATGTCGAGGTGATGGGTGTGAGAGGGGGGAATTCGCTGCGTAGAAATTAGTTTTTTTTTTTTTTTTTTTTTTGTCACGACGGAAAATCTTTTGTATATTATCTGGGAGTAGGCCTTCTTATTGTCTTCGTAAATGCATTTATTTAAATTCCTCCACCGCTAATGCAAATATCGACTATTTTTTGTTCGATTATGTCGCACAATATATACTAAATGGTTTAATATTTTATAGGAATTGTATGAAATTAAACAAGATTGTGATCATTTCTAATTTAATTTTTCCCAATTATGGCAAAAAAAAAAAAACTGTTCATCTAAAATATAATCATAGTGTTGAAGAATGAGGGGCAAATTATGTCCCTACATTTTCCCTGCCTAAAAAAAAAAGGGGGGGGGGGGGGTGGGGGGGGCAGGACAATGAGAGTGGTCAGGTCAGCAGTGCTAGTTGGTTAGTGGTTCCTGCACAGCAGGAATTGACCAGCTGTATCACAATCAAGAAACAAGGGGAGGCCATTAGTGTTGAAAAAAAAACATGTTTGGTTTGTAACATAAATCATATTTACACGTGGATGATATTGATATTCACTCAATTCCACTTAAATAGAGGACAGTTCAATTAAAATACTATTTTTATTTAATTTAATTATTTTAACGAAGGTATAATTTGTTGTAAGCTATATTTTTTCAATCGACTAATGATGTAATTTGTATAACGAAAATTTTTAATTTTAAAGAATGACATAAATTTCAATTAGAAATTCAGATTTTATTTTGAAATTGCCGTTTTCAAGTGAGAAAAAATCATGTTTTACGGAGAAAGTATGATTCTGGTGATGGAACGTAATTATCATCCGAGCACACATGTGCCAAACTCTGGGACGCAACACATGTTGCGCTTGGCGTGTCGTGTTAGGATGATAATTCCGTCGCACCACTCGAAACATAATTATTTGAGTGATGGAAGGAAAAGCCAAGACATGTAATGAGAATGTAGGGAAAGATTTGCCTCTCATTGAGTAGGGTAGGTTGTTGATATCAAATGCGTGGAGTTTGGAATAAAGTATTCTTGGTTTTTTAAGTGTACAAAATAAAATGGCCATTAGGGTTAGGCGTGATTAACAAAAAAAAGCAAAAGATACATTAAAAAAATAATTCAAAGAACAAAAATCGTGAAACCGGAAAGACAAACTGATTTACGGTGAAAAACAAAAGCACGACAAAATGGGTTTCGATTCAATATATAAATAAAATCGAATCAAAACAAAATCGAACCGACTTTTATATGCCGAAAAGACAATAAATATAAAATAGTGTTTGTGTTCAATTATGATGCAGGAAAACACAAATGAGGCTGATTTAAATATCAGATTTTTATTACATATGTATGAATGTTTTGAAGTCAATTAAAATTGAAATAGGCCTATTTGTTGGATATTTTTGTTGGCTATTATGTTGGAAAGCTAGAGATCGAACCGACATGCACACCCCTAATCCTAATGGCCATTCTTCTTTTTGCAATTTATTTATCAGCTGTCTTTTGAAAAAAAAAATAGATTTCAAAGCCATTTTTATATTATTACCACGATACATTTCTAGTACGGGGGAAATTATTTTAGGATTCCGAAAATGATTTATAGGATCCCAAAATGATTTCTAGATCCGAGATATAAATTCTCCGATTGGAGAAGTATATTGGGTCCAGAAATATATTTTTCAAATTTTAGAAATATATCCCGTGATATATGGTATTGAAGCCAGAACCTCTCTCAGTACGGTATGGTTCGGGTGTGGTCAAGTTCTGCCGGGTTCGATGAGGGCGGGGAGTGAAGGCCGGTGCTAAGAGGGCACGGTCAAAGTGCAGCTCCCGACAAGGCTTCTAGGCGGAGCACATAAACCGATTCTATGCCGGAATGAGAGGTGGTCCTAGGTTTGTGAGATTAGATAGTCCGGGATGTGGACACACTTGTATTGCGCATTATTGGTAGCTCCACCTGCGCGGGGTTGGAAAAATGACCGGGTGTAAGAGCCTGTATAATCGTGGGCCATTGTGGGGATGTCGTTCAACCGAGTTACCAACGCCAGGAAGCGCGTAGTGTGAAGGTTGATGTCGATCGGTGATGTGGTGTGCGTGTAGCACTGCGGGCTAGCGCAAGGGGCGCAATGAGGAGCTTGTCCATCGGGGGATGGTACCGTAAGTGAATGGCCACGATCGTTTTGTGTGTGTGCGGCAATACAGTGTGCGGAAAGAAACATTCTTCCTCAGCACGAGGACGTACTGAGATGTGGGTGGGGAGAATGTCACGACCCGATATGTCGTGATCGTGTTGACCGACCAAATGAGGCGTGCCTTCTGATTAGCTTGCCACGAGTGGGGTAAAGGGGGCGACATTAGCGTTAAGGCGTTGTTTGCCCGGATGCATCGGTCTGGCCGAGTCAGACATGCCGATCCGGTTTAGTCCGGAGAGTTTGTTGCTCGTCGAGGACTTGACTATGAAGGGGACCGTTACGGGTAGGGTACAACTCAAAATTATATTATAAGTAAATAATTTTAGAATATTATTATAAACTAGTTTAAATCTTTTAAGAAAATTGAGTGTTTACAAAAACTGCCAACATTTCATAGATCTTTACACCTACCTTAAATGAAAATTTTCCAGATTTCAAAATAATTTTGAGAATGTTATAAAATAATAACATAATTCTGTGGTTATTTTGTTAATTTTGGAAGTACCTTAAAGATAAAAATTGAAGCACCATATAAGCCGAGTGAGATACTCTCTCTATTATTTTGGACGAAAATGAATTTTGTGCAACGTTTTTTATAATACAAAGTAAATTCCTTGCAATTTATAAAACATAAAGGGATTCCGTATAATTTTAACTAAACAAGACGATTTTTTTTTATGTATTTTACCCCGACACAAGTTGGATCAACTTTTTGACATGAATTTCTGAGTGCAAATCATCACTACGTGGAGCTACAACTGCCATAACACCCAACACACCTAACTTCCTAAACCCTAGCTATATGAACCCACCAAGAAGTCTAGGGACAAGACAACCGTTGATCTTGTGAGATGATATGTCATGATCAAGACAACACCGGGGATGAACCAAAGTGAGAGGTCAGATGTTATGGGGGTTAAGACAGCCATGCATGCATGCATGCATGCCCCATGTGCCTTGAATAGTTCATGACAAAATGATAAGTAGCAGCTAGTTTATATATACATGGTCCCGAAAGGCATATTTCAGTTTTTATTTGGACATGGGCAGATGGATGGATGGATGGATGCAGTACCAAATTAGCATTCATAGGTCATGAATCTTACAGCCACGATCTTGTGGAGGTGCGTACCTGGTAAACTTTCGTGTTCGATGTAATAACTTACGGACCATGCTAGTAAGGTGAAACAGACTAGATAAGCATTTTGAGATAATTAGTACAGAGGTTAAAAATTCAAACTGGAGAACGTATAGGCATCCAAGAACCCATAATACTACTCTACTAGGCTAATCGATGAGCAGTCACATATGCCATGATTTATGTATGGGACGGGCCAAGATAAGAAGGAATATGTAGGTGTTCGTAGGCGGAATAAACAGATATTAACTCAAATAAAAATATAATTTATTTAAATAAAAAAAATGCAAATACTAAATTATCAGATAAAAGTTGAGTTTACTTTTATAAATTTTATATCGTTTCTCTACACGGGTTTTAATATCGCACTTATTGTACTTTCATTTTTATTTTTGGATAAAATTCCTAAATATGATATATATATTAGAAAAAAAAAGGGCAAGTTAGCCGACTTTTGGTTCCGCCTACGAGCCTGACCAATGAATAACAGCTTCTTGAATCCGAATGAAACATTTGTTCCCTAGTTACTAAGATAAGAAGGAATATGTAGGTGTTCGCAGGCGGAATAAACAAATATTAACTCAAAAACATTAATAAAAAAATAATTTATTTAAATAAAACAAATGCAAATACTAAATTATCAGATCAAATTTAAGTTTACTTTTATAAATTTTAGGGTTTATCTCATCGGGTTTTAGTCTCATTTATTTTACCCTCATTTTTATTTTGGATAAAATTCCTAAATATTATATATATAGCCCGGCCTAGCCGACTTTTGGCTCCGCCGACGAGCCTCACCAATGAAATTACAGCTTCTTGAATCTGAACGAAACATTTGTTCCCTAGTCACTGATTAGTAATTACATAATTTGTAGTAGAATTTCGTCGACACAATCATTTGATATTTGAATTTCAATTTCAATTTTGCTTGCATGATCAAAATTGAAAAGGAGGTGATGATAAGGAAAATGCCATAATTGTCTTCCCATAATAGGTTCTTTCTTTTCTTTAACAATTCTCAACTTATTCTTGCATAAAACATATTATCCAGGCAGACTAGGAATAATCATATTGTCCAGGCAGACTAAGAATACTAAACCATACCAAAAAAAAAAAAAACAGAGAGAGAGAGAGAGAGAGACAGAGACAGAGAGAGAGAGAGAGAGAGAGAGAGAGAGAGAATGTTGAGAGACTTTAACCAGATATTGAAAAGCATCCATCTCTAGCATCCAAACTCGTCATTTTCGCGATTCGCGTCGCTCTTCCGCTTCAAATTCTTGTCGGACTTTGAACTCGCCTGATTCGATTTCCTCCTGCAGAATATATTCCAACTTCTCTTGGTCTTAACAATTTTCTGAAACTCCTCCTTCATGCCCTGACACTCCTTTTCCAACTCACAAACTCGTTCCCGCATGTCATCTATGCTGGTAACTCTATCACGTGAGACGTCACGTGGATTGGCGCCTTTGGTGAGGCCAGGAACGGAATTTGGATTTTGAGAGCTATCTAGGTTGTCCGAAACAAAGAGCCAGCTAGAGATAGACGTGCGGAGACGTAGCTGCTCGAAAAACAAGACTTGGACGATGACTCTGAGAGGCAGCCTCTCGTTTTGGGCGGCATGTGTGCTCGCCTCTAACGAAAGCTTTTGGAAATTCATCAGCCGACAGATTTGCTCTCGCTCGGAGTCTGTGAGCCATGGATGTGCCTGCAATGATAAATTCGTGTTAGGGGCGTTTTGCAAATACTTCAAAAAAAGCGAAGAAAGAAAAAAACAGCTATTAGCTTTTTGCATAATTCAAAAAACATAGCAACAAGATTATGGTACAACACTAGAGAGCATCGAAACTTTTTACCTTAAGATATATATCGATGGCACGATAAATCCCATCTGAAAGTGGCCTCGCATAATCCGGAACCGCGGCAGCAAGCGACTGAAACTTGGGAAACTTGAGATTAACATCCGGTGCCACCTCAGCAAGATACGCATCCACCAAATTAGCTACCATGGTCAATGAAGTCAATGAATGCGGCCCCTCGACCAGCTGACTCTCCTCCACAATGCAAGGAGAGGCAGCAGTCGAAGCCTGCTCGACCGACATGAAATGATCCAAAATCCTCTGAAAACAGTCGATATCATACAATGTCTCCACGGAATACCCCGTATTCGGCACCAACAGATCCTCCAACGACGTTTGGTCCAATTCCAATCCTACCCTTCTCTCCAAATTCTCGCGGCATGACGCACTAGCCTGCAGAACCATAGCTGTTCGTAACAACCTAAGCAGAAACCTCGTATGTATCACGCCTTTCTGGTACGGTAACAAATCCACTATTTCTTCTAGAAGCGCGCTTTGGTCCGACTCGGAAGGTATCGAAATCGTCGATCCCGAGTTCAAATTCTTAAAGCTCGACTGCCGGTTCATCTGCGGTATGTACTTCTTCGCATAAAATACTAAGGCCCCGGCAATACTCTCAGCCCTCATACCACTTTCTTCGACCGCTTTAATCAAACGTTTGTAAAGCGGCAAACTTAAGAACGAGACATCCTCATACCACCAGTCATCATTCACGTGTTGAGCAGGCTTGGTAGTCGCCGTCGTACAAATCCCGTTCCAAAACGCGGTTCCGCCTGCGGTCCGCGGCGCAGTTTGTTCGTTACAACCCGAGACAGGCCAATTGAACAACGTGGGATCGGCGCATGCTTTCATGGCGAGCGAGTTAATGCATCTCGAGATGATGTGAAGGTCCTCGGCATACTGCAAGACTTCTTCGCATGTTTCGAGTGCTTTAATCGTGTCCGTCCAATTTCCGAAGACTTCGTCGAGAAAGGACTCGGTTTGCGTTATAAGGTTTCCTTCGCCGTAGTCTTCGTTCATCTGGAGGTACTCGGCCGCGCATCTCAGACAAACAATGTTCATTGAAGTTAGCTCGATTTTGACGCCGTAACAGAATTTGGCGACTAGCTCGAAAGCTTTCGCCCCGCCTGGAAGTTGGTTGAGTTGTAGAACACTAGTGGATCCGTTTGGAGTGGTGCTTTCTCCGATGAGCTTTTCGAGAAATCCACTTCTTGATAGCAGAGGAAACTGTAACATGTGGTGTGAGTGTTGGAATATGAGAAAACTTTTGCTTGTAAATAAGTAATTTGTTATAAGCAAAAACTATAATTAGTTGAGGATCACAATCTTATTCAAATATAAATTAAAATTTAAATAAATTCTAGAGAATATATATTGATGTTTTAGTACTTAAACTATGTGACTTTGCTGGTTTGCTACTTCACTGTTGCGATTGTCCAATTCAATACTCAAACTTCACATTAAATTTCTACTTATTCACTGAAACGACAAAACAGAAATTAAAATAATGATTAAGATTATTATTATTTTACCAGCAAGTTACTTTAATTAAATAATTCAATTTAAAAGATAAATAAGTAAATTAATTAAATTAAAGTAGTAAATTCTTAGTTATGTGAAACAACAATTAATATTAAAGGTTTACAATTCGAGTACAACATTTGATTAATTATTATTATATTTATACAAAGTAGTTTAATTTTCTTATTTATTATCTTAATTTTATTTTTAAGTTTTTAATTATCATTCTAGTTTTTACAGTTACTTTATTTCAATTAATGAATTCTAGAATACTTGTTTTGATTCACTACTTTAGTTTATTAATGTTACTTTTGCCTGAAATTCATTTTACTTCTTAATATTTTAATATTATATTTTAGTAAATTATTTTAATTTTCAGTTTTTACTTAATTATATTTATAAAAAATTGAAATTCTAATTATTATTTTTATCCAAGGTTTTTTGTACCCTTAAGTGAAAAATAGGGACCAATTTTCAGTTTTTACTTAATTTTATTTATAAAAAATTGAAATTCTAATTATTATTTTTATCCAAGGTTTTTCTGTACCCTTAAGTGAAAAATAGGGACCAATTTTCAGTTTTTACTTAATTTTATTTATAAAAAATTGAAATTCTAATTATTATTTTTATCCAAGGTTTTTCTGTACCCTTAAGTGAAAAATAGGGACCCATATATATAAAAAAAAATGAGGAAGTCAAATGACTTGATTAATAGCAGTGAGCTTTCAAACTAGCAAAGTATCTATAGTTCAGGTATGAAAAAATTAATACCTCAGTGGAAAGGGAAAAAAAGGTTTTTTAAGGCACCTACAGATGCATAAGTTTGCTTTTTTAGAAATACTGAAATACCCATTATCATTATTTATTGCAACTTAATCTCAATTATATTGAGTTCGATGACATGAAAATTATAGTGTAAATAATTATAAAAAAAAACAGTTATCACTATGAATTCATGGAAAAAAAAAGGTAAGGAAGTTTCAAGCCGAATGTCCTACATGTAGTAACAATTATATGAAGGAGAAATTGGATGAAATTACAAAAATGGTCATCATCGTCACCGAGATTTTCCCAGTTATATACAAAAATCAAGAAACATCAATGAGAAGATACTTGTTAAAGTCTGTGTCCCATTACATGATTCCTAATGTAATAATTAACATAAAATCAAATTTATTTAGTGATTGCATGATACAGTTGCAAAAGTCGATAGGCTGGAGAGAGAGAGAGAGAGAGAGGGAGGGAGGGAGGGAGGGAGAGTAAACTTCCAAACCTTGTGAAGATGAAAGGACATCTCTCCAATCTCAATTGTGACGTCACTCTGGAGACCAGATGTGCAATGCCTGCGAAGAAGGCTGAATTGTCAAAACAAAAATCGAGATGGGGGGAAAGGATTATCTAAGAGAAAGACAGAAAAAAAAAAACAGAGATATTCTCTGTGTACTGTGCTTACCATGCTTGGCCTTCCCTGTGAAATGCTTCAGATTTCGAGCCAATCTTCATGTAAGCCATTCACGATATTAACTGCTTCCTCTTTTCTTTTTACCTCGATTTTATAATAAAAGTCCGAGGGTGTATAAGTAATAAGTGAGGAAATGGGAGAAGGGTTTTAACAGTAGTTTGTTCTGTTGTTGAATGATTCTTTCCATGGCAGTGTGTGTGTGTGTGTGTGTGTGTGTGTGTGTGTCCGGGTCTAGTGGAGGAATAGAAGAACGGAAAATATATTGCAGACCTGCAGTTATCCAACTGTCACCCCTCTCCTTCGCTTTCTCCCCCTTTCTGATTCAGTCTATTTTTGTTTGTTTAACGCCGCGTTTGGATCATACGAAATTGGATTTTTACCATTCCTCAAAATATCCCTCCGCAATTCTCTGACTATACCCTTAAAACCCTCCCTCCCCCAAAACCTGCCCCTTCCAATTTCAATCACCTACAACAATGAACAGCGGCGTGAGGATTCCTCCTTCAACTCCACCACCGCCACCCCTAACTTCTACAAACCTTCTCCTTCAATCCCTCATGTTGCCAACTTCCAATCGCTGCCGCCCTTGTTGGCCGGAAATCTGATTCCGATATGCCCCTCAGTCTCTCCGAATCTGATTCCGATTCCACAAAACGATTATTCGTCTTCCTCTTTCCAAAACTCAGCTCGCCAAGGGAGAAGCAAAGCTCGAGAAGGGAATCGACAATTCGTCGGTGGGGATATCGAAAAACATGAAACCTAATTCCGGTCAGGCGATTACGACCGGGAAGCACCATATCTGCTTGGGGTTTCAGGAGAAAACAGTGTCTGATTATCGAGTCTGTGAATGGCATGGGCATATTATGTTGTTGGATGAGGATGACTTGGGTATGCGCCGGAGTATATCCCCGGGCAGTGGCGGAGGGCAGAAGGCGTGGAGGCGAATGAATTTTATTAATGTTAATATAGTAGTATATTTTTAAATTAATTAGTTTGTAAATGATTTAATTAAACACGAGTAATGAAAAAAGTAATATTCAATATTTTAAGAAAAATTCTACGATAATGCTATAATTATTTAAAATAAATAATAAAAGGTGAATTATTCACAATAAAAATAGAAATTTATTTGATGTTCTTTCCAACAAATATTTTCAAGAAGAAAACAAATTGTCATTAAAATAAATATATTAATCGGATTATCATACTACCGCATAAACGTGATCATTTTAAGTTAAAACAGATTTTAAATTAAAAAAATATGCTAACTACATTTTGTAAAATATGTTCTCAGACGAACGAAAAGTAGGGTCCATATTTCAACTTTATGCTAGAAACAAATAATATTCCTTTGAAAATATGATAACTATATTTTAAAACAGATTTTAAACTCCATTTGGAGAAGAAATATTTTTCGTTTCTACCATAAATTAGAGTATACTCAGAACTCCGGCGAACTTTCAAATGTTAAAAACTGGGCACAAAAAGTAAGAAGGAAATATGATGCAATATGTAATATACTTGTGTTTCGTTCTATGTTATGGTATGAAAGAAAATACATAAGACCCCATTTTATAGGATCCACAAACCACTCCATCATGTAGGGAATAATGGCAGATTAAAGTGCCATTAATTCTCTTTAATCCTTCAGTTGAAATGTTATCTCCATAAATAGTCTCATTTAATTCGGACGTAATATTATGGAGTGTGAAGAGTCCTATTCCAGAAACTGAGTTCTCAACATGACTCATTTCAGCCGGGTCCAAATGTCAGTTGGGTTTTCAGCCTCCAAAATTCAGCTGGTTTTTCAACCACCAAAAGTCAGCTGGGTTTTCATCCAAAAAAAAAATATTCAACTGGTTTCGAACCTCCAAAACTCAGATGGGTTTTCAACCTCCAAAAAATCAGCTGTGTTTTCGACCACAAAAAACCAGCTGGGTTTTCAACCTTGTCTGATTGCAGCTGGGTTTCCAACCTTCAAAAATCACCTGACGTTGGACTTGGCCGCAAAAATTAATATAGTTACAACTCAAGCTCCCAAGGCCTAAATCGCCCAAATCCAGCCCAAAGTCCAATCCAAAATCCAATTGCGAAGAACCAAGCCCAAGCCGGCGCCCACGCCCAAGCTCGTGCCCGAGCCCGAGCCGAGCCGAGTGTTGTGCGGCGATTTATACGCCTCGACGGCGATGGGCATAAGGGCCGAGCGACCAAGCCAGCATCAAATAATCCAAGGCAGACTTGCCAAGCGAAGAGTCCAGACCGAGATCAGGTACCGAGCGATCGACGTCCAGGGCGATCGCTTGGCACCTAGCGATCGACTCCGGTGCCTGACTAAAGACGACCGCCTCATGCCACGTGGAAAGCCAGCATCCGTCAAGCCTACGAAGACCGAATCTCGGGATGAAGGCCCACATGCAGATCCGCAAAAGGCGCCGCAAGATAAGGCCCTTTGACCCTAGCCTGTCACCAGTTGTCAGTGACAAGGATAGCCTCACCTACCGACAGACCCGCCGAAAGGTCCTAGGTGGGACCTCCCAAGACAGCGACATAGGATGCGTGTTGTCTTCTCATTGGGTCGCACATCCGGCTGCCAGCAGCTGCTGCGGACTTTAAGGAGACCAACCCATGTGCTAAAGACGATCGCCCGCTTATTATAATACAGGAAAGGCGATCGCCCAACTACCTCCACTCCTATAAATAGGAAACCTCCAGCAACTGGAAAAAGGTTCAGAAACTGTTGAATCCTACAGCTAAAGACACAGCACTCCATCGTTGTTACAAGAACTCACAGAGTATCAACTCTGGTTCTACCGGCAATCATCAGCACTCAAAGATCTAGATAACTAGGGTCTTTACACTCATTGTAATTGTACTCTAACATTAATATTTGTACTCCCAAGTATTCGTATTAATAATATCTCGCGAGAGCATTCAAGCCCGGGACTAACAATCCCGACAAATCTTGTGTTATTTACATTCCCTCGGACGTGCTCTCGCATTTTGTTTGTTACTCACCCATTCCAGCAAACTCTTCCGAATAATATTTTGGGTAACAACAATTGGCGCTAGAAGAAAGGGCACCTTTACCCTCATTTTCATTCTGACCGTTTCGAAGAACACTCACTATTCTCCGGAGCATATACTTGAAGAAACACTCATTGTTCTTCAAATAAAAACCGTCAGAATAATAACGTATGCCACCACTTCGAAGAGATCCACTCTCCGATCCGCCGGACGTCTTATTCCGGCCTGAGCCGAGTCGCAACCTACGACGGAGGGTAGCCGCGGCGATGCGAGACTCTCAATCCCGCCCCCGAGGGACGGCCCCAGCCTCTCACTCGATTAGTTCCAAACCGTGGAACAGATCGAGGAGGTCGTTGCCATCCTAAGGGAGCGACGGAGAGCATGCGAAGCGCCCGCTATAACCCCCTCGGACATCCGCCGCGCGGGCAAACGGAAGCTCAAGGGTTTACTTATCGAGCGATCGACAGAAAAGCCCGATTCACGAGAAAAGGCGCTCGCGAGGCGGGACGGTTCCGTCTTCAGTCGCCTAGGAAGCGATCCATCGTGGCGACCGGGGCATTCTGTCCCCAACCACGAGATGACGGAGTCCGAATCTGTCACCAGGAGATCGGCATACCCAACTTCCAAACTAAAACAGGTCAGTCGTTTGGCTCCCATCCGCAGAAGAATCGAGCCCTGCGGCAAAGACATCATCTACAGTGGAGCCAGGGGATCAGTACTTAATCGCCTAGGCTCCCGCTCCGAGAGCCAAGCCGCGAGTGGCCAGGCCACTACGATGGCCGCTATGCAACGCCAGCTCGACGAGATGAAAGCGCTCATGGAAACTGGGGCAGGCGCCAGTAGAAAGATCACCGGACCAAGTGAGCCACTCGCGGTCCACATCGAGCTTGCCCCCGTGCAACCAAGGATCGCTCCTCCTCAAACACCTTTGTATGAGGGGAGATCGGACCCCGAGACCCACTTGAGCAAGTTCCGGATCTACATGACCGGATGTGGGCCGTCAGATGCGACCAGGTGCCGAATATTCCTGTTAACATTGGGCGATCTGGCCCATAGGTGGTACATTTCAGTGCCACCGCGATCAATCAATTCATTTGAGAAACTGGCAAACGCTTCACGTCATATTTCGCCGCCAAGGTCGCTCGGCCAGAAGGTCCCCACCGCATGATGAAGATCAGGCAGGGGGAAGACGAGTTCGATGCGGATTATATCGACCGGGTGGATGAAATAGTCCTCACCGGCGAGCCCATAAGTGACGAGCTTGCCCTCTACTCGGTCCTGGGGGGATTCTATGGTCATTCACCCATGTTTAGGCACCTCACGAAGGACATCCCCCCGACCTACACGATTTTATGTGCCAAGGCTGCCGATTTTCTGGCCAGGCAGGGGCTGCTCACCCTTCGCCGAGGCGAGGGGACGCCGTCTCCCATCCAAAAGACGGCAATCGCTAAGTCCAACAAGGCGGTCGCCAAGCCTCCCGGTGATTTCAAGGCCTTCGAGGATGTGGAAGCCCATCTCCTCCACAACTTCAACCGAACTCCGGCCCATATTTTTTACGCCATCAAGGGGCGCGAACCACTAAGCAAGCCAAAGGCGATAAGGGACAACGGTCATCTGGACCACAATAAATTTTGTGCTTACCACAAGAGTCCCGGTCACAGCACCAACCAATGTCGCGACCTCCCCAGACAACTCTGGAGATTGTTCGAGGAGGGCAAGCTGGATAGTTTAATAGCTTAGCCGGATCCCCATAAATCTCCCAAACCGGTCGCCAGAGTCGAACGCGATAGGCCGGAAGACTTATACGAGTCGACCCTCCGATCAACCTCGGCGGCCAGATCTATATGCTTCAATCAAGAGGTGGGAACTTCAGAAGTCTTTCCCCGATTCCCACCACGCCAAACCAAAGGCTATTGCCTGAGCAACGCCTCGAAAAAGAGGATGACTCGCTCGCCCTCAAAAGTTCGTCATCTAACATGATGGATCTAGGCAAGCGATCGCCTCCCACAGCACAACGTATACCGTCGAGGATCGCCATCTAACATGACGATCCGAGGTAGAAGAGTGCCGCCATGGTCGCGGAGGTCGATGAAACCGATGATCCGTCCATGCAAGGTTCCTTCGGGCAGAGATCGCTCGCCCTTCGTTTAAATACGAGGCGGGCGTAGCTGAAGGACCCTCCAAAACAAATCAGAGGATGACTCGCTCGCCCTCTAATGTTCGTCATCAACATGAAGGACCTAGGCAAGCGATCGCCTCCCCTTGCACAATGTATACCGTCGAGGATCGCCATCTAACATGACGGTCCGAGGTAGAAAAGTGCCGACATGGTTGTGGAGGTCGATGGAACCGATCTCTACGACCATGCAAGGTTCCTTTGGGCAGAGATCGCTCGCCCTTCGTTTAAATACGAGGCGGGCGTAGCTAAAGGGCCCTCCAAAACAGATCTGTGGACACGCTCGCCCGCCCTCAAAGGACCATCATCTAACATGGTGGATCCGAACAATGCGACGCGTCCCTCCCCCCGTCACAACGTATACCGTCGAGGATCGCCATCTGACATGACGATCCGAGGTAGAAAAGTGCTAACAAGTAACAAGCCGCGGTCGTGGAGTCGATTAATCCGACGACGCCCCGTGCAAGGACTCCTCCAGGCTGAGATCGCTCGCCCTTCGTTTAAATACGAGACGGGCGTAGCCTACGGAGGACCCTCATAATTAAGTGAGTCGCGAGAAGTTGGCTATCATACGGAATGTCGCTCGCGCACAAGACATGGTCACGGATGTCGGTTCCATCGAACTCCACGATTGTGCACGGTTCCTCTAGGCCGGGATGGTCGGCCTTCCTCGACGAATCTGCAAAATTGAAGACCGCTCGCTAAACGATTTATTTTTGTTCCCTTACTTTCACTAAGTAAACAAAAACAAGGGGGAAGAGCGGAGCTATATATACCACGATCGTCTTTACTCAAATACACGTACGACGATCGGCATTGTTCAGATATATGTGCAACGGTCGACTTTGTTCTAAAGTTACCAGTATGAGTTTATCAATTCACTTGGAGCTGTACGCACGACGATCGTTCCTCAAACACTGGTACAAAATCATACAGGTAAGAAATCAGAAGCAAACATATTATCCCATTTCATTCGAAATATTTGTACAAGCACGGTCGCCCTAAGGCAAAATACAACGAAAGCTATAAAATAATTACAAGTCAAAAAGCAGAAAAGCTCAGGGATCGACGCTCGCTCCATCGCCAGCAGCAAGCTCTGCACATCCATCCTCCGGGGCACCCGAATGAACAAGGTTGTCCGGCAACGGGTACCAGCTCAAATCTATCCCATGATCTGCGGAAAGGTCGAGGATCGGCACGGTGAAGTCTGGCTTCAGAGGGTGCTCGAGCGCATAAGCTTTAAAATTTTCAGCCAAAGGGCCGACCTCGAGCCCTCCCTTCTTAGCGGCGCGGATCGCGTCAGCATAAGCCATATAGTAGGCAAATTCGCTGACATACTCCACCTTAAGGAAGGGATCAGCCTCAGTCACCTTCATCTTTCCCTCAGCTCCACAACCGTTTGGCTCACGCCCTCGAGCTCGGCAGCTTTGGCGGCCACCTCTTCCTTCGAGGACGCCAGCTCGCTGGTCAGTCGGGCGATGGTCACTTTCAGTTGGTCGGCCTCCTTCTGCGTGGCCGCGTGCGACCTGCGGGCTTACATCATCTGGTCCCGCATCCGATCAGTCTCCGCCCGTGCCCTGTCAAGATCCTGCCTCGCCTGCTTAGCCGCCTCCACGGAGCTCTTCTCCAGGGCCGCGAGCCTATCGGCAAACTCAATATTTTGTTTCCGTACGGCTTCAAGGTCCGCATGGATACGAGCGGTGGACGACCGCCCCTCATAGTCCCTCGCGGCCTGAGCAGCCATCGTCATCGTCTGAAGGGCCAGTGCGAAAGTAGCCTGCATCACGTCAGCAGATCGCCGGTGCGCGATCGCATCCAGATCAGTCGTCCAAGCCTTTGGCAGGGAGGCGGTAGCCCGAGCAACGTAAGAAGGGATATCGCTGACCGCGCGAGGAGCTTTGCTCGTCAGGAAGTCCAACACCATCGGCGAGCAGTTCGGGTCGGAGTGGCGGATCCTGCACAAATGGCAAAAGAGTTAATATGTTTCCTACACAAGTTTCATAACTCGGCAAAGCGATCAGGCTTACCTTTCGACCTTCTCTGGGTCACGGCCGAAGAACGGCCTGCCACGCGGAGTCTCGGCCTCAGCGGTCGCCATGGACTGAAGGAAAGCCGAAGATGGCATGGACCCCTCCACCAGAGGAATCGCGGAAAGCGGAGGCACAGAGATCGGCGGCTCGTCAGCAGCGGCAGGGGTCGAGGGCTCCACAGTCTTCCATTTCTTGCGGATGAGCCGAAGTTGCTCCTCCTCCCGAGGCTCCTGCTCTTCGACGACAGGCTCCTGGAGAGGTCTTGCCTCCGGGGTCGGTCGCAGCGGAGCAGCAGGAGCTCGGCTCACATTTTTCCCTTGACGAAGGCGGTTCATGACCCCCAGATTAGACATGGCAATCGCAGCAGGGGGCTCTGGGAAACAAGGAAAGCGAATTTCTGCAAAATAAAGCAATTGACAAAGTTAGTAATCTTCCTTAGTCAAGACGATCGACATGTCAAAGAAGATCGTGAAAGTTCGTACATGGAACCTTTAGATGGCGAGGGTAGCGAAATAGCTGAGCAGCCAACCAACAGGCTTCGTTGTTGATTCGGCGTGCGTTTATATGGTCGTCAGGAAGACTCCGTATCTTCGCCCAGACGATCGCGAAATCAAAAGCGAGGTCACCTGCCGCCGGAACAATGACACCTGCAAAAAGAAGGCCAAAATCAGATCAGTTCAGAATGTATCCGAACAAAGGGAGAGTCTAAATCCTTACTCGAACTCCTCTCCCGAAAGCCGGTGGGAATATCCAACTCGTCGGTTAGGTTGTTGCTCGCTACCGACTTCCACGCACCGCCGGCCCAAAACCACTTCGACGGATCGCCCCTTACTTTGTTCGGGACCCCAAGAATCACCCGGCCTGAGCGACCTTGGATGTGGTAGCCGCCGACAAAGCTTTTTTGAACCGTCAATTTAAAGAGATGGTTCATCTCCAACGGCGAAGGAAGATGATACAACCGATGGCCACCAAACAAAGTGAGGGTGCAGACGATCTGTAGCTAGGCGTTTGGCGTCAATTGAAGCGGCGCCACGTTCCAGGCGGTCAGCAGGTAGGAGACAGCAAACGGCAATGGGAATCGTAGTCCAGCCTCCATTATCGCCTCGTTGACGGCGACCATGCCCTCGGGAGGTTGATCGGCTCACTCGTTCTCGGCGGGCACGTGGAGGCAAACATCAGAAGAAACATGGAACCTCGCCCTCAACGGTCCAGATCCTTCCTGGTCGCCGAGCTCCCGATCTGGCCAAGGGTCCACGGAGAGCAGCGAGCAGCCCAGAACAACGTCCGCCTTACAGGTTCATAAGGATGGGCGATCTAGTATTCAGTAAAGTTAAATTTGGGGAGTGGGCCGGCCAATCTCTCCATGAATTCGGCAAAATCTGTGAAGGCTTTGCCAAACGCGCTGTTCCGCTACCAGTGCGCCTCCGCATCCATCTCCTCCTATTTCAGCGAACGGATCCGCTCCGCCTCCGCCGCATTGGCGGCGTCGGCTTCATTAAAAAGTTCTTTGACCTCCGCGGGCTCAATCCCGGTGCGGATGGCCTCGACGGCGGTGTCCACATGGAACTCCGCAGAAAGTTCATCCCGGGCAGTCGAAGCCCCAGCGGCGGAAGTACTACCCGCCTCATACACAATTGGTCTTCCTCCGGACATATTCAAAGAGAAAGGAGGGAGAAAAAGTTTTTGTTCTTACCTAAAGAATCCGAGTCGAATGACAATCGTCACAAGAAGCTTCAAGGGAATTTGGCTATGTCTTCTTCTCAGACGAAAATGCATAAGGTTTTTACCCTGTAAACCTAGTCCCTTTTATAGGCAAAGGCGGGGGCTTTTGGGCAAATAAATCAAATCTCGAGGGCCGAAGCGCAAAGGTCGGAAAAGTCAGCATTTAATGCCGCCCTCGAATCCCACGTGCGCATCGTTTCGAGGGCACGCCAAAGGACAGAGTCTGACAAACCGTCGGACTCCCGCAACAGGAGCACGACATGTGCCCCGGTGACGTTTCAAAACCGTTGTCACTTCCCGCTCTTCTCTGCGACTGAGTAAGTCGTCCAAATTCAAAATCAGTCCGTCCGAGAGACGATCGTCTGTTCCATAAAATGCTGAGTCACTCGTCTAAGTCAAGCGATCGCCAGTAGAACCACCTCACCCCGCGTCTTTGACATCGGAGCAAGCTGGGGGGCAATTGTTGTGCGGCGATTTATACGTCTCGGCGGCGATCAGCATAAGGGCCGAGCGACCAAGCCAGCATCAAATAATCCAAGACAGACTTGCCAAGCGAAGAGTCCAGACCGAGATAAGGTACCGAGCGATCGACGTCCAGGGCGATCGCCTCTTGGCACCTAGCGATCGACTCTGGTGCCCGACTAAAGACGACCGCCTCATGCCATGTGGAAAGCCAGCATCCGTCAAGCCTACGAAGACTGAATCTCGGGATGAAGGCCAACGTGCATATCCGCAAAAGGGCCGCAAGATAAGGCCCTTTGACTCCAGCCTGTCACCAGCTGTCAGTGACAAGGATAGCCTCACATACCGACAGACCCGCCGAAAGGTCCTGGGTTGGACCTCCCAAGAGAGAGATATAGGACGCGTGTTGTCTTCTCATTGGTTCGCACATCCGGCTGCCAGCAGTTGCTGCGGACTTTAAGGAGACCAACCCATGTGCTAAAGACGATCGCCCGCTTATTATAATACAGGAAAGGCGATCGCCCAACTACCTCCACTCCTATAAATAGGAAACCTCCAGCAACTGGAAAAAGGTTCAGAAACTGTTGAATCCTATAGCTAAAGACACAGCACTCCGTTATTGTTATAAAAACTCACAAAACATCAACTCTGGTTCTTCCGGCAATCATCAGCACTCAACTAGGTGTTGTTACCCAAAATATTATCCGGAGATGATATTGCTGGAATGGTCGAGTAACAAACAAATTGTGAGAGCACGTCCTTGGGGAAAGTAAATAACACAAGATTTGCCGGGGTTGTTAGTCCCGGGCTTGAATGCTCTCGCGAGATATTATTAATACGAATACTTGGAAGTACAAATATTAATGTTAGAGTACAATTACAATGAGTGTAAAGACCCTAATTATCTTAGTTATCGAGTGCTGAAGATTGCCGGAAGAACCAGAGATGATGCTCTGTGAGTTCTTGTAACAACAATGGAGTGCTGTGACGACTGTGAGAAATCGACGGTCTCTCACAGTATGTATTAGCTGAATGTCTGAGCTCCTGGACTTGTGAATCTCTTCGAATCTGATCTGTAGAGAGTTCTTGCCTCTGTCGACCGTCTTTTGGTTGAGAGGTACTGAGAGAGAAATCCTAGAATAGATTCAAAAGAGAAAGCCGAGAGGAGATAATTCTTCTGAAAGTTTCTGAACGTTTTTTGGAACCTCTTTCCAGTTGCTGGAGGTTCTCTATTTATAGGACTGGGAGTCGCTGGGCGATCGTCTTTGCTGTATTATAATAAGCGGGCGATCTTCTTTAGCACATGGGCTGGTCTCCCTGAAGTCCACAGAAGTTGCTGGTTGCCAGAAGTACGAACCAATGAGAGGCCAACAGGCGTCTATGTCGCTGTCTTGGGAGGCCCTACTTAGGACCTGTCGGCAGGTCTGTCGGTAGGTGAGGCCGTCCTTGTCACTGACAGCTGCTGATGGGCTGGAGCCAACGATCCATGTTCTGCGGCGCCTTTTGCGGATCTGCACATGGGTCCTTGCTTCGTGATCCAGTCTTTGTAGACTTTGACGGACGATGGCCTTGTTTGTGGCACAGGACGGTCATCCTTGGTCGGGCACCAGAGTCGATCGCCAGGTGCCAAAAGGCGATCGCCTTGGGATTCAATCGCTAGATACTCGAAGGTGGACTGTTACCTTCATTTTGATAAGTTCTCCGTAGCTCATTTGGTCGTGAACTCGGTCGCTCGGCCCTTATACCGATCGCCGTCGAGGCGTATAAATCGCCGCATAACAATTGCCCCCCAGCTCGCTCCGATGTTGGAGACGTGGGGTGAGGTGGTTCTGCTGGCGATCGCTTAACTTAGGCGAGTGTCTTAGCATTTTACGGAACTAACGATCGTCTTTGAACGGACTGTTTTGAAATTCGGGCGACCCGATCGGTCGCTGAAATGAGCGGGAAATGACAGTGGTAGTGGAAACGTCAACGGGGCACATGTCAGGTTCCTGTTGGGGGAGCCCGACGGTTTCATAGGGCCGTCTTTTGGCGTGCCTTCGAAACGACATAAATCGCGGGTTTCGAGGACAGCATTAAAAGCTGTCTTTCCGACGGTTGCACTTCGACCCTCGAGATTTTCCTTAATTGCACGGAAGCCCCCGCCTTCCCCTATAAAAAGGGGTGGGGTTACAAGGTTAAAACCTTATGTGTTTCTGCCCGAGGAGAAGACATAGTTGATTTCTGTTGAAGCTCTTCGTGACGATCGTCGTTCGACTCGGACCTTAGGTACGAACAAAAATTTCCTTCCCCCCTTTATTTGAATATGCCTGGAGGAAGATCAGATGAGTACGAATCGGGCAGCACTTCCGCTGCTGGGGCTTTGACCGCCCGGAATGAACCTTCTGCGGAATTTCACGTTGACATCGCCGTCGAAGCCATCCGTGCCGAGATTGAGCCCACGGAGATCGAGGAACTTTTTAATGAGGCCGACGCGGCCAAGATGGTGGGGGATGATCGGATCCGTTCGCTGAAACGGGATGGCACGATCGACAAAGCCTTCGCAAATTTCGCCGAATTCATGGAGAGATTGGCCGGACCTCTTCTCAAATTTAACTTCAATGAGTACTCGACCACCCACCCTTATGAACCTGTAAGGAGGACGTTGTTACGGGTTACCCGCCGCTCTCCATGGACCCTTGGACAGATTGGGAGCTCGGCGACCAGAAAGGATCTGGATCGTTGAAGGGCGAGGTTCCATGTTCCTTCCGATGTCAGCCTCCACGTGCCTGCTGAGAATGAGCGAGCCGATCAACCTCCATAGGGCATGGTCGTCGTCAACGAGGCGATAATGGAGGCTGGGCTGCGATTCCCGCTGCCGTTTGCTGTCTCCTATCTGTTGACTGCCTGGAACGTGGCGCCGCTACAGTTGACGCCGAACGCCTGGCTGCAAATCATTTGCACCTTCACTCTGTTTGGCGGCCACCGGTTATATCGTCTTCCTTCGCCGCTGGAGATGAACCATCTCTTTAAGTTGATGGCTCAAAAGGGCACGGTTGGTGGCTATCATATCCAAGGTCGCTCAGGCCGGGCTATTCTTGGAGTTTCGAATAAAGTGAGGGGCGACCCGTCAAAATGGCTCTGGGTCGGCGGTGCTTGGAGATCGGCGACGAGCGAAAATCTGTCCAACAAGTTGGATATTCCCACTGGCTTTCGGGAGAGGAGTCCGAGTAAGGATTTAGTCTCTCCCTTTGTTCGGACATTTTCTGAACTGATCTGATTTTGGTCTTCTTTTTGCAGCTGTCATTGTTCCGGCAGCGGGCGACCTTGCTTTCGACTTTGTGATCATCTGGGAAAAGATACGGAGTCTTCCTGATGACCATCTAGACGCCCGCCAAATTAACAACGAAGCCTGCTGGTTGGCATCTCGGCAGTTTCGCTACCCTCGGCATTTAAAGGTTCCAGGTACGACCTTTCGCGATCTGCTTTGATAGGCCGATCGACTCGATTAAGGAAGATTACTAATTTCGTCGCTTGTTTCCTTTTGCAGAAGTTCGTTTCCCTTGCTTCCCAGAGCGTCCTGCTGTGATTGCTATGTCGAATCCGGGGGTTATGAACTTCGCCAAGGGAAGAAGATGAGCCGAGCTCCTTCTGTTCCGCCGCGACCGACCCCGGAGGTTCGACCACTCCAGGAGCCTGCCGCCGAAGGGCGTGAGCCTCAGGAGGAGGAACAACATCGGTTTATCCGAAAGAAATGGAGGACTATGGAGGCCTCGGCCCCTTTAACTGCAGGCGAGCCGCCGATTTCTGTGCCACCAATTTTCGCAATTCCTCCGGTGGAGGGGTCCACGCCCTCCTCGGCTTTTTTCCAGTCCATGGCGACTGCTGAGGCCGAGACTTCGCGTGGCAAGCCGTACTTTGGTCGTGACCCAGAGAAGCTCGAGAGGTAAGCCTGGTTACTTTGCCAAGTTATGAAACATGTGTAGGGAACACACTTAGCGTTTTGTTATTTGTGCAGGATCCGCCATTCCGACCTGAGCTGCTCGCCGATGGTGCTGGACTTTCTGTCGAGTAAACCTCCTCGCGAGGTCAGCGATATCCCATCTTATGTCGCTCGGGCTACCGCTTCCCTCCCGAAGGCCTGGACGACCGACCTAGATGCGATCGCGCGCCGGCGATCTGCTGATGCGATGCAGGCTAACCTTCACGCTGGCCCTCCAGACGGTGACGATGGCAGCCCAGGCCGTGCGGGAATATGAGGGGCGGCCGTCCACTGCCCGTCTCTATGCCGATCTCGAAGTCGCACGGAGACAAGTCATTAAATATGGCGATCGGCTCGCGGCCATGGAGAAGAACTCCGCAGAGGTGGAAAAGCAGGCGAAGCAAGATGTGGATTGGGCGCGGGCGGCGACAGAGCGGATGCGGGACCAAATGACAGAAGCCCGTAGGTCGCACGCGGCCGCGCAGAAGGAGGCCGACCAGCTGAAGGTGACCGTTGCTCGTCTGACCAGCGAGCTTGCATCCTCGAGGGAAGGGGGGCCGCTAAAATCGCTGAGCTTGAGGGTGCCAACCAGACGGTCGCGGATTTGAAGGGAAAGCTGAAGGCGGTTGAGGCTGATCCCTTCGTTAACGTGGAGTGCGTCAGCGAGTTTGCCTATTACATGGCGTTCGCTGACTCGCTCCGTGCCGCTAAGAAGGGAGGGCTGGAGATCGGCCTTCTGGCTGAAAACTTCAAGGCATACGTGCTGGAGCATCCTCTTCATCCTGCCTTCTCCGTGCTGATGTTGGACCTCTCGGATATCGGCGTAGACCTGAGCTGGTACCCGACTCCCGAAAATCTCGTTCATCCAAATGCCCCAGAGGACGGGGAGGCAGCTCCGGAGGCCGATGAGGGGCGCGGGCCAATCCAGCGGTCGAAGGTGAAGGCCAGGCAGGAGCAGCCTGAGGTCTTACGTCCTTTTAGTTTTTGTTTTTGCCTTGTAATTATTGTATCTTTCCTTGTACTTCTGCCTTCGGGCGACCGTGTTTGTACTTTGATATTCCAAGTAATGAAATGAAAGTTTGTTTCTTTGATGTATTGCTTGAATGATTGTCTTTCTGAGTCTTTGCATGAGTTAATACAAATGTGTGAGGAAAGATTGTTGCGTGTACAGCTCCAAGTGAAATGATAAACTCATATTGATAACTTTTTACAACAAGATTGATCGTTGCACATACATCTAAAAAATGTCGATCTCCGTATGTAATTGAATAGGGACGATCGTCGTGTATATAGCTCCGCCCTTCCCCCTTGTTTTTGTTTACTTAGTGAAAGTAAGGGGCCGAAAATAAATCGTTGAGTGAGCGGTCTTCAATTTTGCAGATTCCTCGAGGAAGGTCGTCCATATCGGTCTAGAGGAACTGTGCACGATCGCGGAGTTCGATGGAACCAACCTCCACGACCATGTCTTGTGCGCTAGCGACATTCCGTCTGATGGCTACTTAATTGTGAGGGTCCTCCGTAGGCTGCGCCCGCCTCGTATTTAAACGAAGGGCGTGCGGTCTTGGTCTGGAGGAGTCCTTGCACGGGGCGTCGTCGGATTAATTGACTCCACGACCGAGGATTGTTAGCACTTTTCTACCTCGGACCATCATGTCAGATGACGATCCTCGATGGTATACGTTGTGCTGGGGAGGCGATCGCTGCCTAGGTCCATCATGTTGAATGATGAACTTTTAGAGGGCGAGCGAGTCATCCTCTTTTTCGAAGCGTTTGCTCAGGCAGTAGCCTTTGGTTTTGATGAGGCGGGAATCGGGGAGAGACTTCCGAAGTTTCCTCCTCTTGATTGAATCATATAGATCCGGTCGCCGAGGTTGATCGAGGGGTCGGCTCGTATGAGCTTTCCGGCCTGTTCGCATTCGACTTTGGCGATCGTATCGGGATATCAATGGGGCTCCGGCTAAGCCAATAGACTGTCCAACTTGCCCTCCTCGAACAATCTCCAGAGTTGTCTGAGGAGGTCGCGGCATTGGTTGGTGCTGTGACCGGGACTCTTGTGGTAAGCACAGTATTGATTGTGGTCCAGATAACTATTGTCCCTTATCGCCTTTGGCTTGTTTAGCGGTTCGCGCCCCTTTATGGCATAAAAAAAGTGAGCCGGAGTTCGGTTGAACTTGTGGAGGAGATGGGCTTCCACATCCTCGAAGGCCTTGAGATCACCGGGTGGCTTGGCGACCGCCTTTTTTGTTTTGACGATCGCCGTCTTTTGGACAGGAGGCGGCGTCCCCTCGCCTAGGCGGGGGGTGAGCAGCCTTTGCCTAGCCAGAAAATCGTCAGCCTTAGCGCGGAAGATCGCGTAGGTCAGGGGGATGTCCTTTGTGAGGTGCCTAAACATGGGCGAATGACCATAGAATCCCCCCAGGACCGAATAGAGAGTGAGCTCGTCGCAGATGGGTTCGCCGGTGAGGACTATTTCATCTACCCGGTCGATGTAATCTGTATCGGATTCGTCTTCCCCCTGCCTGATTTTCATCATGCGGTGGGGGTCTTCTGGTCTGGCGACCTTGGCGGCGAAGTATGACGTGAAGTCACTCGCCAGTTTCTCAAAGGAGATGATTGATCGCGGTGGCAGTGAGACGTACCACATATGGGCCAGCTCGCCCAACGTTAACGGGAATATTCGGCATTTGGTCGCGTCTGATGCCCCACACCCGGTCATGTAAATCCGAAACTTGCTTAGGTGAGTCTCGGGGTCCGATCTCCCTACATACAAAGGTGTTTTGGGAGGAGCGATCCTTGGTTGTACGGGAGCAAAGCTCGATGTGGACCGCGAGTGGCTCAGTCGGTCTGATGATCTTTGTACTGGCGCTTGCCCCAGTTTCCAAGAGCACTTTCATCTCGTCGAGCTGGCGTTGCATATCGGCCATCGCCGCGGCCTGGATGCTCGCGGCTAGGCGCTCGGAGCGGGAGCCGAGGCGATCAAGTACTGACCCCCTGGCTCCGCTGTCGATGATGTCCCTGCCGCGTGGCTCGACTCTTTGGCGGATGGGGGCCAGACGGCTGACCTGTATATGGTTCGAAGTCGGGTAGGCCGAACTCCTGGTGACGGACTCAGATTCCATCGTCTCTAGGTTGGGGCCAGAATGCCCCGGTCGCCATGATGGATCGCTCCTTAAACGGCTGAAGACGGAACCGTCCCGCCTAGCGAGAGCCTTTTCTTGCGAATCGGGGCTTTTGGACTATCACTCGACCAGTAACCCCTTGAGCTTTCGTTTGTCCGCGCGGCGGATGGCTGAGGGAGTTATAGCGGGCGCCGCGTATGCTCTCCGTCGCTCCCTTAGGATGGCCATAGCCTCCTCGATCTGTTCCGCGGTTTGGAACTGGTCGAGCGAAAGGCTGGGGCCGTCCCTCGGGTGCGGGATCGAGAGTCTCGCGTTGCCGTGGCTAACCCTCTCCCGTAGGTCGGGGCTCGGATCGAGCCGGAATAAGGCGTCCGGCGGATCGTAGAGTGGATCTCTTCGATGTGGTGGCAGACGTCATGATTATGAAGGTTTTTCTTTGAAGAACAGTGAGTGTTTCTTCAAGTATATGCCCCGGAGAACAGTGAGTCTTCTTCGAGACGGTAGGAATGAAAATGAAGGTTAAGATCCCCTCCTTCTAGCGCCAATTGTTGTTACCCAAAATATTATCTGGAGATGATATTGCTGGAATGGTAAAGTAACAAACAAATTGCGAGAGCACGTCTGTGGGGAAAGTAAATAACACAAGATTTTCCGGGGTTGTTAGTCCCGGGCTTGAATGCTCTCGCGAGATATTATTAATACGAATACTTGGGAGTACAAATATTAATGTTAGAGTACAATTACAATGAGTGTAAAGACCCTAGTTATCTTAGCTATCGAGTGCTGAATATTGCCGGAAGAACCAGACATGATGCTCTGTGAGTTCTTGTAACAACGATGGAGTGCTATGACGACTGTGAGAAATCGACGGTCTCTCACAGTGTGTATTAGCTGAATGTCTGAGCTCCTGGACTTATGAATCTCTTCGAATCTGATCTGTAGGGAGTTCTTGCCTCTGCTGACCGTCTTTTGGTTGAGAGGTACTGAGAGAGAAATCCTAGAATAGATTCAAGAGAGAAAGCCAAGAGGAGATAATTCTTCTGAAAGTTTCTGAACGTTTTTTGGAACCTCTTTCCAGTTGTTGTAGGTTCTCTATTTATAGAACTGGGAGTCGCTGGGCGATCGTCTTTGCTGTATTATAATAAGCGGGCGATCGTCTTTAGCACATGGGCTGGTCTCCCTGAAGTCCGCAGAAGTTGCTGGTTGCCAGAAGTGCGAACCAATGATAGGCCAACACGCATCTATGTCGCTGTCTTGGGAGGCTACTTAGGACCTTTCGGCGGGTCTGTCGGTAGGTGAGGCCGTCCTTGTCACTGACAGCTGCTGATGGGCTGGAGCCAACGATCCATGTTCTGCGGCGCCTTTCGCGGATCTGCACATGGGTCCTTGCTTCGTGATCCAGTCTTTGTAGACTTTGACGGACGATGGCCTTGTTCGTGGCACAGGACGGTCGTCCTTGGTCGGGCACCAAAGTCGATCGCTAGGTTCCAAAAGGCGATCGCCTTGGGAGTCGATCGCTAGATACTCGAAGGTGGACTGTTACCTTCGTTTTGACAAGTTCGTCGTAGCTCATTTGGTCGTGAACTCAGTCGCTCGGCCCTTATACCGATCGCCGTCGAGGCGTATAAATTTCCGCACAACACTTGGGTCTTTACACTCATTTTAATTGTACTCTAACATTAATATTTGTACTCCCAAGTATTCGTATTAATAATATCTCGCGAGAGCATTCAAGCCCAGGACTAACAACCCCGGAAAATCTTGTGTTATTTACATTCCCTCGGACATGCTCTCGCATTTTGTTTGTTACTCACCCATTCCATAATATTTTGGGTAACAACACCAAGTCGAGCCGGCGGGCGGCGGCGGCGCGCATGTGGTCTTTGCATCGTTGGCCCACTAGTGTATACTATTAGCTTATTGAACTACCCACACCTTCTTACTAATAAGCTAGTCAAGAAGACTTTAATTTTCCAATGTGGAATAACTTTCCATACCCACTTTAACTCTTCACCATTTTAATTAAATGGCCAACTTGAATCATTTATTTTCACTCACCAAAAATTGGTTAAAAATAAAATCCTAGTGTTATCTTCTCGAAACGTAGATTCACAATTTAATATTTAATTCCCAAGAATTAAATATTTTTATCATCAATAAATTAGTTTAATTTGAATCAAAACTCATTTTGCTAAAACCAATTTCTAACAATTCCCCATATGAGTGGGAATAAATACATGCATGAATGTAAACTCACATACCCTGTTTCCGTGAAACACTATTGCATGGGGAAAGCTAGTTTGTGGCTTTGAACCTTCCTTAGTAAAATATCATCGGATATACCGGAGACTTAGTGGACACGGTGCCTTGAACTAATCCTCCTTGGTGTATACCGAGTCAACGACACTTACACAACGATGTCTCACTACCTTTCGTTCTCATAGTTGTGTCCGTTTTGGCCATGGACAACATCTTGGTTTCCTAAGTGTTTATTCGAGGTGGCCCGTCCTCACACTTAGATAGGTGGTCTCCTTTTATAAAGTATCTTGCAATGTTTCTCCTTTTCAAGGACAATGAACCATTAAAAGTCCAGAGACTTAACCTCACCACAATCACAGGACTCGGAATTTATTCTGCTCTATAGGGATGGATTTAATATAAGCGCTATTCAATAGAACTTTCATAACTTTGTTTTCTCATTGAACCAAGTTTATGGGACCTCCAGTCTTCAAGGTTGGGTTAGCACTATGATCGTTCTTTCAAGACGTGGATTTTAATCCCATTCCCTCTAACAATTTATGAAATTGATCTCTATTCAGACCTTTGTGAGTAGATCATCCAAACTAACATTTTACCTCACATAGTCAATAGATATAACTCCATCTTTGATCATTTGTCGCACGGTATTATGTCTCCGACGAATGTGTCGAGACTTACCATTATACATATAAGGCTCTGTGCTCTTCCAATTGCAGCTTGGCTGTCGCAATGGATCATTACACTGGGCACAGGCTTCTTCCAGCATGGAATATCCTCAAGAAAGTTACGAAGCCATTCAGTTTCTTCTCCAGCTTTATATAGAGCTATAATTTTGGATTCCATGGTGGATCGGGCTATATAAGTTTGCTTTCTTGATTTCTAAGATACAGTAAAACCTCTCTAAAGTCATATCCTTGAAAATATAAAAAAATATTCCTAAATGCAGGTTATTCCTAAATAGAGTTTTAAGAAGAATTTTTTAAAATTTTAAAGTGCATGTATAATATATAAATATTATAATTAGTAGATACATGTATGTAATATGTTGTAAACTTAGGAATTAGGCAAGAAAATTGTTTATGCTTTAACTGATGAAGAAATCATTGAACGAATTAGGCAAGAAAATGAGGAAAATAATCCGGAGGATGATAGCATAGAAGTACAAAAAATTTCATGTGAAGAAGCTTTAAGATTACTCGACAAGTTGGAAATGTTTTGGGTTCAACAAGAAGGTGGCCATTTGGACGAGCTAATGGGCACACCCAAGTTGAAGGATATGGTTACAACACAAAAGATTAAATCTTTGTCACAATCAACCTTGAACAAGTATTTTAGATCAACTTAAATCTATTGTAAAAATTATATATATATATATATATGTGTGTGTGTGTGTGTGTTTTATTATGATTTATTCCTAAATGGAGGTGTATTTACTTATGTTGGGATTTGAAAATATATGAATTATGACAATATGGAGTTTATTCCAAATTATAACTAGTCCCAAGTTGGGACCATAAATTTTTATTCCTAAATAGAGTTTATTCCTTAACAGAGTATTCTTTTTGAGAGGTTTTACTGTATAGCTCCATCCCTAATAGTATATACATACCTACTTGTAGAGTAAGAGTCTTTCGTATCTGAAATCCAATCAGCATCAGTATGTCCTTCCAAAATTGCAGGATAATTACTATAAAATAGCTGATAACTTAGGGTGTACTTTAAGTATCTTAAAACCCTAGTCAGTGCATTCGAGTGCTCTTTACTCGGATTACTCGTGAACCTGCTCAATTTGTTCAGAGCAAATGCCAAGTCTGGTCGTGTACAATTTTTAATGTACATCAGACTTTCGATTACTCTTGAATATTCGACTTGAGCCACTAGATAACCTATATTCTTACTTAAGTGAACACTGTTATCAACATGTGTTTTTACAGGTGGGCTATCAAAAGCGTCGAACTTCTTGAGCACTTACTCAACATAATGAAATTGTGATAAGAATATACCTTTTGACGTTCTACTAATTTTAATTCCAAGAATTAAATCAGCTAAACCCAAATCATTCATGTCGAAGTTTCGACCTAACATCCTTTTGTATACACAATTACTTTATTTCTACTACCCATGATCAACATATCGTCTACATATAGACAGACTATGACAAATGATTCAGATGTTCCTTTAATATACACACATTTATCACATTGATCTTGAATCCATTTGCCTACATAGTTGTGTCAAACTTTATATGCCAATGTTTAGGAGCTTGTTTTAACCCGTACAACGACTTTAAAAGTTTACACATTTTCTTTCCTAACCATGCGTAATGAATCCTTCAGGTTGTTCCATATAAATTTCTTCTTCTAATTCACCATTCAACAACGCAATTTTTGACATCTATTTGATGAATCTCGAGATTGTGCAATGCAGCAATAGCATTAAGCACTCGAATGGAAGTTATTATGGTTACTGGTGAATATGTGTCGAAGAAATCATAACCTTCTTTCTGTTTAAACCCTTTGGCAACAAGCCGGGCCTTAAACTTGTCTATCAACCAGTCGTCTTTATATTTCCTCTTTGGGATCCATTTACATACTAAAGACTTACATCTTGGTGGAAGATCGACCAGTTCCCAAGTATAATTTTACATGATGGATTTCATGTCACTATAAATAGCTTCTTTCCAAAAAGGAGCATCAGGACTAGCATAAGCTTCTTGTATCGTCTTTGCATCATCATCAACTGCATAAGTCACAAAGTTAGGACCAAATGACTTAGCCTTTCAAGCTCTCTTAATCTGTCTTGGCTCTTCATCTATAGGATTTGAACTACTTGCACTTTCAAGAGTTCTTTTGTTTGAGATTGTCACAATCCTCTCTTTACAAGGATAAACATTTTCAAAGAAAAATAGCATTTCTAGACTCAATGACAGTTCTTTCATACATGTTGGAACATTTTGTTCCATACATGCTTAATAATGTTTTGATGATTAAAGTTGATAAACAAAGCAAAACAACAACCAGGCGAAGCAAAGCATCGAAGGAAACGGAGTGCAAAAAGCTGGAAAACACAAGACTAACGTACGTAACATGTGATGTTTAACATACGTAATTGAAGCAGCTTAGCGTACGTAAGAAGAGTTGGATAGCATACGTAATGGTGTTCAAACCAGATGAACGTTGGGAAGAGTCAAAGTCAAAAAGGCGGCAATGGATATATGACGTCAGCAATGACGTAGACGTAACATACGTAATGGATTCTTGATAACATACGTAAGGAAAGAAACGAATGTTACTGGACTGAAACTGGTATGTGCTAACATACATAATCTATGATGGTTAACATACGTAACGCTGTTAGCGTACGTAATGGAAAGCTTATAGCGGCCGTAATCAATACACAGGGTTGATGAAGGCTATAAATACCACACCCTTGGTATTATTCCATACAACAACTTCAAGCATACAAGACATTGATATGAGATTCATATACATTCTATTGTTGTTGTAATATTGAGATTATATTGTTAGTTTGAGTGTTTATTCATTCAACATATACACGAGAGGTAAAAGAAAAGATACGATTGGATTCGGTGTTATTAGGATCAAGGATCCGACATTATTAGAATCGCAATCGCTATCTTCGTGAGGTTTATCTAGTACCCATATAAAGCTAGAGAGGTTGATTCCTTGTCCTATAGAAAAGGAAAACGGTTTAACTTGGACCGACACAAAGACAAGTACGAGTGGTTTATCACGGACCAATAGAAGACGTGATTGTAACGGTTATCCCTCGACCGATAGAAGAGAGGTGCAGAGGTTTATATCTTCAACCTATAGAAAAAGATATCGAGAGAGGACATATGCTTCGTTAATAGCCGAACCTCTATAAATCCATGTGTCGTTTAATTTCCGCACTTTATATTTCACGCTTCCGCAACACGGCGCATATTTCGATCTTCCTCCAACAATTGGTATCGGAGCAGTACCTCCAATACACGACTTAACATCCGAGGAGTCGATCCAAATGGCATTTCAATTTGCTCCAGTCGAAGGCCTTGCTCTTAACCGACCACCATTTTTTGATGGCGCAAACTTCATGACATGGAAGAAAAAGATGTTGATCTTCATTCGTGCCTATGATATAGAAATTTGGAAAATCATTTATCTTGGCCCGAAAGTTCCAATCAAACCCGACAGATCTCTCAAGAGTTTCGAAGAATATAATGACGAGGATTGGAAGAATGACCATCTAAATTGTAAGGCTACTCAACTCTTATATTGTGCCTTAAATCCAGAAGAGGTCAATCGAATCTCATCGTGTGAAAGTGCTAAAGAAATATGGAAAATTCTTAAAATCACACACGAAGGGACAACTCAAGTCAAGGAGACAAAGATCAATATGCTTCTTCATGACTATGAGTTATTCATGATGAAAGGTGACGAGTCCATCACCAACATGCTCGACCGATTTTCGGTCATCACAAATGGACTTGCTTCATTCGGTAAACCATTATCTAGTAGTGAAAAATTCAAGAAAATTTTACGATCACTACCTAGTGAATGGGACGGCACTGTGACTGCGATTATGGAATCGAAAGATCTCAATACGCTTGATTTTAGCGCACTCGTTGGTTCGCTAATTAATTATGAGATAGTGTTAAAATCACGAAGTGTCAATCCAAAGTCGAAGGACCGATCGATGGCCTTAAAGGCTAAGATGTCTAAGAAGGAAGTAATCCCGGTTGAAGAAATCGACGAAGAATCGGCATATTATGCCAAGAATATTAATAAGTTCCAAACCTTATAAAACCGTAGAAAGAAAGATATCTCGGGTAAATCTAAGAAATTCGACAACTCTTGTCGATTATGTAGAAAACTAGGCCACTTTGCTAAGAATTTCCGAGCTAAACCCAAGAAGGAGGTCCTTGTTGCAACATGGAGCGATGAAGACAAAGATGATGATTTTATCAATCAAAATAATCTCGCTCTCATGGCCCGAAGTTCATTCGACGATAGCGACATCGAAAGCCAAGTAAGTAATTCTTACGATGAATTATTTGAAGCATTTGAATTATTGCATACGGATTATCAAAATTCTTTATCGGAAATAAAATCCCTTCAATTTAAAAATAAATCTTTGGAAATTGAAAATTCCAAAATTCTTGAAAAGAGAAAATTTGTCGAGATCGATCATTCAAAATGCCTTGAAAACGAAAATATTTTAAAGGATGATCTTGTTAAAATTCAAACCGAGCTCAAAAACTTAACGAAGAAAATTTCTCTCGGAAACGAGAAATTTGAAAAGATGCTTTCGGTTCAAAAATTCACTTTAAACAAACAGGGATTGGGATTCACACCTCGTTCTAAAAACGAATCCTTAAATTTAAAGATACCCCGTTGCGAAAAATGTTTGAAAATTGGGCATCATATTTTGAACTGTAAAAGCCCACGACGGACGATTAAAATCAAAAAGATTTAGGTTCCTAAAGGAACAAATATTTCAAATATCGTCTATGTTTCAAATGAAAAACCAACTCTCGGTTGGATCCCCAAAAATTGATTCTTATCAAAATATTTTACTTAGGGGGAGTAGTAATTTTTAAGGGAGATAATATTTTCAGGGGGAGTTTATACCCTATTCATGTATTGTGTTATATTTGGTATCATGCATATTTTATATTTGGTATCATTATAGTTTTTTTTACACTTTTTGATGAAAACAAAAAGGGGGAGAGAAAGGAGAAATTGAAGAATGGGATTAACCCTGAAAGGGGGAGAAAAATCAAAATCGAAGAAAAGTCGAAAAGTTGAAATTGAAAAGAAAAATGGAAGTTGAAAGGAGAAAAGGAAAAAAAAAGTCGAAAAAGAGAAGTTGAAAAGAATAATGAGGAGACGTCGAAAAGATGATGAAAATTGAAAATTCGAAAAGAAAAAGAAAAGGAAAGAAGGATTCGAAAAAGAAATAGGAGAAGAAACTAACGAAACGGACAAAGTCGAAAACTTTGGTCTGTACACATATACATATATTTGTACTTTTTGCAGGTAAATCCCATTGACGAAGTGTTGTTTTGTAATCATCAAAAGGGGGAGATTGTTGGAACATTTTGTTCCATACATGCTTAATAATGTTTTGATGATTAAAATTGATAAACAAAGCAAAACAACAATAAGGGGAAGCAAAGCATCGAAGGAAACGGAGTGCAAAAAGCTGGAAAAACACAAAACTAACGTACGTAACATGTGATGTTTAACGTACGCAATTGAAGCAGCTTAGCGTACGTAAGAAGAGTTGGATAGCGTACGTAATGGTGTTCAAACCAGATGAACGTTGGGAAGAGTCAAAGTCAAAAAGGCGGCAACTGATATATGACGTCAGTAATGACGTAGACGTAACGTACGTAATGGATTCTTGATAATGTACGTAAGGAAAGGAACGAATGTTACTGGACTGAAACTGGTACGTGCTAACGTACGTAATCTATGATGGTTAACGTACGTAACGCTGTTAGCGTACGTAATGGAAAGCTTATAGCGGCCGTAATCAATGCACATGGAGCTAACGGCTAGTTTGGTTGATAAAGGCTATAAATACCACATCCTTGGTATTATTCCATACAACAACTTCAAGCATACAAGACATTGATATGAGATTCATATACATTCTATTGTTGTTGTAATATTGAGCTTATATTGTTAGTTTGAGTGTTTATACATTCAACATATACACGAGAGGTAAAAGAAAAGATACAATTGGATTCGATGTTATTAGGATCAAGGATCCGACATTATTTGAATCGCAATCGCTATCTTCGTGAGGTTTATCTAGTACCCATAGAAAGCTAGAGAGGTTGATTCCTTGTCCTATAGAAAAGGAAAATGGTTTAACTTGGACCGACACAAAGATAAGTACGAGTGGTTTATCACAGATCAATAGAAGACGTGATTGTAACGGTTATCCCTCGACCGATATAAGAGAGTTACAGAGGTTTATATCTTCAACCTATAGAAAAATATACCGAGAGAGGACGTAGACTTCGTTAATAGCCGAACCTCTATAAATCCATGTGTCGTTTAATTTCCGCACTTTATATTTCACACTTCCGCAACACGGCGCATATTCCGATCTTGCTCCAACAATACATATCAGGAATTTCAGATTTATGAATTAGAAATCGATATGCACTATTGTTGTATGCATAACCTATGAATATACAATCAAGTGTCTTTGGATCAATTCTTACTTGTTTTGGTTCAGGTACTTCAACTTTTGCCAAACACCCCCACACTTTAAGATATTTGAAAGAAGGCTTGCCCCCTTTACATAACTCATTCGAAGTTTTATCTTTCCCTTTGTGTGGCATTTTATACAGAATGTGGTTAGCTATAAGAATAGCTTCCGCGCACATGTTCGGAGGTAACCCTGAACTTATTAATAAAGCATTCATCATTTCTTTCTGGGTTCGATTTTCCGTTCAGCAAATCCATTTGACTGAGGAGCATAAGGAGCAGTCGTTTGATGAATTATGCCTGGGTGAGTGCATAACTGTTCAAATGGTGCTGCATACTCACCGCCTTGGTCACTTCGGACTGATTTTATTTTATAATTCAGTTGATTTTCACCCTTATTTTTATACATTTTAAAGGCCTCAATTTCTTCGTACTTGCTTCTCAAAAGAAACACAAAGCAATATCTTGGGCAATCATCTGTAAAAGTGATGAAGTATTTTTTACCTCTAGTTTGCAAAAATTTTAAGTCACACACATCAATGTGAATTAATTCTAGAGGAGTCGTATCCCTTTCCACCGAATGAAAAGGCAATTTATTTAGCCATTTTTGCTTCAACTGACTTCATATTTCTTGTTAAGTTCAACATGGGTTTTTGGAATCAATTCTAAATCAATTAGTCTATTAATCGATTTTAGACCAACATGTCCCGATCTAGAATGCCATAAATCTGAACACTCGAGCAAGTAAACAGAACAAGGACCATTATTATTATTATTATTTTTATTCTTGACTTCACGGCTTATAGGCATCACATTTATTTTGAATAATCCTATCAAGATAACCTCGACCAAGGAACATTCCAAACTTACTCACAATAAATTTATCAGACTCAAAAACTAGTCTAAACCCATGACTAACTAGTATAGAGCCTGAAACTAAATTCCTTCGGACGTTTGGGACGTGCAACACATCCTTAATCAGTAGCTCCTTTCCAGAGGCCAGCTTTAAGACCATGTTCCCTACATCTGCAATCACAGAAGAAACAGAGTTTGCTATATGTAGTTTTCTACCATCAGTAACATTATAGGAAGAGAACATGTGGTATGAAACTCGTCACAAAAAGTAAAACACTTAGAGAGAGTATTTTTTGTTTCTAATTTCCGTATAAAGAATCAAGACAAAATTTATAATAATTCCAGTTTTGCAGTAATGGCATGACGTCTAATTACTCTCCAATTCGAGAACTCAACTTGGATAGTGGGGGACAAAATGTATTGGCAAGAAATAGACATCATTCCATTAAAAAGTCTAAGTATTATTGAGGCGCAAGATGGTCGGCCCAATCCTAAGATTGTAACAGATGTCCAAAGATATAATGAGTAGACCCAAAAAGCCCAAGCCCAAGTCTGACATGCCTAGTTAGCCCAAGACGGTCCAATTCATCTGAGGGGCTTATCTTACTGATAGAGTCAACACGAACCCAACGAATATGACGATAGACTTGGTCAACCTGAACCGAGCCTCCCCAATCCACGTATTGAATGAACCTACCACTATCCCGAACACTGAGAGTAAATCTCTCAACGAATTCTACAGAAAGACCACAAAAGGGGTCGTCTTGGTCAACACGCAAGTGGAGATAAGTGACACTAAGTACATGATATCTAAAAAACCTCCAACAACCCCCGAGCACGGAGAATGAATGAGGGATACACTCGAACAGAACTCATCTCACCTCACTTATAACTAGGGGGAGTCGAGACTCCAAAGGGGATCAAGCAATCAAACCGATAACCCTCTTTTTCTCATCTCATCTTCCTTATCCATCTACTCCTACTCTCTCTCTACATTGTGCTCTATATTCCGGTTGACTTTAATATCCACCAACGCTCCCAGAAGATCATCGGACATCTCCAAGCCCGGTGACTTGTGGTTTTGAGGTGATCAAGCTTACAGTTCTTTAGATCAGACAAACGGATCTCTGGTCCCTCTTGGTCAATTCCCATTAAGGGATAAGCCCCACTTTATTTATTTTATTTTCTTGTACCTTTCATTTCTTCAAATTTACTGACTTGAGCGTTGGAGTCCATACGACCGGCACCACACCGGTATCCTCTTGGATCATCACATTGTAGATCTTGCTCTTATGTTGTCTTGCAGGTTGCTGGTGCCCCCAATCCATTTAAAAATCAATTGTAGATTTCTGAGCGTCTACAGTAGCATATCCAACAGTGACAAATTAGCGTAATCTATACTCTCAGTGCTACAGTCGTAATGAATATTGCACTTAACCAAGTCATAATACATTCGACAAGGTTCAATCAACATCGTTTCAATAGTATAATACTCGACAATAGTCATCATGAAACAATAAAAATTAAGATACAAGTAGCAATAACATCGATTTTGTGCAATACACAAGAAATAATTTTAAATTAGAAATTGAAATATACCGTAAATATCATTAGTATTACAAAATTGCAAGACTATTGCCTATACAATGTTCTGGAATGTTATTTCAAAGGTATGATGTTTAGTGGAAAAGGAGGGGGGAATGTACGACAAGATGACTATTTTCGAATCTTTCAATTTTAATTAAATGGTTATAATTTAAAAGAATTCAAAAATTGTGTGGGTCCTAACTTTTCCCCTTCTGCCACCCTTAGGGCCTTTTAGTTCCATTAGGTGTTAAAAAGTTGATTGTGTTATTGGCACACTTTTTCGTTGTTAATAACACATTCATATGCGACTTTTATTACTATTCTTTTTAAAATTAATAAAATGTACCTATAAACATAATTAAAAAATAATGAAAGAGAAGTATGAGTGTATTATTAACAAAATTAAGTTAAAAGAGTATGTGTCACTTTGTGATTATGCCTAATAGTTACAAATCTTCAAAATAGTGTAATGGTTGCGCCTAAGAGTTCTATCTCTTGGACAAGAGTCCAATTGAATACTAATAACTTCGTCAAAATAGTGTAATGGTTGGCCTGAGTTCTATCTCTTGGACAAGAGTTCAATTAAACAATTATAATTTGGACAAAAACCTGCAATCTTTATCTTTTGAAGTATTGATTTCACCTGGTGTAATTACAAATCTTGTATTTAATTTTATATTTAATATATAAAGATCATAACTACTCTTCTCATCGTCAAAAATAAAATCTCAGGCGGATGCCACTACCGGACAAAGTGACAAGGGATTTAACCCAATTGCAATGAGTATAGGGTTCGATTCGCACCAGGCGCGTAGCAATATTTTTGTCCCCAGGGGCATAGAGTGATGTTAAGTTGCAAGGTGATTGGGGTGGAAACACTCCGACGTCATGGCATTTAATCATGGTGACAATATTTACTTGAAATATTGCAAGATTTGCGGGGTTCGTGCCTCGTTGGCCTCTCATGCAGGCCGCCATTAGTCAGACATCCTCGATTTAACACTGCCCTGGCCAAAGCGACTGATAAGGTGGGGAGTTGCCTCTCCCTCAACAAAAAAAAATCTCAGACTTTAATATGATTATAGAACAGACTCTTTGCACGTGTCATATCAATGGCTCATGATGTTCTAACTCCGCTCCGTCCAAATTAAAATGCCAATATTGTAAGTTGTGACTCGGACTACGCATGAATAGCGTGTCTAGATGTTGATCATATAATTACTTTGAGATGAAATCTCAAATTTTAACACATACTATGAAGCACAAATACGTAGCCATAAATCAATAAAATAAGAACGGGAAAGGGCTAATATATTTTATATTATAGCTAATATATTTCATGCATTATTTTCCTTTATCCTGTTGCTGAATTCGGTGAACGCAAGTGCACGTTGTCGTAAACAAGTAATAAAGAGATGAGTAAGATATCGTTCTCACGAGGACTGGCTTACTAACTACCAATTTATGAGTATTCTAATTTTATCTGAACGATTGAAATTGGAGGTGTAAGAATAATTAAAGAAAATTAATAAAAAAATAAATAATGAAAACGATTGTTCGAAGAAAGAAAATCAAATAAGGAATTAATCTAGGATTGTGAATCCACCTCGGTTTATCCGAATTACTCTTGATTATATGAATTTAATGAATTCCCAATTTATTGAAGGTGAAGATTGCTAAAATACTCTACCGCCTCTCCCGAGGTCAATAGAATTTTCTAAGGCGAATAACACACTCTATTTCTAGGTGAATTAATTCGACAATAGGCAAAAAGTACGAAATCTCCAGAAAGGCCACGTAATTCCTATGAGTATATTCCTATCTGACAAGATAAAACGATTCTCACCAATTTTTCCTACCAACTCTCCTCTCCCGATTCGAGTTGCGTAATCAAAACAATTCAATTATAGGCCACACAATTGAAAGCATTAAGAATAATTGGGGAAAACTCAATAAGAAAGGGAAATTATATTTTAATAAAGCATAATCAAAAGTTAATTCGTCAAAACCTCAGTTTCCTCAAAATCCTAGAATAAGGTTCTAGCCTGACATGCTAGAAAATAAAAATACAAAAAGAATTAAAGAAAGCATAGGAATCAAATGCAGACGAAGAACTTGGATTCCTCCGTTCTCTGGCTTCCGCTCTCTGCTCCTTGGTGTTTTCTGCTTCTTCTCGATGATCCGCGATGATTCTCGATGATTTCTCCCTCCTGATTTGATAACCTTTAATCCTTATTTATAACCCTCATTAGCCTCCAAAACGCGTCCGGGAATTAGGTCGAGAACAGGCTCCAAAAACGGCCCAGAAACGCGGCAAATTCAGCATAACCGCTCCGTGGGCCGCGGCTCAGTAAGTGTGTGCCGCGGCCCTTAACGCTCAGCGCCTATACCTGGGCGCAACATTTTCTTCCTGGGCCGCGGCTCAGCATCCTTGTGCCGCGGCCCCCGGTACAGTTGGTTCCGTGCCTTGCTGTGCCGTGCGTGTGCCGCGGCTCGCTTTCTTTGTGCCGCGGCTCATGACCAGAAATCGCCGTTTTCGCCCGTTTTTCGTCGTTTAGGCTTCCGGACTCCAATTTCCTGCAAAACATATAAGAATAGTGCATTAAAAGCTCATTTATGCATATTTAAACTTCAAATGGATATAAAATAATGATAAATAAGCGCATAAAAATACGCCTAACAAATACCCCCAAACTTGAGCCTTTGCTTGTCCTCAAGCAAAAATTAATTTTCAAATAAAAAGTATCGTGAATGATCGTGCACATCCATAGTGCTCAACTTAATCAATACTACCCTGAAAATCTCAAAGAATAATACGAGTATTGTAATAGTGAGTCACATCAAGGACACTGATTCCACAAAGTAACCATTTTTAGTGCTAATCAATCGTTTATAAAGAAAATCAAGCTCAGAGATTAACAAGCGTGAATTTAACCGACCGTCAAAACGAAGGGTTAGAGTAGACAAGCCAACTCGCCCAGTCCCACAGTCAAGTGGCAAAAATTCAAGAGTTTCATCGTCAAAATAATCCTCGGACAGCATTCCCTTATGTATAATCATAATAAGGATTCGAGTTAACCACTAGGTTCGGATCTCGGGATGTTTCATCGGGATGATCCTAGGGTGGATTTCCATTCTCATGTATTGGGGAACCGTTTGACGTAAAAGACACTCATGGGGCACATGGATGCTTCTAGTTACTAAGTCCCCTTCTACAGCCGAGAAAAAAAACTCGAATAGCAATTCCCGCACATCAAGGTTGATGTTTTACGCGAGAGTAAACAACGGGTCACGTGAATACCCCTGGTTACTAGGCTTCCCATCATCGGTAAATGCGATATTTCTAAACCATTAGTCTATTTAGGGTTGTCGATTTACGCGAGAGTAAACAACGGGTCACGTGAATACCCCCAGTTACTAAACTTCCCATCACAGAATATGTATAATATCTCGAGTTTTTGGGAAAAATTGTCCGACTCTAAACTCACTTTAAGTGCCCACAAGACTCATGTTACTGGACGACTAGCTACGCGAAAAGTATAACCAAACGTATAGACAGCGATTTGAAAACACGTATGTCTCCTTTCTTATACGCTAAAATTTCTACAATAACGAAAAATATAGACTTAAATGAATATTCAGAGGAAACAGATATTGCTGACTGCAAACTCGACCAAGACTCAATCGCTTCTTCAAAGAGAAATCAGTATCATAACATCAGTTTTACACAAAGAAGCACAAAAAATTCACGAATGCAAATAAAAACAAGACAAGCAAGGCTAGCGTAAAAAATAACGAAAAATAACGAAAAATGCAAACGAATAAGTAAAAAGCAACTGAAAGTAAACCCCCCCAAACTTAGGACGTACATTGACCTCAATGGACACAGATAATAATAAGCAATAAGAGAAAAGGTCAAGTACTCCCCTAATGTCAGCTCAGAAACTGGTGCCGGCCTCGTCCGGCGAGGAGGGTGGTGTGGATGGCCTAACTAGTGGGATGAAGGGCCCGTCCGGGTGCATTATGTGGCTCGTCTATGCAGAAAGGTAGTCCTGACGGTACGCATCCCTCACCGCCAAGTGCCTCTCCTCACGTCGATTGGCCCGGCGGGCCTGCTCTCTCATCTCCTCCCGGACAGCAGCGAGGAGGCTCTCTCTCTCTGTCCGCATCTCCTCTCTCAGGGCAGCTAGGTGGCTCTCTCTCTCTCTCTCCTCATCTCCTCTCCCAGGCCGTCAAACATCGCTTGGAGCTGCTCTCTCTCGGGCGGCGGGCTGGACTCCGCATGCTCATGTGTCAGAAGAAGAGGCTCGGGGGACTGCTCATGTGCCTCGTCAAGAAGAAATCCTTGTCCCCGAGCATGTGCCGGTGCTCCAACCCACTGGTCAAAGTGAGAAATAATGCGATGATCAATCGGACCCTGGGGTGCTAGCATCAGCTCATCATCCGACCAAGTCATGCCCGACTGGCGGCATAGAGCGCAAATGAGCCGTCTTGGCCCCTCCTTGAATGCACTGAAGGATAGATCGGACCAGATGAGGGGCCACATCGAATCTGAGCCCGGAAGTGATATCATATAGCAGTCGGGCACGAGAGAGTAAGACTGAGCGAATCTGCGAGGTAGGATCGACCCGTGCACAGAGGAAGTATAACCAGGCTCGCCCGAGCCGACTGAGGCGCGAACTCTTAAAGTAGAAGGCTGAAGAACCCGGGGCGCGAGTCTCCCACATGGAATCGGGCTGTGTGAGTGTCTCAAGCAGAGCCTCCCTCGTGAGGCTACTCATACTCTGCGTAAACGCCGTCTCGTACACCACTGGCAGCTCGTATAGTCTCCGAATTTCCGCCACCGAAAAATCCACAGTATGGCCTCGGACGACGACCTGAGTCCGAGTATCTGATTGCGGTATCATCTGCCCTGCCCGAATATGTCGCAGTAGAGCGCTAGCGTAAAACTCCTGGACGATAGAGATCACAACCGGCTCAGGAGGTGCAGTGAAACGAGCCCACCCCATCTCGTCTATCATAGTCAGAAGCTCACCGTCCTGGGGGGCGGGAGTGAATCCCCGCTCCGGGATTATAGGTCGAGGTCGGATTTTTTCATTGAATATTCTATGAATTTTTGGATCGGAGAATTGGTGAGACTCCAAATCGGCTCGGCTCTGTGAAGTCTCCCCTCTTGTGGGGGACGATTGTGTCCTAGCCCTCGTGCTTATCTTCCTTTTTCTAGCCATGGTGAGTTCCTGAAAAAATAAACACCGGAGATTAAGCAACCTTTAAGGAACATTACACCACTCTCGACTTAAAATACACGAAACGTGAATATAGAGTCTTGCATCATCAAAGAGGAAATTAAGGCTGAGCTTTCAAGTTTAAGCATGACGTAAGGGTTGGGGTACAATGTAATCCGATAAAATAATTCATTGCCTATAGTTTTTAAAAACGTTTGGCTCAAAGTTTTTCATTGACGCATTTCATCAAACACTTAGCATGTATGGGTTTACATGAAGAACAAGAATTATAATGGCTAAATCCAATCCCCAAAAATAACAACATAAATCGATAGTCATGACAAACGATATATAACATCAACAATTCATTCATAATCAACAGATACCATCAATAATCAATCAAAAATTTCATATCCCAACTCAACCTTGGTAGAACTTTGAAAAAAAAAACTAACAAATATTCATCATCGAATGAATACCAATACCTCACTTTTCCAATCATGTAGAAATTAGGATTAAGAGATTGAGAATTACCTTGCTTGGATTGAAGAATGCAAGAAGAAGAAGAAGTGAATAGGGTTCGGAGCGCTGTGCGAAGAAAGGACTGGAACTTACCTGGTGTGTGCCGCGGCCCAGAGTACAGCCTGTCTGGGCGTGTTTGTTCTTTCGCCTTGTGCCGCGGCTCAACGTACGGGTGCCGCGGCTCGTCATGTTAGTGTGCCGCGGCTCATTTGGTCCGTGCCGCGGCATGGAGTATAGTTACCTGGGCGTTTATGGGGCGTTTAGTGTGTCGCGGCTCAGCATAATTGTGCCGCGGCTCAGGTGTTGTGTGTGCCGTGGCTCAGAGTACAGTTTGGTTAGCCCTTTTTGTGTCGACTTGTGTGTGGCGCGGCTCACTTTCCTTGTGCCGCGGCCCATTGCTGAATTCTTCCCTTGGGGTGATTTCTGCACAGAATTTTCAGAGGCAAACACCAAGAACGTGAGATATAAGCATATCCAAGCAAATATGACGAAAAAAATAGACTCCTAAAATGAAAGAAAACACTGAAAAATAAAATTCTAAAACTAATACTCGGGTTACCTCCCGAGAAGCGCTAAGTTTATAGTCTTCAGTCGGACCTTTTGAAAATCAATTTGCTTTTCGCAAAGACCATTTGAACTCCGCCCCGTCCATCGAACCGTTAATATGTGTTTTAAATTTTTGACCATTGGTCTTTAACAATTCGATTTTCGGTTTGGACACCCAATGTTCTTTGCGAAAAGATTTAAACAAAAACAACTTTCCAAAACATCCATATTGTGCATGACTTGGCACCCATTTCACTTCCGGCTTATTCTCCTTTTTCACGAACGAACTTATGACAGCATTAGACTTTTTCGTTGGTGGGTGAACGGTTGATGAAGACGACATGTCCAAATGCCTAAGATATGCGACTCGTTCTACATCTTTCTTCGACGTCGGAGCAACTAACACGGATTCTGAACATTTCGACCGACAACTCTCCCGGTGTGTGTCTTTCTCAAAGATATCAATTTGTGAACACTTCTTGTCCGTGCTTGGACACGGGAGAGATCGAAACACTTTGAATGTGACTTGCTCATCTTCAACCCGAAGTATTAATTTACCCTCCTGAACATCAATAAGGGTCCTTCTAGTGGCTAAGAACGATCTACCCAAAATAATCGGAATTTCATGGTCTTCTTCCATATCAAGCACAATGAAATCAGCAGGGAAAATAAATTTATCGACTTTGACCAAGACATCTTCTATTACCCCTCTCGGGTACTTGATGGATCTATCAGCTAGTTGTAAAGAGACCGTAGTAGGTTTCGCTTCCCCAATTCCTAGCTTCTTGAAAATAGAAAGAGGCATGAGATTAACGCTAGCGCCGAGATCACATAATGCTTTATCAAAAGACAAGTTCCCAATAGTGCACGGTATAGTGAAGCTTCCTGGGTCCTTCAATTTAGGCGGGAGCTTTCTCTGCAAGATTGTGCTGCACTCTTCAGTCAGTGCTACCGTTTCATATTCCTCGAGCTTCCTTTTGTTAGATAAGATTTCCTTCATAAACTTCCTATAGCTCGGCATTTGTTCTAAGGCATCGGCAAATGGAATGTTGATATGTAGTTTCTTGAAGACGTCAAGAAACTTGGAGAATTGTTTGTCCAATTTTTGCTTTTGCAAACGCTATGGAAACGGGACAGGTGGAACATAGGCTGTCGGATTATCTGGAAACAATTTCGAGGGTCTTAAAATTTGTGATTCCTCGGTCGCCGAATTTTTCTTCTCCTCATCATCACCTCTCTTTTTGTCCTTTCTGCTCGCACAATTCCTTCCCGCTTCTCAAACTAATGGCATTGATACTCTCTCTGGGGTTCGTCTCGGTTGTACTTGGCAGGGTACCCTCAGGGCGGATTGTTAACACATTTGCTATTTGACCCAATTGTACTTCCAAGTTGCGAATAGAGGCGGAATGGTTTTGCAAGGTTGCTTCCGTATGGGTCATGAACTGACTCGTATTTGCTGCTAATTTTGCCATTGCCTCCTCTAGAGAGATTTTTGGAGCGGGAGGAGGTTGCTGTTGGTGTTGGGAAAACTGAGGTTGGTTTGAGTTTTGTCCATTTTTCCACGAAAAGTTTGGGTGATTTCTCCACCCTGGATTAAATGTGTTGGAATACGGATTGTTCTGCCGATTCCCGTTCCCCACAAACTGAGCTTGTTCCATCGGATGTTGCTCGAAAGGGTTTCTGACTTGGCACTCTGCGCTAGGATGAGACCCGTTACACCAATTACATGATTCTGTGGTAATGGTGGTAGGAGCATGTGAAAAAGCTTGCAATTGCTGAGTCAGCGCTGCGACTTGGGCTGATAGTGTAGAGATCGGATCATTGTCGGAAACTCCCATAACTCGCTTCGGGATCACCCGTTCGGAAGGCCACTGATAAGCATTTGCAGCCATCGCTTCCAATAGAGAATGGGCTTCGGCCATCGTTTTTCCCATTAACGCTCCTCCAGCGGCTGCATCAACAAGAGTGCGTGTAGAAGCACTCAATCCGTTATAAAAGGTTTGAATTTGTAGCCAATCTGGTAAGCCATGGTGTGGGCATCTCCGTAATAACTCCTTGTATCGCTCCCAAGCTTCGTGAAGCGATTCCATATCAAATTGCCCGAAAGTAGTTATCTCGTTCCTTAGTCTCGCCGTTTTTGATGGTGGAAAGAACTTAGCCAGGAAGGCTTGTGCTAATTCCGCCCAAGTTGTGATAGAGCCCGGCGGTAATGAATTCAACCAAAACTTGGCTTTGTCCCTCAAAGAGAAAGGGAAAAGCCATAGACGAATAGCATCATCGGTAACACCGTTATTCTTGAAGGTGTCACATATCTCGAGAAATGAAGCGATGTGCGCGTTGGGGTCATCGTTTGCCAGTCCACAAAACTGGCTTGCTTGCACCATCTGAATAATAGCCGGCTTGATTTCGAAGTTGTTCGCTTTGATGGTTGGACGCCGAATTCCCGAAAAGTTTGCATTGATTTGTGGCATTGCATAATCACGGAGTGCCAATGCCGGTTAAGCTTGCTGAATAGGGTTGTCTACTCCGTGATTTTCCGTATTATCGGTCATGGTGTCTTTTGTCGGTAGCTCACGCTTTTCGTTCTTGTTTTTTCGAAGAGTGCGCTCAAGTTCAGTATCCAAAGGTAGTAGGCCTTCGTTACCGAATTTTCTCATGCACTAATCAGAAATTCCTGGAAGGAAAACAAATAATAAGAATTACACAAAAATAAAAAAAATGTTCAAAGTAAGACTAGAAATACTGAAATCGATATTAGTAAAATAATCAGTCCCCGGCAACGGCGCCAAAAACTTGTTGCTGAATTCGGTGAACGCAAGTGCACGTTGTCGTAAACAAGTAATAAAGAGATGAGTAAGATATCGTTCCCACGAGGACTGACTTACTAACTACCAATTTATGAGTATTCTAATTTTATCTGGACGATTGAAATTGGAGGTGTAAGAATAATTAAAGAAAATTAATAAAACGATTGTTCGAAGAAAGAAAATCAAATAAGGAATTAATCTAGGATTGTGAATCCACCTCGATTTATCCGAATTACTCTTGATTATATGAATTTAATGAATTCCCAATTTATTGAAGGCGAAGATTGCTAAAATACTCTACCGCCTCTCCCGATGTCAATAGAATTTTCTAAGGCGAATAACACACTCTATTCCAAGGTGAATTAATTCGACAATAGGCAAAAAGTACGAAATCTCCAGAAAGGCCACGTAATTCCTATGAGTATATTCCTATCTCACAAGATAAAACGGTTCTCACCAATTTTTCCTACCAACTCTCCTCTCCCGATTCGAGTTGCGTAATCAAAACAATTCAATTATAGGCCACACAATTGAAAGCATTAAGAATAATTGGGGAAAACTCAATAAGAAAGGGAAATTTTATTTTAATAAAGCATAATCAAAAGTTAATTCGTCAAAACCTCAGTTTCATCAAAATCCTAGAATAAGGTTCTAGCCTGACATGCTAGAAAATAAAAATACAAAAAGAATTAAAGAAAGCATAGAAATCAAACGCAGACAAAGAACTTGGATTCCTCCGTTCTCTGGCTTCCACTCTCTGCTCCTTGGTGTTTTCTGCTTCTTCTCGATGATCCGCGATGATTCTCGATGATTTCTCCCTCCCGATTTGATAACCTTTAATCCTTATTTATAACCCTCATTAGCCTCCAAAACGCGTCCGGGAATTAGGTCGAACGAGCTCCAAAACGCCCGTAAACGCGGCAAATTCAGCATAACCGCCTCGTGGGCCGCGGCTCAGTAAGTGTGTGCCGCGGCCCTTAACGTTCAGCGCCAATACCTGTGCGCAACATTTTCTTCCTGGGCCGCGGCTCAGCATCCTTGTGCCGCGGCCCCCGGTACAGTTGGTTCGGTGCCTTGCTGTGCCGTGCGTGTGCCGCGGCTCGCTTTCTTTATGCCGCAGCTCATGACCAGAAATCGCCGTTTTCGCCCGTTTTTCGTTGTTTAGGCTTCCGGACTCCAATTTCCTGCAAAACATATAAGAATAGTGCATTAAAAGCTCATTTATGCAGATTTAAACTTCAAATGGATATAAAATAATGATAAATAAGCGCATAAAAATATGCCTAACATATCCATATTCAGAATTTGAATAGTTTGTATCATGAGATTTCTGAAATTCCAACATTTAGCTTACACATTTAATTTTACTTATCTACTTGATGGTAGGGGTGCCTCTTGCCAGTAGAACTGGCCACGAGAATAGTAGGAGTGAGCCCGACCAGACTCATGGACACACTGAGTCAATGAAAGAATTGAACCAAGCTCGATTCATTTAAGGACGAACCGAGTACGAGCCAGACTAGAGGACTCGCTCACTTATAAATATTATTAATAAAAAATAACTATTTTAAAATAAAGAAAATAAATTTATCCGACAAATAAAAAAAACTCAAGACTACATGACATTAAATTTGACCTAAATATAAAGAATAGTTCAAATTTTATAAATTTAGTTTTTGCCTAAATGTAAAGAATAGTTCAAATTTTATAATTCAAAGCGAACTAAAAAGTAAATTTATCTCATTACAGAAATAAAAATATTGTATCAAATAAAATAGGGGAAATAGATTTTTTATCACTTAACTATTAGGCCAGTTAGAAACTTATCATTCAACAATAAAAGTTTATCTTCCAGACACTAACGGCACATTCGATTAGAAATTAAATATTTCCGTTAGTTTATGGCTAGTGGAATATCCGACTTAGACATGTATTGCTGACGTGGATAACAAAATAAAGAAAAAATGATTTTTTATCACTTAACTATTAGGTCGGTCAGAAACTTACCACTCAACAACAAGAACATATTTATTTAGTCATTAACATTATATTTTCTTAAAAATTAAACAAACATAAATTAGAGAAACAATAATTTGAAATTTATTTACCATTCAATAATTTGCTACATATAAAGATTGACCAAAGAGATCAAATGTTGGAAGGCAAAGTATGACTTCCTTCTTCTGGGCTTAATTTCAGCACATTTCAATTCAGTTCAGTCAGCTTTAAAATCAATATATTATTAATTATTATTATCATAGTTAATAATACTATATATAATAATATAATTGTTTATTTTAGTATTAGTACTATTATTATTGTATTATTGTAATATAAATATTAAATTATGGTTATATCATTTTTTAATACGATTAAATATTAGGAGTATTATTGATATTAATTAATATTATAAATAATATTGTGTATAATTTTATTATTAATAATAATATTAATTTTAATAATATTTTATTGCTGTAATATAAATAATAATTATTTAAATATAAATATTTTCTGAAAAAGATGAACCGCCACTTCACAATTGAATATTCTTTAAAAACTAACTTCAAAACAATCGTTATTTAAAACAATTGAAATAATCGATAAAAACTTATTGTCTTCAAAACAACTAAGCAAAAACCCTCGTTTTCCGATAACAAAAATTCGAACTCTTCTCTACAATAAAAACACTTTCAAATTACAACATACGCAAATACGCTAATTTACGCTATTAGTCAAGACCATATAATCTCAAGCATATACTACCACCGTTCACATAATTTATCTAATAATTATATAGGTTGTGAATTATTATATGATTTTATAAAACACTGATTATCCGATCTTCCGTGTGACACCAACACACCATAAACTGTTGTTGTAAGCAAATTCTACCAAAGGCATAAGCAAATTCTACCAAAGACAAAAGTCGTTCCCAATTATTTTACTGCATATGTCTAGCACGCATGCTCGCAACATATCCTCAAAAATCTGAATAGTCCTCTCATACTGACCATAGGATGATAAGCCGTATTGAAATTTCACTGTGTTCCCAAAGCTTCGTGCAAACTTTCCCAAAAGCACGATGTGAAACGAGTATCCCTGTCCGATAATATTTATTTATCAGAGATAACACACCAATAATATAAATAATAATAATTTTATATTATATTTAATAATTATTTATTTAACATACCGATAATAGTTAACACACCGTCAATATAAATAATGATTATTTAATAATAATTATTGTTGTATATATAATTATCTAATTTTCTTATTAATTATTATTATTTTTAATAATATCAATATTATCAATAGTATTATATATAACTTTTATTATTATTAATAATTTAGTATTATTATTGATATCAATATTATCAACAGTATTACATATAATTTGTAGTAAATTATTATTATTATTTATTATTATTATTATTTAGTATTATTATTGTAATATAAATAATTTTCATGTTGTTGTATTATTTTTATGTGATATTATTATTACTTATTATTATTGTTGTGTTATAAATTTGTTGTTATATAATAATAATAGTAATAATTGTTATTATTTAGTAACTTCAGTTCAACAAAATTTAATTGAGTTCAATTCAATTTAACTCAAACATTTAGACACTTATATCCATTTGATTTCTTATTTCGTAGTATAATTTAGGGGGGGGGGGGGGGGGGTCAACATTTGTCCGCATTTATTTATTTTCTCCCTGAAACAAGGGTATAGCTACTCCCAAACATAATTACAAAAGAGTTGGTAGAAAATTAAGAGCCGTTTACTTTTCGAAAAATTTTCACTTTTCTTTTCTAAAATTTTCTAAAATTTTTTGAGTTTTCAATTTCTATGAAAACTATTGAGAACTAGGAAAATATGTTCCAAATATGCAAATAGAATTTATCAGTTTTCTCCCTTTTTAGTTTCATAAATTATATATATACATTTTACATTAACATATAACTAATTATTATACATTACATTTTAATATACCTCTATAAATCTACTCAATACTATATATATATAGGGGACTTTATTTTCAGAATTATCTTAAGTGCGAGAACTGCGAGAACTCCTCTAAACCAATGAGATTTTTCAAAATATTAAAAAATATTATTAATTCAAAAGGGTATTATAGTAAAATACAATTTTTATTACGGGAGATAACCCCTACTAATAATAACCTCTACTATAATAGCCCCTACTGATGATAACCCCTACTATATATATAACCCCTACTATATAGTAGGGGTTATAATCAATAGGGGTTGTATGCATTGACATGATGTACATTATGTATTATTAGGAGTACAAAAGGTGGTTCTCGCAGTTCTCGCACTTAACAGGGTTCTGAAAATAAAGTTACACTATATATATATACTCAAAGGATGGTCTTTTTCATCTAAAAAATGAATCTGACTAATCAATATATTGATATATCCCTCCACAATTCAGTAGATATAGTTGTTTGCCACTGATTATCGTTTTCTCTTTGTTGTTCTTGACTCTCAAAAAATAGTTCTGTAGTATCCTCTCAAAAAATTATATACATACTTTCTATATTAACATATAACTAATTATTATACATTATATTTTAATATTTTATAATCATATTTATACACTATTTATTCCTCTTATTATTTTTAAGTGATCACTAGTTAGATTATTAAATATAGGAACAAGATTTTTATTTTTTATTTAATTTAAAATAATGGAGACCACTGTCACATGAACACAGTAAAATGATAATTAAAATAAATAACACTTATACTATTTGATGTTACATTTTGTTTGTTAGATTTTTTTATCATTTAAAAATACTAATTATGTAATGTATTCATAACTACAAGTATGGCTCATAGATTTAAAAAAATATTAAAATACGAGGCATTATCCAACCCGTGCGATGCACGGTCTTTGGTTGAATATCTACGTGTTTTGTACGTAATATTGGGGCAGACGGTTGAATGAGCAGATGACAGAATTTAAATGCCTTTTAGAGAAGTTTATATATTTTTTTTATTGTTATTGTCCTTTTATTTTAGTCTGTGTAATTAGTTATATGAAATGAGGCTTTACTAACCCGTATGTTGCTCCGGGTTGTTTTTGGTTTATTCAACCCGTGCGATGCACCGATTGTATCTAAGATTTTATAGCTAAAAATTAACCATATTGTAATTTATACTATCATTTAAAAGTTCATTTTAATCACCTTGTGTATTGGAAGGTGCATTTGCATTGTGATGTTTATCATAACTTTTGTATTTAAATTAATTTATTTACATTAAAAGTTATGATTAAAATAGTCTCTTCATATGTAATCCTTTAACATGAATAAGTGGCATAAACCCCCCTTCCACATTAAATTAAGAGGAATAAGTATTATATAGTATAGATGTGTATTTATTGAGGTTCGATTGTTCGAGAGTGTCTAGCTTGTTTGTAGCACAACTCTAGCGTGTTTTTTAATTTTCTAAATTTAGAAAACAAGTTATGACTGTTTTCTATAATTTTCTAAAGTCCAGTTATAATTTAAAAAATCGTGTTTTTCAGTTTTTTAGCTTCTTTTTAGAAAATATCTCATTTGAACATGTTTTCATTTTTTTCTATTTTTTTAGAAAAAAATTCTGGAAAACTGGTAAAGTAAACAAGACCTAGCATCTGTCCAGCTTTGATGCCCTTTCCCATTCTTATTTTAGCCATTAGTTATTACGGAGTCTTGAAGATATAGAAAAGGAAAAAGGAGGAACTCATATTGACACGATGTGATTATTGATCAGTTATATCAAAACCCATCAATCTGATGATATCAAATTGATAACCAGACATACCAATACGGTTCTACAGAACTGATCAATTACATTGTAACACATTATAATGCTCATAAAATATCACGAAAATGGTGAAAAACAATTCAATATTTTTCATTTTTTAATTCATTTCGGAACCTGAGTTTTATGTAAAGTGAAGTAGTCGATGGAAATAGAAAATATTCTTTTTCTCCATTAGCACTTTTAATGAAAATAAGTAAACCTTCGAAAATCGAGCGAGACCTTACTGCTTGTAGATTAAAATCGCTCGAAGATAATAAATATATAGGCTGATTGTTTAATCTAAACACTAAACAATAGACAAGATGTTACTCAATACTTAATGAAATATATTCGCAATATGAATTGATATAAATGTGAATAAATAGAAAATCAATAGAGAAAGATGTCTCTTCAATGCTATCTATCCAAAAAGGAAAAACATTAAAATAGAATATATTACTTTAACCGACAGAATACATGTAAACATCAATTTTGGGAGTTAAAATATATTCTATATTTACGAAAAGTTATTCTTAAAATACCTCAAGTTTGTCGAATACTTCTTTATGTACACACTAGTCGTTGTATTATGCGTTTCACTATCCTTATGGCAAATTTAAACTTTTAAGCCCTTCTTGTTGGCTACCGTGGACCGTGGACATTTCGACATACAACTGACTACTGGTGAATATAGGTTCTGGAAGATATAGACTTACATGGGAAAAAGAGACTGCTACTAACTCTTATTTATAATCATGGCAAAGGAAACGGCTAATATAAACTTTCTTTAAAAGCTAATGGGGACTTTGTTACGTGTGACAAACTCATGATCACTCTAGTGATCAACACGTTCTAGCCTCTATCTTCGCGAAAATTGGTGATATCTTGATTATTTGCTTCTCAAGTCTAGTAACCACCATCTTTATTCTATTGTAGATACCTCGCGCTTGATCAATATTCTTGAGCAACATGACCAGACAACCAACCTTCAAGTTGATCACATGATTCGACAACCGAGAACATGTAATCGTGTTAAGAAATTTAGGAGAAAATATATCTTCATGTTCTAACACATTACCTCCATTTTGCAAATGCTATTAGAACTAAGATATTCTACCTCCCCATTGGGCATGTTCAACATTATGTGACCATGCCCCCAGGGGCATAACCTAGTGGTTAAGGCTGAGATGACGTGGGATATCATCCCCGGCAACCGCGGTTCGATTCTCGTGTGGTGCAGTTTCCTCACCTTGTTGTGGGGGGCTGTGCTGGGGGTCGATATCGTGGGTCCTCTCGCTCAGATTATGGCCACTAGGGCACATCCCTCGTTTATCTCCTGCAGGACCGAGGGGCCAACGGTCCTGTGGGGGGAGAAATCAACTCCCTCAACAAACATTATGTGATCATTAATATTATCAACAATGTCAGTAGTCGGGGCGAGTATGACTCTATCCTGAAAAATTGCGAATCGGACATACTCCCTCCGTCCCACCGATCTTGGTTCATATTCCTTTTTGGGCCGTCCCAAGATACTTGGTCATTTCCTTTTTTAGACATTTTTATCTCTCACAACTTTAAATAATATATATTTATACTATCACTTTACACATTACTTTTCAGCTTTTCTTAAATCCCGTGTCGAAAAGCAAACGCTCAAGATGGATGGGACGGAGGGAATCTATATATTTATGAAAAGTGGTGATGAAAATGAAAGTAGAGACATGCCACATGGGACAAAATCCTAGGTGGCGAATTCCAGCAAAAAATAAATGATTTAAAATAATTTCAATTATATTTTGCCATCCACGGGTTAGTTTGTTGAGTTTTCCATATTTTTAGGCAAAAGCTAAGCTTACGTGAAAAAGATGGACTCTTTTCAAAAACTTACGTAAAAAAGATGGACTATTGATATGTATATCTTTCAAAACACTACCGAAATTATCATTTGTTGATCTGCTTATCTCTCTGGGTCTTTAAATACTCTCCCCAACTCTGTGCATTTATCATCCGCAACTATGAATATATATCTTGGGGCGAAAGCAGAAAATTACTAATATATTTTCCATATTCAGTTAGATTTATGAGATTTCTTGGGAGCAGAATTTTTATCACAAGAAAAACAGAGTGCTATATAAAAGATTCGAAATGTTTGATTATCTCAAAATGTTTGATTCGAAGAGAAGGATGATTATCCGTAACTACGCAATTACAAATCTGCCACATGATTTAATCATGCGCATTATGGAAAAGCTTGCACGTCAATCAGCCAACGGCTGGGCAAATGCTATCGCCAAGTAATTTGCAGTTTTCTTAGGCTCTTCATTCACTGCGCGTTATTGTGTATATATATAAAATTATTGTTTTCTAACCACAAACAATACTATGTTTCCCAGCTGTCGGCTCTTCTATGAGTTGGGTAACACAACAAGCATTTTGCAGCAGCTTAGTTTTGACATGCAACATGATATTTTTCCTTCAATGTTAGATAAACCGGTGGCTTCTAAAAATGCCGAAGCACTATTCAGAAAATCATTGGTAAATTAATATCTAATTAGTTACTAATTATTTTTATCTCATCTTCTCCTAATTTTATTAACATCTCATTTTTTTTTTGTAGTTAAAGTTCTTCGTCGAAGAAAATGAAGACGAAGCATTTGAATTAATGATTATCGCCCTAAACCTCAATCACCATGAAGCCTCATACTGTTTAAACTTCATGAAGTTGTTTAGTGGTGATGAAAAACACAGAGAAGAAGGAATTCATGGGTTGTCGATGTTGGAGGATAATTCTAAGAGCGCATACTATGTGACATCATGCAGATGGCAGCTGAAAAAAAGACTTTCAAAAATGAAATTTAAGCTTCCTAACTACCTTAGTGTTCCACTGTTCTGTAATTCAAGTGACGAAGAATTTCTATCGCATCTAGAAGGGCAACTTCCGCACAACCAGTGCCCTAGATGTGTTGCTGATATTGAAGTGGTCTATATGAATGCTATAAGTACATGCGAGCATAGCACTAAAACCTAGGAGTATTTCAATATCGTTGTAATTGTCTCGATTCACATTACTAAAACAACTTATATTTGTGAATCATATTCACTTATCTTGGGTTTCAAATTCTCACTTTTCATTTCATGCATGTTTCTATTATTTCAAACATGTTAACCAATTATTTTTATAGATAATGACTTGAAAATTTTAAATGCTCGAATCAAATTGTAAATTATTCTGATCAAAATTATTAACAGTCTTTAATATTTAATAGAATATCATCAATCAGATTTTATTTTAATTGAATAACTAAAATTCGGATAATCTTAACAATTGACACCAAGATCCTGAAAACTCTAGAAAGTTAAAACACACTGTTTAAACCACTCGATTATAATGACTTATATAATAAAATATCTATCATCAATCCGATTTTATTTTATTTAAATAACTAAAATTCGGATAATCTTAACAATTGAGACCAAGATCCTCAAAACTCTAGAAAATTAAAATACACTGCTTTATGATAATTTAAAAGACCGCATCAAATTGAAAATTAACTAACTAAAATTCGGATAATCACAACAATAATTGAAAACCATATCCTAAAGTCTTCCACCGAATCCATTTTCTGGAGAACTAAAATTTCGGGATATCAAGTCATTGAAAACCGTATCCTAATAACCCTACAAGTTTAAACCACTCGATTATAATGACTTAGATAATAAAATATCTATCATCAATCCGACTTTATTTTATTTAAATAACTAAAATTCGGGTAATCTAAATCATTTAAAAGACCACATCAAATTGAAAACCATTTCCTAAAGTCTTCCACCAAATCAACTTTCTAGAGACCTAAAAATTCGGGTAATCTAAATCATTTAAAACAATAATCTTATAAAAACCCTACAAGTTTAAAACACTCGATTATAATGACTTAGATAATAAAATATCTATCATCAATCCGATTTTATTCTATCATCAATCCGATTTTATTTTATTTAAATAACTAAAATTCGGATAATATAAATCATTTAAAAGACCACATCAAATTGAAAGTCTTCCACCAAATCAACTTTCTAGAGACCTAAAATTCGGATAATTTAAATCATTTAAAACAATAATCTTATAAAAACCCTACAAGTTTAAAACACTCGATTATAATGGCTTAGATAATAAAATATCTATCATCAATCCGATTTTATTTTATTTAATTTAATGTAGAGATAATCAAGTCTTTTGAAAAAGATGGACTGTTTTGATAATCTCGGATAACGACAGAAAGTTCAATGGGTCGTCGTTTTAATAGGTATAAATTAAGATCTGTTCCAAATTAAGACTCCTATAAAATACAGTCACTCGAGGCAAGGGCATGTACTACACTATAAATAACATAGTACATCTAGGTTTTAATAACACACTACAAAGAAAATATTACAGATCTTACAAACATGTCAAATATATTTGTTCGAGGAATTAACAAGGACACCAGCAACAGGACCATCACAGTGAAGATCTTGCGTTTATGGATTCCAACTGACCAACAAAAGAAACCAGTTTCGATCGAGGCAATTCTTATGGACAGCGAGGTATAAGGACTCCACAAATTTTTTATTATTTTCATTCAATATTTTCATCATAAACTTGTAACACCCCGAGATATTCAGAGTATATTACAGCGCCGTGGACCCCCACATGGGACCCACCAGGCTACAGACAAGAAAACTCCACTCGACTAACCATCCCGGTTAGCGAGGACACACATTCAATTATATGACATAAAAGTTACGCCCGGAGCAACCGGCGAAATGATCATCAACCAACGATGTAACAATTTAAAAGTAGTACAATACGGAGTTTGAAATGAAAAGCCTAAGTACTCGCGAGTACACTCTATAAGTTTATAATTATTAGAACAACCAAATCGAAATGGACGAAAGAAATAGAAAGACCCAAATGCACATGTCAACGACCACAGCCAACGTCCTCATCGTCTGTCAGTGCCCGCCGTCCGGATAGTCATAACTCAAATCCGAATAAGAATTTCCCCAAAACGGGTCCCCAGAGGGGTTAGCAATTACGCTAGTACAAGTAATCAAGGCAACCAATCGCTTACACATTTCATAGTACATGCACCAATATCATTTCAAAAACCAAAACCAGACATGTCTTTTCCGGAAACAAACAGTCACAATTAATTTGCCTAGGACCGGGACGAAGCCACGAATCCCACTCGAGGCCTCTAAGGACCCTCCCGAGCTGGCCACATTCATAAAACAAATCAAGCACCACACGTCACCTAGGACCGGGACGAAGCCACGAATCCCACTCGAGGCCTCTAGGGACCCTCCCGAGCTGGCTAACGAATCAAACTCATGAATCCAGGACGAAGCCATAGATTCCCTCGAGGCCCCGTCGGACCCTCCCGAGGTGAGTAAAGCACACACAATATACATTACCATTTCATGTTAAGCATAAAGGTTTCCAACAATTACTTGCCTTGAATATTTGATGACGCAACGAACGGAAAGGATAATCACCGACGAACGTTAAGAACCAACGGAACCGAACCTAATGATTCGAAGAACATAATTACAACCAACTCTAGCCGAATACGGAAATGGAATACACCCGAAAACCCGCCTACGATTCATGTATATTCGCACAAAAATAACAACGAGGGCGGACCACAACCAAACCCTCTCGATTCCGCAAAACTATAAAAATATACCATGAATCCGTAGGAAAACTAATGATATCAACAAGATTAATCATATTCATCAAGAATCCATCAACAAAACGGAAAGAATCGGACAAAACCCCAAAATCCCCAATTATCCAAAAAGGTAGGGTTTCAAGAGATATTACCGTGAGGATTCAAGTATTTAGATTCGTAGAACACGCGTTGGATTGATTGACCGGGCTTCAAAACCTAAGAAGAATGATGAAAATCAACCCCCCAATTGATAATGATGAGAAGCTCTCCTCCTCTCTCACTCTCTCTCGCGCAGGTGAAGAATGAAGAAGAAAAATGAGCTGTTCACGCTCAAAAACACAATTATAGAGGGTTGACCGCATTGTGTGCCGCGGCACAGCTGAGGTGTGCCGCGACACAGGCCAAAAATTTACTCCCAGGGTTCGGCAGTGTGCCGCGGCACGGCTTGCGTATGCCGCGGCACCGTCTGATCGGGTTTGTTTTGCTGCACTGCCACGAGTGTGCCGCGACACAGACGGTGTGTGGCACTGACTTGGCACCGTGCCGCGGCACCGGATGGCGTGCGGCACGCGGCATGCGGTCTGATCGCTCGACCAACAATCAGAAGAAATTTGTGTGCCGCGGCGCACACACCTTGGCCGCGCCCACACCCCCTTTGGGTCCCAAAATGATAAAAATGATCCGGAAGAGAATAAAAGCGATAGGAATCAATATTTGGGAACCAATAACACGAAATGGATCCACTAACCCCGAACAAATGTTCTGCACAACAATAACGAGAATACAGTTCAACAGTTGACAGGAAGGACACACTGAAAGGTACACGAGGGTCACTACGATCGAGAAATACACCAAAAATGAAAATACAAGGGAAAGAAAAAATGCGGATATTACATTCTACCCCTCTAAAAATAAGTTTCGTCCCGAAACTTAAGAAACAAACAACTCAGGGTACCTAGCACGCATGCTATCCTCGGTTTCCCAAGTTGCCTCCTCGACACCGTGTCTCGACCACTGCACTTTGACCAAAGGGATGGTCTTATGCCTCAGTCGTTTCTCACGATGCTCCAAAATCTTCAAAGGACGCTCCTCAAAAGTAATATCTTCAGCAATATCAATCTCGCCATAATCGATGACTTGACTAGGATCCGGGACATATTTCCTCAGCTGGGAAACATGAAAAACGCTATGAACATGACTCAAGGCCGGAGGTAACGCCAAACGGTATGCCAACCCACCGACGCGCTCGAGGATCTCAAAGGGGCCGATAAATCTCGGACTCAACTTCCCTTTCTTCCCGAAACGAAAAACTCCCTTCGTCGGCGACACCTTTAGCAAAACGTGGTCTCCCACCTCGAATTCCAAAGGTCGACGATGGACGTCGGCATATGACTTCTGTCGACTCTGGGCCGTCAACATCCGTTCCCGATTAATTCTATCTTCCGCCTCGTCTCTAAAACGACATCCGGCTCGGTCCCGACTAAATCGGATGCCTCATTCCAACAAATCGGTGATCGACATCGCCGCCCATAGAGTGCCTCATACGGTGCCATCCTAATCGACGCGTGCCAACTATTGTTGTACGTGAATTCGATCAATGGCAGATGCTCCTCCCAGTCATTGCTCCAATCGAGAGCACAAGCACGCAACATATCCTCAAACGTCTGGATAGTGCGCTCCGACTGCCTATCTGACTGGGGGTGAAAAGAGGTACTCAAACGCAAACGAGTACCCAATGCCTTATGCACCGCCTGCCAAAAGTGTGATACAAAATGGCCATTACGATCCGAAACAATAGACTTCGGAGTACTGTGAAGCCTCACAATCTGTGCGATAAATATACGGGCCAACTTCTCCGGGCCCCAAGTGTCCTTGATGCCCAGAAAGTGTGCCGACTTGGTCAGACGATCAACAATCACCCAAACTATATTCATGCTCGATCTCGATCTCGGCAAACTCGTAATGAAATCCATCGATATATCTTCCCATTTCCATTCCGGAATGGGAAGTGGCTGCAATAACCCAGCCGGTTGCTGATGCTCAATTTTGACCTACTGACAAGTCAAACATTTTGCTACAAACTGTGCGACCTCCTCCTTCATATCATTCCACCAGAAATTCCTCCTTAGGTCCTTGTACATCTTACTCGAACCAGGATGAACGGAGTAAGGTGTAGCATGGGCCTCGCGCAGAATACTCTGCCTCAATTCTAAGTCATTCGGCACACAAAGCCGACCCTGGAATCTCAAAACACCATCTTCATGGATCACAAAGCCGGGAGACTTTCCCTTAAGAATGTTCTCTCGGATTTGAGTAATCATCGGATCCTCCAACTGCTTCAGCTTAATTTCATCGATCAAAGACGACGAAATCTCTAAAGCACAAAGTTGCCCGACAGTCCCAGGCAACAAAACCTCAATATCTAACTCGATCAAAGTCCGCCGAAGCTCAGACTGAGACGTAAGGACCTCAAGCGTTCGCAACGCAATCGGTTTCCGGCTCAAGGCGTCGGCCACGACGTTCGCCTTGCCCGGATGATAAAGGATTTCAAGGTCATAATCCTTAATCAGCTCTAACCACCACCTCTGCCTCATATTCAACTCCCGCTGAGTAAATATGTATTTCAGGCTCTTATGATCAGTAAAAATCTGACATGCAGAGCCAAAAAGATAGTGACGCCAAATCTTGAGCGCAAAAACGACTGCCGCTAACTCCAAATCATGAGTAGGGTAGTTAAGCTCATACGGCCTCAACTGTCTCGACGCAAAGGCAATGGTCTTGCCGTGCTGCATCAATACGCACCCAAGACCCTGGCCCGAAGCATCGCTATAAACGGCGAATCCCTCGTTGCCACATGGCAACGCCAAAACCGGAGCTGAAGTCAAACGCTTCTTCAGCTCCTCAAATCGATCGCTCTCGTCATTCCGCATTTAACTTCTCGGATTTCGAGTAATCGTGTAAGTGGCCGAGCTAGTTTTGAGAAACCTCACGAACCTACGTAGTAGCCACCAAACCCAAGAAACTACGGACCTCCTTCACACTTGTGGCGGCGCCCACCCAACACCGCCTCAATCTTCTGCGGATACACTCGAACTCCCTACCGAGATCACGTGACCCAAAACATCACTTCCTTCAATGTGTAACTCACATTTCGAGAACTTCGCATAGAGTTGCTTGGCCCTCAAAATGTCTAACACTATCCGCAAATGATGGGCATGCTCTTCCTCGTTCCTCGAATAAATAAGAATATCGTCAATGAAGACGACGACACACTTATCCAAATACTCGATAAAGACTTTATTCATCAACTGCATGAACACCACCGGCGCATTGGTTAACCCGAAAGGCATAACTACAAACTCATAATGTCCGTATCTCGTCTGAAAAGCTGTCTTCGGCACATCGGACTCTCTCACCCGGAGCTGGTAGTACCCCGATTTCAAATCAATCTTCGAGAATACCGCAGCTCCCTGCAACTGATCGAACAAGTCATCAATCCTCGGCAAAGGATACTTGTTCTTGATGGTCACTTTGTTTAGTTCGCGATAGTCGATACACAAACGTAGTGAACCATCCTTCTTTCGCACAAACAGGACCGGTGCACCCCAAGGCGAGGCGCTCGGTCGAACATACCCTGACTCAAGAAGCTCACTCAACTGCTTCTTCAATTCTGACATCTCTGAAGGTGCCATGCGATACGGCGCCTTCGAAATTGGAGCCGCGCCCGGCTCTAACTCTATAGCAAACTCGACCTCACGATCTGGTGGCAATCCCGGTAACTCGTCAGGGAAAACATCAGGAAACTCACTAACGACTGGAATCGACGAAAACTCGACTCCACCATTCTCCGCCTTCAAGGCGTAGCACCAATAACCAGTACACCCCTTTCGCAGGAGTTTCATCGCCTTTAGGGCGTTAATAACAAACTTCTGGTTTCTCTTTCGCCCCGCGAAAGAGTGTTCAGTGCCGTCCTCGGCTAACATGGTAATGATCTTCATGCGGTAGTTCATGATTGCACCATGCCGCTCGAGCCAATCATTCCCGAGAATTAAATCCTCGCCCTCGATACTCACGACAATAAGATTAGAGAGCCAAGCCCTCTCACAAATAGACACAGAACAATCCCGGACTTCTCGATCACCGACAATTTTATCGCCGATAGGAAGTTTAACGATGAAAGGCTCGCAAGGTGACAAGCATTCGAGACTCAAACGGCACACACACTCTAGAGAAATGAATGAATGCGTAGCACCCGAATCAAAAAGCACACCGACAGGATGAGAATGGATATAAACGGTACCTGTCGCCACAGTAGCCGCTGGGTCATCGGTCCTCCTCATCTCGTAGATACGCGGCTGGGCAGAGCCGACACTGGAAGCTCCTCCTCTAGCGGGCTGACCCCGACCCCTACCTCGGCCGGCACTCGGTGGAGGCGGCGGAGCAAATGAGCCCTGGTTCACACTCGGCTCCATAGGTGCTGGGTGAGAAGAACGGGCGCCGCGAAACTGTCTGAGTTTCGCAAAGAAGCCTTGTGGCCCGATCGACCACAAGTATGACAAGTCAAAGGTGGACGAGGACAATCCCGTTCACGTGGCACGGCTTGCCACGCTTAAAGCATCCGGGGTCCTGACGACGGTTCGGCGGCACTCAAAGCTCCTGGCCAAACGAGCCGAACCGCCGTAGAAATATTTGCACTGAGATTTCGCCGGCCTCCACTCTGGGACCAAAATTTCCGACCGACTTCGCTTCTTGCTCTCACGAGCCAAATCGCTAGCCGTCACCGACATATCATAAGCAAGAGCTCGACTCGATAATCCTTCAAGGTAGTACAGACGAGCCTGCACATATAGTCCCGAATGGACAGTTTTATCCTCCTGGAAAAATGGAAAATCTTGTCGCTCTCTTCGACAACTTGGGTCTTCACATAACCCAACTCCTTGTTAAAGTCGGCAATGGCCTGAGATACGGGGATATCCCGTGGTTGAGCATCATAGAAAGTATGCACTCGAGCCTGTCTGACCGGCCACGGACAATATTCGGTCTCCATCAATTCTTGAAATTCGGCCCATGAAGCAACATGATCTTTGGGACCAACGGCCTCCCACCAATCCGTAGCATCTCCCGTGAGAAAGTATTGAGCAATAGGGACCTTACGGTCCTCGGGGCAGTTGGTAGCAGTGAAGACTTTGGATATCTCCTTGATCCATCCTTCCCAGCCGATCGGGTCCGAAGCTCCCGAAAACTGGGGAGGATGCATCTTGATGACATCCTGAAGCCAACGATCCGCTCCGCCCCGATTAGCATGGGCCTGATCGGGGTTCTGGAACACCTGAGCTATAGCCGCCATCTGGTTAACCATTTGCTGCATAACAGCCGCAATACCAAGATCGGCGCGCTCCTGAGAAGAAGCATGACTGTGACGGTCGCCGGTACTGTCGGCTCCCGAAGAATGCGACGTGGCCGCCCCACCGGCTACCCCACGTCCTCGGTCGTGTCCACGACCACGACCACGACCACGACCACGGTTTCCTCCGGCATCCATACTGATGTTGAGAGATAACAGAAGTATATCGATGATGAGTAAGGGAGGAAAAGCAACTACGATTCAAAAGTGGAAATACAATGCAAGAAACAAAAGAGCCGAATAAGAAAACTTACGAGCACTGAAAGTACTGGGATGCTGGCAGCGGTGTGACAATGTGCAAAACGAACACGACTAGACCCAAATAACCAACAAGCCTAGGTATCCATAAACCTAGAGCTCCGATACCATTTTCTGTAACACCCTGAGATATTCAGAGTATATTACAGCGCCGTGGACCCCCACATGGGACCCACCAGGCTACAGACAAGAAAACTCCACTCGAATAACCATCCCGGTTAGCGAGGACACACATTCAATTATATGACATAAAAGTTACGCCCGGAGCAACCGGCGAAATGATCATCAACCAACGATGTAACAATTTAAAAGTAGTACAATACGGAGTTTGAAATGAAAAGCCTGAGTACTCGCGAGTACACTCTATAAGTTTATAATTATTAGAACAACCAAATCGAAATGGACGAAAGAAATAGAAAGACCCAAATGCACATGTCAACGACCCTGGCCAACGTCCTCGTGCTGTCCAGGTGCCCGCTCGTCCGGATAGTCATAACCTGAAATCCATAATAAGAATTTCCCCAAAACGGGTCCCCAGAGGGGTTAGCAATTATGCTAGTACAAGTAATCAAGGCAACCAATCGCTTACACATTTCATAGTACATGCACCAATATCATTTCAAAAACCAAAACCAGACATGTCTTTTCCGGAAACAAACAGTCACAATTAATTTGCCTAGGACCGGGACGAAGCCACGAATCCCACTCGAGGCCTCTAAGGACCCTCCCGAGCTGGCCACATTCATAAAACAAATCAAGCACCACACGTCACCTAGGACGAAGCCACGAATCCCACTCGAGGCCTCTAAGGACCCTCCCGAGTCAAGCTAGCGAATCAAACTCATGAATCCGTGAAGCCATAGATTCCCTCGAGGCCCCGTCGGACCCTCCCGAGGTGAGTAAAGCACACACAATATACATTACCATTTCATGTTAAGCATAAAGGTTTCCAACAATTACTTGCCTAGAATATTTGATGACGCAACGAACAGAAAGGATAATCACCGACGAACGTTAAGAACCAACGGAACCGAACCTAACGATTCGAAGAACATAATTACAACCAACTCTAGCCGAATACGGAAATGGAATACACCCGAAAACCCGCCTACGATTCATGTATATTCGCACAAAAATAACAACGAGGGCGGACCACAACCAAACCCTCTCGATTCCGCAAAACTATGAAAATATACCATGAATCCGTAGGAAAACTAATGATATCAACAAGATTAATCATATTCATCAAGAATCCATCAACAAAACGGAAAGAATCGGACAAAACCCCAAAATCCCCAATTATCCAAAAAGGTAGGGTTTCAAGAGATATTACCTTGAGGATTCAAGTATTTAGATTCGTAGAACACACGTTGGATTGATTGACCGGGCTTCACAACCGAAGAAGAATGATGAAAATCAACCCCCCAATTGATAATGATGAGAAGCTCTCCTCCTCTCTCACTCTCTCTCGCGCAGGTGAATAATGAAGAAGAAAAATGAGCTGTTCACGCTCAAAAACACAATTATAGAGGGTTGACCGCATTGTGCCGCGCACACTGAGGTGTGCCGCGCATGTGCCAAAAATTTACTCCTGTGGTTCGGCGGTGCCGCGGCACCCAGACAATGGGTTTTGGTTGCCACACGAGTGTGCCGCGCACCGACGGTGTGCCGCGACATCGACTTGGCACCGTGTGCCGCGCATCGGATGGCGTGCCGCGGCACACAATCTGATTCACTCGACCAACAACTGAAGAAATTTGTGTGCCGCGGCGCACACACCTTGTGCCGCGGCCCACACCCCCTTTGGGTCCCAAAATGATAAAAATGATCCAGAAAGAGAATAAAAACGATAGGAATCAATATTTAGGAACCAATAACACGAAATGGATCCACGGCAACCCCGAAACGGCGGTTCCGCACAACAATAACGAGAATACGGTTCAACAGTTGACAGGAAGGACACACTGAAAGGTACACGAGGGTCACTACGATCGAGAAATATACCAAAAATGAAAATACAAGGGAAAGAAAAAATGCGGATATTACAAAACTAAACCGCTATATATCATAAGGATCCAAAATACCAGCTTACGTGAAAAGAGGTTTACTATCAAATTTCAAAAAGCAATTAACCGAAGGAGATACAGTGAGTATTTCTGCTTTTGGTGTTGAGGACAACCACCAAAGCAAATGGAACAAGGCCAGAGTTGAATGCTCAGTAAAATTGATATTCAACTATATTACAAAAGTGGCCAAGTGTAAGCCAGACATGTGGATTCAGTCAAATGGACTCGAACTGATTCCTTTTGATGACATTCCTTCCTTTAATGGAGAATATTTTATTGGTAGGTTGTATGTTATTGTATTTTTATGATCTCTTGATAAATATTATTATGCTGATATATTATCAATATTTTTCAAACGTAATAGGACGCGTTATACGAATTGGCAACATTACTTATGTCGATAAGGCACATGCTCGAAAGTTGGACATCGAAATTCAAGATGAAAGGTGACTTAATTTCGATGTTTTTTCTAATTTGAATAGTTATTTTTAGTATTGCATTTTACCTTAGACTGTATGACATTAATGTAGGAATATTAGCCTAAAGGTAGTGCTATGGGAGTCGTACGCGGACAAGCTGCTAGAAATAGCACCTATCAACGATAAGCTTGAAGACGGGCTTACTATAGCACTGCAGTTTGCACACAAGTCCATTTGGCAAGGTCATCAGCATTTCATACTAATTTTAAAGTACATTTCATTATTTTAAACACATACTAATAAAATCACGCACATTTTAACAGAAGAGCTACGTGTGCAAACTACTATGCATGCCACCAAGATGCTCATAAATGGAGATTTACCTGAGTTTGAGGACTTCAATATGAAGTACTGCAGAGCAGTCTATTATACAAGTGTTTTTTAATTATCGGTTTATGTTTTTTATAGACAAAACATTATTTTTTTAACTCATTTCGCCATTTTATAGGAAGAAGATGTCCTAAATGATTGATTAGTAGATCAATCACATTACGGAGTGAAATTCGCATAATCGAAATCAGAGGAATGGTTGAACATAGACAAACACAGGACAACTTCTCAGATCAAGAAAGAAAGCGAGGTAAATAAATCTACTTTATTTGACTTATAATATCTTTGATTCAATTTAATTAATGTATATTTAACATTTTCCAGCCTGGGTCCTATATTCTCTTTGTCAAGTTCACCGACATTGGAGATACATGGTACTACAATTCGTGTGTGCATTGCAAAACAAAGACCGGAGACAAAAAGGCTGAAGACATCTGTCCGAATATAAAGTGTGGACGCAAAATGGACTCGATTGTGCCTAGGTAATCAGGTCAATTTAAGTCATTTGAACTTTATATTAGATACGTTTCTTAGCGATTGATAAAACAGGTTCAGGCTCAAAGTTATAGCAACAGATTCAAAATCAAACGATGAAATTACCGTTGTTTTATTTGAGGATATGGTTGCAAACCTTATAGGCAAATCAGCTGCTGCCGTTCTTGCTTCCCTCATTGAGGTATTTTTTGTTTCAATAAGTTTCATTATATATAAACGTCTAGGAAATTACTATTCTGACAATGTTTTTTTCCTCACTACAGGAAGGAGATGAAGAAGCACTGTCCATGTACTTTCATCCAATACTTTTCAAATATTATTTGATAAGAATCCGTGTGTCAAGGGAATATAACATTGTAAAGGGTTATAATGACTACAGTGTGGAACATCTAACAACTGATGAGAAAATCATTGGTGAATATTGTGGTCTAGCAATGAACGTGAGATTACTATACCTATTATATTTTTACATTTAAAATTAATACCATTATTTATCAAACCATTAACATATTATAACTAACTATTTTAGGAGGTTGCATCGGAGTCCAAGAGGTTGATTGAAGGCGCCAAAGAGAAATATGTTGGAAAGGGAAAAGAAAAAGTTGACAGTGAATTTAACGATCAGGGCTCTAACGATATTTCCGAAACAACACTTACTCCTGCTAAGCGTGGCAGAGAGATTGAAATTGATGAAGAAGTCAGTATTATAGGACTGCAAAGTTCTTCAAATAAAGTGGTGATAAAGAAGGAGAAAAATATTCCATAATTTGAGACAGTATAGTTTATTTTCTTAGATATCTTTTGTTTTGTTTTATGTTTTGATTCCGTTCATCACAATATTTTGATATTTGGGACCTTTAGTAGTAATTTCTTAATGATTAATTGCATTTTGTTTTCTTCGATTGTCCTCATATAATGATCAATTGCACTTTATTTTCTATGATTGCCTTATATACAAACTTATCCATAACACTATAATTTTACTTTGTAATATTCAAATTAAGGAGCCTAATCAAATCTATTTTTGAAAGTGAGAACTATAACTTAAGAAATAATTAGGCAAACTGAACATAAGAAATAATTAGAGTTAGAAAGAGATATACCTCACCCATATGGATTTGGCGATTTCAGGACCTCATGCATACGGCTTGAGCGATTTCCAGACTTCGAATTGCTACGATAAATAAATTACATATAAATATTTATTTACAATCACAAACGCCAAACTACATTCTAGATTTGAATAATACATATTGGAATAAACTTTTTAACGAATTCGAGTCCAGCATATCCAACTTTTCAGCATGATACGAACAACTCCAAGTCCTGTATTGTTGGACGTAATTTAATTGCTGCCATTTTCAAGAAACAATTTAGTGGTATATTTTGATCAGATAATAATTTTTATAATTATCTTAACAAATCTAGAATTTAATACGAGTTGGATATCTATTATTCTTAAGATTTTGCAAATCCACATATTTGAGTTTATCCTATCTAGCATAATATATTCAATATAAATAATAAACAGATAATCAATTTGTGAATTTAGATATTGATTTGTTAGCTAAAATTATGGAATAATCTTGAAAATCGATTTATTAAATATGACTGCAAATATGTATTTTCATCGGATAATAATAATCTACATAATTATCTTAACAAACTAAGAATTGTAAACAGATTGAATAACTATTAATCCGATGATTTTAGAAATCCAGAGATTTGGGTTTATCCTATAAAGTGTAACACCCCCAAGATATTCGAGGTGTATTACAGCGCCGTGGACCCCTACATGGGACCCACCAGGCTAACACAAGAAAGCAACCCTCGACTAACCATCTCGGTTAGCAAGGAAACAATTGTTAACAACAAGAACATAAAACAACACGTCCGGTACAACCGGCATAATAAACATCAACCGACAAATACGGTAACTCCAACAAAGTCCAAACACAATTCGAAAGGAAAAGCCTAAGTACTCGCGAGTACAATCTATAAGTTTACAATTTGGAAACATCCACATCAAAAGAGACAGTAGGAAATAACAAGACTCAAATTGCACATGTCAACAACCTTGGCCGACATCCTCGTACCATCCCAGCGCCCGCTCGTCTGGATGAACATAACCTGAAATCCATAACAAGAATTTCCCCGACAACGGGTCCCCAAAGGGATTAGCAATTACGCTAGTACAAGTATTCAAGGTGTTGGAACATTTTGTTCCATACATAAATTAAAAGTGTTTTGATGATTAATGTTGATAAGCAAAACAAAACAACAAAGAGACGAAGCAACGCATCGAAGGAATCGAAGTACAAAAAGCTGGAAAATCTCAAAGCTAACGTACGTAACAAGGGTATGTTAACGTACGTAATATGGGAAAGCTAACGTACGTAATGGAGGTTGAATAACGTACGTAAAGGAGTTCAAACAAGTGAACGTTGGAGAAGTCAAAGTCAGAAAAGCATCCAACGGATATATGACGTCATCAGTGATGTAATGTTAACGTACGTAACCGTGTATATGCTAACGTACGTAACTCAAAATGACGAAACTCACTGGACTGATTTGTGAAGATGCTAACGTACGTAACCAGCCATGGTTAACGTACGTAATGAGGATTACGTACGTAATGGAGAGCATATAACGTACGTAATGAAGGTCCTGGCAGCTAACGGCTAGTTTGATCATGAAGCCTATAAATACCATCCCTATGGTATTGTTTGAGTACAACAACCTTGAGCATATTGTCTATTCTTGTGATATTATTACACACATTCTTGTTGTTGATATTGAGCTTAATTGCAAGTGTTTGAGTGAGAATTCACGAAAACATACACGAGTGGTAAAAGAAAAGATACGATTGGATTCGGTGTTATTAGGATCAAGGATCCGACATTATTAGAATCGCAATCGATATCTAAGTGAGGTTTATCTAGTACCCATAGAAAGCTAGAGTGGTTGATTCCTTATCCAATAGAAAAGGAAAAACGGTTTTACTCGGACCGATAGAAGACGAGCTTGTAACGGTAATCCCTCGACCGATAGAAGAGAGGTGTAGAGGTTTTGATCTTAAGCCTAAGGAAAAAGATACATCGAGAGAGGACGTAGGCTTCGTTAATAGCCGAACCTCTATAAATCCTCGTGTCCTTTATTTTCCGCAATTTAATTTCGCTTCCGCATAAAACGGCACAAATATCCGATTTGGTACCCAACAATTGGTATCAGAGCGGTACTCCAATACGCGGCTTAACATCCGAGGAAAAAAGATCCAATGGCGTTTCAATTTGCTCCTGTCGAAGGCCTTGCTCTCAACCGACCACCATTCTTTGATGGCTCAAATTATTTGACGTGGAAGAAGAAGATGTCGATATTCATCCGAGCATACGACATTGAAATTTGGAAGATTATTTGCCTTGGCCCGAAAGTTCCAATCAAATCCGACGGTACGCTCAAATCTTTCGAAGAATACGACGATGCCGATTGGAAAAATGACCATCTAAATTGTAAGGCTACTCAACTCTTATTTTGTGCCTTAAATCCGGAAGAGGTCAATCGAATCTCATCGTGTGAGAGTGCGAAAGAAATATGGAAAATTCTAGAAATCACACACGAAGGGACGACTCAAGTCAAGGAGACGAAGATAAATATGCTTCTCCATGACTACGAGTTATTCATGATGAAGGGTGACGAGTCCATCACCAATATGCTCGACCGATTCTCGGTCATCACCAATGGACTAGCCGTTTGGCAAACCATTATCTAGTAGTGAAAAAGTTAAGAAAATTTTACGATCACTACCTAGCGAATGGGACGGCACCGTGACCGCGATTATGGAATCTAAAGATCTCAACACGCTCGATTTTAGTGCCCTTGTTGGTTCACTAATCAATTATGAGATTGTTTTAAAATCACGAAGAGTCAAGCCGAAGGAACGATAGTTAGCCATGAAGGCTAAGATGTCGAGGAAGAAAGAAGAAATTCCGGTGGAGGAAAGCGACAAAGAATCGGCATATTATGCCAAAAACATTAATAAGTTTCAAACCTTATTAAACCGGAGGAAGAAGGATATCTCGGGCGAATCTAAGAAATTCGACAACTCTTGTCGATTATGTGGAAAACCAGGCCACTTCGCTAAGCATTGTCGTGTCAAACCCAATAAGGAGGTTCTCGTGGCTACTTGGAGCGATGAAGATGAAGACGATGATTTCATCAATCAAAATAATCTCGCTCTCATGGCCCGGAGTTCGTTCGACGACAGCGACGTCGAAAGCCAGGTTAGTACATCCTCCCGTGATGAATTATTTGATGCATTTGAGTTATTACATACGGATTTCCAAAATGCTTTATCGGAAATTAAATCCCTTAAGTCTAAAATTAAATCCTTGGAAATTGAAAATTCCAAAATTATCGAGAAGGGAAAATTTGTCGAACTCGATCATTCGAAATGCATTGAAAACGAGAATATTTTGAAGAATGATCTTTTAAAAGTTCAAGATGAACTAAAATCTTTGACAAGGAAATTCTCGTGCGGAAACGAGAAATTTGAACAAATGCTTGGTGTTCAAAAATTTACTTTGAATAAAGAGGGGTTAGGATTCAAAACTCGTTTGAAAAACGAATCCGTTAATTTCAAGATACCCCATTGCGAAAAGTGTTTAAAAATCGGGCATCATATTTCAAGTTGCAAAAGCCCGAGACGGACGATAAAAATTAAGAAAATTTGGGTTCCTAAAGGAACAATCGTTTCAAATATCGTCTACGTTTCTAAACAAAAACCAACTATAGGTTGGATCCCCAAAAATTGATTTTTGTTATTTTACTCAGGGGGAGTAATTTTTTAAAGTGGAGATATTATTTTCAGGGGGAGTTTTTTTTACCCTTTATGCATTTATTTTTATCATGCATATTTTATATTTTGGTATTATTTATTTCAATTGATATTTTATCCACTTTTTGATGAAAACAAAAAGGGGGAGAGAAAGGAGGAAAATGGGATTTACCCTGAAAGGGGGAGAATCGAAGGAATTGAAAAATGAAGAGGAGAAGTGAAAAAATGACAGAAAAAGAAAAATGAGGAGACGTCGAAAAGACGATGAAAAATTCGAAAAGTTAAAGGTAAAGAGAAAGAAGTAGTCGAAAAAGTAATGGGAGAAGATTCTAACGAAACGGACAAAGTCGAAAACTTTGGTCTGTAAAGATATACATATATTTGTATTTTTGCAGAAAAATCCCATTGTCGGAGTGTTGTTTTGTAATCATCAAAAAGGGGGAGATTGTTGGAACATTTTGTTCCATACATAAATTAAAAGTGTTTTGATGATTAATGTTGATAAGCAAAACAAAACAACAAAGAGACGAAGCAACGCATCGAAGGAATCGAAGTACAAAAAGCTGGAAAATCTCAAAGCTAACGTACGTAACAAGGGTATGTTAACGTACGTAATATGGGCAAGCTAACGTACGTAATGGAGGTTGAATAACGTACGTAAAGGAGTTCAAACAAGTGAACGTTGGAGAAGTCAAAGTCAGAAAAGCATCCAACGGATATATGACGTCATCAGTGATGTAATGTTAACGTACGTAACCGTGTATATGCTAACGTACGTAACTCAAAATGACGAAACTCACTGGACTGATTTGTGAAGATGCTAACGTACGTAACCAGCCATGGTTAACGTACGTAATGAGGATTACGTACGTAATGGAGAGCATATAACGTACGTAATGAAGGTCCTGGCAGCTAACGGCTAGTTTGATCATGAAGCCTATAAATACCATCCCTATGGTATTGTTTGAGTACAACAACCTTGAGCATATTGTCTATTCTTGTGATATTATTACACACATTCTTGTTGTTGATATTGAGCTTAATTGCAAGTGTTTGAGTGAGAATTCACGAAAACATACATGAGTGGTAAAAGAAAAGATACGATTGGATTCGGTGTTATTAGGATCAAGGATCCGACATTATTAGAATCGCAATCGATATCTAAGTGAGGTTTATCTAGTACCCATAGAAAGCTAGAGTGGTTGATTCCTTATCCAATAGAAAAGGAAAAACGGTTTTACTCGGACCGATAGAAGACGAGCTTGTAACGGTAATCCCTCGACCGATAGAAGAGAGGTGTAGAGGTTTTGATCTTAAGCCTAAGGAAAAAGATACATCGAGAGAGGACGTAGGCTTCGTTAATAGCCGAACCTCTATAAATCCTCGTGTCCTTTATTTTCCGCAATTTAATTTCGCTTCCGCATAAAACGGCGCAAATATCCGATTTGGTACCCAACACAAGGCAAACCAATCGCTTACACATTTCATAGTACATGCACCAATATCATTTTCAAAAGTCAAAACCAGACATGTCTTTTCCGGAAATAAACAGTCCACAATTAGCCTTGAGAACAGGGCGGCAGCATACATTCTCACTCGAGGCCTCATAGGGACCCTACCGAGTTGGCTACAATTTCAGAAAAACAAAACTACGCACACGCTATGCCGTGAGAACAGGGCGGCAACATACATTCTCACTCGAGGCCTCACAAGGACCCTAACGAGTTGGCTAGCGGTACGAAACTCGTGAAATCCAGGGCGGCAGCATAGATTTCCCTCCTTGACCCCGTCGGGCCAACACAAGGTGAGCAAATTACACACAATATACATTACCATTTCACGTTAAGCATAAAGGTTTCCAAAAATACTTGCCTTGAATTATTGACGACGCAACGAACGGAAAGGAAAGTCACCGACGAACGCTAGGAACCAATGAAACCGAACCTAACGATTCGAAGAATACAATCACAACCATTTCTAAATGAATACGGAATTGGAATACACCCGAAAACCCGCCTATGATTCATGTATATTCGTATATAAACAACAACGAGGGCGGACCACAACCAAACCCTCTCGATTCCGTAAAAATCACGAAATATACCATGAATCCGTAGGGAAACTAAGAATACCAACAAGATTAATCATATCCACAAAATAAGAAAAGTATGGGCAAGGTACTTGCCTTGATATCACGAGAAATGAAAAAGTGAACGGATACGGCCGGGTAGCCCTCAAATTCCTGAACACTATCTAGAATGTGATAGCACCGAAATTACTACGGGAAAACACCATATGAATCATCAACACCAACGGAATTCAACATCGGAATCATCGAGCACCTATAATCCTCCGTAGGGAATAATAAAACATGATTACGACGAGAATCAAGGCCAAAAACAACGGAAATCCCAACAAACTATCAAAGGGAACTCATTCGAACATTTAATCGAACATTAAATGTTCAAGACCCTTCAAGAACAAAGAAATCACCTCTCGGGTCGAACGAACCAAAGATACTAGTATCCAATCCGTAGAACAAGTTCAAAACAACGTTTATACAACAACTAATTGATCAAAAGCGGATTGGAATCGAAATCAAAAAGGAAAATCCCCAAATCTACAAAAACAAGGGTTCAAGCCACAATACCTTGATTTGGATGAAGGATTCAAGTAGAGATCGAAAATCTTCAACAAGACTTGAGGAGGATAATCTCTACAAGTTTTGGAGCACTCAAATCGCCCAAAATCGCCATCAAATCGCCTAAGATGGAGGAGGAAGAAGAGAGGAGAAAAATGAAGTTTTTCTCCTCGCAACCGCTAAAAACGCAGAAAAAGCCCGTGTGCCGCGGCACAGGATGAGTGTGCCGCGGCCCAGGGCCAAGAAAACGCCCAGGAATTAGCTTAGTGCCGCGGCACAGCCTGAGTGTGCCGCGGCACACGGTACAGCCCCCTTCAACACCAAAAAGGCACACCGTGCAGTCTTCGCTATTTTGACCATAACTCCTTCGTCTGGACTCCGATTGACTCACCGTTTGAACCATTGGAAAGCTAACTTGATTCTCTATAATGTTGCAAAGATTCAGAATTTTTGGAGTTTCCAAGAATTAATGGTGACTTTACAAAATCGAACTCCCACGTGAAAACGTCGATTAAGGACACGGAACTCAACAAAACGACACCGAAACGAACTCGGATGACAAAAAGTGCAGAATTAATCATTCTCGGAATGATGAAACGGTCATGATAGAGTTGTCAAAATGAACTTCCTCCGAAAAAAGAAAATTACCGAAATTCGAAATTGCGGATATTACATAAAGTATACCATATTCAGTATAAATAATAACCAGACAGCCATTTAAAAATATATCAAGAACGCATCCATTATACATATATCCTACGAATTTGATGTCCCATTACTGATCATTCAACTGATCTTTCAAATTCTATTCATCATCTGCCAATCATCGTTATAGGCAGACTAATATTATTCACGAAAGAACAGCAAAGGTAATGAATTGTTATAAGCATTTCTATCTTATCTTATGTATTGTTTGATTATTAAATGTTTAACTCTTACTTCTATTTTATTGTCTATCACAGATTGTATCAAAGTTTAGAACAAAAAATCAAGACACCAGTCTCAAAGAGTTAGTTGTCATCAAAGGTACGTAATTTATAATTATTTGTTTTAATTATTTGTTCGAATATTAGTTTACCTTTGATGCACAAATTAAAAATCAGCAGTACTCTTCACCAAGTAACACTATTCACCAAGTGTTTATAATTTATATATCTACTGCTTAAATTAAAAAGTCAATATTTTCGTTTACAAATTTATTTATAATATTTCCGTTCAATTTTTTCATCATAAATAAATAGAGTATTGTTCATCAATATTTTTGGAAGATTTTATTAAAAATCAACAGTGCTCTTCCGCTTAAATTAAAAATTTAACTTCCGAAAATCCAATTTCCATCATTATTTATCCCAGATCTGGTCAACATATGAATAAAAATTTTATAAATAAAAAATAGAGTATTGTTCATCAAAATTTTTGGAAATTTTTTATTAAAAATCAACTGTACTCTTCCGGGAAAATTAAAAATACAACTTCAAAAAATCTAATTTCCATCATTTTTTCTCCTAGATCTGGTCAAGATATGAATAAAAATTTTATAAATAAAAAATTATTAAGCAAATAATATACTAATCTTCTTAAATTAAAAATACAACTTTAAAATGAAATTACCATCATTATTTACGCCAGATCTGGTCAAGATATAAATAAAAACTTTATAAATAAAAAATTATTAAGCAAATAATATAATAAATTCAGAAGTATTTTGACAGATATTACCGGAATAATTTACTGAATTCCGTCGTCTTCAAATACTCAGATCTGCTGGACAATCATCAGATCTGGATCCAGCAATAAACAATACTTATATAAATCATTTAAATAATAATTTAGATAGAAAAATAAAATTTAAAAGATGAATAAAACGCAGGTTCTTACCGTTGTAGATGAACGTTTCCGTAAATATCAACCATACGCCCTTATTACCGAATTGAAATGAAAATTGAGCATGTTGAAATAAACAAAAATTATATGAATCATCAATTTGAGAAGAAAAAATAAAATAGATCGTGAAATAAAAATTAGAAAATGAAACAAACAGAAGATCTTACCGTCGTAGAAGAATGGCACCGTGAAAATCAACCGTGCTTACACTTTACCGAACGGGAATGAAAAATCGAATATGTTGAAACAAGCAAAAATTTTATACATCATCGGATTTGGAAAACTGAAATGAAAAAATATTTGGAATCAGAGAGAAAAATGAGGCGGTGGCAAGAGGAAGAGACGAGATTGTGGGTCGTGTTTTTCGGATGTGGATAAACTGAAATGAAAAAATATTTGGAATCAGAGAGAAAAATGAGCGGTGGCAAGAGGAAGAGACGAGATTTTGGGTCGTGTTTTTCGGCAGAAGGTATAGTGACGGCTGGTGAAGGAGTAGTGAGGCGGTGGCAAGAGGGATAATGGTTATATAGGTAGGGTTTTTCGGACGGAACGTAAACATGAAAATGTTTTTTTAAGACAAGCGTTTGTAATTTTATGTTGATGAATCGATGAGCGCTTTATCTATAAGAAATAAAAATATGAATGAAGATGAATCGGTGAGCGGATAAGCACGCCACCTGCCCACCACCACTTTTTCTGTCCCATTTTTATTTTTGGTTTCTTATATTATATTATATGTATATTCTAATAAAAATATCTCTATATTTCTTTTATTATTCGTACAATAAAATAAAAATTATTTAATTCATAATTAATAATCACTGAGTTAGAAAAAAAATACCGACTCACTATTCAATAAATGATTTTAAGTGTAATCTTTTCCCCTGATTGTGCGCAGTATCTTCTTCTTTTTGCTGGATATTATTAATTTATTTTACAATATGAAATTTGTATACTAAAAATATAAAATGCGTATAAAATGATTTACTGCAAATTTGTATGGATAGATGATTAATTTATTATATTTGTGTAGTTATTTAATGGATACAGGACGTCGTAAGTCTTTGAAATTAAGGAATCGCGCTCCATTGTATAACGAGGGGCCGAGTTCTGCTAGAAAAAGGAGTAGAGTTTCCAACAATCTGAGTGGCGAATTACCGTTGAATGTTATAACTAATGGTAACATTTTTAGTATTCGATCTACAGTTATTACAAATTCTACATTCCCGCAGCTTAACATTGAGAATGGTAATAATTTATTATTATTTATATATATTAATTGTTTTGTTATTGCAACTTCAAATATTGTGACGTTAACAGATAATAATTGTTGTATGTTTATCAATTTTCATAAAATATAGGAGGAACGACAGCTCAAACTTTTAAAAGAAATACTCAAGGATGTGGGGCCGGAATATCACCTTGGAGTGACATTACGAATGGTATATGTTACGTATCAAATTAGTAATTGTTTAAGATATTACTAATCTTTATTTCTATGATATTTTTTTATTAGTTTTGTCATCGATACATTTTGATCGTGCAGAGACAATTACACCAAATGTCGGTAGTGCGAAACAGGTGTATACGCAAAGCAATAGGCTCACCCCAAGTTCATATCCATTTAGTTGTGTGACTGATGGTAAATACTTCTATATATTTCATATTATAATTTATATGATACCAATTTATGAATGTTCAATTCATTTACTCCAGTAAGATATTTATAATTGAAGATGTAAGTAGTTAAATATGTTGTTTCTCACATTAAAATATTTATATTTGACATTTTATCATCTTGCATATGTAGGGAATATGGATAAAGATTACAAAGTAGTGTCAAGATTCAATGTAATTAGGAGATTCACACTATCAATGAGAAGACATCTCAAGTCACATCCGTTTGATTACTTTATGTATCATGAAGATCCTAGAGGATACAGTAAGTGTAATGGTGTTATATAAATATTCACTAATTTAGAACATTTGTATTACATTAATCCGGATAAAATTTAAAAAAAAAGTATAATTCATCATCAGTTATATATATTTTCATCTTTATATAGGAATAATGGTACCTCCGTATGTTGAAGAGTGCATGCCTCTTGCGGAAGAGCGTATACAGCAATTGCTAGATAAATATACTCTTAATGTGATAAGAGTTATGAGTGAAGAGTCATCACGTGTGGACATGCTTAAGGAATCACGAAAGAGATCTATGAAAAAACTACATGAAAAGAAGGATATTACTGCGCGGAGAAATAATGGGATATCGTCAGTAGGTAATGTTCATTACCACTAAATTCAACACACACTAAAATTACTATTCAAATATCTTAAAATAATTGACATTTATACACTTTCATGGAGCAGCTTACGAAGATATGGGTGATCATACATATGCGTGTGGATTTTGCGGTGCGCTTATGTGGTTTGATGAGAGGTTAAAAACAAGCCCGTTGAGTAGTCCGGAATTTGGTTTGTGTTGTAGTCGTGGTAAAATACAACTTCCTCTTCTGAAAGAACCTCCACGGCTGCAACGTGATCTTTTACAAAATAGGCATATTAAGAGTCGTAATTACATTGAGAACATACATGCTTATAATATGATGTACGCTTTTACTTCGATGGGTGAGATCCAAGATAAAACAGTCAACAATGGCCATGGTCCGTATACATATAGGCTTGGTGGAAATAACTATCATTTACTCGGTAGTTTGTTACCTAAAGAAGGCGATTCGCCAAAGTTTTCACAGCTATATATGTATTGTGGCGAGGATGAAACTCAAGACAGAATCGATGTTGTCCGGTATTCATTCTCTTGGATCCATATTAATTCCACTACATATGTATAGTTTTTAAAAATATTCTATATAAATATATTGTTGATTCTCATTATATTTTTTATTTGATTTTGTAGATCAAAAAGTCCTGCTGCGATTGATTCATCAATTGTGGATGATCTAAAGAACATGATAGATGTCGAAAATCCAATTGCGCAAAATTTTCGAATGGCTGCTGAACGATTCAAGGAGAGCGCCGATATGGATGTAAAGTTATGTCTCATGGGAAGGAGGTCACGCGATGGACGCACGTATAATCTACCTACATGTTCAGAAGTCGCTGCATTAATTATTGGTATGTTGGGATATCACTATTATTTATCCATGATAAATATATATTCCATAAGTAGTTTAATATATTCTAAATGATTTTATTTCTCAATAATCAGGAGATGATGAGTACGAGATGGATCCCCACGATATTGTATTGGAACGAAAAAATGGCAATTTTCAAAGAATTTCAGAATTGCATCCAAGTTACCTTCCAATGCAATATCCCCTACTTTTCCCATATGGTGAGGATGGATACCATCCAGAGATTTCGCACTCGGATAAGTCTAAAGGTGTCAGGCACACACTTACAATTAAGGAGTTTTTGGCTTTTCGAATTTTTGACCGTATTGGTGAGGCCCAGACAATATTACTCAGTAGAAAGTTATTCCAACACTTTATAGTAGATGGCTATATGATGATGGAAGCACAGAGGCTTGCTTTTATAATGAGGAACCAACCATTATTGAGGTCTGATAAGTATAAGTCACTTGATGATGCTATTCGAACAGGTGATATTGATCCATCTGACCCAACAGGAAACGTTGGTAAACGCTTTGTTTTGCCGTCTTCTTTTGTCGGAGGTCCTCGATATATGGTCCAGAACTTCCAAGACACTATGGCCATATGCAAGAGTATAGGATATCCAGAAATATTCATCACATTCACGTGCAACCCCAAGTGGCCTGAGATAACACGTTTTGTTGAGTCCAAGGGTTTACGACCCGAGGATAGACCTGATGTTATGAGTCGCATTTTCAAGATGAAGTTGGACCAACTTATAAAAGACTTGAAGACGGAAAATATTTTTGGCAATGCAATTGGAGGTACCACATTATAAGTCTCAGTTCCTTTGTTATTTCAGCTGATCGCTTCATTATTAACTTCACTTCGAGTTGATTGATTTTTATTCTATTTGCTTTGTAGTTGTGTACACTATTGAATTTCAAAAACGCGGACTTCCTCATGCACATATATTGCTGTGGATTGATCGAGCAGATAGAAATATGTCTGCAAATTCTATAGATGATCTCATCAGTGCTGAGATACCAAATAAGGAACTCAATCCGGAGTTGTACAAGGCTGTCTCTGAGTATATGGTGCATGGTCCATGCGGACCAGTGAATCCGACTTCACCTTGCATGCACGATGGCAAGAAATGTTCTAAGAAATTTCCAAAGTCTTTTAATGAGCGTACTATTTTCGATGGAAATGGCTACCCGGTGTATAAAAGGCGTGACACTGGTGACACTGTCGACAAGAATGGCATTCTCATTGATAACATGTACAATTTAAAATCATTATTTTAATGTTCATTGTCGCATTATATTTCACTCACCATGATATAAATTAATTGTCATTTATATTCAAAATAATATGAAGTTTTACTTCTTATTTATAGGTTTATTGTTCCGTATAATCCTTTCCTATTGACGAAGTATCAGGCACATATAAACGTTGAATGGTGCAATAAGACAAATTCTATAAAATATCTGTTCAAGTACGTCAACAAGGGGGTTGATAGGATAGGCGCAAAAATAACTGTGGAGAACGAGGTGAAGGATTATGTTATTTGTCGGTACATATCAGCATGTGAGGCTGTTTGGCGTATTATGGGATATGATATACACTACAGAGATCCACCCGTAGAGCGTTTATCATTTCACATGGAGGGTGAACAGTCCGTTACATTCAAAGATGGTGACTTGATTACGGATTTATTGGAGAAGCATACTGTTGCAGAGACAAAGTTCCTTAAATGGATGGAATTCAACAAGCATCATCCCGAAGCACGTAAGTATCTATTCGCTGAGTTCCCTAGATATTACGTGTGGGATCCTAGAGGTAAAGTATGGAGAGACAGGAAGAACTTCAACAACAAAGTTGGAAGAATTTACCATGTTCCAATTAAGACTGGTCCATTATACTTCATGCGGATTATGTTGAATCACATTAGGGGCGCCACTTGCTTTGAAGATTTGCGGACAGTGAATGGTGTTGTTCACCCTACATACCGTGATGCATGTTACTCTTTGGGATTGCTAGATGACGATAAAGAGTATATTCATGCTATAAAGGAAGCCAATTTTTGGGGTTCCGGTCGTTTCCTTCGACATTTGTTCTCCATGCTTATACATTATGACAGTATGTCCAAACCCGTTCATGTTTCGGAAAGTACATGGGAGTATCTATCGGACGACATCCAATACTTTATGCGGCGGAAGTTGAATAATCCTGGTATAAATTTAAGGAACTTTCTTATGTCGGAAATTTTATATGAACATTTATTTGTTATTTACTATGCTAACTTTATATCTAAATATTTCAATATAGGACTGGAACTGAATGAAGAACAGTTGAAGAATTTTACTCTTGCTGAGATAGAAGAGTTTCTTTCTAGGAATGGATTTAGCTTGACTCAGATTGAAGGTATGCCCGTTCCCGACAATGTCGTCATAGATAATGGTATGAATAATTTGATTGCGAAGAAATGTCGTACGATATTGATGAGATGAATGAGTTGCATAGCCGTTTATATCCATGTCTCACGGACGAGCAAAGAAGTGTGTACGATACCATTATGGATGCAGTCGATTTCGGTAATGGTGGAGTTTTCTTTCTATATGGTTACGGTGGCACAGGAAAGACATTTTTGTGGAAGACACTGTGTTCTGCATTACGTGGTAGACGTGATATTGTTCCCCCAGTTGCATCGAGTTGTATAGCTTTTCTACTTCTTCCTGGAGGCCGCACTGCTCACTCTAGGTTTAGTATTCCTTTGCAGGTCGATGAAACAACCATGTGTAGTAGGATAACTCCCAATAGCGATCTGACAGGACTTTTGAAGAGTACAAAGCTAATTATATGGGATGAGGCACCCATGACTAATAAGTTTTGCTTTGAGGCATTGGATCGCAGTCTAAGGGATATGATGAAAGATCATCATGGTGTGGTATCTAACAAGCCGTTTGGTGGATTGGTCGTTGTCTTTGGTGGTGATTACAGACAGATTGTAATATCCGCAATTTTCGATTTCCGGTAATTTCTTTTTTTCGGTCGGAGTTCGTTTTGACGACTCGCTCATGACCGTTTCGTCATTCTGAGAATGATTAATTCTACACTTTTTGACATCCGAGTTCGTTTCGGTGTCGTTTCGTTGAGTTCTGTGCTTTTTAGCGACTTTTCCGCACTTGAGTTCGATTCTTGCGAATCTCATCCGAAACTGTTGTTTCGAGTTTCCCGCAAGTCCGTTTATCTTTGTTGGACGTGTTGTGAACTTCGGTTTGGTTATTCGATCACGTATCGTGATTTTCGGGCATTTGGGCCATTTTCGTAATTTCCCAAAGTCTGGGGTAATTACCTTCCGTTGTCGAATTTCGAGCCTTCGGGTGGTCGGAATTATGTGTCCTACTAGCTCTTAGATTCGTCTTTGTGAGTACTTCGTAACCGTATCTTCGGTTCGTATTCAGGTTCGGGTTTCGGTGTCGTTTTGTTGAATTCTGGATTTCTAAACGACTTTTCTAAGTATGAGTTCGTCTTTGTTAGATCACCATTAATTTTTGGTAACTCCAAAATTATAAATCTTGCAATATTATAGAACATCGAGTTAGCTTTCCAATGGTTCAAGCGGTGAGTCAATCGAGTCGGACGAGAGAGTTATGGTCGTTTTTTTGGCCGAGCACTTCCAGAGCCTTTCGCCGATAGGGGGCCGATAGACTCTCTGCCGGCATCCCGTATGGGTATCGGTTGGCCTATCGGCCGATAGGCCGGCCGATAGGTTCTCTGTGTTGCACTATAAATGTGGTTTTGAGCGTGAATGCTCATTCTTTCCCATTTTTCCACCGAGTCGCGAGAGAGAGTTAGAGAGGGAGAGAGTTCTTCATCCGGGTCGATTTTCATCATTTCTTTTCGGTTGTGAGGCTCGGATAATCAATCTAACGCGCGTTCTACGGATCTTAGTACTCGAATCTTCCAAGGTAATGCTCTAAAACCCTATTTCGATTAATTTGGGGTTTTGGGTTTTTCTTCCGATTCGTTGTTTCGTTGGTGGATTCATGATGTATACGATTGATATTGTTAGTATCTTTAGTTTTCCTACGGATTCATGGATATTTTGTGGATTTTTACGGAATCGAGAGGGTTTGGTTGCGGTCCGCCCTCGTTGTTATTTTGGTACGAATATACATGAATCGTAGGCGGGTTTCCGGGTGTATTCCATTTCCATAATCGTTTAGAAGTGGTTGTGATTGTGCTATTCGAATCATTAGGTTCATTTTCGTCGGTTCCTCGCGGTCGTGCTTGATTCTTCCGTTCCGTTCGTTGTCGTCTCCCTTTTTGTTAGCATCGGGCGTTCCGAAGCTTCCCGGTTGAGCCGTATCCGTTCGTGGTTCCGTGCTCGTGGTATCGAGGCAAGTACCTTGCCCATACTTTTCTCGTTTTATGTATATGATGATCGGTGGTCGTCTTGATGTGTTTGTTTGGTTATTTGAAATGAAGTTTCAAAAGGATTTCGGTTTGGCCTCGTTAAAGGCTTTCTTTCAAAACGCGTGTGTTTTGTGAACGGTGTTTTGAGAATTGATTATGATTTGATTATCTTGAACGTTGAAGGATTTTATGAGGATACTCTCTTGTTTAAAAGTTATGGAATCGTGTATTCCGTATTTAAGCTTGTTATTGTATTTTTGAAGAGTTTGGTAATGGTGTCGAGTTAATGGCCATCTCTAGTGAGTATTCTTAATGAACTTACATTCTTAGCATGTTAGTATTGCATGAGTAACGTGTGTGTGTGTATGCTCACTACGGGTTAGATCCGACGGGGTCTCGGTAGGGCTCCACGAAGCTGTGGACCGCGAGCTTGCTTTTAACCATTGTGGGTTAGATCCGACGGGGTCTCGGCAGGGATCCACGAAGCTGTGGGTCCGCGGTTAATTGTGGTGCATTTTTACAAATGTGATTCGATATTGGCATTTCCGGAAATGAGTGCTTTTGAACGGTCTTCATGATTGCATGCATTGACTAAGTGTGTAAGAGGTAAGTTGTTCGTTTGGCCTACTTGGCTAGGATGGCTCTAGAGTAATTTGTGGTTTATGTTTTAAATCCTTTATTTGTGGATTTTGATGTTGGGATACGAACCTCGTGGTCGTTCTTGTGTACTGTGAGTTGATGAGATTTGGGGCTAAAATCCCAAGGGTTTTGTAAAAGTCGTTTTACGGATTTGGGGCTAAAATCCCAACGTTTTGGTTAATGTCATTTTCCAGAAAGTAAACTTTTGGGGTGGCGACCCCTTGGTCTTTTGGATTTTTGAAAAGTAGGATTTGATAATCCTAAATTGTTTTCTATTAAAACTCTCGATGGCATTCTAAACTGTTTTATAAATTACTTCCATTGATTTATGATATTTCGTTTTTGAAATGTTTTCTCAAACCCTTGCCTCGGAAAGTACTTTTCGTTTCGTTTGGATCTTGAGGATCCTCGGTTATTGTTATTCGTGGAATGTGAATTGTATGGCTCGTATTTGCACCTTGTATTTGCACTAGCAAAACAATGGAGTTTTGCTAACCCCCGAGTATTCGGGGGGTGGATGTCTGTTTTTGCATTCAGGTTTTGGAGCATAACACCGGGTCGGCACGAAGGATGATGAAAGATGATCGATACTAATCACATGAGGAACCGTACATCGTGTGTTGGTTCAGTTGTACTTTATTTTCCGCTGCTGTATTGTTCCCGTTGTACGGGTGTAGTTGTATTTTGTCCCCTGCGTGGGCATGAGTTGTATTCGAGTTGTATGTATCTGTGGAAAGACCAAATCGGTCTACTGAGTCATTGTAGCCTTGAAGGCATTGTCGAGATGTTAAATGTCGTTACCAGCCTGGTAGATCCTTGAGGAAAGGTTCTACGGCGTGTAATATCCCTGAGCGGATTGGGGGTGTTACACAGATATTGCCCGTCATACCAAAGGGTAGTAGGCAGGATATAGTTCACGCATCCCTTTGCTCATCTAAGACAATTTGGAGTTCCTGTCGTGTCCTGAAGTTTACGAAGAACATGCGTCTGCATGTACTTTTCTAAAATTTTATGCTAGATAATTACTTTTTATATAAATAACTTATTTTAAATGTATATAAATTGTTGACTTTGTGCTATTAAATTACAGCCTGGCGGCTCATATGATGAGACCGAGAGCATCAGGGAGTTTCTTTGAGTGGCTGCTTGAAGGTTGGAGATGGTGAAATTGGTGTTGATAATGATGGTGAGGTAGAATTCAAACTGCCTGATGATATTCGATTCGGTCTATTGATGAACCAATTGCTGCAATAGTTAAGAGCACATATCCGAGCATATTAGACCATGTCGGTGATGGTCGGTACTTTGAGATAGGGCTATTCTTGCTCCCACTAATGAGATCGTCCAGAAGTAAATGATTATATAATGTCTCTTTTACGGAGATGCCACGAATTCATGAGTTCGATAGCATATGCCCCGACGAAGATGATACCGTCAATAGAGAAGATGTCTATTCAGCCGAGTTCTGAACACTATAAGGACTTACGGGATACCAAATCATATAATTTGACTTAAGGTCGGTTGTCCTATAATGCTTCTTAGAAATATTGACGATCTGCCGAACTTTGTAATGGAACTAGATTGATTGTTACTGCGATTGGCAAGCACGTTATTGAGGCTAAGACGATACATGGAAAGAACGCTGGAGTGAAGGTTTTCATACCAAGGATGGTACTTTCACCTTCTGATATTACCAAGTTTCCTATTAGATTTCAACGAAGGCAATTTCCTATATCAGTTTGTTATGCAATGACTATCAATAAGAGTCAGGGACAGTCTTTATCTCATGTTGGGCTCTACCTCCCAAAGTCTGTTTTTAGCCATGGCCAGCTCTATGTTGCATTTTCCAGAGTAACACGCAGAAAGGGGCTCAAGGTTTTAGCATTGGATGAGGAAGGCAATCCCACCGACACGATCACCAACATTGTATACAAGGAGGTGTTTTCAAAACTTTGAGGTATGTTTTTATCATATTAATACATTTTATGTCTAAAGTAGCAATATACATTTATTTGATTTTGTTATTGCTTACTGATTTGTGCAGATATCGTTTTGCAGTTGGCGATTATTCATATGTCTACTGTGATTGTACACGTTGACTTTGCATTCTCTTTCATATTTTTCGATGTACTGAACCTTTGATTCTATTTAATATTATTTATTGTTTGGATGATATTTTATTTCACGTATTACTGATTTAAAGAAAATCATGCCGTGGCAACGCCACGGATTAGTACTAGTACCTTTTAAAGTAGATGGATATGTAATTTCAGAATGGCATAGCGCGTGGATGCTGCTGGTGTGTTCATCCCATTGAATCCGGTGCATATATGCTTTTGGAGTGCAATATGGCAGTGGAGTAGGGATGTCAAACGATAATACGGAGCCGAATATCGCTATATCTGTATTTGGATCCGGAATTTAGTAAAAGTATTTGAATCCATATTTGGAAATATCTGGACGGACCGGATACGGATAATATCCGGCGGATGCTATCCGGATACGGATATGCCATATTTTTTTTAATCTTCAAAAATTTAATGTATGAGGAGGGATTTGAACCCTGGTGGGGCTCCTTTTTCTTACCAAATTCCTAATGTCAATACCACTTGGACTAGCTGACCTGATTGTTGTGTTGGAAAGAAAAATAACTAATAAATAAAGATAACTTATACTGCATGCTTATATTTTAATATTGAGAAATAAAGAATGAAGACATGTGACAAAGTATTATGGGGAGTAGCATGCTTATATTTTGTAATTATATATTAAAATTATATTAAAAATATATATTGTATATAATTAGTTTCGGATATGGATATTTTCAGATACGGATGCCACTATATCCATATCCGTATCCGGAATCTTCGGATACGGATAATATTCGTATTCGCTTTTTTTTTTATACAGATAATATCCGCTTTTTTCGGATACGAATATAGATATTTCGAATGAATATCGGTTTTTTCGGATTTTTTGGACAGTCCTACAGTGGAGGTTTGGAAAGAAGCTCACATTTGGCTTGGCATTAGAATTGATCCAACTGCCTGTATCAAGGAGCACTTTGTTTCTCATTTTGGGGTCGTGAATATACCTGGCAAACGGGCTGGACTGTCAACGGGTGGGTCAAATTTTGGGCTGGGCAAAAAAGGTCTAGGATTTTTTGGGCCTAAATATTGAGGCCTATGGCCCATGTCATGTGGCCTAGCCAACCCATGCCATGATTTTTCGCTTCCAACTTAATTAACCAAAATTTATTAAAAATATCAATAATATGATAAAAATATATTTTCAACTATTTTAAAAAGTTCAAACATCCATTTCAATACTATTAAAACCGTTAGATTCTTGCACTACAACTAGCGGTACGGAAAGTAGCTCATCACTTGGTCCATTATCTGTATTCGATAGCAAAATATCAATACAAAAATCTAAACAAAATCAACTTTAAATTGAAATAAGTTACGGTGTAAGGTTATACCCATTAACCTTAGCCTAATTAATTAATATTTATTAGTTATTAAATTTTTAGTAGGCGCCCGTGGTGGACCTTCTGGGCCCAAAATCTGACAGACCAAAAACCCAAGTTTCATAATTTAAAAATGTAGCCCAAACCCATTTATTCAATGGGTGGGTACAAGTGCTTTAATGGTAGAATCTTGCTAAGTCTAGTTATGAAACATAAAAGAGGAAACAAATTGATTATTTGCGTTTGGGAGTGCGTGGTGTGGTGTCTTTGGAAAGCAAGGAATAATTTTTTTTTTTTTTTTTGTTGAGGGAGTTGATTCTCCCCCACAGGACCGTTGGCCCTCAGTCCTGCAGGAGATAAACGAGGGATGTGTCCTAGTGGCCAGAATCTGAGCGAGAGGACCCACGATACCGACCCCCAGCACAGCCCCCCACAACAAGGTGAGGAAACTGCACCACACGAGAATCGAACCGCGGTTGCCGGGGATAATATCCCACGTCATCTCAGCCTTAACCACTAGGCTATACCCCTGGGGGCAGCAAGGAATAATTTTATTTTTAAGGCTAAGGAGACTTCTGTGCTATCTATAGTGGAAGAGATAAAGGGTGGAGTTTGGAGTTGGTGTCTTGCAAAAGGTTTCATTTCGTGTAGCGTCACTAGCAATGTGGTTCTCAAATCCTAGTTCGTTATTGTAATTAGGCTGCTTTTTATTTAATTCTTTGTAAAGTTTGTAACTTCCTTGGGTATGCCTTACACCCGGGTATTTCTTAATGAATACCATTTTTTATGATCGACAAAAAAAATAATGGGAATTAATTTTTTAATACCAAATCATAAAATTGATAAGTTTTATATCCCCATTCATAAGAGTATAAGTTTTTAGTACTATTTTGATTAAAAAGACTAAAATGTCCTCCCAAAGGTTGTAATGTTGACTTTCTCTTTTCTTTTGCTATTTTATTTAATTTAAACTACTTTTCTTTTCTTTTTTATTTTTCATTTTCCTCATCTGCTCAAAGCCGATCATTAATGTCCAACAACCAAAATTTAATTACAACATATACATCAAAACAACACAGCTCAAAAATCTTATAAAAATCACAAGATTATTCGAAAAGAAAAGTTGACGTTCAAATAGGACTTCATTTATAGTGCTTCTCGGATCATAAAGAAGATGCATCAATATTTTACCGCTGGAATTTTTTTTCCCGACAAGTTCTTACGGACACGATTGCTGCACACGATGGGAAGCCACCGTGTCCAACGGCCTTGACATCGTGCGCACAACTAACGTGTTCATGATCGTTTAACACGATCGTCTACAATCGTGTGCAGCGATCGTGTTCATGGCCAGAAACTTGCACACGATCACTGTATGTTGCTACCCAAAATATTATCCGGAGATAGATATTGCTGGAATGGATGGATAACAAACAAGGTGCGAGAACACTTCCGTGGGAAAGTAAATAACACAAGATTTGCTGGGGTTGTTAGTCCCAGGCTTGAATGCTCTCGCGAGATGTTATTAATACAAATATTCTGGGATACAAGTATTAATGTTAGAGTACAATTACAATGAGTGTAAAGACCCTAGTTATCTTAGCTAGCGAGCGTGTAGATTGACGGAAGAACCAGATATGATGCTCTGTGAGTTCTTGTAACAACGTTGATGAGCTGTGACGACCGTGAGAAATCGACAGTCTCTCACGGTGTGTAGCTGCTGTATGTTTGAGCTCCTGGGCTTGTGAGTCTCTTCGAATCTGCGTTGTGGAGACTTCTTGCCTCTGTCGACCGTCTTCTGGTTGAGAGGCGCTGAGAGAGAAATCCTGAGGTAAATTCGGGAGAGGAAACCGAGAGCTTGAAAGTATGTATGTTTGTATGTAATTGCCAACGTAGTTGCCAACTGAGCGTTTTCTCTGAACTGAATGGAGAACCTTTTTCCAGTTGTTGGAAGTTCTCTATTTATAGCACTGCGAGATGCTGGGCGATCGCCTTTGCTGTATTATAATAAGCGGGCGATCGTCTTTTAGCACATGGACTGGTCTCCTTAAAGTCCGCAGGAGTTGCTGGCAGCCAGCTGTGCGGTCCAATGAGAAGCCTACACGCGTCTGAGTCGCTGTCACGGGCGGTCCCACCTTGAACCTTTCGGCGGGTTTGTCGGTAGGTGATAAGGTGGTGACAGGCTCTGGTCAACGATCCATGAAATGCGGCGCCTGTCGCGGATCTGCACATGGGCGCTGCTTTGAGATCCAGTCTTCGTAGACTTTGACGTACGAAGGTCTCTGTTCGTGGTACAGGACGGTCGTCCTAGGTCAGGCACCATAGTCGATCGCTAGGTGCTAAAGGCGATCACCTTGAGAGTCGATCGCTAGAAACTCGGAGGCAGACTATTATCTTCGTTTAGGCGAGTTTCGCCATAGCTTGATTGGTTGGGGACTCGGTCGCTCGGCCTTGTAGTCAATCGCCTGTCGAGGTGAATAAGTCTCGACACAACAATTGCCCCCCAGCTCGCTCCGATGTTGGAAACGTGGGGTGAGGTGGTTCTGCTGGCGATCGCTGAATTTTGACGAGTGACTCTGCATTTTATGGAACTGGCGATCGTCTTTGAGCTGTTTGGTTTACAATTTGGACGACCTGGTCGGTCGCTGAAATGAGCGGAAAATGGCAGCAGATGCGAAAACGTGTAACACCCCCAAAACCATACGGGAGTATTACACGCCGTGGGCCCCGCGTCGGAACCCACCAGGCTAAAAACCAATTACAAAAACGACAAGGAGGCCGATGACGGTAGTATTTTCCAAAACTCACGAAATCATTTGAAAACACCAACTACCGTCAAGACAATCAAGGCCAAAAACTCGGTTAAGGGAATCGGTTTTCGAAATGAAACTCAATTGGCAAAAAGCCGAAAGCCATTTGGAAGAACTCACGCAGCGGATAAAAACACAGTCCAAGACACATATACATCAATAATGATATACACAAACAAAATACACGATTCCCCAATAATATGCCATAGCCAGTATCGTCCAGAATCCTCGCCTCACGACCGCCACCATCAAAGTCCTCAATACCTGAAAAACGAGTCCCACAACGGGGTCAGCAATAATGCCCGACAAATAACCGCAAGTACATAAACATAAATATTCACATGCCATGCATCATGAGAATAATAACCTCAACGATAATCTTGCCACTTCCGGTAATCCAACGATTCTCGTCAAAATCCCAATATCACGATAATACCACATAATACCTCAATACCGAATACATCCCCGTACATAATCTTCTATGTACGATTGCCATAAAACATACCTCTATCCGGACTTCCTTCCGGAATGCATACCAGATACCAAGAATATCCGAAATGACATCAACAATATCCGAATACTACAATCTTCCCAAGATTGTCCAAGCATCTCAACACTCATCAACTGTGCATTCTACTCCTTATAGAACATCACTGAACATTCGTCAATATGCAATACAACATAAAATGCATATGATATGTAAATGGAATTACTCATCAAAACATTACAACCGAACAAGTAAACACTTGCCTGGATCCAACATGACAAAACCAACACCGAACTCATCGCCCTCGTCTACGAGCTCTTCAACCCCGACTGGACGGAATCTACGGCCTTTCACCGCGGCAAAACGATTATACCTATTGGTTAATCAACCTAGAACAATAATCATATCAATAATCGGACCAACTCGGTAACAAGGATCATAACATGCACAATCTGGAATTCAACCTCGTATTATGATCCAGAAATCCATCTCAAAACGGTTTAAACGAATCATCATCTTTAATAATATGAAGAAACATTCGAAGTTCTTATCAAAATCCATAAAATCCCATATAACATCGTTATATGATTATCCAACATGTTCCTCACATGTAATCATCCAAGAAAAACGAACCATTAACAAAGGATTATGAAGATTACCTGGTTTAGACGAACCAAAAAGAAGAACACTAGCAATCCATCCAAAGAATCATGAACAACTTGAAGAACAAGGCTTGAATCCAAGCTCTCAATCTAATGTTGTTAAAGATTATCATTATACAGTGTTTGGGAATCCCAAATAACTCCCAACTCTCTCTCCCGACTGAAGGAAGAAGAATGGACGAAATGCCTCACAATACCCGTCTGTCCTCCTTTTATAAATCGCATTACTAGCGTGCGCTAAACCTTATGTTTAGCGTGCGCAACAGCCTTAGCGTGCGCTAACTGACTTTGTTAGCGTGCGCTATCGCAGTCCAGAGGCTACTGCCTTGCTTCGTAAACTATCTTACGTACGTAATGCCCATGCATTAACGTACGTAAAACATCCTGCCTAGCGTACGCAAGTCCTTGACCTTAGCGTGCGCTATCCGAAGTTGACTTGCTACAGTGTTCACCTACCACTCGTGCCCCCACATGCCGACAGCATCTGACAAGGACAAGATTCCCTCTGCCCGATCTGGAATTAGCGTGCGCTAATCATACGGTTTTAGCGTGCGCTAGCTCTACACGACAAACACTCGCTGACCTTATCTGGACACGCGTCGAACATGGTCGGGTCCACCCGCCGAAAGATAAGATTCCATTATTGGCGATCTGATGTTAGCGTCGTTAGCGTGCGCTAACTGAATATAAAAATCAACCTGGGCCTACCAGTCGGCCACCTTCCGGAACTAACCCAGCAAGTCGTTACGTACGTTAGGGGTCCTCCTTAGCGTATGTAACCGAACCTCTTAGCGTACGCTATCAATACTTCGTAGCGTGCGCTACTGCACCCGAAGGCGCGCTAATGAAACACTTATAGCGTGCGCTATCGTTGCTGTGCCTAGCTATATTCAGCTATCCTCAACCAATATCTCGACATACCAATCGAACATGCGGCACAATGAATACATATACGCATTCAATAACATTATCAAACGTTCACAACGTTCTCAAGCACAAATATCCATCAACGATATCCAACATATAAACGAAAAATATATCGTGTAAAATTGGGGTATTACAAAAAGTCTTTGGGGCACATGTCGGGCTCCTGTTGGGGGAGACCGACGGTCATTTACGACTCCTCATCTAGCGCGTCCTTGAAAAGACGCGTACGCTGGTTTCAATGGAGCATTAATTGCGATGGTTGCACTCCGACCCTTGAGATTCTCCTTAATTGCATAGAAGTCCCTGCCATCTCCTATAAAAAGGCGCTGGGTTGTAGGGTTAAGACGCTTATGCGTTTTTACCGGAGAAAGAAGGATTATGCTGAAGAATATTTCTGAAGATCTGACTTCCGATCGTCGATCGATTCCATCCTTGGTAAGAAAACACTCATTTTCTCCTCTTCTTGTTTCGAGAATGTCTGGAACATCTTCTTCGTACGGAAAGGGCACCACCTCCACCGCCGGGGCTTCCAATGTCCGGGAAGGACCCTCTGCAGGATTCCATCTGGAGACAGCCGTTGAAGCTATCTACGCCGGTATTGATCCCGCGGAAGTCTAGGCGCTATTTAATGAGGCCGACGTCGCTAGGGAGGCGGCAGTTGAGCAAAGACGCTCATAGACGGAGAGAGATCTGGCGGTGAGGGCCTACTGGGAGCAGCATAGTGCTTTTGGCCAGGCCTACTTGGCCTTTGCTGAAATCATGGAGAGGTTGTCCGGTCCGTCTCCTAAATTCAACTACCGGGAGTACTCGATCGCTCATCCATATCAACCTCCTAAGCGATCGCTTTTTCGGGCTGCGCAGCGATCGCTATGGTCCCTGGGCCAGATAAGGAGCTCGGCGACCAGGAAGGACCTGGCCGTCTGGAGGACGAGGTTTCATGTCCCTTCATATGTGGATCTTTTTGTGCCGGCCGAGAATGAACGAGCCGATCAGCCTCCGGAGGGCATGGTCGCCGTGAACGAAGCAATCATGGAGGCTGGGCTACGGTTCCCTCTATCTTTTTCTGTCTCCCACTTGCTGTCTGCTTGGAACGTGGCGCCTCTCCAGTTGACTCCGAATGCCTGGCTCCAAATCATTTGCACTCTCACCTTGTTCGGCTGTCACCGACTGTACCGCCTTCCTTCACCGTTGGAGATGAACCACCTGTTCAAGCTGACGGCTCATAAAGGGTCGGTCGGAGGCTATAATATTCAAGGCTGATCCGGTCGGGTGATCCTCGGAGTCCGAACAAGGTTCGGGGCGACCCGGCGAAGTGGTTCTGGGTCGCCGGTGCCTGGAAGGCCTCAGCGAGTGACAATCCTATGGGCGAGCTGGGCATTCCCACAGGCTTCCGGGAGAGGAATCCGAGTAAGGGTTTTGACTCTCCCTTTGTTCGGATGTGTTCTGAACTGATCTAATTTGGTTTCGTTTTCGCAGGTTCCCATATTTCGGCGATCGACGAGCTGCCTTTCGATTTTCTGGTCGGCTGGGAGCGGATACGAAGTCTGCCGGACGACGACTTAGACGCTCACCGGATTAACAAGGAGAGTCGTTGGCTGTCTGCTCGGCTATTCCGTTTTCCGAGACATCTCTCGGTCTCAGGTATGAGTTTCTGTGATCTCCAATTGCTGGGCGATCGTCCTGCTTGGAGAGTGTGTCTGACCGTTGTTTGATTGTTATTTATTGCAGAAGTCCGCTTTCCTCGTTTCTTGTAGCCTCCAGCGGAGAGAGCCATGTCGAACCCCGGAGTTCTGAGCCGTCTTCGCTAGAAGAAGTCATCTCGGGCTCCTCCTGTGGCGTTACCTATCATTCCGGAGGTGAGGCCCGTCGTGGAACCGATCATAGCGGAGGAGGAACCCCGGGAGGAGGGGCTCCGGACGAACCGCAAGCGGCAGAGGTCGGGGGAACCTCAGGTTTCTGCCCCTGCCGGTGAGGTGCCGATCGCCGCACCTCCGATCACCGCGGTCCCTCCGGTGGATGAGTCTACGCCCTCTGCGGCATTCTTGTGAGAGATGGCGATCGCTGAGGCTGATACCCCTCGCGGGAAGCCATACTTTGGTCGCGACCCCGAGAGAGCCGAGAGGTAGACTTTGTTTGTTTGTTGAATTTCGTCACTTGCGTGGGAGATGTGCTAACTTTTGTCCTTTTGATGCAGGATCCGTAGCACTAATCCATCTTGCCCGCCGATGGTGTTGGATTTCTTAGCAAGCCGATCTCCTCGCCAGGCCTGTGATATCCCGCTATACGTCAACCGGGCCGTTTCTGCTTTGCCGAAGGCCTGGACGACGGATTTAGATGCGATAGCTCGCCAGCGATCCAGGAATGCGATGCAAGCTGCTTTCGCTCTCTCTCTCTCTCCAGGCGGCGACGATGGCTGCCCAGGCAGCGTAGGAGTTCGAGAGGCGTCCTTCTACTACACGTCTGCAGGCGGACCTCGAGGCCGCTCGGAAATAGAACGCCGAGTTCGCCGACAGGATTGTGGCTATGGAGAAGGACTCCCTGGATGCAGCTAAGCGGACGAGTCATAAACTTGAGCTGGCGAGACAGGATGCCGAGCAAGCCCGGGCGACGGCCGACCGATTTCGGGACCGGATGACAGATGCCCGACGGTTGCACGCGGCCGCTGAGAAGGAGGCCGATCAACTGAAGGTGAACATCGCTTGGCTGACTAGTGAGCTGGCGGCGTCGAGGGGAGAGACGGCTGCAAGGGAGGCCGAGCTCCAGTATGCGCAACAGGCGGTTGCCGAGTTGAAAGGGAAGCTGGAGGCGACCGATGCCAATCCATTTCTCAACGTGGAGTTTGTCAGTGAGTTTGCCTATTATATGGCGTTCGCTGACTCACTCCGAGCTGCTAAGAAGGGAGGGCTGGAGGTCGGCCCTCTTGCTGAAAACTTCAAGGCGTATGCGTTGGAGCATCTTCTCCATCCTGCTTTCTCCGTGCCTATCTTGGATCTCGCGGACATCGGCGTGGACTTGAGCTGGCATCCGACTCTGGCGAACCTTGTTTATCCTGACGCTCCGGAGGACGGGGAGGCCACTCTGGAAGCTGGCGAAGGGTCGCGGGCCGATCCGGAGGTTGAAGGCGAAGGCCAGGCAGGGGCCTGAGGCTCTTCGTTCTTGTTTGTTTTAGCTTTTTTGCTTTGTAATTTTGTAGCTTTCTTTTGTAATACTTAGGCCTTCGGGCGACCGTGTATGTCCTTCTGAAACTGCAAGTAATGAAATGAATGTTTGATTCTCCGATTTTTTACTTGAATGATTGCTTTTCTGAGTCTTTGCATGACTTTGTACAAATGTGTGAGGAGAGATTGTTGCGAGTGTAGCTCCAAGTGAATTGATAAACTCATATAGATAACTTTTACAACAAATTCGATCGCTGCACAAACATCTGAATAATGCCGATCTCCGTATGTAATTGAATAGGGACGATCGTCGTATAAATAGCTCCGCACTCATCCCCCTTGTTTTTGTTCACTTAGTGAAAGTAAGGGGACGAAAATAAATCATTGAGTGAGCGGTCTTCAATTTTGTCGAAACCTCGAAAGGCCGTCCATCTCGGTCTTGAGGAACCGTGCATGATCGCGAAGTTCGATGGACCCATCTCCACGATCATGTCTTGTGCGCGAGCGACATTCCGTCTGATGGCTAAGTTCTCGCGACTCACTTAATTGGTAGTAGGGGTGAGAATCGGGATATCCCGAGGTCCCGGTCCCGAGTCCCGAATGTCCCGGTCCCGAAATGGACCAATTTAGTGGTCCCGATCCCGGTCCCGATCGGGACTTCGGGAGTCCCGATTCCCGAATTGGGATAAATTTAAGTCCCGGTCCCGATCCCGAGGATAATTTTTCGAAATGTCCCGAAATGTCCCGAAATGTCCCGAAATTAAAATTTGCAATCGGGACTTCGGGAGTCCCGATCGGGATTTCGGGACTCCCGAGTCCCGAAATTAACAAAGTTTAAGGTCCCGGTCCCGGTCCCGGTCCCGAAAAATTCGGGACTCGGGGTCCCGTTTCCCGTCGGGACTCGGGATGGGACCGGGACTCGGGATTTCCCGACGGGAAATTCTCAGCCCTAATTGGTAGGGTCCTCCGAAGGTTGCGCCTCGCCTCGTATTTAAACGAAGGGCGTGCGGTCTTAGTCTGGAAGATTCCTTGCGCGGGGCGTCGTCGGATTAATCAACTCCACTTCCGCGGATTGTTAGCTCTGCTTCTACCTCGGCCCGCCATTAAGATGGCGACCCTCGACGGTATACGTTGAGATGGGGGGAGGGACGTGTCGCATTGTCCGAGAAGGACCCACCACATCAAATGATGGACCTTTGAGGGCGGGCGAACGTGTCCACAGATTAGTTTTGAGGGCCCTCAGACTACACCGGCCTCGTATTTAAACGAAGGGCGGGCGATCGTGGCCCAAAGGGACCTTGCATGGGCACAGAGAACGGTTCCATCGTCCTCCACGACCATGGCGATACTCTTCTACCTCAGACCATCATGTCAGATGACGATCCTTGACGGTATACGTTGTGCTAGGGGAGGCGATCGCTGCCTAGGTCCATCATGTCGATGACGAACTTTAGAGGGCGAGAGAGTCATCCTCTTTTTCGAAGCGTTAGCTCAGGCAATAGCCTTTTGTTCAATGAGGTGGGAAATCGGGGAGAGACTTCTGAAGTTCCCTTCTCTTGATTGAAGCATGTAGATACGGTCGCCGAGGTTGATCGAGGGGTCGGCTCGTATGAGCTTTCCGGCTTGTTCGCGTTCGACTCGGGCGACCGTGTTGGGAGATTGGTGGGGCTCCGGCTAAGCCAATAAACTGTCCAACTTGCCCTCCTCGAACAATCTCCAGAGCTGTCTGAGGAGGTCGCGACATTGGTTGGTGCTGTGGCCGGGACTCTTGTGGTAAGCACAATATTGATTGTGGTCCAGATGACCGTGGTCCCTTATCGCCTTTGGCTTGTTCAGCGGTTCACGCCCCTTGATGGCGTAGAAAATGTGGGCCGGAGCTCGGTTGAACTTGTGGAGGAGATGGGCTTCCACATCCTCGAAGGCCTTGTGGTCGCCGGATGGCTTGGCGACCGTATTTTTGGTTTTGGCGATCGCCGTCTTTCGGACACGAGGATGCGTTTCCTCGCCTAGGCGGAGGTTGAGTAGCCTTTGCCTGGCCAGAAATTCGGCAGCCTTAGCGCGGAAGATCGCGTAGGTTGGGGGGATGTCCTTCGTGAGATGTCTAAACATGGGTGAATGACCGTAGAATCCCCCCAGGACCGAATAGAGAGCGAGCTCGTCGCTGATGGATCGCCGGTGAGGATGATTTCGTCTACTCGGTCGATGTAATCTGCGTCAGATTCGTCTTCCCCTGCCTGATTTTCATCATGCGGTGGGGGCCTTCTGGTCTAGCGACCTTGGCGACGAAGTATGACGTGAAGGCATTCGCCAGTTTCTCAAATGAGATGATCGATCGTGTTGGTAGTGAGACGTACCACCTATGGGCCAGCTCGCCCAATGTTAACGGGAAGATTCGGCATTTGGTTGCATCTGATGCCCCACACCCGGTCATGTAAATTCAGAACTTACTTAGGTGGGTCTCGGGGTCCGATCTCCCTTCATATAGAGGTGTTTTGGGAGGAGCGATCCTTAGTTGCACGGGGGCAAGCTCGATGTGGACCGTGAGTGGCTCGGTCGGTCCGATGATCTTTCTACTGGTGCTTGCCCCAATATCCAAGAGTGCTTTCATCTCGTCGAGCTGGCGTTGCATAGCGGTCATCGCCGTGCTCGGCCGCCGCGGCAAACGCCGGAGCGGAGCCGAGGCGATTGGCACGACCCACCGGGCGTTCGGAGCGGAGTCGACGGGCCGACTGTGTTCGGCTGGGAGTTGGGTATGCCGAACTCCTGGTGACGGACTCGGATTCTGCCATATCGTGGTTGAGGCTAGAATGCCCCGGTCGCCATGATGGGTCGCTTCCCAAGCGACTGAATACGGACCCGTCCGGCCGTGCGAGAGCCTTTCCTCGCGAATCGGGGCTTTCTGACGATCGCTCGCCCAGTAGCCCCTTGAACTTCCGTTTGCCCACGCGGCGGATGGCCGAGGGAGTTATTGTGGGCACCGCGCATACTCTACGTCTCTCCTTTAGGATGGCCATAGCCTCCTCGATCTGTTCCGCGGTTTGGAACTAGTCAAGTGAGAGGCTGGGGCCACCCCTCAGGTGCGGGATCGAGAGTCTTGCGTCGCCGCGGCTTCCCTATACCATCGGCTGGGGCTCGGATCGAGCCGGGATATGGTGTCCAGCAGTTCGGAGAGCGGCTCTCTTCGATGTGGTGGCGGACGTCATGATTCTGAAGGCTTTCTTTGAAGAGCAGTGAGTGTCACTTCAAGTATATGCCCTGAGAACAGTGAGTGTTCTTCGGGACGGTAGGAATAAAAATGAAGGTTAAGATCCCCTTCCTCTAGCGCCAATTGTTGCTACCCAAAATATTATCCGGAGATAGATATTGCTGGAATGGATGGATAGCAAAAAAGGTGCGAGAACACTTCCGTGGGAAAGTAAATAACACAAGATTTTCCGGGGTTGTTAGTCCCGGGCTTGAATGCTCTCGCGAGATGTTATTAATAGAAATATTGTGGGATACAAGTATTAATGTTAGAGTACAATTACAATGAGTGTAAATATCCTAGTTATCTTAGCTAGCGAGTGTGTAGATAGCCGGAAGAACCAGATATGATGCTCTGTGATTTATTGTAACAACGTTGATGAGCTGTGACGACCGTGAGAAATCGACAGTCTCTCACGGTGTGTAGCTGCTGTATGTTTGAGCTCCTGGTCTTGTGAGTCTCTTCGAATCTGCGCTGTGGAGACTTCTTGCCTCTGCCGACCGTCTTCTGGTTGAGAGGCGCTGAGAGAGAAATCATGAGGTAGATTCGGGAGAGGAAGCCGAGAGCTTGAAAGTATGTATGTTTGTATGTAATTGCCAACGTAGTTGCCAACTGAGCGTCTTCTCTGAACTGAATGGAGAACCTTTTTCCAGTTGTTGGAAGTTCTCTATTTATAGCACTGGGAGATGCTGGGCGATCGCCTCTGCTGTATTATAATAAGCGGTCGATCGTCTTTTAGCACATGGGCTGGTCTCCTTAAAGTCCACAGGAGTTGCTGGCAGCCAGCTGTACGGTCCAATGAGAAGCCTGCACGCGTCTGAGTCGCTGTCACGGGCGGTCCCATCTTGAACCTTTCGGCGGGTTTGTCGGTAGGTGATAAGGTGGTGACAGGCTCTGGTCAACGATCCATGAAATGCGGTGCCTGTCGCGGATCTGCACATGGACGCTGCTTTGAGATCCAGTCTTCGTAGACTTTGACGGACGAAGGTCTCTGTTCGTGGTACAGGACGGTCGTCCTAGGTCAGACACCGTAGTCGATCGCTAGGTGCTAAAGGCGATCGCCTTGAGAGTCGATCGCTAGATACTCGGAGGTGGACTATTATCTTCGTTTAGGCGAGTTTTGCCATAGCTTGATTGGTTGAGGACTCGGTCGCTCGACCTTGTAATCGATCGCCTATCTAGGTGAATAAGTCTCGACACAACACTGTACACGGTAGCATACGACCGTGTGCATCGGTCGTGTCCAAGGCAGACCGTTTACTATATTATTTGCTCAATTTTCTGAATAGTTATTCACCTTTTTGTAATCAGATGTCGTCGCAGCGTATTTGATACATCACGGTGGTCATTGGGAGCGATCGACATAAGTAGACGGGGACTCCTTTTTTGTCTACATCGACACGAACAAAGTTAGTCGTGCGAACTTCGTAGGGTTATTAGAGAGGGTTTGGATGGTCTAAATGAGTCCGATTATAAATTATGGTACTTGACACACATGGCCAAGGGGAACAGAGTAAAAGTCCTATTGCGGGGCGATACCGAGAAACTTCGATTACTAGTAGAATACAAGGAGGATCCTGAGGTCTATGTTGAGAACGACAGCTCCTCCACTCCCGAGGTTAATATGGGATGTAGCAGCTCGATAGTAGAGGCCGGGAACATAAATTATGACATGCCTTCCAAAGATTATCAATACGAGGAAGATGAGGAAGACGAGGAAGATGAGGAGGTGCATACATCTTGTTGTGTCGAGACTTATTCACCTCAACAGGCGATCGACTACAAGGCCGAGAGACCGAGTCCCCAACCAATCAAGCTATGGTGAAACTCGCCTAAATGAAGATAATAGTCCGCCTCCGAGTATCTAGTGATCGACTCTCAAGGCGATCGCCTTTAGCACCTAGCGATCGACTACGGTGCCTGACCTAGGACGACCGTCCTGTACCACGAACAGAGACCTTCATCCGTCAAAGTCTACGAAGACTGGATCTCAAAGTAGCGCCCATGTGCAGATCCGCGACAGGCGCCGCATTTTATGGATCGTTGACCAGATCCTGTCACCACCTTATCACCTACCGACAAACCCTCCGAAAGGTTCAAGGTGGGACCGCCCGTGATGCTGACTCGACGCGCAAAGCTTCATCGACCGCATACTGTCACAAGAACTCCCATGACCTTAAGGAGACCAGCCCATGTGCTAAAAGACGATCGCCCGCTTATTATAATACAGCAGAGGTGATCGCCCAGCATCTCCCAGTGCTATAAATAGAGAACTTCCAACAACTGGAAAAAGGTTCTCCATTCAGTTCAGAGAAGACGCTCAGTTGGCAACTACGTTGGCAATTACATACAAACATACATACTTTCAAGCTCTCGGCTTCCTCTCCCAAATCTACCTCAGGATTTCTCTCTCAGCGCCTCTCAACCAGAAGACGGTCGGCAGAGGCAAGAAGTCTCCACAGTGCAGATTCGAAGAGACTCACAAGCCCAGGATCTCAAACATACAGCAGCTACACACCGTGAGAGACTGTCGATTTCTCACGGTCGTCACAGCTCATCAACGTTGTTACAAGAACTCACAGAGCATCATATCTGGTTCTTCCGGCAATCTACACGCTCGCTAGCTAAGATAACTAGGGTCTTTACATTCATTGTAATTGTACTCTAACATTAATACTTGTATCCCAGAATATTTGTATTAATAATATCTCGCGATAGCATTCAAGCCCGGGACTAACAACCCCGGTAAATCTTGTGTTATTTACTTTCCCACGGAAGTGTTCTCACACCTTGTTTGCTATCCATCCATTCCAGCAATATCTATCTCCGGATAATATTTTGGGTAGCAACACATCTGAGGATGAAGATTGTTGTAAAGACTTGCTTTAGTCACTATCTGCGGAATTTCTTGCTTGGGTTCGCCAACCGACCCAAATGGATAGGATTATGAGTCATCGGAACTTCTCATCCGACCATCAATCTGCGAGAGAGCATGAGCATCTAATCAATGCGTAACTGGATCATTCCATTTCCGAACCTCGGTAGTGCCGGGACTTTGGGTTGGGTCGAGCAGCCTCCATCGGTCACCGGTCAGCTAGAGGTGGGGTCCACCTTTCGGTCCAAGACAGAGTTGAAGATAACTGTAGGAATGTATTATTTGGGAAACATGATACAGTGTATCACTCATCGTTCTGCCGATAAACGTATAGTGTTTGTCTGTAAGAGTGGGCGAAACAATTGTCAGTTTAGGTTGTGTGCTATTGAGGGTGCAACTATTTGGAGAATTGCTAAGTTGACCTTGGAGGACAGCTGTCATCCTAATTTAAACTGTGCTGCAGCACAGTTGGTCACTTCTGAGGTTGCCGCCCATTATTTTGCTAAAAGATTGACCAGTGAGGGGGTCACTTTGAGGCCAAATGAGATGATTGCAGAGGTGTGTAGGGAGTACGACATTGAAATGCTATACAGTTTTGCTCTCCATACGAGGAATATAGCAATATAGAATACATATGGCGGCTTTGATGAGTCGTATCAGAGGCTCCCATCTTATCTGTATTTGTTAAAACAACGTAATCCAGGGACAATTTATGATTTGCAGACAACTCGTGAGGGAGTGCTTTGCCACATGTTCGTTGCACTCGAACAGAGTATTAGGGCATTTGATACGTGCCTTCGACCGGTGATTATAGTTGATGGGACCCACCTGAAGGGAAGAAATAAAGGAACTCTATTTGCGGCCGTCACATTTGACAGGAATGAGCAAGTATTCCCTCTTGCAGTTGGTCTCGGTCCGATAGAGAACGACGAGTCATGGACTTATTTTCTGTATAACCTATGCAGATGCTACAATCCGATAGAAGATTTACTGATTGTGAGTGACCAACATAAGAGCATTCAGAATGCTGTTCGAGCCGTCTATCCGAATGCATTCCATGGGTTGTGCTATCACCATCTTGCAAAAAATCTGACCTCCTACGGTGCTCATGCTATAGGAATCTTTAGAACTGCTGCCTACACGCATCGTGAAGAAGTTTTTGAAAACTACTTTTCGAAACTACATATTGGAAGCCCTAATGGGGCTCACGGGCGCCTTTCTGAAATTAGGCCAGAGAGGTGGGCTAGGTCGAAGTGTCCGGTACGACGCTATAACTTCTTGACACACAATGCTGTTGAATGCTTTAATAATCGTATGTTGTGGGCGAGGCGTTTACCTGTTTGCTTGTTACTTGAGATATTCGCCTAATTTTAGAGAATTGGTTTGATGAGAAGCGGGGAGAAGCTACATCAAGAGACCATGAATTGACAATGAGCACTTTTGAAAAGCTCTCTAACTCTGTGCAAGCCAGTCTGACTCTTATTGTTCGAGCTACCCCCCACTTGTTTATAAAGTCGAAGAAAACAAAGTTTCTTATGAGGTCGACCTTCGAACCTGGACATGTTGTTGTCGGGAGTTTGATTTGGATCCGATTCCATGTCGTCATGCTGTTGCCGCTATAAGGTAATTGTTTTGCTCTAATGTGCATATCATTCAATGTTTTTGTCTATGCTGTCGTGTGCACACGGTCATGACCGTGGGCAAGATGCACACGATCGTAACCCACGATGGGCACGATCGTGTGCTGCCAACGTGTGCAGGATGGTGTGCACACGGTCATGGCAGGATGCACACGACAGCATCAGCCCATGACCGTGGGCAAGATGCACACGATCGTAACCCACGATAGGCACGATCGTGTGCTGCCATCGTGTGCAACACAGGGCTGGTCTGGATTTACCAACTGCACCATAAACCAATTTTCCAGATTTAACAACATAACACATCAATCTTACCAGAATATATCTGAATAAAAAAGTAAAATACATACTCATCAGTTTCAAAAATACATTATCCTACACCACATCCTTGACATAATTACTTATTGTAATAGGCGCGCCGGCAATGGTTTATCTGTGTGTGATTTCGTTAGTCGTTATTTCAAGCAACAAGGCCTTAGAGAGACTTATAAGGAGCATATTAATCCTATCCCAAATTCTGATGAGTGGAATGTCCCACCGGAGATCTCATCTATCGTTTGCTTACCTCCAGAGGGGGTACGACAAGCCGGCCGACCAAGGATGAGTCGTGCACGGTCCGCTGTTGAAAATTTGCCCGTAGGTAGATGGCCTCAGGTGTGCGGTAGGTGTAAGGGAACCGGCCACAATAGAAAATCTTGCAAAGCATTCATTCCCATAGGTGGTGTGGATTTGAATATCCCTCCAGAAGAAACTCAAGGAATGGATGAACAAACGAGGTAAAGGCTCCGGTAGAAGAAGAGGTGTAGCATTTGTCGTAATGATGACCATGACATAAGGGGATGTCCACACCATGAAACTTAAATTGCTTATGTATTTTTATATTTGTGACTTACTAGCAACAATTATGTGCTGATATTTTGATCCTCGACGGACCATGTATTGATTCATTATTCTGATTATTAGTTGAAATGCATAATTTTGTCTTTATTTTCTTTAACTTTGAATTGAAATTTAAGTGTTCAGTGATGTAAGGCAAATAAAGGTGAATATGGAGGCAAACATTAACCATAACAAAGTAGCTCACTTTAAAGAGCAATAGTTTACACCAAAACATATAACTTTACATAATAAAAGTTCATCACCATCACACCAAAATATCTAAGATTAACTTAAAAACCACAATCACTTGGATCCCTTTTTCCCCATGTGTTGTTGTTTCTTTAGTCTTGTATCATCATCTCCATCTAGTATAACTGGAGTCGCAGTGTTTTTAAATAGGCCCTATTCCATGAAACACATTAATTCGCAGTACACACTACACATACAACAAAACCAAAAAATTTGCTCTGAGCATTGAGTATCTTCCTCTCGGCCTAGTTCTGTATGGTGGGTCGGGAGGAGGTATCCTCCTTCTTTTTGGTGGAGGTGCTTCGGTTCCTTCTAAACCGCTTTCTCGTAATCGGCCGCTCATTTCGCGTACTTGGTTTTAATGGATTTTAATAGATTTTAATTGATTAGGGTTTATAGTGAAAAGGGGGGACTAAGGTTCAGGTATTTCGGTCCACGAAGATGGGCTTATATTGAAAAAGATGGGGACCCACGGTGGATTTTTATAATAAAATAATTTGATGCTCCCTTTGTAGTGCACACGATGGCCACGATCGTGTGCTCCGATCGTATGCCACGTTGGCAATAGGTGTCATGGTGTCTACTGTGTCACCATGTTACTGTATCCACGTGGACACACGATGGTGCACATGGTCGTGCCCACGATGGAACACACAGTCGTGTGCACAAGAACATCAATATTTTTCACTAATTTCTCAAATTAGTCGTCAATTTACGTGTTGTTACTTATATATTAACAATATTTGTTAACGATACACTTATTTAAAAAGTTATTGATTGAATTAACATAATATATTGCATATCATGTGTAGTCTATATGTTCTCAATGTATTAGTTCGTAAGTATAAGTTCATCATCTATATGAAATATCTCATATACTAATGAATTACATATAATGACAAATGCGAGTTTGTATAAGAAGTCATATAGTAATTAATGTTTGGACAAGCAATTTTAGAACCACAAAACATCCTTCTAGATAACACAATAAATCAAATTGTCAAAAGTACCAAACTTCATGTGCACGCGATGGTGCACACGGTCGTGCCCACGATGGGACACACGGTCGTGTGCACAAGAACATCAATATTTTTCACTAATTTCTCAAATTACTCGTCAATTTACGTGTTGTTACTTATATATTAACAAGTATTTGTTAACGATACACTTATTTAAAAAGTTATTGATTGAATTAACATAATATATTGCATATCATGTGTAGTCTATATGTTCTCAATGTATTAGTTCGTACGTATAAGTTCATCATCTGTATGAAATTTCTCATATAGTAATGAATGACACGAAATGACAAATACGAGTTTGTATGAGAAATCATGTATTAATTGATATTTGAACAAGCAATTTTCGAATCACAAAACATCCTTCTAGATGACACAATAAATCAAATTGGCAAAAATACCAAAAGTTCATGTGCACGCGATGGTGCACCGGTGGTGCCCACGATGGGACACACGATCGTGTGCACAAGAACATCAATAGGTTTCACTAATTTCTCAAATTACTCGTCAATTTACGTGTTGTTACTTATATATTGTTGTGTCACGATTTATTCATCCCGACAGGAGATCGACTATAAGGCCGAGCGACCAAGTCAACATCAGACAAACTATGGCTAGCTCGCCAAATCAAAGATATCAGACCCCATCGCTACCCAAATGATCGACCCCAAGGCGATCGCCCTTTGGCTGTTGGCGATCTACTCTACTAACCGGCTAAGGGCAATCGACTGCGCCCGAGTAGAGACGATCGCCGTCAAAACCATCAAGGACTGGATCTCGTGAAAGCACCCACGTGCAGATCCACCAAAGGTCTTGACGAGATCTTCGCCACAGATAAGATCTTTGGCTGACAGACAAGACATTTGACCACACTGTCACCTACCTCACCTACCAAAGATGCGCGCCGAAAGTTGTCGGTGGGACCACCCGGCGACAAAGAACTCAGACGCGTGTAAGCTCCCATCGACCGCACACTGATCGCCAAAGATCTCCTGCAGACGTTGAAGGGACAGGCCCATGTGCTAAAAGACGATCGCTCGATTATTATATTGCAGTAAAGGCGATCGCCCGGCGTATCCAAGCCCTATAAATAGAGAACCTCCTCCTACTGGAAAAAGGTTCTCAGTTCTGAATTCATTTTAACCAACGGTTCGGAATTCACTCAACGGTTCCCAGTTCACTGAATATACGGTTCGGAATTCATTTGACTTACGTCCGAAATACGTTCCACCAAAAGTTCACATTATCGCACCTTCCGAGACATCCACGGGAATCCTGAGGAACACACCTATAATCAAGCTCCTATTATCTCACCTAATCCATCTCAGACTTCTCTCTCCAAATCTCTCGTCCAAGACGATCGCGATGCAGCAAGTCTCCACTAGATGATTCCAAGGGATTCATAAACCCGAAGCCCAAACATCCACCTAAATACTCGTGTGAGAGAGGCTCGATCTCTCACCGCCGCGACTGCTCATCACCCTTGTTACAAGAACTCACGAGCATCAACTGGGTTCTTCCGGCAATCTACACGCTCACTAGCTAAGATAACAAGAAACTTTACACTCATTGTAATTGTATTCTTACATTAGTACTTGTATCCCCGAATATCGGTATTAATAATATCTCGCGAGAGCATTCAAGCCCGGGACTAACAACCCCGGCAAATCTTGTGTTATTTATCTTTCTCACGGAAGTGCTCTTGCATTTGTTTGCTATCCCATCCATTCCAGCAATATCTATCTCCGGATAATATTTTGGGTAGCAACAATTGGCGCTAGAAGAAGGGGGGCGTCTAACCCTCAAACTTTTATTTCTACCGTCCCGAAGAACACTCACTGTTCTCGGGGCATATACTTGAATTGACACTCACTGCACTTCAAAGAAAACCTTCAGAATCATGACATCCGCCGGTACATCGAAGCAAGCTGCTCTCCGAACCGCCGGACACCATATCCCGGCTCAATCCGAACCCCAGCCGACGACAGGGGGAAGCCGCGGCAACGCGAGACTCTCGATCCCGCATCCGAGAGGTGGCCCCAACCTCTCACTCGATCAATTCCAAACCGAGGAACAGATCGAGGAGGCTATGGCCATCCTGGAGGAGCGACGGAGAGCATGTGCGCCACCCGCGATAACTCCCTCGATCATCCGCCGCATGGGAAAACGGAAATTCAATGGGCTACTGAACGAGCGATCGTCAAGAAGCCCCAATTCGCGAGGAAAGGCTCTCGCACGACCGGACGGATCCATATTCGATCGCTTGGGACGCGACCCATCCCGGCGACCGGGGCACTCTGTTTCCAACCTTGAAAAGACGGAATCCGAATCCGTCACCAGGAGTTCGGCCTACTCACCTCACGGCCAACGCATATCAGCCATCCGACTCCCGCCCGATCGCTGTGGACTCAAGACTCAATCGCCTCGGCTCGCTCCGATCGCGAGCCGCTACAGTCAAAGCACGGCGATGGCCGCCATGCAACGCCAGATCGACGAGATGAGAGCACTCTTGACACCGGGCAAGCACCGGCAAGAAGATCGCCGGCCGACCGAGCCACTCGCGTCCACATCGAGTTTACCCCCATACAACCAACGATCGCTCCTCCTAAAACACCTCTGTATAAGGGGAGATCGGACTCAAACCCACCCGAGTAAATTCCGAATTTACATGATCGGGTGTGGGGCATCCGATGCAACCAAGTGCCGGATCTTCCCACGACATTGGCGAGCCGCCCATAAGTGGTACGTCTCACTACCACCACGATCGTCACCTCTTTTAAGAAATCGCGAATGACTTCACGTCATACTTCGCCAGCAAGGTCGCCAGACCAGAAGGCCCCCACCGCATGATAAAAATCAAGCAGGGGAAGGACGAAACTGACGCAGATTACATCGACCGGGTAGACGAAATCATCCTCACCGACGAACCCGTCAGTGATGAGCTCGCTCTCTATTCGGTCATGGGGGGATTCCACGGTCACTCTCCCATGTTCAGACATCTCTCCAAGGATATTCCCCCAACTTACACGATCTTCCGCGCTAAAGCTGCCAACTTCCTGGCCAGGCAAAGGCTACTCACCCTACGCTTAGACGAGGAATCGCCACCTCTTGCCCAGAAGATAGCGATCGCCAAAGCAAAGAAGGCGATCGCCAAGACTCCCGGAGATCTCAAGGCTTTCGAGGACATGGAAGCCCATCTCCTCCATACGTTCAATGTAACTCGGCACATATTTTCTATGCCATCAAGGGGCACGAAGAGCTCAAAAAGCCAAAGGCGATAAGGGACCACGGTCCACTGCACAACAATCAATATTGTGCCTACCACAAGAGTCCCGCCACAAAGACCAACAATTGCCGCGACCTCCTCAAAGCTGAGACTGCTTCGAGGAGGGCAAGTTGGATGTGCCTTATTGGTTTAGCCGAAGCCCCGCCTATCTCTATAGACGATCGTCCGAGTCGAACGCAAAACAGCCGGGAAGCTCATACGAGCCGACCTGGATCAACCTCGGCGACCGTCTCTATATGCTTCAATCAAGAGAAGGAGACCACGGAAGTCATCCCGATCTCCCTCCTTATTTAAGAAACCGGAGGACTCGATCGCCATCTGCAGTTCACCGCCTAACACGATGGATTAAGGCACGAGATCGCCTCCCCCGCACAACGTACACCGTCGAAGGTCGGCATCTACATGACGATCCAAGGTGGAAGAGTGCAGCCATGGTCCTGGTGGTCGATGATTCCGACTGCTTAGGCCATGCAAGGTCCCTTTAGGCCAAGATCGCCCGCCCTTCGTTTAAATACGAGGCCGGCGTAGTCCGAGGGCCCTCCAAAATAAATCGGTGGACACGATCGCTCGCCCTCAAAGGTTCATCATCGACATGGTGAACCGGACAATGCGACGTGCCACAACCCCGTCTCAACGTACACCGTCGAGGTCGGCCATCTCCATGGCTGGCCGAGGTGGAAGCAGAGCTAACAAGCCGCGGGCGTGGAGTTGATTCATCCGACGCTGCCCCGCGCAAGGACTCCTCTAGACCAAGACCGCACGCCTTTCGTTTAAATACGAGGCGAGGCGCAGCCTAACGGAGGACCCTCATAATAAAGTGAGTCACGAGACACTCAATGTCTTCGCGCATCAAGACATGATCAAGGAGTCGGTCCATTGAACTCCGCGATCGTGCACGGTTCCTCAAGATGGACGACCGTCCCCGAGGATTCGACAAAATTGAAGACCGCTCACTCAAGGAATTATTTTCATCCCCTTACTTCCACTAAGTGAATAAAAACAAGGGGCAATAAGAGTGCGGACTACCTTCACGACGATCGTCGCTATTCAACCACATGCGGAGATCGTCATTTTTTCAGATATAGTGCAGCGATCGAATTTGTTGTAAAAAAAGTTATCTTTATGAGTTTATCAATTCATTTGGAACTACCCTCGCAACGATCTCTCCTCACACATTTGTACAAAGTCTAACAAAGACTTAAAAATAACCATTCATTAAGACAAATGCTCATTTCATTACTTGAAAAAATAGAGTACACGATCGCCCGAAGGCCTAAGTGCTACAAAAGAAAGCTACAAACTACAAAGAAAGTAAGCTAAAAACATCAAAAATGAAGCGCCTCAGGCCCCTGCCTGGCCTTCGCCATCAGCATTCGGCGCGGTCCCCTCATCCTCCGGAGCGTCGGGATGAGCAAGATTGGCTGGGGACGGATACCAGCTCAAATCCACGCCGATATCCGCCAGGTCCAAGATCGGCAAGGAGAAAGCCGAATGGAGAGGATGCTCCAATGCATATGACTTGAAATTCTCGGCAAGAGGACCGACCTCCAAGCCTCCCTTCTTAGCCGCTCGGATCGAGTCGGCGAACGCCAAATAATAGGCGAACTCGCTGACATACTCTAAGTTTTGGAAGGGATCGGCCCTGGTCGCCTCAACCTCTCCTCTCAGCTCGGCCATCGCACATTGCGATCCACGAGCTCGGCCTCCCTCGCAGCAACCTTCTCTTTCGCCTCCGCCAGCTCGCTGTTCAGCCGAGCGATCGTCACCTTCTGGCGATCGGCCTCCTCTTCAGCAGCATTCCGCGCCTGGACGGCACTCTGCATATGGTCCCGAAATCGGTCGACCGCCATGCGATATTTCTCCGTCTCTTTCTTCTCCAGCTCAAGCTCATGGCTCGCCCGCTTGGCCGCCTCCAGGGAGTCCTTCTCCATCGCCACGATCTTGTCAGCAAACTCGGCGTTCTCTTTCCGAGCCGCCTCGAGATCCTCCTGAAGGCGAATAGTGGAGGGCCTCCCCTCAAACTCCTGAGCAGCCTGGAAGGCCATGGTCGCCGTCTGAAGAGAAAGGGCGACAACAGCATGCATCGAACTCGACGATCGCTGCCGAGCGATCGCATCCAGATCAGTTGTCCACGCCTTCGGCAAAGCAGAAGCAGCCTTGCTAACATAGGGAGGAATGTCGCAGGAATGGCGAGGAGATCGGCTCGCCAGAAAATCCACGACCATCGGTGGACAAGACGGATCGGCGCGACGGACCCTGCATCAAAACAACTAAAGTTAATACAACTCCTATGCTGAGGAAATTTTCAACGCAAGAATGCCATCTACCTCTCAGCCTTCTCGGGATCCCGACCGAAAAACGGTTTCCCTCGAGGAGTCTCTGCAACTGCGATCGCCATCTCCCGCAGAAAGGCCGCGGAGGGCGGCTCGCTCTCTGGAGCAGCAATGGTGATCGGCACTTCATCGCCCGGGGCAGGAAACGAAGTTGCTTCCGGCCTCGGCCTCTTGCGATTCGCCCGAAGCCCCTCCTCCGGAATTTCCTCCTCAACCACGACCTGCTCCACACGAGGCTCCGGCTCCGCGCGAGGCTCCGCTTCCGGAACTATAGGCAATGCGACGGGTGGAACCCGAGTCGACCTCTTCGCGTGAAGACGGCCTAGGACTCCTGGGTTCGACATAGCGATCTCCGCCGGAGGCTCCAAAAAGCGAGGGAAACGAACCTCTGCAGTTAAAGACGATCGACTAACGGCCGACACTTTCTCAAGTAAGGCGATCGCCTAGAAAGTGAAGATCGCAGAAGCTCATACTGCACCGCGAGATGTCTCGGAAACGGAATAATCGAGCCGACAACCGACTCTCCTTGTTGATCCGAGTGGCGTCTAGGTCGTCGTCCGACAAGCTCCTAATTCGCTCCCAAACAACGAAAGTCGAAAGGCGGCTCCTCGATCACGGGATATGGAAGCTGCAAAATGTAAATCAAATTAGATCACCCAAAACGCATCCAAACGAAGGGAGAGTCTAAACCCTTACAGGATTCCTCTCCCGAAATTCTGGGGATCTCCGGTTCGCATGTGGGATTGTCGCCGCCGAAGCCCTCCACTTGCCGGCCGACCTTAACCACTTCGCCCGATCGCCCCTATCTTATTCGAACTCCATGAATCACCCGCCAGATCGGCCTTGAATATGGTAACCGCCGACCAACCCTCTATGAGTATCGCTTTAAACAAATGATTCATCTCCAACGGCGATGGTAGGCGTCTGAGCGGTGACCGCCGAAAAGGGTGAGGGTGCAAATAATTTGGAGCCAGGCGTTCGGCGTCAGCTGAAGTGGCGCCACATTCCAAGCGGCCAACAGATGGGAGACCGCAAAGGATAGAGGGAAGCGTAGCCCGGCCTCCATAACGGCCTCACTCACTGCGACCATACCCATCGGAGGCTGGTCGGCTCGTTCATTCTCCGCGGCGCGAACATGTCCACATCCGAAGGAACATGGAATCTTGTCCTCCAGACGGCCAGATCTCTCTGGTCGCCGAGCTCCGTATTTGGCCGAGCGACCACAACGATCGCTGGCGGCACGATCTGCGACCGCTTGGGGAGCACATAGGGATAAGCGACCGAATATCCCCGAAATCGAATCGCGGAGTAGACCGCCAATCTCTCCATTATTTAAAGAAAGGCCCTATAGCCCGCCCAAAATCACTATGTTGCTCCCAAGAAGCCCCGATCGCGAGATCTCTCTCGATCTGCGATCGTCTCTCCTCAAAGCCGACTCCTAGCAATATCGGCCTCATTGAACAAAGCCTCAACTTCACTAGGTCGATTCCGGCTCGAATTGCACCCGCCGTCTCCAGTGGAAGACGGAAGAAGTTTCTCCTGGCAAATGATGTCCCGGCGTAACCGGTTCCCGCTCCAAACGATGATGAGGTTCCGCCATTTTCGAGTTAGAAAGGAAGAGAAGGATTTTTCTTACCCTAAAGTGAAATCGATCGACGATCGGCACTTAGATCTTGAAAATTCGGCAATGGGTCCTTCTTTCTCCAAAAAGCACGCGTGAGTGAGGCTGCAGCCCCGCGCCCCCTTTTATAGGAGAAGGCAGGGACCCGATTGCAATAAGAGAAAACCTCAGGGGTCGGATCTCAAACGGCGCACTGGGTTGACCCCTCGAGACCCGCGTACGCGTCTTTTCGAGGACGCGTCAGCCGAGGAGTCATTAATGACCGTTGGCGTCCTCCAATAGAAGCTCGACACGTGCGCGGAGACTTTTCGACGCCCGTTGCTTTTTCCCGCGCAGTTCAGCGGCCAACCAGGTCGTCCGAAACTCAGGATATATCAGCTCAAAGACGATCGCCAGTTCAATAAAACACTTAGTCGCTCGTCAAAAATTCAGCGATCGCCAAGAAAGCCACCTCACACCACGTTTCCAACGTATGAGCGAGCTGGGGGGCAATTGTTGTGTCACGATTTATTCATCCCGACAGGCGATCGACTATAAGGCCGAGCGACCAAGTCAACATCAGACAAACTATGGCTAGCTCGCCAAATCAAAGATATCGACCCCATCGCTACCCAAATGATCGACCCCAATGCGATCGCCCTTTGGCAGCTGGCGATCTACTCTACTAACCGGCTAAGGGCAATCGACCTGCGCCCCGAGTAGAGACGATCGCCCGTCAAAACCATCAAGGACTGGATCTCAGGAAAGCACCCACGTGCAGATCCACCAAAGGTGCTGACGAGATCTTCGCGGCCAGATAAGATCTTTCTTGTGAGACAAGACATTTGACCACACCTGTCACCTACCTCACCTACCGGCATGCGCGCCGAAAGTTGTCGGTGGGACCACCCGCGGCGGCAACTCAGACGCGTGTAAGCTCCCATTGGACCGCACAGTTGAATGCCAGCATCTCCTGCAGACGTTGAAGGGACAGGCCCATGTGCTAAAAGACGATCGCTCGATTATTATATTGCAGTAAAGGCGATCGCCCGGCGTATCCAAGCCCTATAAATAGAGAACCTCCTCCTACTAGAAAAAGGTTCTCGATTCAATTCATTTTAACCAACGGTTCGAATTCACTCAACGGTTCCGAGTTCATGAATATACGGTTCGAATTCATTTGACTTACGTCCAAATACATTCCACCAAAAGTTCACATTCTCTCACATTCCGATACATCCACTAAATATCAAGAACACACATATCATCAAGCTCCGGCTATCTCACCTAATCCATCTCAGACTTCTCTCTCCAAATCTCTCGTCCCGTAAGACGATCGGCAGACAAGTCTCCACTAGATGCATTCCAAGGGATTCATAAACCCGAAGCCCAAACATCCGGCCTAAATACTCGCCGTGAGAGGCGGTCGATCTCTCACCGCCGCGACTGTTCATCACCCTTGTTACAAGAACTCACAGAGCATCAAATCTGGTTCTTCCGGCAATCTACACGCTCACTAGCTAAGATAACAAGAAACTTTACACTCATTGTAATTGTATTCTTACATTAGTACTTGTATCCCCGAATATCGGTATTAATAATATCTCGCGAGAGCATTCAAGCCCGGGACTAACAACCCCGGCAAATCTTGTGTTATTTATCTTTCTCACGGAAGTGCTCTTGCATTTGTTTGCTATCCCATCCATTCCAGCAATATCTATCTCCGGATAATATTTTGGGTAGCAACATATATTAACATAATATATTGCATATTATGTGTAGTCTATATGTTCTCAATGTATTAGTTCGTACATATAAGTTCATCATCTGTAAGAAATATCTCATATACTAATGAATTACACGAAATGACAAATACGAGTTTGTATGAGAAGTAATGTATTAATTAATGTTTGAACAAGCAATTTTAGAATCACAACACATCCTTCTAGATAACACAATAAATCAAATTGGCAAAAATACCAAGTTCATGTGCACACGATGGTGCACACGGTCGTGCCCACGATGGGACACACAGTCGTGTGCACACGGTCATGGCAGCCATCGTCGGCACACGACAGCAGCAACCCATAACCGTGGGCAGGTTGCACACGATCGTAACCCACGATGGCTACGATCGTGTGCAGCCATCGTGTGCAACACAGAGCTGGTCTGGATTTACCAACTGCACCATAAACCATTTTACGTGTGATTTAACAACACAACACATCAATCTTGCCAAAATATATCTGAATTAAAATTAAAATACATACTCATCAGTATCAAAAATATATTATCCCACACTATGTCTAACGACAACATAAATATTTTAGCAGCTAAACCATATCGATATTTCTTAATATATTTCTCATTAAGTTCCTTGATTTGGTGCCTTCCTGCTGGGTTTGCAGAGATGGATCGATCCAAGTGTTAGGGTTGTATACATCAAAGCATACTTTATGCTTGTATTACCTAATTTCCGAGTCTTTATCTATGAGAATATTTAATTTATTTGTCACATGTTTTGCATATTTATTCACGCTATGGTTATGCAAATGTTGTCTAATTACTTTATATTATAGATAATGTGGTGTGTCGTGTCACACAGAAGATCACATTATCGATCCCTTATATAGTAATAATTAGGTCACAACCTATGTAACATTAGACCGCTATGTGAGAGGTTGTAATATATGCTTGAGATTAGTTGGTCTTGACTATTAGCATATATTAGCGTATTCGGTATACGTTGAACAGGATTGAGGTGAGATAGAGTCTTCTATACTGACTATAAGAAGAACGTACATCTCGGACAATTATTATTTCTTAATTATACTGATTAATATTTAATATTTATCACTTTGATTTATCATGGGTGAGAGACAAAATGATTGACTCAATATGCTCGATATTTTGGGCAATATTATTATTTATATAATAATTAATATTATAGCTAGAAATCGTGTCCCGACCAGCCGGATTGATCATGTCTCTTGAGGCACTCGAAAGAATTATTATATTAAACCCTGTAGGTGGAATTAATTTTTCGATATAATAATAAAGCTCGAGTGGTATACTCATGTATAACACATTAATTAATTAAAAGCTGTCGATAGCTTAAATTAATTAATGGACATGGAATATCTTAAACACGAGAAATAATTAATTCAAAAGGGAGCCCAATTTCGTAATTTGGGATTTTGGTAGGAAGTGCAATATCAACCTTTTAGTGGATTAAGTTGATATTAATAGAGTCATTATATTAGGAAGAGTCCTAATATTGGAAAGATGATATCTATTGGGAGTCCTTATTGTCCTTCTTAAGGTCCCTAAAGTAGCCCAAAACATCTAGGGGGACATGGGGTGGCCGGTTTTTACACACTCTTGGAACAAGAAATTTCGATTTTTCATAATTTGTGTTTAATTGTGGATCTTGACTTGTGTCTTGGATTCCACAATTTAGCTAACACAATATTTTTCTAAATAATAAAATATTAAGAAAAATAGAGAGAAATAATCATAAGGTATTTCCTGGGAAAAATTTCGGCCGATCCATATTGCTCTGCGAGTAGTCCGGTAGATTGTTGCCCACACGACATCTGGATATAGACGGGATATACTCTTGAAGATCTTGAGGTAGAAATACAAGAATATCAAGGAAGAGTACAAGGAGGAGTTCGATCGACCAAAAAGGGATTTTCTACCACTTCGCTTCAAAGGTATGAATTACCAATTCTACTGCGTGAATACGTATATTTACATTGCTAATTAGTCTGTTTAATTAATTAATTGACAAGCCTAAATAGATCCGCAATTGTGCTGGTTAGTTTATAAAACCAAATATATTCGTCTCATCAATCTCGCTTCCGTTGCGTTTTATATTCCAACAATTGGTATCGGAGACGGTCTTTAGGTTCTATTCAATTTAATTAATTTGTGATTCATTTGCTAGCAATTTAAATATTCATATGGTATGATGTTTGGAATATTTTTGCTAGAAATTGTCTTGGAGGTGAATATAGTCCAATTATCGTGGCTATGTGATTTTTTATTTATTTACGCGTTTTGGTAATTTGGCCCGGTTTTGAGGTATGTATAAAGTTTTTCCCGTGAGAAAATCCACGGGTAGAATGAGACTTTGTTTTTCCTTGTAAAATTTGATGTAAATTCGATGTATTTTAATTCTTGTAAAATTGTAATCGAATTGTAATACACAAACTACCGAAGGAAAAGAAGTCCAGCGCGAAAAGGAGTCCTGATCGGACGAACCGACCGAGACCAGGCTGCTGCCGATCGGGACTCGGCCACTACAGGCGGTCTCGGCCGAAGGTCTGACCTGCCGCGGATCGTCCAGGAGCAGGCTGCTGGGATGCGGGTCGGGTCGGGCAGCGAGTCGGGTTTGTCCAGACAGGTTCGTTCGGTGAATGGTCCTATTCGTTTATCTGTAACACCCCCAAACCACTCGGGAATATTACAGCGCCGCAGACCCTCTCCACGAGGATCTACCAGGCTAAATACACAAAACACAACGTAAAACACATGCCGACATGGCTAAATAACAAACCCTTAGACCGATTTGGTCTTTTACACAACATACACGTCAAGCATACATAACTCTTTCTCACAACTCATACCCACGCAGGGGTTAACGTATATCAAAATTTCCATGAGACGGAAAATACCACAACGGTAAAACAAAACAACAAGACTTCACTAAATACTCAACACTGGTCTCCATGTGATTAGTATCACCGTCTTCCATCATCCTTCGTAACGATCCGGTGAATTGCTCCCCAGCGACCTGCAAGCACCTCGATGCAACACAGACATCCACCCCCCAAATACTCGGGGGTTAGCAAAACTCCACCGTTTTGCTAGTGCAAGTATAAAACACGAAATACAAGCCATACTTAACATACTCCAAGAACATAATGATCGTGAACATGCTTCTCGAGATGAATCATTTGATCAAGACAGTTCAAACAATAAAAGGTGGGAAATAAACCCAAATTACATCTTCCAAAACATTTACGATCTCGGGAGTTCTGAAAATATTTGGGATTCAAGGATTCTCAAGTTTTTCGAAACCAATTAGGGACACAGCCCAAAGATTATTTTCCAAAATACAATTCCGATAACAAAAATACGGGGTCTACGACCCAAATCAACCATAACATCATATTCCCAAGGATTATTCGCATCCCGTGCTACCAAGCCACGAACCTCAGATGCTCCCGTAGAACATACCCGAGTGAATAACCCAATGGGAATCCATACCAAATCACATATCACAGTGACAACAGTCACACAATCACAACCATTCGTACGTCCGTAGTTGTCCCGGCATCGCACTAGCAAGCTACGAACCTGGGAGCCTCCACGAGACTTACCCGATTGGACAACCCATGACACGTAAATCACACAACCAATCCACAACCATAAGTTATCCCGGCATCGCGCTAACAAGCCACGAACCTCAGAGTCCCCGCAAGACATACCCGATGGATAACCCCACAAGTTACCTCGGAATCGCGCTAACAAGCCACGAAAGTCGGAGTCCCCACAAGACATATCCGATTGGATAACCCTACAGTCACGCCCGATCCATACTAGCAAGTATGGATCCCGGGGATTCTACAATCTTACCCGGAGGCACATCACTTACAACGATCACGCAATATCAAGCACATACAATTTATAAGCCACAATGAACATCACCATCTCCTTATAAAGGAGTCACAGATCATATAACATGGTATCACATTTTCTCATGACAATTACACTTACCACGGCACAATCCTCGGAAAAAAATACGGTCTATTATAATCACTAAATATTATTGTAACATCTCCAAACATACGAACCAACACACATATACCGAAAACACATTTATTTACGAAGCATACGAGTTATCTTTTGAAAGACAACATTTATCGAGAACATATCTATCCTTTTTAAAGTTCATTTAAACATTAGGATTGCACAAAAAATAATTTGTCAATGATTCTGTCTATGAAACATGAAAAGTATGGGCAACATACTTGCCTCGATACCGCGAGCAATGAAACGACGAACGGACACGGCCGGGTAGCCCTCGAACTCCTAAGAACATCCAATAACTCGTCAACTCCACGAAAACTATGAAAATAATATCACCACGAATCAATAACGCTAAACGGAATCCAAATCAACCCGAAAAACAATAAGAATCCGAGGGTTTCTTCAAGGAAATCGAGAATTAAGGTCCGGGTGATAAAAATCGATAAATGAGTTACAAAATCCGAAGGCCAAGATAAATACAACAAGAGTACCTAGAACAATTCATCAATCTCGGACAAAATCAACGAATCACGAAGAAATCCCCAAAAATATACACAACTAGGGTTCTACGGAAGAAATACCTCGATCCGGCGAAGAACAAGGTTTCAGTGATGATATAATCGAAAAGGATCTTCCAAAATGCCTTGGAATTGGTTAGAACCGGCCAAGAACTCCTCCCCTCGAACACTCCCGTCCACAGCCGTCACTAGGTGAAGAAATCACGAGCAAATGAGGTCTGGCCGAAGCCGAGGCCTATATATGGCCGATAGTGTTACGGCCGTAACCGGCAGGGCCTTACGGCCGTAACTCGGTCAACTGCCTTTACGTACGTAACGGTCACTGCCTTACGTACGTAACGAGCACGCCTTACAGCCGTAATCATCCAGGCCTTACTACCGTAACTCGATCCCAGCAGCCAACACCCGACCATCCGACTCGATACTCGACGACGTCTCGATCACGCAAACGCACCGACTAAGATCTGAAATAATAACGAACAGGCTACAAAACTCAATGTACCACAGTGAAAGCACACGATTCCAAAGACGCGGACGACAAAAATCCGCTCGTCCGAAGAAAAATTCAACGAAATCGGAACGAAGATCTTGGGTATTACATTCTACCCCCCTTAAAAGAAGTTTCGTCCCTGAAACTTAAAACATAGACGATCAACGCAAAACAATCTCAGATAACACATGCTGTCCGTTGCAGACGACTTGCATGAATCACATGTAGCACGTAGCTGCTATCATCTATATCGCTACACCAAAACAATAACAAAGCATAACGAACAAAAGTCAATACGGTTGACCAACCCAAAGAATATAGCAATCAATGGACGAATTAATCGTTGAACAATTACGAATTTTCACAACCCAAGGTTTGGAAGATCGAAAACAAAGTTAATTTCCCGAACCTGGGGAAATTACGAAGGAGTCTGAACGATCAACAACCACGATACGAGCTCAACAAAAACCGAACAACAAACGGTCGAACCGCAACGATCAAGACGACAACAGTCGAACAATCATGTCCGAATCACGACGAACAACAAGAATAAAATAACAAATCCGAAGTTCACACCTCGGCTCAAGACAACAGGTGATCTGGTAAGGACGATAAGACATGCACCCACATAAGATTCACAGGAATGGAATCACATTCGAAAAAAGTCACAACGAGAAGCGGATTAATCCGAGACAATACCAAAACTCGTTCGAACAACAAAAGTGAAGGATAGAACAAGTTCATAAAATATCAACGAACACAATCGAGTCGATAGAGTTGAACAATACAGAAGTTAAAAATCCGACCCAAACCGAATAAAAGAAGTTTATCTCAGAAATTCGAAACAGCAAAGCAAGGAATAACATAACATATGACTAGTTCTCAGGGACTCCTCAGAGTTAATCCTGATATCAGTGCTCAAGTCCGTGCCTCGGAAGTCTCGGTAACCAACTCGCAAAACTGAACCCAGTGTCCCTCGAGTCCGCACTTGTAGCACGTTACCGGCGGAGAAGGACAATGCGCACGAACATGCCCCAACACATTGCAGTTAAAACACCTCCTAGCTTTACCAGGAGTCAAAGCTGACGACTTGGAACTCTCAGCCCCATGTGTCGAGCGATGGAGATTCACAAAGGAAATACTACGACGCTACAACCCAGAAGCACCAACTCCTGTATCGTCCATAGTGTCATCGGACTTCCTCTGCTTCTTCGACTCGGGTACACGCTCCGACGATAACGAAGACAGCTCATAGGCTAAGGCTCGATCCTGATAATCTCTCAACAAAGTGCAAGTGAGTCCCGACATATACTGGCGAATCTTCGTCTTCATTCGTCTGTTAAAGTGGAGGATCCTCTCTTCCTCAGTCCTCATCCAATCTCGCACATAACTGAGTTGTTTACTATAGTCGATGATAGCCTGCGACATCGAGATATCTTACGGTCCTGCCACATAAAATTCACGAATCGTCTGCTCTCTAATCGGTTTCGGATAGAATTCAGCTTCCATAAATGCCTGAAACTCCGCCCACGTGACATCACGATCACGAGGTTTAACAGCTTCCCAGCAATTAGCGGCATCCTTGTCAAGAAGGTATTGAGCAATAGGTACATTCCGCTCGTTGGGAAAATTGATAGCCTCGAATATCTTCCCCAATCGGAAAAGCCAACCATCCCAGCCCAACGCATCCGCAGCACCGGCAAATCGAGAGGGATTCATACGAACTACCTCTCGAAGCCATTGACTTACACCGACGTTCTGAGTCGCGTTAGTGTTGCGTTGAACCGCCTGGGTCAACTGAGTCATCTGTGCTGCTACTTGTTGCAATATAGTAGCAACACCCAAACCAATATCATTCCCGGCAACATTCTCTCGATACCACGTCTGATTCCCGTGGCCATTCATACTACGGTTGCGACCACGACCTCTGCCCCTCGGCATATTAATCAAGCAACAACCTAACGCAATGAAAATCACAACACATAATCACACACAACAATTATAATCATCAGACAGCACATATAGAATACGGTCACAGATGATCGGTCTAACGATTGCAAAAGTTATACCTAATGGCCAAAATGCAGTTCAAAACTCCTGTTCAGACTGATTAACATGCGCTCCGACAGAGACTTAGCGTGCGCTAGCGATGCCACGATAGCGCGCGCTAGTTCCACACTTGGCGTGCGCTAACTGCTCTAATCTAGCAACACGTTCATGAACATCTACCAAACAGTATCAAAAGTCGAAGGTTACAAATAAACAACAACATACGAATCCAAATGCTGACAATTCACATCATTAAAACATTGCACAAATAACCATCAGAAGTTAAACAACATTCCAAACCGAGTCTCCACCTCTCGGTCAAGAGAACTATCTCGATGAGTGCATATCGAACGTCTCAGCGTTCACACCACCACTTAATCACCATTTTGAGCGTTATAGTCGAAATAACAATAACATCATTGCCACATACCTTTTTAACCGAAATTCATGAAACCGAAAAGTTGAAAGCGAAAGTCACGCCTCGAGTAATATTTTTGATAGACCTCGTTTGAGTCTTCAAAATCAAATTTCACATTTTGAAAATTTGCAATGCAAGGTGAAAATAAAATTCAAGTAGTTTAAATTTTCAAAATTTTCGGTCTCGAGGTCATTATACGAAAATCAAACCTTTTTCCTTTCTTGAAGGATGTTCTGAAACAAAATTTACATGACTCCACGAAACATTCAAAGTTTTAAAATATCACATCGATAAACTTTCATTGAGTAGCCAAACCAAAACATTGCTCCTGTAAAAACGATTTATATAAAGATATATATATATATATATAGTGTAACTTTATTTTCAGAACCCTGTTAAGTGCGAGAACTGCAAGAACCACCTTTTGTACTCCTAATAATGCATAATGTACATCATGTCAATGCATACAACCCCTACTGATCATAACCCCTACTATATAGTAGGGGTTATATATATAGTAGGGGTTATCATCAGTAGGGGCTATTATAGTAGGGGCTATCATCAGTAGGGGTTATCTCCCGTAATAAAAATTGTATTTTACTATAATACCCTTTTGAATTAATAATATTTTTTAATATTTAAAAAAAAATCTCATTGGTTTAGAGGAGTTCTCGCAGTTCTCGCACTTAAGAGAGTTCTGAAAATAAAGCTCCCATATATATATATATACATCGGCACCACTCTTCATTCCAGCACAGTACGAGAATCAACAAGCACGGATCACGTATTCACGATTCACATTTAACTCCACATCATAACACGAAAATCACACAAGCTCGTATAACACGAGACACAACAAAGTAGGGAGACTTACATCCACAAATCGCACGAAGATGATGGCTGCACCTCGATACTAATCACGACCGACACCTCAGACGACGCATCGCGACACGACTCAGTCAGACAAAATCTGAAAAGACAAGACAAGACCCGACAACACACAACTCGACCTGACAACCTAGGTTTCCGCAACCTAAGCTCTGATACCATATTCTGTAACACCCCCAAACCAATCGGGAATATTACAGCGCCGCAGACCCTCTCTACGAGGATCTACCAGGCTAAATACAGAAAACACAACGTAAAACACATGCCGACATGGCTAAATAACACAACATACACATAAAGCATACATAACTCTTTCTCACAACTCATACACACGCAGGGGTTAACGTATATCAACATTTCCTTGAGACGGAAAATACAACAACAGTAAAACAAAACAACAAGACTTCACCAAATACTCGACACTGGTATCCATGTGATTAGTATCGCCGTCTTCCATCATCCTTCGGAACGATCCTGTGAATTGCTCCCCAGCGACCTGCAAGCACCTCGACGCAACATAGACATCCACCCCCCGAATACTCGGGAGTTAGCAAAACTCCACTGTTTTGCTAGTGCAAGTATAAAACACGAAATACAAGCTATACTTAACATACTCCAAGAACATAATACTCATGAACATGCTTCCCGAGATGAATCATTTGATCAAGACAGTTCAAACAAGAAAAGGTGGGAAATAAACCCAAATTACATCTTCCAAAACATTTACGATCTCGGGAGTTTTGAAAACATTTGGGATTCAAGGATTCTCAAGTTTTTCGAAACCAATTAGGGACAAAGCCCAAAGATTATTTTCCAAAATACAATTCCGATAACAAAGACATGGGGTCCACGACCCAAATCATCCATAACATCATATTCCCAAGGATTATTCGAGTCCCGTGCTACCAAGCCACGAACCTCAGATGCTCCCGTAGAAAATATCTGAGTGAATAAGCCAATGGTAATCCATACCAAATCACATATCACAGTTACAACAGTCGCACAATCACAACCATCTGTACGTCCGTAGTTGTCCCGTCATCGCACTAGCAAGCTACGAACCTGGGAGCCTCCACGAGACGTACCCGACTGGACAACCCATGACACGTACATCACACAATCAATCCACAACCATAAGTTATACCGGCATCGCGCTAACAAGCCACGAACCTCAGAGTCCCCGCAAGACATACCTGATGGATAACCCCACAAGTTACCCCGGCATCGCGCTAACAAGCCACGAACCTCGGAGTCCCCGCAAGACATATCCGATTGTATAACCCTACGGTCACGCCCGACCCATACTACCAAGTATGGATCCCGGAGATTCAACAATCTTACCCGGAGGCATATCACTTACAACGATCACGTAATATCAAGCACATACAATTTACAAGCCACAAGGAACATCACCACCTCCTTATAAAGGAGTCACAGATCATGTCACACGGTATCACATTTTCTCATGACAATTACACTTACCACGGCATAATCCTCGGCAAATAATACGGTATATTATAATCACTAAATATTATTGTAACATCTCCAAACATACGAAAACAACACACATATATCGAACACATTTGTTTACGAAGCATGTGAGTTATATTTTGAAAGACAATATTTATCGAGAACATACCGATCTTTTTTAAAGTTCATTTAAACATTCGGATTGCACAAAAAATCATTTATCAATGATACCGTCTATGAAACGTGAAAAGTATGGGCAATATACTTGCCTCGATACCGCGAGCAATGAAATGGCGAACGGACACGGTCGGGTAGCCCTTGAACTTCTAAGAACGTCCAATAACTCGTCAACTCCACGAAAACTACTAAATTAATATCACCACGAATCAATAATGCTAAACTGAATCCGAATCAACCCGAAAAACAATAAGAATTCGAGGGTTTCTTCGAGGAAATCGAGAATTAAGGTCCGGGTGATAAAAATCGATAAATGAGTCACAAAATCCGAAGACCACGAATCCACGATGAATACAACAAGAATACCATGAACAATTCATCAATCTTGGACAAAATCAATGAATCACGAAGAAACCCCCAAAAAATATACACAACTAGGGTTCTACGGAAGAAATACCTCGATCCGGCGAAGAACAAGGATTCGGTGATGATATAATCGAAAAGGATCTTTCAAAACGCCTTGTAATTGGTTAGAACCGGCCAAGAACTCCTCCCATCGAACACTCTCATCCGCAGCCGTCACCAGGTAAAGAAATCGCGAGCAAATGAGGTCTGGCCGAAGCCCAGGCCTATATATGGCCGACAGTGTTACGGCCGTAACCGGCAGGGCCTTGCGGCCGTAACCCGATCAACTGCCTTTACGTACGTAGTGGTCGTTGCCTTACGTACGTAACGAGCACGCCTTATGGTCGTACTCGACCCGGCCTTATGGCTGTAACCAGATCCCCAGGGCTACTGCCCGAAATTAGCCGATGCATTACGGCCGTAACCGGCTAACTCCTAGCGGCCGTAACGAAGCCTTACGGCCGTAACAAGTTAACCCTTACGGCTGTAATCGAGTCCTCCCAGGCCAGCATGTGCGAGAGTCTTACGACCTTAATTGGCCAGGCCTTACGGCCGTAACTCGATCCCAGCAGCCAACACCCGACCATCCGACTCGTACTCGACGACGTCTCGAGGCTACGAAACTCAACGTACCATGGTACAAGCACACAATACCAAAGACGCGGACGACAAAAATCCGCTCGACCGAAGAAAAATTCAACAAAATCGGAATGAAGATCTCGGGTATTACATTATCCACCGTTCGTTGCGTCCGTTGGAGCATAATAATTTAAATTTAGAAATTTCTTGTGCAATTAATTTTGCATGGAAGAAAGTTTCTAAATTTGGCAATTTTTGTGCCCCAATCGGGAGGAGGTGATGAGATGCTTGAAGCATTGGGAGCAAAAGAGCCAAGGATTTTCTCGTTATTCAAAACGAAAAATAAAATCCATGATAATTGAATTTAATTATCCATTTTTTTATGTTGGTTTTTACTGTTTTGATGAATGACATGTATGGATGTATGCGTGATATATTTCTTGCATGTTAGGACGAGAAAATTAAAACCTTATTTTTCAAAGTAACTAAGTAATTTTAATAATTTGATTTTCTTTAAAATCAAGTTGGCCTCCATAATTAGTTTAAATTGTGAAATAATTAGCATGCGCGTTGACATTAGAGTCTTCCTCCACATCGGATGTGCTGATTATTAGCTCACTAGTTTTAAATTTCGATTAGATAACAAAAAGGTGAATGTTATTTTTTATGATAGGACCTCTACATCTGTAGGACTATTATCATTAAATAATATTCTAAGGTTTGTTAAATTATGGTGTTCACTTAGGTGTATTATTAATAAGCTCCACATCGGAGTCTATATATGTTAATTTAATACATGGCCAAGAGGAACCAACTATTAATTTTACTTGTTAAAACGCATCTTGACTAGATAGTAAAATTAAAGACGTAAAAATCTACTTGAAAAATGTATATGTAAACGTCCACACTAACGTGGCTTGCATGTGCAGGTTTTTTCGAGGTGTTGGTTGACTGCATATATATTGTGTTTTAAGGTTTTTCAATATATATTGTGTCGAATTATGTGATGAATGGTGTTTTAATTTTATTCTCAGATGTCTTTCAATCCACTAGGTGTTATTCTCAAAGAAAATAAACTTGATGACAGTAACTTTGCCGACTGGAAAAGAAATATTGACATTGTCCTGACTGCCGAGGGGCAAAAATTTGTGTTAACTGAGGAGAGCCCTCTGGAACCAGAATCGGATGCCACTCCTGAAGATTTGGCCGAATTACGAAAATAGAAAAAGTCTGATGAGATGGCTCGCTGTTACATTTGGGCTTCACTGACAAATGTATTGCAGCATCAGCATCAGACAATGGCCTTAGCCGTGGAGATGATGAAAAATCTCACCGAGATGTTTGGTCATCAGAACCGGACGGCTAGGCAAAATGCAATGAGGGTGTTGATGACAACCCAAATGTCTGAAGGGACTCCAGTAAGAGATCATGTACTGAAAATGATGTCTCATTTGAACGAACTGAGCATATTGGGGGCCACTATCGATGCCGAGTCGCAGGTCGATATTATCTTGGGAAGCTTGCCAAAAAGCTTTGAGCAGTTCCGCCTTAACTACAATATGAATCGTAGGACTTACACTTTGGCGGAACTTTTGATAGAGCTTCAATCTACCGAAGGTCTCTTCAAACAAGGTTATCATCAAATTCTTGCGGCAACCGGTGCTAGTTCTTCAAAACCCAAATGGGGAAAGAAGAAAAATCAGGTTGGCCAGAAGCAAGTGGCAAAAGCTAAGGTCAAGTCTCCTCAGTCCAATGCTCCTCAGTCCGAGACAAATAAAAAACCAAAGGGCAAATGCTATAAGTGCGGTCTAAAGGGGCATTTCAAGAGTGACTGCCCTAAGAAAGGTACGTCTCATGCACTAGTAGTCAAAACATGTTTGGCTTCCTGTTCTATCACTTTGTGGATAGTAGATTCGGGCTCCACTGATCATGTTTGTTATGACTCGCAGGGGTTCCAAGTAAACAAAGTACTTAGTGCGGATGAGATTACTATTAGCTGGGGTGACTATTCCAGGCTGAAGGCTGTTGCAGTGGGAGTCGTGCTGTTAAAAGTTAATGATAGGATTCTAGTCCTAAATAATGTGTTATTAGTATCTGATTTTAGAATGGATTTAATTTCAGTTTCTAAATTGCATTGTGATGGATCTTCAGTTTCTTTTGGAGATAATGCAATTATTAAAAGAAATTGTGAATATATTTGCACGAGTACTTATAATGAAGGACTTTATGTCATTAATGCTGCACCAACTCCATTGCATAATTATAAATCGCTTAATTCTTTGACTAATCCTAATAAAAGAAAAGAACCTTCGAGCATAAATCAAACATATTTGTGGCATTTACGATTGGGTCATATTAACCTTATAAGTATTCAAAGATTGGTAAGTGATGGCCCATTGGATTCACTCCAAGTTGAGTCATTTCCAATTTGCGAATCCTGTCTAGAAGGGAACATGACTAAAAGGGCTTTCCAAAGCAAAGGAAATCGTGTACAAAATGTATTGGAATTGGTTCACACCGATGTATGTGGTCCAATGAACATCCAGGCTAAGAGTGGTTTCGAATACTTCATCACATTTATAGATGATTATTCGAGATATGGATACATCTATTTGATGCGACATAAGTCTGAATCTTTTGATAAGTTCAAAGAATTCAAGGTTGAAACGGAGAAGCGTCATGGATCAAGTCACTACGATCTGATCGTGGTGGCGAATATCTTAGTGGAGAGTTTTTGGATTTCTTGGCACATGAGGGGATTACTTCCCAGCTCACTGCGCTTGGTACAACACAACAAAATGGTGTTGCTGAACGAAGGAATCGTACTTTATTAGAGATGGTTAGGTCAATGATGAGTTATTCTGATTTTCCTATTTCGTTTTGGGGATACGCCTTGAAAACATCGGCGTACATTCTAAACTTGGTGCCTTCGAAATCAGTTCCTAAAACACCCACAAAACTGTGGAATGGGCGCAAGCCCAGTCTAGGACATGTTCAGATTTTGGGTTCACCAGCACACATGCTGAATAAGGAAGCTGATAAGTTGGCATCTCGTACAGAAGTACGGGAGTTTATAGGATATCCGAAGGCAACGAAAGGTGGCCTATTCTACAGTCCTAAAGATCATAAGGTCATTGTTAGCACCAATGTCCGGTTCTTAGAGGAGGACTATGTAATAAGTCACAAGCCTAGGGGTGAGGTCATTCTAGAGGAACTTAGGGGCAATATTTCAACAATACCAATTGTACAAACACCTAGTGTACCATGTATCGACGCTATTGTGGATACGCACACTAATGACACGCCTCGTCGTAGTGGGAGGGTTGTTTGTCAACCTGATTGTTTCATTGGCGTGGGAGCGTCTTCGTACCACTTCCCGGACCAGGATGAAACAGATCCATGTACGTACAAGCAGGCAGTTCAAGACAAGAATGCTGAATCCTGGCAAACAACAATGGAATACAAAATTGGATCTATGGATTCTAATCAAGTGTGGGAGCTAGTAGAGCTACCCAATAGGGTAAAACCCATTGGAAGTAAGTGGGTCTACAAGCATAAGAGAGGATTGAAAGGGAAGGTTGAAACGTTCAAAACAAGGCTTGTTGCGAGAGGTTACACTCAGAAGGAGGGCATCGACTACGATGAGACCTTTTCGCCAGTAGCCATGCTTAAATCGATCCGTATTCTCTTAGCTATAGCTGCGCATTTGGATATGGAGATTTGGCAGATGGATGTCAAGACTGCATTCTTGAACGGGAGTCTTGATAAGAAAATCTATACGCGCCAACCTGAGGAATTCATTGCTGAAGGAGAGGAGCACTTAGTGTGCAAACTTAAGAGAGCCATTTATGGTCTCAAGCAAGCATCAAGGTCTTGGAACATGCAATTTTATGAGGTCATTCAATCGTATGGTTTTGAACAGTGTCCTAGTGAGGTTTGTGTATACAAAAAGTGTGATGGAAACGTGCTAGTGTTTCTTATACTGTACGTAGATGATATGCTTCTAATTGGAAACAATGTAAAAGTATTATCAGATGTAAGGGTATGGCTGTGTGAGAAATTCGATATGAAGGATTTGGGAGAAGCTAGGCACATTTTTGGTATTAGGATCTTTCGAGATCGCGATAAAAGGATGTTGTGCTTATCTCAGGCATCTTATATTGGTACGGTGCTAAAGCGGTTTAGCATGGAGAATTCCAAGAAAGGTTTCTTACCTTACAGACATGGAATTCAGCTATCTAAGGCTATATGTCCCGGACACAGAAGGAGATAGATGACATGAAGCTGGTCCCTTATGCTTCGGCAGTGGGAAGCCTCATGTATGCTATGCTTTGCACTAGGCCTGATATCTGTCATGCTATAGGCATAGTGGCAAGATATCAGTCGAACCCAGGATCGGGACATTGGATTGCTGAGAAGGACTATGGAGCATATGCTTGTATATCAATCGGATACACTTTGTCCTTTGGGTTACACTGACTCATATTTCAGTTCGGACAAAGAAAAGTCGAAATCAACTTCCGGATATGTTTTCACTTTGGGAGGTGGAGCCATCAGTTGGAGGAGTGTGAAGCAGAAATGCATAACGGACTCTACCATGGAAGCCGAATATGTAGCAGCCTCAGAGGCAGCTAAAGAGGCGGTATGGCTGAAGGACTTCCTAAAAGATTTGGGTGTGATTCCTAATTTGCCTAGGAGTATTACACTTTATTGTGATAATACCGGTGCTGTTGCAAATTCCAAGGAACCACGGGCCCACAAAGCAAGCAAACATATCAAGCGTAAATATCATCTCATTCGAGATTTTGTGAAGAGATGAAAGATTATTGTCTCCAATATAGCATCTAAAGACAACCTAGCTAATCCTTTCACGAAAGGGTTGCCCTCAAAGTCATTTGAAGGGCATGTGGAAGGAATGGGGTTGAGATGTATGGCAGTATTGCTTTGAGTATACGTGGGAGATAGATAGACATAGTCTAGATAGTATACTTCAAAAGCATGTTTTGAGTATAAGTGAGAGATTGTTAGGGTTGTATACATCAACGCATACTTTATGCTTGTATTACCTGATTTTCCAGTCTTTATCTATGAGAATATTTAATTCATTTGTCACATGTTTTGCATATTTATTCATGCTATGGTTATGCAAATGTTGTCTAATTACTTTATATTGTAGATAATATGGTGTGTCGTATCACACAGATGATCACATTATCGATCCCTTATATAGTAATAATTAGTTCACAACCTATGTAACATTAGACCGTTATGTGAGAGGTTGTAATATATGTTTGAGATTGGTTGGTCTTGACCATTAACATATATTAGCATATTTGGTATACGTTGAACAGGATCGAGGTGAGTAAGATTCTTCTATACTGACTATAAGAAGAACGTACATCTCGGACAATTATTATTTCTTAATTCTAGTGATCAAAATTTAATTATATATATTTAATATTTATTGCTTTGATTTATCATGGGTGAGAGACAAAATGATTGACTCAATATGCTCGATATTTTGGGTAATATTATTATTTTTATAATAATTAATATTATAGCTAGAAATCGTGTCCCGACCAGCTGGGTTGATCATGTCCCTTGAGGCACTCGAAAGGATTATTATATTAAACCCTGCCGTGGAATTAATTTTCTGATATAATAATAAAGCTCGAGTGGTATACTCATGTATAACACATTAATTAATTAAAAGCTGTCAGTAACTTAAATTAATTAATGGACATGGAATATCTTAAACACGGGAAATAATTAATTCAAAAGGGAGCCCAATTTCGTAATTTGGAATTTTGGTAAGAAGTGCAATATCAACCTTTTAGTGGACTAAGTTGATATTAATAGAGTCATTATATTAGGAAGAATCCTAATATTGGAAAGATGATATCTATTGGGAGTCCTTACCTTGTCCTCTTTAAGGTCCCCTAGAGTATCCCAAAACACCTATAAAAGGAGAACACGGGGTGGCCGATTTTTACACACTCTTGGAACAAGAAATTTCGATTTTTTCATACTTTGTGTTTAATTGTGGATCTTGACTTGTGTCTTGGATTCCACAATTTAGCTAACACAATATTTTTCTAAATACTAAAATATTCAAGAAAAATAGAGAGAAAATTTCGTAAGGTATTTCTTGGGAAAAATTTCGGCCGATCCATATTGCTCTCCGAGTAGTCCGGTAGATTGTTGCCCACACGATATCTGGATATAGGCGGGATATACTCTAGAAGATCTTGAGTAGAAATACAAGAAGATCAAGGAAGAGTACAAGGAGGAGTTCGATCGACCAAAAATGGATTTTTCTACCACTTCACTTCAAAGGTATGAATTATCAATTCTACTGCGTGAATACGTATATTTAAATGGCTAATTAGTCTGTTTAAACTGCCGTTTTGTATGAACTGTAGTTCTCGTGGCATAATTTTAAAACTCGTCTCCGTGTCATACTTCTTCTTCGATTGGTTGTTCAGCCAGTACCCAGATTGAGCTAGCACATGAGGCATCAGACGAGTAATTGGTCGCAGTTGGTTGAATCGGTATCGACCATCTTGGTGTTGGTGTGACAAGGAATCGTACAACTCCATGGTCCATGTTACGATGTTAATCTTGATAGTCACCCAGTGGCTCTGGTCGAGGCAACAAATGGCAATGATCTGTTGAAACAAAATATGTAATCATATAAGATCATCACATCAATGTTGCGGATATTCGGTGAACGCAAGTGCACGTTATCGTAGACAAGTAATAAAGTGATGAGAAAGATATCGTTCCCACGAGGACTGACTTACTAACTACCGATTTATGAGTATTCTAATTTTATCTGAACTATCGAACTTTTGATGCAAGTAATAATTAAAGAAAATTAATAAAGAATAAATAGTAAAAACGATTGTTTTAAGAAAGAAAATCAAATAAGGAATAAATCTAGGATTGTGAATCCACCTCGGTTTATCCCAATTTACTCTCGATTATATGAATTTGATGATTTCCCAATTTATTGAAGGCGAAGGTTGCTAAAATACTCTACCGCCTCTCCCGAGGTCAATAGATTTTTCTAAAGGCGAATAACACACTCTATTCCTAGGTGGATTAATTCGACAATAGGCAAAAGGCACGGAATCTTCAGAAAGGCCACGTAATTCCTATGAGTATATTCCTATCTCACAAGATAAAACGGTTCTCACCAATATATCCTCACCAACTCTCCTCTCCCGATTCGAGTTGCGTAATTAAAACAATTCAATTATAGGCCACACAATTGAAAGCATTAAAAACAATTGGGAAAACTCAATAGAAAAGGGAATTATATTGATAATCAAAAGTAAATTCGTCAAAACTTGGGTTTCATCAAAATCCTAGAACAGGGTTTTAGCCTGACATGCTAAAGAATAAAAATACAGAAAGAATTAAAGAAAGCATAAAGATCAAACGCAGTTGAAGAGCTCGGATTCCTTCGTTCTCTATCTTCTTCTTCTCCTCGATGATAATCCCTTTGATGATCCTCCTTTTTTATGACTTTCAATGCTTATTTATAACTTTCCTCAGCCTCCAAAATGCGTCCGGGAATTAGGTTGGGAACAGGCTCCAAAAACGGCCCAGAACCGCGGCCAACACATCAAAACCGCCTCGTGGGCCGCAGCTCACTTAATCTGTGCCGCGGCCCCTAACCTTCAGCGCATACCTGGGCGCGCGTTTTTTTCTTCACGGGCCGCGGCACAGCATCCTTGTGCCGCGGCCCCTGGTACAGTCCGCTTGGGGCTTCGCTGCGCCGTGCGTGTGTCGCGGATCAGTATCCTTGTGCTGCGGCTCATGACCAAAAATTTCCGTTTTCGCCCGTTTTTCGTCGTTTAGGCTTCCGGACTCCAATTTCCTACAAAACATAAAAGAATAGTGCATTAAAAGCTCATTTATGCAGATTTACACTTCAAATGAATATAAAATAATGATAAATAAGCGTATAAAAATACGCCTAACAATCAAACATAGCGAATCATTTATAAATATCAATTTCAAACTTACTTCATCGCAATTTGACCATGGAACCGTATTCGGTGTATCAATACCTGTCATGTAGTCATCGATAGATTTAGGAATTTTTCAATCCTTGTAAACCGGCTTCCCTGTCACCTTGATATCAAGTGGATCATCCGGATAGAGTCTTGCAAATTCGTTGGAGATAACTAACTACAAAAGGCCAAACCATAAAATAAAAAAAATCACATCACACCAATGATATACAAGCGATTAATTTATAGAACGTACGTAAATTTGGAAGTCGGCAAGTACAGTGCCAACACTATGGACTCCCCTCCGAAGCCTCGCTCGAGTCGCAAGCACATAACAATCTATCACCTCGGCATCAAAGTCTTCACGGCTAGACTCTATCCAGTCAAATAACGCCTGGGTGAGAGCATGCCCAGTCTCCAAACACCGGACAATAGCATCACGTGGCTACTCCCTAAATTGTAGGTACAACTTCTTTAGAGCCTCACTATCTCTTGGAGGCGCCACCACAAAAGACTCCCGAAGAGCAGCAGAGGGTCGACTCACTCGTGGTGGAAGACTATGCTCACTAGGGCTGGGGATTTTCAACCCAAAACCCATGGAACCGGCCCGAACCGAACCAAAATTTTTGATTCGGTTCGGTTCCTGATGTTGAAATTATGCATTTTTTGGAACCGAATAAATTCGGATTCGGTTCCGGTTCCTGCAAAAAAAAATCATAAAAACCCGAAATTACCTATTTACCTATTTTTTTATTAATATTAGTTAATTTATAAAGAAAAATAAAAAAATCCTAGAAGTATACTGGCTTACATAATTATTGAAGTTCAAGTTACTCTTTTACTGCTTCATTTTGATTGATATTTTGATTGTATCAACTGAACATTCAACTTTGTATCTTCACTATCTTGTTCCCAATGAGACTATTGTTGTTTAAAAATTTAAAATAGAGACAAATCTTGCTTTAAATGGACTATTGTTGTTTAAAATTGAGTTTCTTAGATTGAAGTAGGTGAATAGATTCATATAGACATGAAAAAATGAAACCAAAATATTGTCGGAACCGAATTTCGGTTCGGGTTGTGTTCGGTTCCGAATGAAAAAAATAGAACCAAACCCGAAATACATAATTCGGTTCGGGTTCGGTTCCTGCAAAAAAAATTCTAACTGAATTTTGACAGCCCTAACGCTCACCCAATTGCTGCGTCCCGGAACTTTCACCAACTTCATCACCCTCAGCATCCCTATCACAACTATAACGATCAGAGACCTGTACAATCGGCTTCTCGATCTCAAAGACTGGTTGCTCGATCGGAAATAGAGGCTGCTGCTGAGGACTACTACTATGGCCGGGAAACATCGTACTATAATGATGCTCGTCCTGAAACCAATCGAACATCATCCCATACTGCTGAAATGGCGCGTCAAATGGCTGATACTGATGCTCATAATCTAGAAACCGCAGAGTCGGCTCAAGAGATTGCTCAGTCCTCTCAAAAGAATGATGAATTTGAGAATGATGACTGTGCTGTTAGGATTGTAAACTGCAAAGCATACTTTATGCTTGTATTACCTAATTTCCCTGTTACTACCTATGAGAATATTAATTACATTTAATCACATGTTTTGCATATTAATTCACGTGATGGTTATGCAAATGAAATATCTAAATATTTTATATTGTAGAAAATGTGGTGTGTTGGTGTCACACGGAAGATCACATTATCGGTGCCTTATAAAATAATATAATAGTTCACAACCTATATAATTATTAGACAAATTATATAAAGGGTTGTAGTGTATGCTTGAGAATAGTTGGTCTTGACTATTAGCATACATTAGCGTATTTACATACGTTGAACTGGATCGAGGTGAGATAGTGTCTTCTGTACTGACTGTAAGAAAAACGTAAATCTCGGATAATTATTATTTCTTAATTCTAAGTATATAATATTTAATTGTGTATTTATAATAATTATTGCTTTGATTTATCGTAGGTGAGAGTCAAAATGATCGACTCAATAAGCCTCGTATCTTGGGTAATAATATTGTTTATACGACAGTTATTATTATTACTAGAAATCGTGTCCCGACTCGTGCGGGTTGATGTTGTCCCCTTGAGGAGCTTGATAATGATTATTATATTAAACCCTGCAGGTGGATTTAATTCCGATATAATAATAAGGTTCGAGTGGTACTACTCTTGGATAAGAAATTAATTAATTAAAGCTGTCAGTAGCTTATAATTAATTAATGGACATTCAATATCTTAAATACGGAAAATAATATATTTAATAAGGAGCCCAATTTCGTAATTTGGGATTTTGGTAGGAAGTGCAATATCAACTTTTTAGTGGACTAAGTTCATATTAATAGATTCATTATATTAGGAAGAGTCCTGATAAGGTACGATGAATTTATTGGGAGTCCTTCCATAATCCTCCTTTAGATCCCTAGTAGTAGTCCAAGAGCCTATAAATAGGACATTGGGGTGGATGGCCGATTTGTACATGCTTTGGTGAGGTTGTGTGATCAATTTTTTCCTCTTGTGTTTAATTGTAGATCTAGACTTATGTCTTTGATTCTACAATTTAGATAACACAATTAATTTGCTAAGAGTGTTCATAATATACTAGAAAGCAAAGAAAAATAAAGTGATCACATACAAAGGTGAATCGTCCGGTCCTAAGGTTGTCCAAATAAGATCCGGTGGCTCGTTGCCCACACAACGTCCGGTTCAAGGCGGATCATACTCTAGAAGATCTAAAGGTAGAAATACAAGGCGATCAAGACAGAAGTAACCAATACTCTTCAAAAGGTAATATCCTATGATCTTAGATCTAGATTAGCATATTTTAATAATCAACATATTTAATTATTAAATAATAAATAATATTTAAATTGCTTATTAGTCTTAGTAATTAATTAATTAATTAGCATGCCTAAATAGATCTAATGCTCGTCGATGCGTAAAACGCTATTATCATATTTCCCAAACTTCGCTTCCGCTGTGTTTTACTCTCCAACAATTGGTATCGGAGCCGGATTTTTAGGCTTTTGCTATTTTAATTAATTTTAGTGATTAATTGATAGCAATTTAAATATTCATATATTTTGATGTTGGAATATTTTGCTAGATGTGTTCTTGCAGGTGATATGATCCAATTATCATGGTTTATATGAATGGTGTATTTATTTATTTATTTTTATTAATTATGCAATTCCGGTTTGGCCGCTTTTTTGAGGCATGTAATGGTTTTTTCCGTGAGAAAATCCTGGTAGTTCTAGGTGGTTTTATTTCTCGTAATCTTGATATAATTTCGATGTATTTTATTTTGTATAAAATTGTAATCGAATCGGAAAAGACGGATCACGAAGAAATAGAAGTAACCGGATCGCTGATCATTGGCGGCCCATGGCTGACAAGAATAGCGGCGAAAGGGCAGCACACGGATACTGCTGAGCAGCGCCGAGCGGCCGCTAAAGGCCGCGGCGGCTGGTCCGGCGTTCTTTGTCGGGCGCCGCCCAGCTTTGGTCGTCATCTGCTTCGCCGCCGTTGCATCTGCTGGAGAGTCGGGATTTAAAGTTAAATTATTTTTATGTAATTAATTTTGCATAAAAGTGAAATTTTAATTTTGGAAATCCACGGCCCGGCTGGGGAGGAGCGACGAGATGCTTGATTCAGTGGGAGAGATCGAGTCGGAGATTTTCTCGGATTCAACTCAAGGAAGAAGACCATGATAATTGGATAGTTTTATTATCCATGCTTTTTTTTTATTATTGTTTTGATGTATGGCATGTATGGATGTATGCGTGATATGTTTCCTTGCATGTTAGGACGAAAAAATTAAAACTTAAGAATAAAATAACTAAGTGATTAAATTGATTTATTTTAAATAAAATCAAATTGGCCTCCATAATTAATTTAAATTGTGAAGTAATTAGCATGTGCGTTGACATTAGAGTCTTCCTCCATATCGGATGTGCTAATTATAGGTTCACTAGTTTTAAATTTCAAAATGATAACATAAGGTAAATATTACTTTTTATGATAGGACCTCTCCATCTGTAGGACTATTATTTAAAAGATAATATTTTAAGGATGTTAAATTATGGTGTTCACTTAGGTGTATTAATTAATAAGCTCCCCATCGGAGTCTATGTTAATTAATACATGGCTAAGAGAACCAACTATTAATTTTACTTGTCATAATGTAATTTGACTGCATAGTAAAATTAAAGACGTAAAACTCTACTTGCGAAATGTGTGTGTAAATGTCCACACGATCGTGGCTTGCATGTGCGTATTTTTCGAGGTGTTGGCAGCTAGCATATATATTGTATTTTGAGGTTTTTCGATATATTTTGCTATGCATTATGTGATGGATGTTTTTAATTTTTATCTCAGATGTCTTTCAATCCACCAGTTGTTATTCTCAAAGAAAATAAACTTGATGGCACTAACTTTGCCGATTGGAAAAGAAATCTTGACATTGTCCTGACTGCTGAGGGGCATAAATTTGTCTTAGTCGAGGAGAGCCCTCTAGAACCAGAACCGGATGCCACTCCCGAAGAGTTGGCTGAATTTCGAAAATGAAAAAAGTCTGATGAGATGGCTCGCTGTTACATTTTGGCTTCACTGACAAATGTATTGCAACATCAGCATCAGACGATGGGCTCGGCCGCGGAAATGATGAAAAGTCTCACCGAGATGCTTGGTCATCAGAACCGGACGCCTAGACAAAATTCAATGAGGGTATTGATGACAACCCAAATGTCTGAAGGGACCCCAGTAAGGGATCATGTTCTGAAAATGATGTCTCATTTGAACGAACTGAGCATACTGGGGGCTACTATCGATGCGGAAACGCAGGTCGATATTATCTTAGGCAGCTTACCTAGAAGCTTTGAGCAGTTCCGCCTTAACTACAATATGCTCGATCGGAAATAGAGGTTGCTGCTGAGGACTACTACTATGGCCGGGAAACATCGTACTATAATGATGCTCGTCCTGAAACCAATCGAACATCATCCCATACTGCTGAAATGGCGCGTCAAATGGCTGATACTGATGCTCATAATCTAGAAACCGCAGAGTCGGCTCAAGAGATTGCTCAGTCCGCTCAAAAGAATGATGAATTTGAGAATGATGACTGTGCTGTTAGGATTGTATACTGCAAAGCATACTTTATGCTTGTATTACCAAATTTCCCTGTTACTACCTATGAGAATATTAATTACATTTAATCACATGTTTTGCATATTAATTCACGTGATGGTTATGCAAATGAAATGTCTAATTATTTTATATTGTAGATAATGTGGTGTGTTGGTGTCACACGGAAGATCACATTGTCGGTGCCTTATAAAATAATATAACAGTTCACAACCTATATAATTATTAGACAAATTATATAAAGGGTTGTAGTGTATGCTTGAGAATAGTTGGTCTTGACTATTAGCATACATTAGCGTATTTACATACGTTGAACTGGATCGAGGTGAGATAGTGTCTTCTGTACTGACTGTAAGAAAAACGTAAATCTCGGATAATTATTATTTCTTAATTCTAAGTATATAATATTTAATTGTGTATTTATAATAATTATTGCTTTGATTTATCGTAGGTGAGAGTCAAAATGATCGACTCAATAAGCCTCGTATCTTGGGTAATAATATTGTTTATACGACAGTTATTATTATTACTAGAAATCGTGTCCCGACTCGTGCGGGTTGATGTTGTCCCCTTGAGGAGCTTGATAATGATTATTATATTAAACCGCAGTGGATTTAATTCCGATATAATAATAAGGTTCGAGTGGTACTACTCTTGGATAAGAAATTAATTAATTAAAGCTGTCAGTAGCTTATAATTAATTAATGGACATTCAATATCTTAAATACGGAAAATAATATATTTAATAAGGAGCCCAATTTCGTAATTTGGGATTTTGGTAGGAAGTGCAATATCAACTTTTTAGTGGACTAAGTTCATATTAATAGATTCATTATATTAGGAAGAGTCCTGATAAGGTACGATGAATTTATTGGGAGTCCTTCCATAATCCTCCTTTAGATCCCTAGTAGTAGTCCAAGAGCCTATAAATAGGACATTGGGGTGGATGGCCGATTTGTACATGCTTTGGTGAGGTTGTGTGATCAATTTTTTCCTCTTGTGTTTAATTGTAGATCTAGACTTATGTCTTTGATTCTACAATTTAGATAACACAATTAATTTGCTAAGAGTGTTCATAATATACTAGAAAGCAAAGAAAAATAAAGTGATCACATACAAAGGTGAATCGTCCGGTCCTAAGGTTGTCCAAATAAGATCCGGTGGCTCGTTGCCCACACAACGTCCGGTTCAAGGCGGATCATACTCTAGAAGATCTAAAGGTAGAAATACAAGGCGATCAAGACCGAAGTAACCAATACTCTTCAAAAGGTAATATCCTATGATCTTGGATCTAGATTAGGATATTTTAATAATCAACATATTTAATTATTAAATAATAAATAATATTTAAATTGCTTATTAGTCTTAGTAATTAATTAATTAATTAGCATGCCTAAATAGATCTAATGCTCGTCGATGCGTAAAACGCTATTATCATATTTCCCAAACTTCGCTTCCGCTGTGTTTTACTCTCCAACAATTGGTATCGGAGCCGGATTTTTAGGCTTTTGCTATTTTAATTAATTTTAGTGATTAATTGATAGCAATTTAAATATTCATATATTTTGATGTTGGAATATTTTGCTAGATGTGTTCTTGCAGGTGATATGATCCAATTATCATGGTTTATATGAATGGTGTATTTATTTATTTATTTTTATTAATTATGCAATTGTTGGTTTGGCCCGTTTTTTGAGGCATGTAATGGTTTTTCCCGTGAGAAAATCCGCGGGTAGTTCTAGGTGGTTTTATTTTTCGTGTAATCTTGATGTAATTTCGATGTATTTTATTTTGTATAAAATTGTAATCGAATTCGGAAAAGACGGGATCACGAAGAAATAGAGCAGGCGCTGCCGAGCAGCACACGGCTGCCTGCCGAGCAGCGCCGAGCAGCTGCCAGTGCCGCGGGCAGCCTGGTCCGGGCCAGTTCGCTGGTTCGGGCCGGGTCGTCCAGTTTTGGTCCGGTCCGTTTCGCCGCCGTTCGTTGCGTCCGCTGGAGAGTCGGGATTTAAAATTAAATTTTTTTATGTAATTAATTTTGCATAAAAGTGAAATTTTAATTTTGGAAATCCACGGCCCGGCCGGGGAGGAGCGACGAGATGCTTGATTCAGTGGGAGAGATCGAGTCGAAGATTTTCTCGGATTCAACTCAAGGAAGAAGACCATGATAATTGGATAATTTAATTATCCATGCTTTATTTTTGTTTTTTTTGTTTTATTGTTTTGATGTATGGCATGTATGGATGTATGCGTGATATATTTCCTTGCATGTTAGGACGAAAAAATTAAAACTTAAGGATAAAATAACTAAGTGATTAAATTGATTTATTTTAAATAAAATCAAATTGGCCTCCATAATTAATTTAAATTGTGAAGTAATTAGCATGCGCGTTGACATTAGAGTCTTCCTCCATATCGGATGTGCTAATTATAGGTTCACTAGTTTTAAATTTCAAAATGATAACATAAGGTAAATATTACTTTTTATGATAGGACCTCTCCATCTGTAGGACTATTATTTAAAAGATAATATTTTAAGGATGTTAAATTATGGTGTTCACTTAGGTGTATTAATTAATAAGCTCCCCATCGGAGTCTATGTTAATTAATACATGGCCAAGAGGAACCAACTATTAATTTTACTTGTCATAATGTAATTTGACTGCATAGTAAAATTAAAGACGTAAAACTCTACTTGCGAAATGTGTGTGTAAATGTCCACACGATCGTGGCTTGCATGTGCGTATTTTTCGAGGTGTTGGTTGCTAGCATATATATTGTATTTTGAGGTTTTTCGATATATTTTGCTATGCATTATGTGATGGATGTTTTTAATTTTTATCTCAGATGTATTTCAATCCACCAGCTGTTATTCTCAAAGAAAATAAACTTGATGGCACTAACTTTGCCGATTGGAAAAGAAATCTTGACATTGTCCCGATCTTTGAGGGGCATACATTTGTCTTATTCGAGGAGAGCACTCTAGATCCAGAACCGGATGCCACTCCGAAGAGTTGGCTGAATTTGAAAATGAAAAAGTCGATGAGATGGCTCATTTGTTACATTTTGCTTCAGCGACAAATGTATTGCAAAGATCGATCGTGACGATGGGCTCGGCCGCGGAAATGATGAAAAGTCTCACCGAGATGTTTGGTCATCAGAACCGGACGCCTAGACAAAATGCAATGAGGGTATTGATGACAACCCAAATGTCTGAAGGGACCCCAGTAAGGGATCATGTTCTGAAAATGATGTCTCATTTGAACGAACTGAGCATACTGGGGGCTACTATCGATGCGGAAACGCAGGTCGATATTATCTTAGGCAGCTTACCTAGAAGCTTTGAGCAGTTCCGCCTTAACTACAATATGCTCGATCGGAAATAGAGGCTGCTGCTGAGGACTACTACTATGGCCGGGAAACATCGTACTATAATGATGCTTGTCCTGAAACCAATCGAACATCATCCCATACTGCTGAAATGGCGCGTCAAATGGCTGATACTGATGCTCATAATCTAGAAACCGCAGAGTCGGCTCAAGAGACTGCTCAGTCCGCTCAAAAGAATGATGAATTTGAGAATGATGACTGTGCTGTTAGGATTGTATACTGCAAAGCATACTTTATGCTTGTATTACCTAATTTCCCTGTTACTACCTATGAGAATATTAATTACATTTAATCACATGTTTTGCATATTAATTCACGTGATGGTTATGCAAATGAAATGTCTAATTATTTTATATTGTAGATAATGTGGTGTGTTGGTGTCACACGGAAGATCACATTATCGGTGCCTTATAAAATAATATAATAGTTGACAACCTATATAATTATTAGACAAATTATATAAAGGGTTGTAGTGTATACTTGAGAATAGTTGGTCTTGACTATTAGCATACATTAGCGTATTTACATACGTTGAACTGGATCGAGGTGAGATAGTGTCTTCTGTACTGACTGTAAGAAAAACGTAAATCTCGGATAATTATTATTTCTTAATTCTGAGTATATAATATTTAATTGTGTATTTATAATAATTATTGCTTTGATTTATCGTAGGTGAGAGTCAAAATGATCGACTCAATAAGCCTCGTATCTTGGGTAATAATATTGTTTATACGACAGTTATTATTATTACTAGAAATCGTGTCATGACTCGTGCGGGTTGATGTTGTCCCCTTGAAGAGCTTGATAATGATTATTATATTAAACCCTGCAGGTGGATTTAATTCCGATATAATAATAAGGTTCGAGTGGTACTACTCTTGGATAAGAAATTAATTAATTAAAGCTGTCAGTAGCTTATAATTAATTAATGGACATTCGATATCTTAAATACGGAAAATAATATATTTAATAAGGAGCCCAATTTCGTAATTTGGGATTTTGATAGGAAATGCAATATCAACTTTTTAGTGGACTAAGTTCATATTAATAGATTCATTATATTAGGAAGAGTCCTAATAAGGTACGATGAATTTATTGGGAGTCCTTCCATAATCCTCCTTTAGATCCCTACTAGTAGTCCAAGAGCCTATAAATAGGACATTGGGGTGGATGGCCGATTTGTACATGCTTTGGTGAGGTTGTGTGATCAATTTTTTCCTCTTGTGTTTAATTGTAGATCTAGACTTATGTCTTTGATTCTACAATTTAGATAACACAATTAATTTGCTAAGAGTGTTCATAATATACTAGAAAGCAAAGAAAAATAAAGTGATCACATACAAAGGTGAATCGTCCGGTCCTAAGGTTGTCCAAACAAGATCCGGTGGCTCGTTGCCCACACAACGTCCGGTTCAAGGCGGATCATACTCTAGAAGATCTAAAGGTAGAAATACAAGGCGATCAAGACGGAAGTAACCAATACTCTTCAAAAGGTAATATCCTATGATCTTGGATCTAGATTAGGATATTTTAATAATCAACATATTTAATTATTAAATAATAAATAATATTTAAATTGCTTATTAGTCTTAGTAATTAATTAATTAGCATGCCTAAATAGATCTAATGCTCGTAGATGTAACACCCCCAAAACCATCCGGGATATTACAGCGCCGTGGGTCCCGCGCCGGAACCCACCAGGCTAAAAACCGTTTACAAAACCAATTCAAAAGCGCCAAAAGGCCGATGACGGTAATATTTTAAATACTCAAATATTTTCAAAAGCATAATTTTGAAATACCGTCATAAAATACCATTTGAAAATACAAGGCGAAGTGCCAAATCTCAACAGTTTAAAATATACGTTAAGCCACAACTTAAACGTACCGATAAAATAATTTGGGAAAAAGAGTTTGACGAAAATAACCCAAGTTCGTAAAATGCCCAAAAGGCCATTTTAAAATACACACACGAGTTGGTAAAAATACCAAAGAGCTATTTTGAAATATACACACGCAGCGGATAAAGATACCGAAAAGACATTTTGAAATATACACACGCAGCGGATAAATGCAGTTCAAAATACACATTTGCAGCGGAAATGAATAACCAGAAAAGAAATACTCGATACTCCAAAACATGCCACCGCCAGTATCACATCGGGAAGCTCATCCCTTCACGACCGCTACTAGCTCGATCTCCAAGTACCTAAAAATAAAGCCCACGACGGGGTCAGCCACAATACTCAATAATGATATCGATCACATCATCATAAATAATTACATACCAATGTAATAATGCTGTAAGAATACTACCAACGTAATCTTACCGTTATAACCTTACCAATCCATAATAACCCAATCCTTACCATAATCCACATTTCGCATCCTCGAATGACGAGATGAACTTAACAACAATTATCTGTATTGAATTTCAAAAATACCAACAATCCTCAAAACATCATCATAACTCATAATCATGAAATAATTCATCCGTGCCAAATCCTGTCCATCGGATTACACAATCAAAACTCAACCTGGATAAACCAACAGTACACAACATATCTGTAGATCAATTACCATACGATAATGATAACAAATCCCGAACCATCGACATACAGTCCGAATGCTCATATGATCAATAACAATGATCAAACAATACATCACTGAGAATATCATCGACATGATAGCTCCAATATGACCAACGAAGGATCAACGATGACTGAGAGTACCCTCAACAAGGTAAACTACAAACACGATCAACAAAGGATCAACTATAACCGAGAATACCCTCAACAAGGTAGACTCCAAATGATCAACAAAAGACCAACAATAACCGAGAATACCCTCAACAAGGTAGACTCCAAATGATCATCAAAAGACCAACAATAACCGAGAATACCCTCAACAAGGTAGAATCCAAATGATCAACAAAAGACCAACAATAACCGAGAATATCCTCAACAAGGTAGACTCCAAATGATCAACAAAAGACCAACAATAACCGAGAATACCCTCAACAAGGTAGACTCCAAATGATCAACAATAATGGATCTCAATAAATAACTCTGACTGTCGAACATACCCCTCGGGCGTATGAACAACCAGTCGCAAACCGTCGAACATATCCAATCATACATGGACTATGAACGACCCAACAATATGGCTCAAAAGATGGACGTCGCAGTACGCCCGATCCGGAAATGTGTCCGTGCACAAGCCACCCCGGGTATCGATCAAATACACGTGTGGTCTTGTACCTAATTAGCCTCACGAACTACGTCTCGTGTGACGGTTCAATGCGGAAATATCCACGCATAACCATCATGTGCCCGGCTAAAAATCCTACACAATAACCAATCGGCACGCAGATATGACTCCAGATATGTCACGATGCAACATGACAACGAAACTCAAGAATTACATATCCAATAAGGATCAAAAGACTCACCGAAGTGAACAACAACAGACTGACAATGAAAAGTCGACACGACTAATCAATATCCAAAACATCAATCCTGGGATCATCATCCCAAATGAATGACCAACACGATCTACGATCTCAATAAAATAGTCCTGGGATCTGTAACACCCCGAGATATTCGGAATAATTACAGCGCCGTAAACCCTTTAAATAAGGATTTACAAGGCTAATTAAAAAGAAAAGTAAATACAAGACATCAATACCGCGAAAATTCAAGTTTATGAAAACGTATAACTGGTTCAACGGGTAATTAATACAACCATATCGAATTAATATCAAAAGACACGCGTACTCGAGTACAGAAACCAAACCAAGACCACAAATCTCCAATAACAATAAACATCACTGAACCCCTTCGCTGCCACGCTCTGCATCGTGGTCGCTTTCCTCGCTCCTCGCTACCCGAACATCAAAACAAATGTCCACCCCCGAAGGGGTTAGCAAAACGATGCTAGTACAAGTATCATATTTAAACAATTCGAATATGCATCAACAATACACAACAAGATACATCACACGGACTTCCGCTACCGGAATCCGACAATGCGAATCTACAAGATTCCATTACACAGCCTGGGTATTCCAATGATCCAGCGCCCTCGGATAGATCCCAAGATGATCCCGCGGACCAACACGAGGTGGAAATAACCCGTCCAATGATCCAGCCTCACTCTAGATCCCAAGATGATCCGTCGGACCAACACGAGGTGGATATCCGATCCAGCCGCCTCGGATAGATCGTACACGTATACAAACACAACTCATGCATACACATATGCCAAATCATTACGTTCATCAACATGAACATATAAACGAATATCATGACATATCAACGAAGTAAATATCATGTTCAACAACATGCATAATCATACGCATACTCCAAAAATACTGATATTAACATATCACGATACTTGCCTCGAAGATGGCAAGAACGGTATACTTCAATGCTCTCGACGCACTCGAAGGCCGCCCCCTCCGATCAACGTAACAAGCTCGAACCTTAACAAAAGGAACGATATACAAATCATCTCGAGTCGAACAATGGCCTAACATTTCGGCCTACGGCCGAAAAGCTCAAACTAAACAATCTGCCTGGATTGCTTAGCGCGCGCTACGTACTCTACGTAACGTGCGCTAAGCTGGACTGTTAGCGTACGCTATCGTATAAGACTAGCGTGCGCTAGACACGAACTGGCAGTCTGACTCGGCTGTCTCATAACGTACGCTACGTACGTTTTGTGCGAAAACCGAACCTCGATAGCGCACGTTAACTCACACATGTTAGCGTGCGCTAATCTTGCATGGCAGAATACTGCAAACCGAAAACTGGGTTGAATGATGAAGAACTTATGAATCCTATGGTGATGTTACAAGTTATCCTCGGGCATATCATGATAATAAGGTTTCTGGAAGATTTATGATTATGAAATACCAATATACGGATAGTTATCTCGATATCACAATTCCTCTACGATCTTCCGTAAATAATCTAAGTTCCATCGTCTAACGCTCCAAAACACATGATTCCAACGCATACAACGTATCAATTGAGTAATATCCGATTACTTGATCATAAATCGATTTAAACATGCTTAGGTGTCCTTATAATAAGATGGTTCAAAGGTTCATTCGACATCTAGTACCGATACGTCAAAAGTATCCTTCTAACATGTGATGAACGACATACTTGCTATCCAAACATGATTCAAATCTTCCTTATGAACATACTAATCATTGGTGAAGAATCACCTACCTCGAAGTAGTGAAGAACACGGATGAAAAGAAGCAATCCAACACCGAAGTCTTGAACACCAATCTCCAATGATGTATGATCTTCAATCTCGAACTAGGAGGTTGAGGAGGTTGATACGAGTGTTTAGACGAAAGTAGTTATGTTCTATGTGTCAAAGTTCGGGTTGTGGGAGGAGAAGGAATCAAATCACGAATAGGATCTTGTCCTATTTATAATAAATGGCTATTAGCGCGCTAGACCTGCTTCGTAGCGTGCGCTAACGGCTCACGCCTAAATCAGTACTCGGCACTTAGCGTGCGCTACGCATCGACCTGTAGCGTGCGCTAAGGCGTTGACTCGGCTTTTCCCGAAAGCCGTCCAGGTACATCCGACACGATCCGACAGGGGTCCCCCGGCCAGATCTCACCTACCGCACGTCTCAATCAATCTGACCACGCATAGCGTGCGCTAATCACACTCGGTAGCGTGCGCTATGAAACCACGTTAGCGTACGCTACCCTCAGCCTGTAGCGTGCGCTACATGCACAGAATTTCAACCTTTATCACAAATACGAAATTATATGCTCGACAACATCGGATAATGAAATACAGAGAATAGTACTCATACAAAAGTACAATCATTACAATATTACAAGTTCCAATTACATAACAGAAATCTCGGGTATTACATCCTTCCTCCCTAAAAGAAATTTTCGTCCCGAAACTTAGGATGAAAACAACTCCGGATATTTAGCCTTCATACCGTCCTCCGTTTCCCAAGTGGCCTCTTCGACTCCATGCCGTGACCATTGTACTTTAACCAAATGTATTGGTTTATTCCTCAATTGTTTGATCCGGCTCTCAAGTATCTTGATTGGTCTCTCTTCGAAGGTGCCATCATTGGCTATCTCGATCTCGTCGAAATCAATGACGTGACTGGGGTCCGGTACATACTTTCGCAGTTGGGATACGTGAAACACATTGTGAACATGACTCAGCGACGGCGGTAAGGCCAATCTGTATGCTAACTCTCCAACTCTCTCGAGGATCTCGAATGGTCCGATATATCTCGGACTGAGCTTGCCTCTCCTCCCAAAAAGGAAAATCCCTCGAGTAGGAGACACCTTCAATAGCACATGATCCCCAACGTCGAACTCTAGAGGACGACGTACATCGGCATAAGACTTCTGTCGACTCTGGGCAGTCAATAGTCTCTCTCGAATCAAAGCTATCTTCTCTTGAGTCTGAATAATCAATTCCGGTTCCGTCCCGATCAAATCCGAAGAATCATCCCAACACAGGGGTGATCGGCATCTCCTCCCGTACAAAGCTTCAAATGGTGCCATTCTAATAGAAGCATGCCAACTATTATTGTAAGTGAATTCGATCAAGGGCAAGTGAACTTCCCAATCAGTTGACCAATCCAACGCACAAGCTCTAAGCATGTCTTCTACAGTTTGAATAGTCCTTTCGGACTGACCGTCTGTTTGGGGATGATAAGCTGTGCTAAAGTTGAGCTCAGTCCCCAAAGCCTTATGGACTGCCTTCCAGAAGTGCGACACGAAACGACCATCTCGATCCGAAATAATGGTCTTCGGCGTCCCATGCAATCTGACTATCTCCGCAACAAATACTCGTGCCAATCTCTCGGGTCCCCATGTATCTTTGATTCCTAGGAAATGAGCCGACTTGGTTAGTCGATCAACTACGACCCAAATCATGTTCATTCCTGCTCTATTCCTTGGCATACTGGTGATGAAATCCATCGAAATGTCCTCCCACTTCCATTCAGGGATCTAAGCGGCTTTAACATCCCTACAGGTCGCCGATGCTCAATCTTGACTCGGGCAAGTCAAACACTTCAAACGTGCTGCTACGTCCTTCTTCATATTCCCCACCAAGTTTTGTTTAAGATCCTTATACATCTTATCACGCCTGGGTGAATAGAATAGGGCGCGCTATGAGCTTCTTTCGTAATAGTCCGTCTCAAGTCATCATCGTCGGGAACGCAAAGTCGACTCAAATCTCGTAACTCCATCGTCTTGTATCACGAATCTCGGGCTTTTCCTTTCTTTACTTCATCACATAATCGAAGGATCGAGAATCGTCCCAACCGCTGACTTGATCTTCTCGACTAGTGATGAAGTCGGCCCATCACATAAAGTCGCCCTTAAATTCCTGGTGCCCATACTTCAATCCCTTCGCGGATCAGTTCTCGTTGAATGCTGGTCTGGGGCGTAAGAGCTTCCAACACTCGAAGAGAAACAGGTTTGCGGCTCAAAGCATCGGCTACCACATTTGCTTTCCCCGGATGAGAGAGAATCTCCAAGTCGTAATCCTTGATCAATTCCACCACCTTCTACGCCTCATGTTTAATTCTTTACGATTGAAAATGTATTTGAGGCTCTTATGATCTGTAAAGATCGACAATGAGTGCCGCATGGATAATGTCGCCAAATTTTCAAGGCAAAGACCACAGCTGCTAGCTCCAGATCATGAGTCGGATAATTAACTTCGTACGATTTTAGTTGCCGAGAAGCATAAGCAATCACTTTATCCTTTTGCATCAACACGCAACCCAAACCCTGATTTGAAGCGTCGCTGTATACCATAAATCCGTCGCCTTTCCGGGCGCTAATATAGGTGTCGTCGGTCTCTTCTTAAGTTCACAAACCACTGGCACTTCTCATTCCACGCGAACTTTTGAGTTTTCTCAGAATAAATGAGTGAGTGGACGAAATTTTGGAAAATCCTCTACAAAGCGACGATAATATCCACTAGTCCTAAGAAGCTTGGACTTCCTTCACGTTCTTAGGAGCTTCCCATTCCAAGATTGCTTCGACTTTTTCGGGTCCACTCGAACTCCATCTACTGATATCACATGCCCAAGGAAGGTTACTTCCTTAAGCCGTAACTCGCATTTAGAAAATTTTGCATATAGTCGTTCCTTTCTCAAGATGCTCAAAACCACACGTAGATGTTTAGCATGATCCTCTGCGTCCTCGAATAAATCAAAATGTCGTCAATGAAAACGACCACAAATTTATCCAAGTACTCCAAGAATACCCGATTCATTAATTGCATGAATCTGCAGAGCATTGGTAAGTCCAAATGGCATCACTACAAATTCATAATGCCCGCATCGGATCCAAAGCGATTTCGGTATATCCGATTCCTTAATCCTCAATCGATGGTATCCCGATCGCAAGTCAATCTTCGAGAATACCCTTGCCCCTTGCGTTGATCAAACAAGTCGCCGATCCGAGGTATAGGATACTTATTCTTGATCGTCATCTTGTTAAGCTCCTGTAATCAATACGATCGGAGGGATCCGTCTTTCTTAGGATAAAGAGAACAGGGCGCTCCCAAGGGGAAACGCTCGGTTGAATATAGCCCTTCCGTAGATTCCTCCAGTTGCTTCTTGAGTTCATACATCTCGGTTGGCGCCATGCGGTATGGTGCCCTGGAAATAGGGGTTGCTCCAGGCTCTAATTCGATGGTGAATTCCACTTCTCTTTGCGGAGGTAACCCTGGTAGCTCGTCAGGAAAAATATCTGAGAAATCATTCACAACTGGAATAGACGAGAGCTCTACTCCTTCCTCTTTCCCCATGGCATAACACCAAAGTCCATGACATCCCTGTTTCAGTAATTTTACTGCTTTCATTGCTCTGATCAATTTCCCCGAGCTTCCCGGTCTCCATCCTCGGAATAAGTGTTCAGATCCGTCATCAGCAATGAAGGAAATGACTCTCTCTCGGTAATTCAGCACAGCTCCATAACGGTTGAGCCAATCATCTCCGAGAATTAAATCGTCACTGCATATGTCAACTACGATAAGATTCGATGGCCAATCTCTCCCTTCTATAGATACTGGGAAATCCCTAGCTTCTAGTGTTCCCACAATTTTCTCTCCGCTCGGTAATCCCACAACATAAGGTTCACAATTATACAAGCACGAGATGTTCAAACGTTTAACACAGTTCAAAGATATAAAAGAATGCGTAGCTCTGAATCGAACAAGACACTAATGGTTGCAAAAGGATCCGAATCGCACGATGCAACAGCAGTGTTCGCCGCCGATCTCCTCATTTCGTGACAAAGCGCGGAGGAACGGACCCAAAGATGGATGTCTCTCTTCCCGGCGTTACTGCTGAAATCCACTCTGCGTGTCCGGTTCACACTTATCTCCTTAGGAAGGTGCCGGGTGCGGGTACCAAAGATCTAGCGGCGGCTCCACGTAAGGCCGCACGGTGCCCTTCTTGCCCACAATCGTAACAAGTCACGAAGATGCGGCAATCACGCCGAACATGCCCGGCTCGACCACAATTGTAGCATTTCTTTGATGCGTCCGAAATCGCTGATGTTGCCCTAACTTCTTTCCGCCTCTAGAAGGATGTGGAGGTTTCCTATCCGGATAAAAGGGAAGACTGCCCTGCGGGCCCCACCACTCTTGTTCTCTCGCAAAGTCGCGGTCACCTTCTCGCTTCTTTGCCTCTACCGATTTCTCCATCGCGCCTCTTTCATGTCGTAGGCCGCTTTGTCTTGATACTGCCGCAACGTAGTACACTCGAATCCGACATGTATGCGAATCTCCGCTTCATCCGCATATCAAAATGAAAATCTTTTCGCCTCCGTTCGACCAAGTGTCGCACACAAGTCACCGATGATTAAAAGTTTTGATTACATCCATCGCAGATGCCTCCGAACTCGTGGTGAGAAAACTCTCGGATCTTCGCCTCTAATCGGACGAGGACAATCGTGCTTCCATCATTTGTTTGAATTCCGTCCAATCCGCATTATGATTCTCGGGTCGAATAGCCTCCCACCAATCAAAGGCCTCCCGGTCGAGAAAATATCGGGCAATAGGAACCTTCCGGTCCCTCGGGATGCTTAAGACCCGCGAATATCTTTTCCAACTCCTTGAGCGTGATCCCAAGTAAGTGTCTCACAGATCCGTCAAATTTTGGCGGGTGCAATTTAACCACTTCCGCAAGCCATCTGTCTCCCGGTTATCCTCGTGGTGCCGCTGTCCCATCATTGTCGCATGCGATCAACGACTGGGCGAATCGATTTATTTGCGCCACCACCGTTGAAGCACTCCCGGCATGTTAGGTTTGCGTCATCATTCGCCGATCCTTGCCGCCTCCGAATGGGAATCGGTTCGACTAGCCGATATTTCTCGGGGTAGTTGCGGAATCCTCATGTCTCATGTTACCACGTCGCGCCCACGACCAAGGCCCGCGTCCACGACCTCCTCTCAGCATACTGTAAACGTAATTTCTCAATATACAGAACAAATTTTTTTGAAATAAAGTCCGTCAATACTCACAAAACAGTAATTAAGTAATACGGTAGTATAAGAGATTAAGAGACTTACAACCACGGTCCACGTGACGACTTCGGCTGAACAGTGATGTTACAACGAATTCGTAAATCAAATAACGTAAATGCACTCCAATTAAAACCCGACCGCCAAGATATCCATAAATCTTAGCTCCGATACCATATTCGTAACACCCCGAGATATTCGAATAATTATACCGTAAACCCTTTAAATAAGGATTTACAAGGCTAATTAAAAAAAAGTAAATACAAGACATCAATACCGCGAAAATTCAAGTTTATGAAAACGTATAACTGGTTCAACGGGTAATTAATACAACCATATCGAATTAATATCAAAAGACACGCGTACTCGAGTACGTAAAACCAAACCAAGACCACAAATCTCCAATAACAATAAACATCATCAACCCCTTCGCCGTCACGCTGCACGTGGTCGCTTTCCCGCTCTCCTTGGCTACCCGAACATCAAAACAAATGTCCACCCCGAAGGGGTTAGCAAAACGATGCTAGTACAATTATCATATTTAAACAATTCGAATATGCATCAACAATACACAACAACATACAACACACGGACTTCCGCTACCGGAATCCGACAATGCGAATCTACAAGATTCCATTACACAGCCTGGGTATTCCAATGATCCAGCGCCTCAAAGATAGATCCCAAGATGATCCCGTCGGACCAACACGAGGTGGAAATAACCCGTCCCAATGATCCAGGCGCCTCACTTAGATCCCAAGATGATCCCGGACCAACACGAGGTGGACATCCGATCCAGCGCCCTCAGCATAGATCGTACACGTATACAAACACAACTCATGCATACACATATGCCAAATCATTACGTTCATCAACATGAACATATAAACGAATATCATGACAAATCAACGAAGTAAATATCATGTTCAACAACATGCATAATCATACGCATACTCCAAAAATACCGATATTAACATATCACGATACTTGCCTCGAAGATGGCAAGAACGGTATACTTCAATGCTCTCGACGCACTCGAAGGCCGCCCCCTCCGATCAACGTAACAAGCTCGAACCTTAACAAAAGGAACGATATACATGTAATATCCGCATTTTTCTTTCCCTTGTAATTGTATTTCCGGTGTAATTCTCGATTTTAGTGACCCTCGTGTATCCTTCAGTGTAACTTTTCCGTTATCTTTTGATCCGATTCTCGTAATTGTTGTGTGGAACCGCCGTTTCGGGGTTGCCGTGGATTCATTCTATGCTATGATGCGTTTTAAGGTGTTCCGTTTGATGTTTCGTTCATATTCCGGTATTTTGGGGTCGTTTATATTCTATATCTAGTGCACGCTAAATTTCCTGTATAGCGCACGCTAGAAATCCATTATTAGCGCACGCTACGTTTAATTCGTAGCGCACGCTAACGATTTAGCCCCGGGAGTGGCAGTTCAGCTCCCAGGCCTCTGGACTATCGGAATAGCGCACGCTATTTCGTCTAGCGCACGCTAATGTCGGGAGACTAGCGCACGTTAAGTTGTTCAGTAGCGCGCGCTAGTGTGACTGTCCAGTACTGGGCAGTTTACTACTGAACTCCATCAGATGCTAGTTAGCGCACGCTACGCTGGTATAGGTAGCGCACGCTAACGGGTCAGGTGAGTTTTAGGCATCTGGCTACTGGACTCGACTGATGTTCAGGTAGCGCACGCTATTGGTCGATAGCGCGCGCTACCGAGAGGTTATTAGCGCACGCTACGCATGTATGGTAGCGCACGCTAACGGCCAAAAACCTGACTTCTGGACTGGGACGCTAACAGGAGGATTTGTAATCCTATCCCGTTAGCGCACGCTAACCTTGAGGTTTTAGCGTGCGCTAACACTCCCTGGCTATATAAACCAGGGAGTTGACCGAGATAATCATAATTCCTCTTTTCTTCCTCTCTCCGCGGCGAAGGCGATTCCGAGGCGTTTTCTTGGCGATTTCTTCCTCCAATCATCTCATCCATCATCCTTCTTGAGTTCTTGGAGTATTATATCAACATCAACACGAATCATTCGTCCTAATCCACGGTAAATCTCTTAGAACCCTACTTTTGGGTAATTTGGGGGTTTTGGGATTTTCTTCCGATCCGTTTCGTTTTGTTGATGGATTCAAGATGAATATGATTAATCTTGTTGCTATTCTTAGTTTTCCTACGGATTCATGGTATATTTCGTGATTTTTACGGAATCGAGAGGGTTTGGTTGTGGTCCGCCCTCGTTGTTGTTTATATACGAATATACATGAATCGTAGGCGGGTTTTCAGTGTATTCCATTTCCATAATCGTTTAGAAGTGGTTGTGATTGTGCTATTCAAATCGTTAGGTTCATTTTCGGTTCCTCGCGGTCGCGCTTGATTCTCCATTTCGTTCGTGTCATCGTCTATTTAATCGAGGCAAGTATCCTTATGAACTTACAATCTTGACATAGTAGTTTTGTATGAGAAATTGTGTGTGTGTGTATGCTCACTACGGGTTAGACTCGACGGGGTCTCGGTAGGGGTTCACGAAGGGGTGGATCCGCGAGCTTGCTTTTAACCACTACGGGTTAGATCCGACGGGGTCTCGGTAGGGGTCCACGGAGGGGTGGATCCACGGTTAATTGTGGTGCATTTTTACAAATGTGATTTGATCATTGGCATTTCCGGAAATGAGTGTTTTGGAAACTAAGATTTCTTGATGGCATGCATTACTATATGTGTAAGATGTAAATTGTTCATTTGGTTACTTGTACTAGCGTAATTGCTAACCCCTCTGGGGACCCGTTTTGGGGAAATTCGTTTTATGAATTTCAGGTCAGGTTCATCGAGACGAGCGGGCGCTGGACCAGTACACGGATGATGGCCGTGCGTGATGATTGTGCACGAGTGACGTTTTAGTGTCTTTTACCTTCTCGTCTCTTGTGGTTTTTGAACTAATAGTTGTACTCGAGTACTTAAGGGGTTCTTGTTCGATTGGATTGTATTGTTGCTTATTATGTTGTGTTGGACGATGATGTTATATTGACCGGTTGAACCGGGTGGATTGTTCTGTTTTACGTCTTTATGACATGATATTGTTCTGTCGTTTATGTGAGTCGATGAGTATGATGTTGTTCAGCCTGGTGGGCCCCATATAGGGATTCACTACCGTAATATACCTCGAATATATTGAGGGTGTTACGAGAAAATGGTATCGAGCCCTAGGTTTATGGATACCTAGGCTTGTCGGTTTATTGGGTCTTGTGGTGTTTTGTTTTGCACATCATCGTCACGCTGCCATGATTCCTGATTACCAAAGGTCCGTAGTAAGTTTTCCTTCCTCTGTTCATTAATTCCTTGTATCGCACCCTTGATTCTCGACTTGTGATTGTTCTTTTCTTGTACCGATCCTCGTATGGCTTTTGCTACTTATTTAACTCCGATGGATGCCGGAAGAGGTCGTGGTCGCGGCCGTGGTCGTGGACGCGGCCGGACGTGGGGCCGGCGGGGCGGCCACGTTACGATCTTCGAGCCGGCAGCACGCGGCGACCGTCATAGCCATGCTTCTTCGCAGAGCGTGCGATCTTGGTATTGCGGCCGTTATGCAACAAATGGTGAACCAAATGGCGGCAATAGCTCAAAGTGTTCGTAACCCGGATCAAGCCCATGCTAATCGGGCGAGCGACCGTTGGCTCCAAGATGTCATCAAGATGCATCCTCCCGGGCCGGGAGCCAGACCCGATTGGGCGGGAAGGGTGGATCAAGGAGATGTCTAAGGTCTTCGTTGCCACTAATCGTCCCGAAGACCGTAGAGTTCCTATTACTCAAGACTTTCTCACCGGGACGCTACGACCGGTGGGAGGCCGTTGGGCCCAAAGACCATGCCGCTTCGTGGCCGAGTTTCAAGAGTTGATGGAGATGAATATTGCCCGTGGCGCCGACCGATGTGCTCGGGTACATGCTTTTATGATGCTCAACCGCGGATATCCCCGTAGCTCAAGCTATTGCCGATTTTAATAAAGAGTTGGGTTATGTGAAGACCCAAGTTGTCGAGAGAGCGACAAAATTTTCCATTTCTCCAGACGGATGAAGTCGTCGATTCGGGACTATATGTCGGGGCTCGTATGCACTACATTGAAGGATTATCGAGTAGGGCCCTTGCTTACGATATGTCCGTGACGGCGAGTGAGGCGGCCCGCGAGAGTAAGAAGCGTAAGTCCACGGAATTTTTCGGGCCACAAGGTGGGGTCGCAGAATTTGATCCGCTAACTTTTCCGTGGTGGTGGTCCACTCGATCTATGGGTTTCCCAGGTCGCCGGTGCCCCTTCTCGAGAGGTGAAGTGTTTTAATCGTGGCCGCCAGTGCCACATCACCGTAATTGCCCGAGTCCTTTGTTGATATGTAATCGCAGTGGCCAACCGGCCACAAGGCGGCTTCTGTGCCGAGAGGGAGAGAATTGTGGGTGCCGGACTTCCATCCCAACGCCTAGGGAACCAAGTGTGAATCGGGGATCGTTTGCTCCTCAATCTCCGCCGAGTGCTAGTCGGGGAGAGGTCGGGTCAGCCCTCTAAGGGGAGCTTCCGGTGTCGGCTCGGCCCACCGCGTGTCTATGAGATGCGGAAAGCCGATGATCCAGGCTCACCGTGGCGGCAGTACCGTTTATATTCTTTCTCATCTGTCGGTGTGCTTTTCGATTAGGTGCTACGCATTCGTTCATATCTTTGGATTGTGTACGCCGTTTGAGTCTCATTGTTTAATGCCTTGTGAACCCTTCATCGTTAAGCTTCCTAGCGGTGATAGGATCGTTAGCGATCGGGAGGTTCGAGGCTGCTCGTAGTTATTTGTGAGAGGACTTGGCCCTCTAATCTTATTGTTGTGAATATCGAGGGTGAGGATTTGATTCTTGGTGATGATTGGCTCGAGCGGCATGGTGCGATCATGAACTACCACACGAGAACCATCACCATGTTAGCCGAGGATGGCACCGAGCACTCTTTTGCCGGGCGAAAGAGGGAACAGAATTCGTTATTAACGCCTTGAAGGCGATGAGACTCCTGCGAAAGGGGTGTACCGGCTATTGGTGCTACGCCTTGAAGGCGGAGAGTGGTGGAGTCGAGCTTTCGTCGATTCCAATCGTTAATGAGTTTCCTGATGTTTTTCCTAACGAGTTACCAGGATTGCCACCAGATCGTGAGGTCGAGTTCACTATAGAGTTAGAGCCGGGTGCGGCTCCTATTTCGAAGGCGCCCTACCGCATGGCACCTTCAGAGATGGCGAGTTGAAGAAGCGGTTGAGTGAGCTTCTTGAGTCGGGGTATGTTCGAGCGCCTCGCCTTGGGGCGCACCGGTCTGTTTGTGCGGAAGAAGGATGGTTCACTACGTTTGTGTATCGACTATCGCGAACTAAACAAGGTGACCATCAAGAACAAGTATCCTTTGCCGAGAATTGATGACTTGTTCGATCGATTGCGAGGGGCTGCGGTATTCTCGAAAATTGATTTGAAATCGGGGTACTATCGGCTCGGGTGAGAGAGTCCGATGTGCCGAAGACGACTTTTGGACGAGATACGAACATTATGAGTTTGTAGTTATGCCCTTCGGGTTAACTAATGCGCGGCGGTGTTCATGCGATTGATGAAGAAAGTCTTTATCGAGTATTTGGATAAGTGTGTCGTCGTCTTCATTGACGATATTCTTATTTATTCGAGGAACGAGGAAGAGCATGCCCATCATTTGCGGATAGTGTTAGACATTTTGAGGGCCGAGCAACTCTATGCAAAGTTCTCGAAATGTGAGTTAAGTGAAGGAAGTGATGTTTTTAGGTCACGTGATTTCGGTCGAGGGGTTCGTGTGGATCCGCAGAAGATTGAGGCCGTATTGGATTGGACACCGCCCAAGAATGTGAAGGAGCTCCGTAGTTTCTTGGGTTTAGTGGCTACTATCGTAGGTTCGCCGAGGGTTTCTCGAAACTAGCTCGGCCACTTACGCGATTGCTCAATCCGAGAAGTTAAATGCGGAATGACGAGGCGATCGAGTTTTGAGGAAGCGAAGAAGCGTTTGACTTCAGCCCGATTTTGGCGTTGCCATGTGGCAACGAGGGTTTTGCCGTTTATAGCGATGCTTGGTCGGGGTCTTGGGTGTGTATTAATGCGGCACGGCAAGACCATTGCCTATGCGTCGAGACGATTGAGGCCGTATGAGTGAACTACCCTACTCATGATTTGGAGTTAGCGGCGGTCGTTTTGCGCTCAAGATTTGGCGTCACTACCTTTTCGGCTCCACATGTCGATTTTTACCGACCATAAAGTCTGAAATACATATTTACTCACGGGAGTTGAATATGAGGCAGAGGAGGTGGTTAGAGTTGATTAAGGATTATGACCTCGAAATCCTTTATCATCCGGGCAAAGCGAACGTCGTGGCCGACGCCTTGAGTCGGAAACCGGTTGCGTTGCGAACGCTTGAGATCCTTACATCTCGATCCGAGCTTCGGAGGGCCTTGATCGAGTTAGATGTTGAGGTCTCGTTGCGGAGGCTGTCGGGCAACTTTGTGCTTTAGAGATTTCGTCATCCTTGATCGGCGAAATTAAGTGAAGCAATCGGAGGATCCGATGATTACTCAAATCCGAGAGAACGCGTTCTTAAAGGAAAGTCTCACGGGTTTGTGATTCACGAGGATGGTATTTTGAGATTCAGTCGGCTTTGTGTGCCGAACGACTCGAGTTGAGGCAGTATTTTACGGGAGGCCCATGCTACGCCTTATTCCGTTCATCTGGTTCGAGTAAGATGTACAAGGACACGAGAAGAAATTTCGGTGGAATGATATGAAGGATGAGGTCGCACGGTTGTAGCGAGATGTTTGACTTGTCGTGGTGTCAAAATCGAGCATCGAGACCATTGAGTTATTGCAGTCACTTCCGTTCGGAATGGAAATGGGAAGATATATCGATGGATTTCGTTACGAGTTTGCCGGGATCGAGGTCGGGCATGAATATGGTATGGGTGATTATTGATCGCCTGACCAAGTCGGCACATTTTCTGGGCATCAAGGACACTTGGGGCCCGGAGAAGTTAGCTCGTGTGTTTATTGCGCAGATCGTGAGACTTCACGATACTCCGAAGTCTATTGTTTCGGATCGTGACGGCCGTTTTGTATCGCACTTCTGGCAGGCGGTGCATAAGGCGTTGGGTACCCGGTTGCATTTGAGTACCTCTTTTCATCCCGATCGGATGGGCAGTCGGAACGCACTATCCGGACGTTCGAGGACTTGTTGCGTGCACGTGCTCTCGATTGGAGTAGTAGTGGGAGGAACATTTGCCGTGATCGAATTCACGTATAACAATAGTTGGCACGCGTCGGTCGGATGGCACCGTCGAGGCACTTTATGGGCGGCGATGTCGATCACCTATTTGTTGGAATGAGGCGTCCGATTTGGTCGGGACCGAGCCGGATGTCGTTTTAGAGACGAGGCGGAAGATAGAATTAATTCGGGAACGGATGTTGGCGCGAGTCGGCGGAAGTCGTATGCGGCGTCCGTCGTCGACCTTTGGAATTCAAGGTGGGAGATCACGTTTTGCTAAAGGTGTCGCCGACGAAGGGAGTTTTCGGTTCGGGAAGAAAGGAAGTTGAGTCCGAGATTTATCGGCCCCTTTGAGATCCTCGGCGAGTAGGTGGGTTGGCATACCGTTTGGCGTTACCTCGGCCTTGAGTCATGTTCATAGTGTTTTCCATGTTTCCCGATTGAGGAAATATGTCCGGATCCTAGCCATCATCGATTATGGTGAGATTGATGTCGCCAAGATGTTACTTTCGAAGCGCCCTTTGAAGATTTTGGAGCATCGTGAGAAACGATTGAGGCATAAGACCATACCTTTGGTCAAGGTGCGGTGGTCGAGACACGGTGTCGAGGAGGCGACTTGGGAAACCGAGGATAGCATGCGTGCTAGGTACCCCGAGTTGTTTGTTTCTTAAGTTTCGGACGAAACTTATTTTTAGAGGGTAGAATGTAATATCCGCATTTTCTTTCCCTTGTAATTGTATTTCGGTGTAATTCTCGATTTTAGTGACCTCGTGTATCCTTGATGTAACTTTTCCGTTATCTTTTGATCCGATTCTCGTAATTGTTGTGCGGAACCGCCGTTTGGGTTGCCGTGGATTCATTCTATGCTATGATGCGTTTTAAGGTGTTAGTTTGATGTTTCGTTCATATTCCGGTATTTTGGGGTCATTTATATTCTATATCTAGTGCACGCTAAATTTCGTGTATAGCGCACGCTAGAAATCCATTATTAGCGCACGCTACGTTTAATTAAAGCGCACGCTAACGATTTAGCCCGGAGTGGCGGTTCGGCTCGAGGCCTGCGGACTATCGGAATAGCGCACGCTATTTCGTCTAGCGCACGCTAATGTCGGAGACTAGCGCACGTTAAGTTGTTGATGAGCGCGCTAGTGTATTTGTCGATCTTGGGCGGTTTACTCGAACTCCATCGGATGCTAGTTAGCGCACGCTTCTGTTGGTATAGGTAGCGCACGCTAGCAGGTCAGGTGAGTTTTAGGCATCGCTCTTGGACTCGGCGATGTTCGGGTAGCGCACGCTATTGGTCGATAGCGCGCTCCGAGAGGTTATTAGCGCACGCTACGCATGTATGGTAGCGCACGCTAACGGCAAAAGCGACTTACGGGGCGCTAACGGGAGGATTTGTAATCCTATCCGTTAGCGCACGCTAACCTTGAGGTTTTAGCGTGCGCTAACACTCCCAACTATATAAACCGAGGAGTTGACCGAGATAATCATAATTCCTCTTTTCTTCCTCTCTCATGGCGAAGGCGATTCCGAGGCGTTTTCTTGGCGATTTCTTCCTCCAATCATCTCATCCATCATCCTTCTTGAGTTCTTGGAGTATTATATCAACATCAACACGAATCATTCGTCCTAATCCACGGTAAATCTCTTAGAACCCTACTTTTGGGTAATTTGGGGGTTTTGGGATTTTCTTCCGATCCGTTTCGTTTTGTTGATGGATTCAAGATGAATATGATTAATCTTGTTGGTATTCTTAGTTTTCCTACGGATTCATGGTATATTTCGTGATTTTTACGGAATCGAGAGGGTTTGGTTGTGGTCGCCCTCGTTGTTGTTTATATACGAATATACATGAATCGTAGGCGGGTTTTGGTGTATTCCATTTCCATAATCGTTTAGAAGTGGTTGTGATTGTGCTATTCAAATCGTTAGGTTCATTTTCGTCGGTTCCTCGCGGTCGCGCTTGATTCTCCGTTTCGTTCGTGTCATCGTCTATTTAATCGAGGCAAGTATCCTTATGAACTTACAATCTTGACATAGTAGTTTTGTATGAGAAATTGTGTGTGTGTGTATGCTCACTACGGGTTAGACTCGACGGGGTCTCGGTAGGGGTTCACGAAGGGGTGGATCCGCGAGCTTGCTTTTAACCACTACAGGTTAGATCCGACGGGGTCTCGGTAGGGGTCCACGGAGGGGTGGATCCACGGTTAATTGTGGTGCATTTTTACAAATGTGATTTGATCATTGGCATTTAGGAAATGAGTGTTTTGGAAACTAAGATTTCTTGATGGCATGCATTACTATATGTGTAAGATGTAAATTGTTCATTTGGTTACTTGTACTAGCGTAATTGCTAACCCCTCTGGGGACCCGTTTTGGGGAAATTCGTTTTATGAATTTGAGTCGGGTTCATCGAGGCAATGGCGCTGGACCAGTACACGGATGATGGTCGTGCGTGATGATTGTGCACGAGTGACGTTTTAGTGTCTTTTACCTTCTCGTCTCTTGTGGTTTTTGAACTAATAGTTGTACTCGAGTACTTAAGGGGTTCTTGTTCGATTGGATTGTATTGTTGCTTATTATGTTGTGTTGGACGATGATGTTATATTGACCGGTTGAACCGGGTGGATTGTTCTGTTTTACGTCTTTATGACATGATATTGTTCTGTCGTTTATGTGAGTCGATGAGTATGATGTTGTTCAGCCTGGTGGGCCCCATATAGGGATTCACGGCGCTGTAATATACCTCGAATATATTGAGGGTGTTACAATACAAATCATCTCGAGTCGAACAATGGCCTAACATTTCGGCCTACGGCCGAAAAGCTCAAACTAAACAATCTGCCTGGATTGCTTAGCGCGCGCTACGTACTCTACGTAACGTGCGCTAAGCTGGACTGTTAGCGTACGCTATCGTATAAGACTAGCGTGCGCTAGACACGAACTGGCAGTCTGACTCGGCTGTCTCATAACGTACGCTACGTACGTTTTGTGCGAAAACCGAACCTCGATAGCGCACGTTAACTCACACATGTTAGCGTGCGCTAATCTTGCATGGCAGAATACTGCAAACCGAAAACTGGGTTGAATGATGAAGAACTTATGAATCCTATGGTGATGTTACAAGTTATCCTCGGGCATATCATGATAATAAGGTTTCTGGAAGATTTATGATTATGAAATACCAATATACGGATAGTTATCTCGATATCACAATTCCTCTACGATCTTCCAGAAATAATCTAAGTTCCATCGTCTAACGTTCCAAAACATATGATTCCAACGTACACAACGTATCAACTGAGTAATATCCGATTACTTGATCATAAATCGATTTAAACATGCTTAGGTGTCCTTATAATAAGATGGTTCAAAGGTTCATTCGACATCTAGTACCGATACGTCAAAAGTATCCTTCTAACATGTGATGAACGACATACTTGCTATCCAAACATGATTCAAATCTTCCTTATGAACATACTAATCATTGGTGAAGAATCACCTACCTCGAAGTAGTGAAGAACACGGATGAAAAGAAGCAATCCAACACCGAAGTCTTGAACACCAATCTCCAATGATGTATGATCTTCAATCTCGAACTAGGAGGTTGAGGAGGTTGATACGGAGTGTTTAGGACGAAAGTAGTTATGTTCTATGTGTCAAAGTTCGGGTTGTGGGAGGAGAAGGAACTGAAATCACGAATAGGATCTTTGTCCTATTTATAATAAATGGCTATTAGCGCGCGCTAGACCTGTTCGTAGCGTGCGCTAACGGCTCACGATCTAAGCAGTACTCGGCACTTAGCGTGCGCTACGCATCGACCTGTAGCGTGCGCTAAGGCGTTGACTCGGCTTTTCCCGAAAGCCGTCCAGGTACATCCGACACGATCCGACAGGGGTCCCCCGGCCAGATCTCACCTACCGCACGTCTCAATCAATCTGACCACGCATAGCGTGCGCTAATCACACTTGGTAGCGTGCGCTATGAAACCACGTTAGCGTACGCTACCCTCAGCCTCTAGCGTGCGCTACATGCACAGAATTTCAACCTTTATCACAAATACGAAATTATATGCTCGACAACATCGGATAATGAAATACAGAGAATAGTACTCATACAAAAGTACAATCATTACAATATTACAAGTTCCAATTACATAACAGAAATCTCGGGTATTACAGGATCAACATCACTCAACGAATAACCGATACGAAACTCATTACACGAAACCTCAACATACACAACAACTCAACATGCTAATTATCCACATAACTGAACAAATACTTAGATTACCTCGAATCCGAAGACAACATCCTTTCCACGAACCACATCCCTGAACGAATACACATTTATACAAATAATCTCAATTAAGGTACCATCGATTCAATACCAATAAACCTTTATCCTGATATTTATGTCATCACGATAACTATCCTCGATATCTGATATTCTATATCCTTGACCAAAGATAACTCACGTCTTCCCTGAACACAATTAAATCATATACCTTATGATTTAATACAACCAGAGCACGATATACAAACCATTATCCCGACAACTTACATTTCTAACAACATTGCTATACGAATTATAAATGAAATGAAAATGAAACCATTCATTAAATATTATAAACTGAACAAGTAGAAACTTGCCTCGATACCGATACCACGAAGCCGTTACCAAAATCCATTGCCTTTGTCTACGAGCTCCTTAGCCCCGACCAAAAGCAATCTACGAACTCTTTAGCCTCAACCGCAACTCAACGGTCATAATCCACGATCAAAACATATCAACCTATTGCAATAACCGATTAACACACATCCGATAACAATCAATAACCGACATACTCAACCAACAAACTCAACGGTTCAACGAAACCTCGATCATATACATAATACCAAATAATCCAACTCAACAAATACAAACCCATATCCACGATACAAGCCGTAACTCGATGATCACAAATAACAATCAATAACCGATCAACAAACATAACGATTCTACAATATCCCGATTAAAAACAAATCCAAACAACCCAAACCAATCAAACACGAACTCAAAACCAAAATACGATTCCACAATCCGAAGATCATATCAATAATCAATTTAAACCAACAAGGGTCTAACATTATCGATTCCAAATTCAATCTTAAATATGGATACAAGTTTCCTCCTTGTAAATTCATAATATAAACCAATTACCGATTATCATCATCAATCCGGACGATCCGATTAATTCAACATCATAGATAACCATACTCCAAAGGTTTCAAATAATTCCATTATCCGAATTGAACACTTGTTAAATACCTATGAATTCTCAAACTCAAAAGTGAATCATAAACTTATCAAATCCGAAATCATATTCGTATTCCTATACGAATATTGTACCAAAACACATAACTTAGTTCTAGATATGAATATTCCATATTCATATATAAAACACCAACACCTTAAAACGTATTCATCAAATCAATGATCAATTCATCTCGACATTAAGGATTTTATAACATATTCGATTCCAACTTCAACTCCAAATACGAAGACAAAACTCCTTCTTGTTCATACTTGTAAATTCGTAGCAAACAATTTACCGATTATTATCGTGAATAATCACATTCCAAAATTATCCGAAATCCTTCCAAAATCATAACATGTAACTCAAGAGTTCTTCAAGAACACGAATTATCCAAATTCACGTTCATAATCCATAAAACAACATAACACGATGTTTTCTAACATCTAAACAACCCTTAATCATAATTCAAGGTGTATATAATCATGTTCTTCAACATATACTTCTCATAACATCATGAATCGCAACAAACCACCAAGAACATCGAGAATACCACGATTCCATAATCATAACAACATAATCGAATCATTTGATCACCAATTCATTATCTTCCTTTAACAAAATTCCCATAATTACCAAGAATCATCACAACAATATCATTTCCATCACCATTCATACGAAAACGTGTAGAATTTTCCATGTTCTACTCATTGAGACATTTCATCGAACACTTTGAAGGCATAGTCCAATTCAATCGATTATTCAAAGGAATACTCGATTTCGATCCACAAAACTTCAAGAACAACGAATAATCTCAAGAATACAACAAGATTCCATCAATAATCTGAGTTAAAACGAATCAAATCGGCCAAGACATCAAGAAACTTCAAAAATATCCAAAACCAAGTGTTTAGGTGTTCTTACCTTCGATCCGGGTGGAAGATGATGTTAATCCATGATTCCAACTTCCAAAACATGTTGTTATAAGTTGCTCTTACTCAAATCCATCAATTCTTGCTGAAGGAATCGCGAAAAAACGAAGAAAAAAATGAAAATGCCCAAGATGACTCGGTCCAGGCCTTATATAGGCCGAGACCTGCCGGGCCATTACGTACGTAACCGGCCACTGCCTTACGTACGTAACCGGCCATGGCCTGCTCACTGCCCAGTTCTGTCGGAACCCTTACGTACGTAACCGGCAGCTGGCTTACGTACGTAACTGGCCCTTACGGCCGTAACCGGCCACTGCCTTACGTACGTAATCGGCCAGTCCTAGCCATCCCTGCGAGTCACTGCCGACCGTGATCGGCCACCCCCACGAATCACTGCCGACCATGCTCGGCCATTCCAACGAGTCACGACCGGCCATGCTCGGCCATCCAGGTCATCTCGGCCACGACTCGACCGGCTACTCCGTAACGTACGTAACACTTATTCCGTTGCGTACGTAATACGTACGTTGACTTGCTACAGTATTATACTCGTATTACGTACGTAATACACCCTGTATAACGTACGTAACTCCATCCGTTGACTCACCTGTCCACATCTGCGCCGAAAGCTGCCGACCACGGGCCCCACTGTCCGATTCCTCTTGTTACGTACGTTATGTATACTATATAACGTCGTAAGCTAACACATTTTACGTACGTAAGCTCCAAGGCTTAACGTACGTAATGGCTTTTATACTTAGCCAAAATCCAGTGTTCTGTCCGACGTCTCGGCGTACTAAATTCAAACATACGGCATATTGAATACACATATCGAATCCAAAATATTCTCATCTTGTATACGATATCCAAATCAGTTCAACGATACAACATATCCGAATATATCATCAATCCAAAACGATAATCACACTAGTATAACTGTCTCGGTTCTCAATTTATTTTATCCATACTGTATAGATACCAAACTATACAGTATATCTCAGATAAAATAACGCGAAAAATTTATACTGAAAATTCGGGTATTACATACTACCCCCCTTAAAATAAGTTTCGTCCTCGAAACTTGCAACCAGTCACCAACAACAGATAAATCCAAAATTTCCAACTCATCACAAAAACAATCACGCGTCGCCACAAACGAATAACCAAACCAATATACTTACAGGTGCGTGAAGCCGATGATCTCCCGTGATACTAGCACACGACTCCCATACGAAGTCTCAACACAACCAACGCACACCAATATCACAAATAGCAGTTTGAAAAGAATCACGAAAATTTTGGAAACTCCAAAAATCGTTTCGACTCAAAAGTCAGAAAAACTCATTTTCAAAAATCACGCTACTACCGTACCGGTAAAGCCACATAATACACACGCCTGGGTTTCACAAAACCCAAGCTCCGATACCATCTTCTGTAACACCCCCAAAACCATCCGGGATATTACAGTAGCCGTGGGTCATGTAGGAACCCACTGTGCTAAAAACCGTTTACAAAACCAATTCAAAAGCGCCAAAAGGCCGATGACGGTAATATTTTAAATACTCAAATATTTTCAAAAGCATAATTTTGAAATACCGTCATAAAATACCATTTGAAAATACAAGGCGAAGTGCCAAATCTCAACAGTTTAAAATATACGTTAAGCCACAACTTAAACGTACCGATAAAATAATTTGGGAAAAGAGTTTGACGAAAATAACCCAAGTTCGTAAAATGCCCAAAAGGCCATTTTAAAATACACACACGAGTTGGTAAAAATACCAAAGAGCTATTTTGAAATATACACACGCAGCAGATAAAGATACCGAAAAGACATTTTGAAATATACACACGCAGCGGATGAATGCAATTCAAAATACACATTTGCAGCGGAAATGAATAACCAGAAAAGAAATACTCGATACTCCAAAACATGCCACCGCCAGTATCACATTGGGAAGCTCATCCCTTCACGACCGCTACTAGCTCGATCTCCAAGTACCTAAAAATAAAGCCCACGACGGGGTCAGCCACAATACTCAATAATGATATCGATCACATCATCATAAATAATTACATACCAATGTAATAATGCTGTAAGAATACTACCAACGTAATCTTACCGTTATAACCTTACCAATCCATAATAACCCAATCCTTACCATAATCCACATTTCGCATCCTCGAATGACGAGATGAACTTAACAACAATTATCTGTATTGAATTTCAAAAATACCAACAATCCACAAAACATCATCATAACTCATAATCATGAAATAATTCATCCGTGCCAAATCCTGTCCATCGGATTACACAATCAAAACTCAACCTGGATAAACCAACAGTACACAACATATCTGTAGATCAACTACCATACGATAATGATAACAAATCCCGAACCATCGATATACAGTCCGAATGCTCATATGATCAATAACAATGATCAACCAATACATCACTGAGAATATCATCGACATGATAGCTCCAATATGAGCAACGAAGGATCAACGATGACTGAGAGTACCCTCAACAAGGTAAACTACAAACACGATCAACAAAGGATCAACTATAACCGAGAATACCCTCAACAAGGTAGACTCCAAATGATCAACAAAAGACCAACAATAACCGAGAATACCCTCAACAAGGTAGACTCCAAATGATCAACAAAAGACCAACAATAACCGAGAATACCCTCAACAAGGTAGACTCCAAATGATCAACAAAAGACCAACAATAACCGAGAATACCCTCAACAAGGTAGACTCCAAATGATCAACAAAAGACCAACAATAACCGAGAATACCCTCAACAAGGTAGACTCCAAATGATCAACAATAATGGATCTCAAGAAATAACTCTGACTGTCGAACATACCCCTCGGGCGTATGAACAACCAGTCACAAACTGTCGAACATATCCAATCATACATGGACTATGAACGACCCAACAATATGGCTCAAAAGATGGACGTCACAGTACGCCCGATCCGGAAATGTGTCCGTGCACAAGCCACCCTGGGTATCGATCAAATACACGTGTGGTCTTGTACCTAATTAGCCTCACGAACTACGTCTCGTGTGCACGGTTCAATGCGGAAATATCCACGCATAACCATCATGTGCCCGACTAAAAATCCTACACAATAACCAATCGGCACGCAGATATGACTCCAGATATGTCACGATGCAACATGACAACGAAATTCAAGAATTACATATCCAATAAGGATCAAAAGACTCACCGAAGTGAACAACAACAGATTGACAATGAAAAGTCGACACGACTAATCAATATCCAAAACATCAATCCTGGGATCATCATCCCAAATGAATGACCAACACGATCTACGATCTCAATACAATAGTCCTGGGATCAACATCCCTCATCGAATAACCGATACGAAACTCATTACACGAAACCTCAACATACACAACAACTCAACATGCTAATTATCCACATAACTGAACAAATACTTAGATTACCTCGAAGCCGAAGACAACATCTTTTCCACGAACCACATCCCTGAACGAATACACATTTATACAAATAATCTCAATTAAGGTACCATCGGTTCAATACCAATAAACCTTTATCCTGATATTTATGTCATCACGATAACTATCCTCGATATCCGATATTCTATATCCTTGACCAAAGATAACTCACGTCTTCCCTGAACACAATTAAATCATATACCTTATGATTTAATACAACCAGAGCACGATATACAAACCATTATCCCGACAACTTACATTTCTAACAACATTGCTATACGAATTATAAATGAAATGAAAACGAAACCATTCATTAAATATTATAAACTGAACAAGTAGAAACTTGCCTCGATACCGATACCATGAAGCCGTTACCAAAATCCATTGCCTTTGTCTACGAGCTCCTTAGCCCCGACCAAAAGCAATCTACAAACTCTTTAGCCTCAACCGCAACTCAACGGTCATAATCCACGATCAAAACATATCAACCTATTGCAATAACCGATTAACACAAATCCGATAACAATCAATAACCGACATACTCAACCAACAAACTCAACGGTTCAATGAAACCTCGATCATATACATAATACCAAATAATCCAACTCAACAAATACAAACCCATATCCACGATACAAGCCGTAACTTGATGATCACAAATAACAATCAATAACCGATCAACAAACATAACGATTCTACAATATCCCGATTAAAAACAAATCCAAACAACCCAAACCAATCAAACACGAACTCAAAACCACAATACGATTCCACAATCCGAAGATCATATCAATAATCAATTTAAACCAACAAGGGTCTAACATTATCGATTCCAAATTCAATCTTAAATATGGATACAAGTTTCCTCCTTATAACTTCATAATATAAACCAATTACCGATTATCATCATCAATCCGGACGATCCGATTAATTCAACATCATAGATAACCATACTCCAAAGGTTTCAAATAATTCCATTATCCGAATTGAACACTTGTTAAATACCTATGAATTCTCAAACTCAAAAGTGAATCATAAACTTATCAAATCCGAAATCATATTCGTATTCCTATACGAATATTGTACCAAAACACATAACTTAGTTCTAGATATGAATATTCCATATTCATATATAAAACACCAACACCTTAAAACGTATTCATCAAATCAATGATCAATTCATCTCGACATTAAGGATTTTATAACATATTCGATTCCAACTTCAACTCCAAATACGAAGACAAAACTCCTTCTTGTTCATACTTGTAAATTCGTAGCAAACAATTTACCGATTATTATCGTGAATAATCACATTCCAAAATTATCCGAAATCCTTCCAAAATCATAACATGTAACTCAAGAGTTCTTCAAGAACACGAATTATCCAAATTCACGTTCATAATCCATAAAACAACATAACCTGATGTTTTCTAACATCTAAACAACCCTTAATCATAATTCAAGGTGTATATAATCATGTTCTTCAACATATACTTCTCATAACATCATGAATCGCAACAAACCACCAAGAACATCGAGAATACCACGATTCCATAATCATAACAACATAATCGAATCATTTGATCACCAATTCATTATCTTCCTTTAACAAAATTCCCATAATTACCAAGAATCATCACAACAATATCATTTCCATCACCATTCATACGAAAACGTGTAGAATTTTCCATGTTCTACTCATTGAGACATTTCATCGAACACTTTGAAGGCATAGTCCAATTCAATCGATTATTCAAAGGAATACTCGATTTCGATCCACAAAACTTCAAGAACAACGAATAATCTCAAGAATACAACAAGATTCCATCAATAATCTGAGTTAAAACGAATCAAATCGGCCAAGACATCAAGAAACTTCAAAAATATCCAAAACCAAGTGTTTAGGTGTTCTTACCTTCGATCCGGGTGGAAGATGATGTTAATCCATGATTCCAACTTCCAAAACATGTTGTTATAAGTTGCTCTTACTCAAATCCATCAATTCTTGCTGAAGGAATCGCGAAAAAACGAAGAAAAAATGAAAATGCCCAAGATGACTCGGTCCAGGCCTTATATAGGCCGAGACCTGCCGGGCCATTACGTACGTAAGCCCGCGCTTACGTGCGTAACCGGCCATGGCGCTCCTTTGCCCGGTTACAGCCGGAACCCTTACGTGCGTGGCGGTGGCTTACGTACGTAACTGGCCCTTACGGCCGTAACCGGCCACTGCCTTACGTACGTAATCAGCCAGTCCTAGCCATCCCTGCGAGTCACTGCCGACCGTGATCGGCCACCCCCACGAATCACTGCCGACCACGCTCGGCCATTCCAACGAGTCACGACCGGCCATGCTCGGCCATCTAGTTCATCTCGGCCACGACTCGACCGGCTACTCCGTAACGTACGTAACACTTATTCCGTTGCGTACGTAATACGTACGTTGACTTGCTACAGTATTATACTCGTATTACGTACGTAATACACCCTGTATAACGTACGTAACTCCATCCGTTGACTCACCTGTCCACATCTGCGCCGAAAGCTGCCGACCACGGGCCCCACTGTCCGATTCCTCTTGTTACGTACGTTATGTACACTATATACGTACGTAAGCTAACACATTTTACGTACGTAAGCTCCAAGGCTTAACGTACGTAATGGATTTTATACTTAGCCAAAACTCCAACTGTTCCTGTCCGATGTCTCGACGTACAAAATACAAACATACGGCATACTGAATACACATACTGAATCCAAAAATATTCTCATACGGTATACCTGATATCCAAATCAGTTCAACCTGATACAACATATCCTGAATATATCTGTCAATCCAAAAACGATAATCACACTAGTATAACTGTCTCGGTTCTCAATTTATTTTATCCATACTGTATAGATACCAAACTATACAGTATATCTCAGATAAAATAACGCGAAAAATTTATACTGAAAATTCGGGTATTACAGTAGATGCGTAAAACGCTATTATCATATTTCCCAAACTTCGCTTCCGTTGTGTTTTACTCTCCAACAATTGGTATCGGAGCCAGATTTTTAGGCTTTTGCTATTTTAATTAATTTTAGTGATTAATTGATAGCAATTTAAATATTCATATATTTTGATGTTGGAATATTTTGCTAGATGTGTTCTTGCAGGTGATATGATCCAATTATCATGGTTTATATGAATGGTGTATTTATTTATTTATTTTTATTAATTATGCAATTGTTGGTTTGGCCCGTTTTTTGAGGCATGTAATGGTTTTTTCCGTGAGAAAATCCGCGGGTAGTTCTAGGTGGTTTTATTTTTCGTGTAATCTTGATATAATTTCGATGTATTTTATTTTGTATAAAATTGTAATCGAATTCGGAAAAGACGGGATCACGAAGAAATAGAGCAGAATGCTGGGCTAACTGGCGGCTGTGAGCGGCAATGACGGCTGCGAGCAAGACACGGATACTGCCGGCGGCCGGCGGTTTGCCGGTGCAGCGGCTGGTCGGGCGATTCTTTGGTTCGGGCAGGTCGTCGATTTTAGTCGTCTGTTTTCGCCGTTAGATTGCGTCTGCTGGAGAGTCGGGATTTAAAGTTAAATTATTTTTATGTAATTAATTTTGCATAAAAGTGAAATTTTAATTTTGGAAATCCACGGCCCGGTGGGAGGAGCGACGAGATGCTTGATTGATGGGAGAGATCGAGTCGGAGATTTTCTCGGATTCAACTCAAGGAAGAAGACCATGATAATTGGATAGTTTTATTATCCATGCTTTTTTTTATTGTTTTGATGTATGGCATGTATGGATGTATGCGTGATATGTTTCCTTGCATGTTAGGACGAAAAATTAAAACTTAAGGATAAAATAACTAAGTGATTAAATTGATTTATTTTAAATAAAATCAAATTGGCCTCCATAATTAATTTAAATTGTGAAGTAATTAGCATGCGCGTTGACATTAGAGTCTTCCTCCATATCGGATGTGCTAATTATAGGTTCACTAGTTTTAAATTTCAAAATGATAACATAAGGTAAATATTACTTTTTATAAGGTAAATCTTACTTTTATGATAGGACCTCTCCATCTGTAGGACTATTATTTAAAAGATAATATTTTAAGGATGTTAAATTATGGTGTTCACTTAGGTGTATTAATTAATAAGCTCCCCATCGGAGTCTATGTTAATTAATACATGGCCAAGAGGAACCAACTATTAATTTTACTTGTCATAATGTAATTTGGCATAGTAAAATTAAAGACGTAAAACTCTACTTGCGAAATGTGTGTGTAAATGTCCACACGATCGTGGCTTGCATTTGCGTATTTTTCGAGGTGTTGGTTGCTAGCATATATATTGTATTTTGAGGTTTTCGATATATTTTGCTTTGCATTATGTGATGTATGTTTTTAATTTTTATCTCGGATGTCTTTCAATCCACCATTTGTTATTCTCAAAGAAAATAAACTTGATGGCACTAACTTTGCCGATTGGAAAAGAAATCTTGACATTGTCTAGCTCTTTGAGGGCATAAATTTGTCTTAGTCGAGGAGAGCCCTCTAGAACCAGAACCGGATGCCACTCCCGAAGAGTTGGCTGAATTTAGAAAATGAAAAAAGTCTGATGAGATGGCTCGCTATTACATTTTGGCTTCACTGACAAATGTATTGCGGCATCGACATCGACGATGGGCTCGGCCGCGGAAATGATGAAAAGTCTCACCGAGATGTTTGGTCATCAGAACCGGACGCCTAGACAAAATGCAATGAGGGTATTGATGACAACCCAAATGAAAATGATGTCTCATTTGAACGAACTGAGCATACTGGGGGCTACTATCGATGCGGAAACGCAGGTCGATATTATCTTAGGCAGCTTACCTAGAAGCTTTGAGCAGTTCCGCCTTAACTACAATATGCTCGATCGGAAATAGAGGCTGCTGCTGAGGACTACTACTATGGCCGGGAAACATCGTACTATAATGATGCTCGTCCTGAAACCAATCGAACATCATCCCATACTGCTGAAATGGCGCGTCAAATGGCTGATACTGATGCTCATAATCTAGAAACCGCAGAGTCGGCTCAAGAGAAGCTCGATCCGCTCAAAAGAATGATGAATTTGAGAATGATGACTGTGCTGTTAGGATTGTATACTGCAAAGCATACTTTATGCTTGTATTACCTAATTTCCCTGTTACTATTTATGAGAATATTAATTACATTTAATCACATGTTTTGCATATTAATTCACGTGATGGTTATGCAAATGAAATGTCTAATTATTTTATATTGTAGATAATGTGGTGTGTTGGTGTCACACGGAAGATCACATTATCGGTGCCTTATAAAATAATATAATAGTTCACAACCTATATAATTATTAGACAAATTATATAAAGGGTTGTAGTGTATGCTTGAGAATAGTTGGTCTTGACTATTAGCATACATTAGCGTATTTACATACGTTGAACTAGATCGAGGTGAGATAGTGTCTTCTGTACTGACTGTAAGAAAAACGTAAATCTCGGATAATTATTATTTCTTAATTCTAAGTATATAATATTTAATTGTGTATTTATAATAATTATTGCTTTGATTTATCGTAGGTGAGAGTCAAAATGATCGACTCAATAAGCGTCGTATCTTGGTAATAATATTGTTTATACGACAGTTATTATTATTACTAGAAATCGTGTCCCGACTCGTGCGGGTTGATGTTGTCCCCTTGAGAAGCTTGATAATGATTATTATATTAAACCCTGCAGGTGGATTTAATTCCGATATAATAATAAGGTTCGAGTGGTACTACTCTTGGATAAGAAATTAATTAATTAAAGTTGTCAGTAGCTTATAATTAATTAATGGACATTCGATATCTTAAATACGGAAAATAATATATTTAATAAGGAGCCCAATTTCGTAATTTGGGATTTTGGTAGGAAGTGCAATATCAACTTTTTAGTGGACTAAGTTCATATTAATAGATTCATTATATTAGGAAGAGTCCTAATAAGGTACGATGAATTTATTGGGAGTCCTTCCATAATCCTCCTTTAGATCCCTAGTAGTAGTCCAAGAGCCTATAAATAGGACATTGGGGTGGATGGCCGATTTGTACATGCTTTGGTGAGGTTGTGTGATTAATTTTTTCCTCTTGTGTTTAATTGTAGATCTAGACTTATGTCTTTGATTCTACAATTTAGATAACACAATTAATTTGCTAAGAGTGTTCATAATATACTAGAAAGCAAAGAAAAATAAAGTGATCACATACAAAGGTGAATCGTCCGGTCCTTAGGTTGTCCAAACAAGATCCGGTGGCTCGTTGCCCACACAACGTCCGGTTCAAGGCGGATCATACTCTAGAAGATCTAAAGGTAGAAATACAAGGCGATCAAGACGGAAGTAACCAATACTCTTCAAAAGGTAATATCCTATGATCTTGGATCTAGATTAGGATATTTTAATAATCAACATATTTAATTATTAAATAATAAATAATATTTAAATTGCTTATTAGTCTTAGTAATTAATTAATTAGCATGCCTAAATAGATCTAATGCTCGTAGATGCGTAAAACGCCATTATCATATTTCCCAAACTTCGCTTCCGCTGTGTTTTACTCTCCAACAATTGGTATCGGAGCCGGATTTTTAGGCTTTTGCTATTTTAATTAATTTTAGTGATTGATTGATAGCAATTTAAATATTCATATATTTTGATGTTGGAATATTTTGCTAGATGTGTTCTTGCAGGTGATATGATCCAATTATCATGGTTTATATGAATGGTGTATTTATTTATTTATTTTTATTAATTATGCAATTGTTGGTTTGACCCGTTTTTTGAGGCATGTAATGGTTTTTTCCGTGAGAAAATTCGCGGGTAGTTCTAGGTGGTTTTATTTTTCGTGTAATCTTGATATAATTTCGATGTATTTTATTTTGTATAAAATTGTAATCGAATTCGGAAAATACGGGATCACGAAGAAATAGAGAAGCGGACCGGATGGGGCTTTGGCGGCCATGGCCGAAGAATGAGCAAGCGCCGCTGAAAGACACGATACTCGCTGAGCAGCCGGCAAGCCGCTGCAGCTGCGGCACTGGTCGGGCGATTCTTTGGTTCGGGCCGGTAAATCGATTTTGGTCCGGTCCGTTTCGCCGCCGTTCGTTGCGTCTGCTGGAGAGTCGGGATTTAAAGTTAAATTATTTTTATGTAATTAATTTTGCATAAAAGTGAAATTTTAATTTTGGAAATCCACGGCCCGGCTGGGGAGGAGCGACGAGATGCTTGATTCAGTGGGAGAGATCGAGTCGGAGATTTTCTAGGATTCAACTCAAGGAAGAAGACCATGATAATTGGATAGTTTTATTATCCATGCTTTTTTTTTTATTGTTTTGATGTATGGCATGTATGGATGTATGCGTGATATGTTTCCTTGCATGTTAGGACGAAAAAATTAAAACTTAAGGATAAAATAACTAAGTGATTAAATTGATTTATTTTAAATAAAATCAAATTGGCCTCCATAATTAATTTAAATTGTGAAGTAATTAGCATGCGCGTTGACATTAGAGTCTTCCTCCATATCGGATGTGCTAATTATAGGTTCACTAGTTTTAAATTTCAAAATGATAACATAAGGTAAATATTACTTTTTATAAGGTAAATATTACTTTTTATGATAGGACCTCTCCATCTGTAGGACTATTATTTAAAAGATAATATTTTAAGGATGTTAAATTATGGTGTTCACTTAGGTGTATTAATTAATAAGCTCCCCATCGGAGTCTATGTTAATTAATACATGGCCAAGAGGAACCAACTATTAATTTTACTTGTCATAATGTAATTTGACTGCATAGTAAAATTAAAGACGTAAAACTCTACTTGCGAAATGTGTGTGTAAATGTCCACACGATCGTGGCTTGCATGTGCGTATTTTTCGAGGTGTTGGTTGCTAGCATATATATTGTATTTTGAGGTTTTTCGATATATTTTGCTATGCATTATGTGATGGATGTTTTTAATTTTTATCTCAGATGTCTTTCAATCCACCAGCTGTTATTCTCAAAGAAAATAAACTTGATGGCACTAACTTTGCCGATTGGAAAAGAAATCTTGACATTGTCCTTACTGTTGAGGGGCATAAATTTGTCTTAGTCGAGGAGAGCCCTCTAGAACCAGAACCGGATGCCACTCCCGAAGAGTTGGCTGAATTTAGAAAATGAAAAAAGTCTGATGAGATGGCTCGCTATTACATTTTGGCTTCACTGACAAATGTATTGCAGCATCAGCATCAGACGATGGGCTCGGCCGCGGAAATGATGAAAAGTCTCACCGAGATGTTTGGTCATCAGAACCGGACGCCTAGACAAAATGCAATGAGGGTATTGATGACAACCCAAATGAAAATGATGTCTCATTTGAACGAACTGAGCATACTGGGGGCTACTATCGATGCGGAAACGCAGGTCGATATTATCTTAGGCAGCTTACCTAGAAGCTTTGAGCAGTTCCGCCTTAACTACAATATGCTCGATCGGAAATAGAGGTTGCTGCTGAGGACTACTACTATGGCCGGGAAACATCGTACTGTAATGATGCTCGTCCTGAAACCAATCGAACATCATCCCATACTGCTGAAATGGCGCGTCAAATGGCTGATACTGATGCTCATAATCTAGAAACCGCAGAGTCGGCTCAAGAGACTGCTCAGTCCGCTCAAAAGAATGATGAATTTGAGAATGATGACTGTGCTGTTAGGATTGTATACTGCAAAGCATACTTTATGCTTGTATTACCTAATTTCCCTATTACTATTTATGAGAATATTAATTACATTTAATCACATGTTTTGCATATTAATTCACGTGATGGTTATGCAAATGAAATGTCTAATTATTTTATATTGTAGATAATGTGGTGTGTTGGTGTCACACGGAAGATCACATTATCGGTGCCTTATAAAATAATATAATAGTTCACAACCTATATAATTATTAGACAAATTATATAAAGGGTTGTAGTGTATGCTTGAGAATAGTTGGTCTTGACTATTAGCATACATTAGCGTATTTACATACGTTGAACTAGATCGAGGTGAGATAGTGTCTTCTGTACTGACTGTAAGAAAAACGTAAATCTCGGATAATTATTATTTCTTAATTCTAAGTATATAATATTTAATTGTGTATTTATAATAATTATTGCTTTGATTTATCGTAGGTGAGAGTCAAAATGATCGACTCAATAAGCCTCGTATCTTGGTAATAATATTGTTTATACGACAGTTATTATTATTACTAGAAATCGTGTCCCGACTCGTGCGGGTTGATGTTGTCCCCTTGAGAAGCTTGATAATGATTATTATATTAAACCCTGCAGGTGGATTTAATTCCGATATAATAATAAGGTTCGAGTGGTACTACTCTTGGATAAGAAATTAATTAATTAAAGTTGTCAGTAGCTTATAATTAATTAATGGACATTCGATATCTTAAATACGGAAAATAATATATTTAATAAGGAGCCCAATTTCGTAATTTGGGATTTTGGTAGGAAGTGCAATATCAACTTTTTAGTGGACTAAGTTCATATTAATAGATTCATTATATTAAGAAGAGTCCTAATAAGGTACGATGAATTTATTGGGAGTCCTTCCATAATCCTCCTTTAGATCCCTAGTAGTAGTCCAAGAGCCTATAAATAGGAGATTGGGGTGGATGGCCGATTTGTACATGCTTTGGTGAGGTTGTGTGATTAATTTTTTCCTCTTGTGTTTAATTGTAGATCTAGACTTATGTCTTTGATTCTACAATTTAGATAACACAATTAATTTGCTAAGAGTGTTCATAATATACTAGAAAGCAAAGAAAAATAAAGTGATCACATACAAAGGTGAATCGTCCGGTCCTTAGGTTGTCCAAACAAGATCCGGTGGCTCGTTGCCCACACAACGTCCGGTTCAAGGCGGATCATACTCTAGAAGATCTAAAGGTAGAAATACAAGGCGATCAAGACGGAAGTAACCAATACTCTTCAAAAGGTAATATCCTATGATCTTGGATCTAGATTAGGATATTTTAATAATCAACATATTTAATTATTAAATAATAAATAATATTTAAATTGCTTATTAGTCTTAGTAATTAATTAATTAGCATGCCTAAATAGATCTAATGCTCGTAGATGCGTAAAACGCCATTATCATATTTCCCAAACTTCGCTTCATTGTGTTTTACTCTCCAACAATTGGTATCGGGCGGATTTTTAGGCTTTTGCTATTTTAATTAATTTTAGTGATTAATTGATAGCAATTTAAATATTCATATATTTTGATGTTGGAATATTTTGCTAGATGTGTTCTTGCAGGTGATATGATCCAATTATCATGGTTTATATGAATGGTGTATTTATTTATTTATTTTTATTAATTATGCAATTGTTGGTTTGACCGCTTTTGAGGCATGTAATGGTTTTTCCGTGAGAAAATTCATGAGTAGTTCTAGGTGGTTTTATTTTTCGTGTAATCTTGATATAATTTCGATGTATTTTATTTTGTATAAAATTGTAATCGAATTCGGAAAATACGGATCACGAAGAAATAGAGCAGAAGCGGGGCTGCCGGATCATTGGCGCGGGCCGGCAAGAATGGCAAGCGCTGCCGCCGAAAGACACGGATACTGCCGAAGCGGCCGCTAAGGGCATGCAGCGGCACTGGTCCGGCGATTCTTGGTTCGGGGGTAAATCGATTTTGGTCCGTCCGTTTCGCGCCGTTCTGCGTCTGCTTGGAGAGTCGGGATTTAAAGTTAAATTATTTTTATGTAATTAATTTTGCATAAAAGTGAAATTTTAATTTTGGAAATCCACGGCCGAGTGGGAGGAGCGACGAGATGCTTGATTCGATGGGAGAGATCGAGTCGGAGATTTTCTAGGATTCAACTCAAGGAAGAAGACCATGATAATTGGATAGTTTTATTATCCATGCTTTTTTTTTTATTGTTTTGATGTATGGCATGTATGGATGTATGCGTGATATGTTTCCTTGCATGTTAGGACGAAAAAATTAAAACTTAAGGATAAAATAACTAAGTGATTAAATTGATTTATTTTAAATAAAATCAAATTGGCCTCCATAATTAATTTAAATTGTGAAGTAATTAGCATGCGCGTTGACATTAGAGTCTTCCTCCATATCGGATGTGCTAATTATAGGTTCACTAGTTTTAAATTTCAAAATGATAACATAAGGTAAATATTACTTTTTATAAGGTAAATATTACTTTTTATGATAGGACCTCTCCATCTGTAGGACTATTATTTAAAAGATAATATTTTAAGGATGTTAAATTATGGTGTTCACTTAGGTGTATTAATTAATAAGCTCCCCATCGGAGTCTATGTTAATTAATACATGGCCAAGAGGAACCAACTATTAATTTTACTTGTCATAATGTAATTTGACTGCATAGTAAAATTAAAGACGTAAAACTCTACTTGCGAAATGTGTGTGGAAATGTCCACACGATCGTGGCTTGCATGTGCGTATTTTTCGAGGTGTTGGTTGCTAGCATATATATTGTATTTTGAGGTTTTTCGATATATTTTGCTATGCATTATGTGATGGATGTTTTTAATTTTTATCTCAGATGTCTTTCAATCCACCAGCTGTTATTCTCAAAGAAAATAAACTTGATGGCACTAACTTTGCCGATTGGAAAAGAAATCTTGACATTGTCCTGACTGCTGAGGGGCATAAATTTGTCTTAGTCGAGGAGAGCCCTCTAGAACCAGAACCGGATGCCACTCCCGAAGAGTTGGCTGAATTTAGAAAATGAAAAAAGTCTGATGAGATGGCTCGCTGTTACATTTTGGCTTCACTGACAAATGTATTGCAGCATCAGCATCAGACGATGGGCTCGGCCGCGGAAATGATGAAAAGTCTCACCGAGATGTTTGGTCATCAGAACCGGACGCCTAGACAAAATGCAATGAGGGTATTGATGACAACCCAAATGAAAATGATGTCTCATTTGAACGAACTGAGCATACTGGGGGCTACTATCGATGCGGAAACGCAGGTCGATATTATCTTAGGCAGCTTACCTAGAAGCTTTGAGCAGTTCCGCCTTAACTACAATATGAACCGTAGGACATATAGTTTGGCGGAACTTGTGACAGAGCTTCAGTCTGCTGAAGGTCTCTTCAAACAAGGTTATCATCAGATTCTTGCGGCAACCGGTGCTACTTCTTCCAAACCAAAATGGGGAAAGAAGAAGAAGCAGGTTGGCCAGAAGCAAGTGGCAACCCTCAAGGTGAAAAGCAAGGCTCCTCACCCTGAGGCAAACAAAAAGCCAAAGGGAAAGTGCTACAAGTGCGGTCAGAAAGGACATTTTAAAGCAGACTGCCCTGCTCTTAAGAAAGGTATGTCTCGTGCACTAGTAGTCAAAACATGTTTGGCAGCTTGTTCCTCCACTGATCATGTTTGTTTTGACTCACATGGTTTTTAGGTAACCAAGCAGCTTAGTGCGGGCGAGATTACCATCAACTGGGGCGATTATTCCAGGCTTATGGCTATTGCAGTGGGAGTCGTGCAGTTGAAGATTAATGATAAATTGTTAGTCCTCAATAATGTATTATTAGTACCGGATTTTAGAATGAATTTAATTTCGGTTTCTAAATTAAAAAGCGATGGTTATTCAGTTTCTTTTGATGATGATGCCATTATTAAGAAAAGAAACGGTGAATATATTTGCAAAGGTATTTTTAATGATGGACTATATGTCGTTAATACTGCACAAACTCCTATGCATAAATCACTTAACTCTTTGTCTAAACCTAAAAAGAGAAAAGAACCTTCAAGCATAAACCAAATATATCTGTGGCATTTACGGTTAGGACATGTAAACCTTGGAAGGATTCAAACATTGGTAGATGATGGCCCATTAGATGATCTCCAAGTTGAGTCATTTCCAATTTGTGAATCCTGTCTGGAAGGTAAGATGACCAAAAGGATTTTTAAAACCAAGGGAAAACGTGCTCAGAATGTGTTAGAATTGGTTCATACGGATGTATGTGGTCCAATGAATATCCAGGCTAGGGGTGGTTTCGAATACTTCATCATGTTCATAGATGATTATTCGAGATATGGATACATCTATTTGATGTGACATAAGTCTGAAGCCTTTGACAAGTTCAGAGAATTCAAGGCTGAAACGGAGAATCGTCATGGGAAGAGTATCAAGTCACTACAATCTGATCGTGGTGGAGAATACCTTAGTGGAGAGTTTTTGGATTTCTTGGCGAATGAGGGGATTTCGTCCCAGCTCACCGCGCCGGGAACTCCACAACAAAATGGTGTGGCTGAAAGAAGGAATATGACTCTTTTAGAAATGGTTAGATCAATGATGAGTTATTCAGATTTACCTATTTCGTTTTGGGGATACGCCTTAGAAACAGCGGCATACATTCTAAACCTGTGCCTTCGAAATCAGTTCCAAAAACACCCACAGAACTGTGGAGTGGGCGTAAGCCCAGTCTAGGACATGTTCGGATTTGGGGTACTCCAGCACATGTGCTGAATAAAGAAGCTGATAAGTTGGCATCTCGGACAGAAGTACGAGTGTTTGTAGGATATCCTAAGGAAACGAAGGGTGGCTTGTTCTATAGTCCCCAGGATCAGAAGGTCATTGTTAGCACCAATGCCCGATTTCTGGAAGAGGATTATATGATTAGTCACAAGCCCATGAGCGAGATGATTCTGGAAGAGTTGAGGGGCGAGACTCCGTCTATACCAATCGTACAAGCGCCAACTAACACTGCACCACGTATCGATTCTGATACTTTACACCAACTCAGGATTTGCCTCATCGTAGTGGGAGGGTTGTTCGTCAGCCCGAACGATTCATAGGCGTGGGAAAGTCTTCGGACTCAATCCCAGGCGAAGATGAATCAGATCCCTGGACCTATAAGGAGGCAATCCAAGATAAAGATGCTGACTCCTGGCAAGTAGCAATGGAATCAGAAATGGGATCTATGGATTCCAATCAAGTGTGGGAGCTAGTAGAGCTACCTGATGGTGTACAAGCCATTGGGAGTAAATGGGTCTACAAGCGAAAGAAAGGACGTGACGGGAAGGTTGAAACCTTCAAAGCGAGGCTTGTTGCAAAAGGTTACACTCAGAAAGAGGGTATCGATTATGATGAAACCTTTTCGCCGGTACCCATGCTTAAGTCAATTCGGATTCTTTTAGCTATAGCTGTGCATTTGGATATGGAGATTTGGCAGATGGATGTCAAGACTGCATTCTTGAATGGGAGTCTAGACAAGGAAATCTATATGCGCCAAGCAGAGGGATTCATTGCTGAAGGAGAAGAGCACTTGGTGTGCAAACTTAAGAAATCCATTTATGGACTTAAGCAAGCATCTAGATCTTGGAACACTCATTTTGACGAAGTTGTCCAGTCATATGGATTCGTCCAATGTCCGAGTGAGAGTTGTGTGTATAAGAAATGCGATGGAAATGTGTTGGTGTTTCTTGTACTGTATGTAGACGATATCCTTCTGATTGGAAACAACGTGAAGGAATTGTCGGACGTACGGGTATGGCTATCTGAGCAGTTCAATATGAAGGATCTAGGAGAAGCAGGACACATCCTTGGAATCAGGATCTTTCGTGATCGGAAGAAAAGGATGTTGTGCTTATCCCAGGCATCCTATATCGATACAGTGCTGAAGCGGTTTAGCATGGAGAATTTCAAGAAAGGTTTTCTACCTTACAAGCATGGAATTCAACTATCTAAGAACATGTGTCCTAAGACACAAAAGGAGATAGATGACATGAAGATGGTGCCTTATGCATCTGCTGTGGGAAGTCTCATGTATGCTATGCTTTGTACTAGACCAGATATCTGTCATGCCGTGGGCATGGCTGCTAGATATCAGTCGAACCCAGGACCAGGACACTGGATTGCTGTCGAGCACATACTCAAGTACCTGAGAAGGACTAGGGAGTACATGCTTGTATATCAATCAGACGACCTGTTTCCGGTGGGTTACACTAACTCAGATTTTTCATCGGACAAAGAAAAGTCCAAGTCTACTTCGGGTTATGTGTATAGCCTGGGAGGTGGAGCCATTAGTTGGAGGAGTGTGAAGCAGAAATGTATCTCAGACTCTACCATGGAAGCCGAGTACGTGGCAGCCAAGGAGGCAGTGTGGCTCAAGTACTTCCTGCAGGACTTAGATGTGATTCCCAATTTGCCAGAGGGTATTACACTTTATTGTGATAATACTGGTGCAGTCGCAAATTCAAGGGAACCACCAGCCCATCAGGCAAGTAAACATATGAACCGCAAGTACCACATCATACGACACTTAGTAAAGAAAGGAGACGTAGTTGTATCCAGGGTTGCATCGGAAGATAATCTTGCTGACCCTTTCACGAAAGGCCTACCTTCAAAAGTTTTTGAAAGGCATGTGGAAGGAATGGGATTACGGTGTATGGCAGCATTGCTTTGAGTATAAGTGGGAGAAATGAGAGACTATGTAATAGAGTAGTATACTTAAAAGCATGCTTTGAGTATAAGTGGGAGATTGTTAGGATTGTATACTGCAAATCATACTTTATGCTTGTATTACCTAATTTCCCTGTTACTACCTATGAGAATATTAATTACATTTAATCACATGTTTTGCATATTAATTCACGTTATGGTTATGCAAATGAAATGTCTAATTATTTTATATTGTAGATAATGTGGTGTGTTGGTGTCATACGGAAGATCACATTATCGGTGCCTTATAAAATAATATAATAGTTCACAACCTATATAATTATTAGACAAATTATATAAAGGGTTGTACTGTATGCTTGAGAATAGTTGGTCTTGACTATTAGCATACATTAGCGTATTTACATACGTTGAACTGGATCGAGGTGAGATAGTGTCTTCAGATCGATTGTAAGAAGAACGTAAATCTCGGATAATTATTATTTCTTAATTCTAAGTATATAATATTTAATTGTGTATTTATAATAATTATTGCTTTGATTTACCATAGGTGAGAGTCAAAATGATCGACTCAATAAGCCTCGTATCATGGGCAATAATAATGTTTATACGACAGTTATTATTATTACTAGAAATCGTGTCCCGACTCGTGCGGGTTGATGATGTCCCCTTGAGGAGCTCGATAATGATTATTATATTAAACCCTGTAGGTGGATTTAATTCCGATATAATAATAAGGTTCGAGTGGTACTACTCTTGGATAAGATATTAATTAATTAAAGCTGTCAGTAGCTTATAATTAATTAATGGACATTCGATATCTTAAACACGGAAAATAATATATTTAATAAGGAGCCCAATTTCGTAATTTGGGATTTTGGTAGGAAGTGCAATTTCAACTTTTTAGTGGACTAAGTTGATATTAATAGATTCATTATATTAGGAAGAGTCCTAATAAGGTAAGATGAATTTATTAGGGAGTCCTTCCATAATCCTCCTTTAGATCCCTAGTAGTAGTCCAAGAGCCTATAAATAGGACATATGGGGAGGTTGGCCGATTTTGTACATGCTTTGTGAGGTTGTGTGATCAATTTTTTCCTCTTGTGTTTAATTGTAGATCTAGACTTGTGTCTTTGATTCTACAATTTAGATAACACAATTAATTTGCTAAGAGTGTTCATAAAATACTAGAGAGCAAAGAAAAATAAAGTGATCACATACAAAGGTGAATCGTCCGGAGATAGTATTGCTGGATCTCAGAATGGTGATTGTGCTGGATGCGTAAAACGCGATTATCAACTTACCCAAACTTCGCTTCCGCTGCGTTTTACTCTCCAACATGTGCTGGATCTCAGAATGGTGACTGTGCTGGACCTCAAAATTAGGGCTTTGAACAAACCTAAAGGTTCGATTCGGCTCGAAAGATTCGGCTCGAAAAAGCTCAATTCGGGACACCAAACGTAGATCCGAACCTTACAAAATAGGATTCGGGAATCAGACCGAACGGTTCGGCTCGATTCGAGAGGCTTTGGCCCAAGACATAAACCCCTATCATCCTAGGCCGAACCATTCGGATTCGGCGAATCGGACCGAACTATATTCAAACTATACTGGACTTATGGAGTTATACTGGACTTTAACTCGAGCCGAATCGAACTATATTCGAACGGTTCGAAAATTCGAGCCAAATCGAATCGAACTATAAAAAAAAAAATTAACCTTCGAGCCGAATCGAATCTCAAATTCTGAGGTTCGAAATTTTCGAGCTGAATCGAACCTAAGGTTCGAATAATTTCGAGCCGGACCGAACCAATAAAAATTCGATATAGTTCGTCTCGTTTACAGCCCTACTCAGAATGGTGATGAGGCTGACGCTGAGAATGGTGACTAAGCTGACGCAGAGAATGATGATTAGGCAGAGGCTGAGAATGGTGACTGTGGGCTGCACCGGAGACTAAGTGACGTGGAGGGTTAGAAATCCTCCGTTGGGCGTTGCTAACAGATGCAGAATGACGAGGCCTATCAGGAAACCTATCATGGCTCCCAGCTGAGTAGTGCACCGGGCTCCTAGAACGTCTATGCGTAGGTCCAAAGAAATCCACGATCCCAGAAAGCACCCAGCGAGAAACTCGAGCAATAAATCCTGTCTCAGACTCGTCGTACAAGATCGCCTTCAAACGACGATCGAAGTACTCATCCCTGCTCGCGTCCTGGGTGTGGTCCGTACAAGGAAGTCCGTGGACGCTGTTGTTACCCAAAATATTATCCGGAGATAGTATTGCTGGAATGATCGAGTAACAAACAAATGCGAGAACACTTCCGTGAGAAAAAAGATAACACAAGATTTGCCGGGGTTGTTAATCCCGGGCTTGAATGCTCTCGCGAGATGTTATTAATAAATATCTCGAGTACAAATATTAATGTTAGAATCTACTACAAGGAGTGTAAAGACTTCTAGTTATCTAGGCTTTAGAGCGCGTAGATTGCCGGAAGAACCAGATAGATATATCTGTGAGTTCTTGTTTGGGATATATGATGAATGTGTATGAATATCACTATGAATGTGTTAGTGGTTGCCAAAAGAGCCTTTGATTCTCTTTTTGGTATGTATTTTGCACTGAATTCGTAGTAATTTTCGCATCTCCTTTGCTGCTGCAGTGAGTTCTCTATTTATAGGGGACAAGGTAGTTGGGACCCCTCAGGCGATCGCCGGCGACCGCCGTTTTTTATATTATAATAAGGTGGCCGATCGTCCCGTCACATGGGGCTGTCCCCTTAAAGTCAGGGGCTGCTGCTGGAGCCAGTTGTGTGAGCCAATGAGAGGCCAACACGCGTCCTGGGCAGCTGTCAGGGGAGGACCCACTATGTACCTTTCGGCGGCTTTGTCGGTAGGTGTGGTAGGTGTGGTAGGTGACAGGCTGGGGTCAAAGATCCTATCTGTCGGTATCGTTTGAAGATCCGCATGTGGGCCACCGTCCAAGATTCGGTCTTCGACGACTTTGACGGATGCCGGATCCATACGTGGCATGAGATGATCGCCTCTGGTCCGCTCATTAAAGACAATCGTCAGATATCAAAAGACGATCGCTGGGTACCAAAAGACGATCGCCGTATTATGCCGAACTCTAGGAGTTTGTCTAGAGTATGTCTTCCATGGTTGGTTTCTCTGATCGTGATGACGATTGCCTATAGAGGCGTTTTAATCGCCGCACAACAATTGCCCCCCGGCTTGCCTCGATGTTGAAAACACGGGGTGAGGTGGCACCGTTGGCGATCGCCAATGTTTAGCCGATCAGCCGATCTGAATTCAAATCCGGGCGGCGGGAAATGAAGGCGGGCTTTTTAAAGTGACAGGGACACGCGTCGCACCGCTGTTGGGGGAGTCCGACGGTTTGTCAGACTTGTCAGCTGGCGTACCCTCGAAAAGACGCGTACGCGGGATCCGAGGGCATTTTTTAATGCGTCCCCACGTGACGGTTGCGATCCAGCCCTCGAGGTTTCTCCTATTTGCATTCAGGCCCTCGTCTCCATCTATAAAAAGGGCAGGGCTTCTTCTCCTTCATTTTTTACGCGTCCTTGTATCCCTAGCCGAATTTCTGCAAAAAACTCAGGAGCTTCTTGCGCCGACTTCCTTCTTTCCTCTAGGTAAGAAAAATTAACCTTCTCCCTCTCTTTACTTTACGATATGTCGGGAGGATCCAAACCTTTGAGACGGAAGTTCTTCCACGCCACGGCCGCCTGAACGGGAGGAGATTCCTGTTGGAGTGGATATGGAGACGGCCGTTGAAGCTATTCGAGCGGGGATTGCACCCGCAGAACTCGGAGAACTTTTCAACGAGGCCGAGGTGGCGAGGACGGCGGCGATGGCGGAGCAGGGGGGCTCGCCGGCGGATGAGGATGATTTGATGCGGGAGGCCTGGGAACGAGAGAGTATCTTTGGCCCTGCCTATATGGCTTTTGCTCGGATGGTGGAAGCGATCGCCGGACCCTGTCCGGAATTCGACATCGAGGCCTACTCCGCCGCTCACCCTTACGAACATGCGAAGCGGACGGTTTTTCAGGCCGCCGTTCTGTCTCCGTGGACTCTCGGAAAAATCCGGAGTACGGCGACCGAGAAAGACCTGAGCCGTAGGAGGGCCAAATATCACATCCCCTCTGACGTTTTCTTGCACGTGCCTTCGCAGAATGAACGTGCCGACCAACCTCCTGAGGGCATGGTTGCCGTCAACGGGTTGATTATGGAGGCCGGTCTGCGATTTCCTCTTCCATTTGCCGTCTCCTACTTGCTGATCGCCTGGAATTTGGCGCCTCTTCACCGACGCAACGCAGCTGCGATTATCTGCACGCTGACACTGTTTGGCGGTCACCGGTTGTTCCGCCTCCTTTCCGCGCTGGAGATGAATTATCTGTTTAAATTGACCGCGCAGAAGGGGTCGATCGGCGGTAACCATATCCAAGGCCGAAGGGGGAGAGTGGTCCTCGGTGTGCCGAATAAGACCAGGGGTGACCTGGCTAAATGGTGTTGGGTCGGCGGGGCGTGGCGATCGGCGTCGAGTGACAGGCCGAATGAGGAGTTGGAGATCCCCACCACTTTTCGGGAGAGGAATCCGAGTAAGGATTTTTACTCTCCCCTTGATTGAGCTTGTCTTGGACTGATCTAATTTTGTTTTCTTTTTGCAGGACCTCTCGTTCCATCAATCGGCGACCTTCCATTCGATTTCTTGATCGTTTGGGAGCGGATCCGTGCCTTGCCGAACTCCTTTATCGACGTTCGATCGCTTGGTACCGAAGCTCATCGGTTGGGGGCTCGATTGTTCTGCTACCCCCGTCACTTGAAAGTTCCAGGTATAAGTTTAAGTGGTGCTCCCTTGCTTGACGATCGTCTCCAGGAGGTCGTTTTGTTTTGTCTAACTTGTTTGTGTCTCTTCTTTGACAGAGGTTTATTTTCCCCGATTTGCCGAACCACCGCCATAGATAGCTATGTCGAACCCGGGAGTTCTTGGTCGCCTTCACATGGGCAAGCAGACTGATCGCGTTCCTGCGACGACGTCTCGCCCTGCTCCGGTGACGAGGCCTACCGAGGTGCCAGTCGCCGAGCCGCTGGCTCAGGGTGAGGAACAGCTTCAGCGCCGCAAGAGGCGAAGGTCGGAGGAGTCCCCGTCGATTTCTGAGGCGGATGTATCAATTCTTGAGCCTCCGGTCGCTGCGGCTCCTATCTCTGCCATCCCGATGATGGAGCGATCAGGCCCTCGACCCACGGTTCCCGGCCCCCGGTCATCTGGCAGCTCGGCGAAGAAGGTGGCGATCGCCGAGGCGGAAACCTCCCGGGGCAAACCTTATTTCGGACGCGATCCCGAGCTGGTCAATAGGTAAGAAAGGGTCAAAATTTTCTGAGTTAGGCATTCTGAGCATGGTATGGGCTAACTCATTGGTTTCTTTGCTTTGCGCTGCAGGGTTCGTCTCGCCGATCCGGATGTTGCTCCCATGGTGCTGGACTTTCTGTCGAGCAAGGCTCCGCAACAGTCCCTCGAAGTCCCTGCTTATGTCCGCCAGGCTATCACCTCTCTGCCAAAGGCCTGGATGACCGATCTTGATGCGATCGCTCGTCGGCGATCTGGAGACGCCATGCAGGCGACCGTTGCCCTGGCTCTCCAGACGGCGACGATGGCCGTCCAAGCCGCTAGGGATTTTGAGGGGCGACCCTCCACTGCTCATCTCCATCGCGAACTCGAGGCCGCCCGGAATAAAAATATCGAGGATGCCAACTGGATCCGGTTTATGGAGAAGGAGTATGAGGAGACGGCCAAAAGGGCTAAGCAGGACGTGGATCGATTGAAGCAGGAGCTGAGCTGCTCTAAGGAGGCTGCCGATCGGTCCTGTGATAAGGAGAAGGAAACCCGCCAGAAGCTCGTGGCTTCGCAGGAGGAGGCGGCCGGGCTGAAGGCGATGGTGGATCGGCTCAGTTGTGAGCTGGAGGCGGCGAAGAAAGAGCTGGAGAAGGCCAGGGGCGAGAACGCCGCCAAGGCGGTCGAGCTGGCAGAGATCGAGAAGACGGCGGCGGATTTGAAGGGGCAGCTGAAGGCGATCGAGGTCGATCCCTACCTTAACGTCGAGCACGTCGGCGAGTTCGCTTATTACTTGGCCTACGCTGACGCTGTTCGAGCCGCTAAAAAGGCAGGGGTCGAGATCGGTCCCCTGATGGAGAGTTTCAAATCCTATGTCCTCGAGCATCCTCTGCATCCAGAATTCTCCTTGCCGATCCTTGACTTTGTCGATTTCTGGATCGACTTGAGTTGGTATACCGGCAAACTCATTCATCCCGAGGCCGATGGGGGAGCCCAAGCCGATCCGCAACCAGAAGGCGAAGACCAGCAGGCGGGGCCTTGAGTGGCTTTTTTTTGTTCTCCTCTGTAACTTGCACTTTTTTGTAATGCCTTCGGGCCTCGTAATGTATGAAACTTGTGTTATGAATAAAATGTTCCTCTTTTCATACTGTCTCTTTATATACGATCGCCCTTTGAATGTTTTGCGTGCAATTTTTACGAGTACGTGTATGATTGCTCTCGTCGTTTTGCTCATCCGACCGATCGTCTGAGTGTTGAAAGCATTGACATGTTTTGAATCGGAATTCTTACTTGTAATTTTTGTCGGACGACCCGATCGCCCTGCATGCCGTCTTGGCGAAGCCGATCGAGTGTGGTTCCTCTTTGTTCGATCGTATTTGAGATTAGCTCGACCTATCCCTGCCCCCTTGTTTTTGTTCACTTATTGTAAGTAAGGAAACAAAAACTAGTTTGTCTGGCGAGCTATCTTCCTTTTGCCGATTCTGAAGAGTCATGTGTGGTTGGGGTGTTCGATGGACCGATCTCCCCAATCGCGTCTTCGTGTGCGAGGGATATTGTGTATCCCGCGACTCACTTTTTGTGAGGGTCCTCCGTTAGGCTACGCCTGCCTTGTGTTAAAACGAAAGGCGGCCGATCTCGGTCTGGAGGAGTCCTTGCGCGGAGTGTTGTCGGCTTATGCGACACCACGTCCGCGGCTTGTCAGCTCTGCTTCCACCTCGGCCCGCCATGAAGATGGCGACCCTCAACGGTGTACGTTGAGACGGGGGTAGTGGCACGTCGCATTGTTCGGGTTCACCATGTTAGATGATGTACCTTGAGGACGTGCGATCGTGCCTACTGATTATTTTGGAGGGTCCTTCGGCTACGCCGGCCTCGTATTTAAATGAAGGGCGGGCGATCTCAGCCCAACGGAACCTTGCATGGGCGAAGCTGTCGGTTCCATCGACCTCCAGGTCCATGGCTGCATTAATTTTACCTAGGATCGTCGTGATCAGCAATCGTCGGCGGTATGCGATATGCCTGGTGGGGCGATCGCCAGAATAGATGGGATAGGAAAAAATCTCATTATATTCCTTGTACATCATTGAAATTGAATACAAAATTATCACTGGTAGTATTTTTTCAGATGCACGGCGTTCTAGGGGTATTGGTCCGGAGTACCGTCAGGATGTTCCAGTTCGTAGGCTCCTTTAGTTAGCCATCTGGATACTCTGAAAGGTCCCTCCTAGTTCGGACCGAAAATGCCTGTGTGGGTTTGGATCTTCTTAAGGACGAGATCGCCCACTTGAAACCTTCTTTCTTTGACCTTTGAATTGAAGAACTTCTCGGCCCTCCTTTTGTGGATTGTGTTCTTCATTTCTGAGGTCAGTCGTCATTCTTCGAGCATGTCTAGGTCGATTCGTCGGGCCATATCGTTGTCGGTCGTCATCTCCTGCTCGGTTCGATGGCTGAGGACGGCGATCTCTGGAGGAATCACCGCTTCTGTTCCGAAGGCAAGGGCGAATGGGGTTTTGCCGGTTGAATTGCGGGTCGTCGTTCGGTAGGACCACAAAACGTCTGGGAGCTCGCTTGCCCATCGTCCTTGCCTGGATTCGAGTCGCGCTTTAATCGTGTGTTTGAGGATCTTATGCACTGCCTCTACCTGCCCGTTAAATGCGAGGGTGATAGGGCGGCGAGAATAACCTTTTGATTCCCCACTTTCCTGAAATTGCATGACTTCTAAACCGTCGAAGCTGTTTTCGTTATCGGAGATGATGGCACAGGCGAGACGAATCGGCATACGATGTTTTTCCATATAAACTTGATCACTTGCTCTTGGCCGATCTTGTTGAGCGGATCGGCCTCGGCCCATTTGGTGAAATAGTCGACCCTACGATGGCGAACTTACTGACCCCACAGGAGCCAAAGGACCTATAAGGTCGATGCCCCATTGCGCAAATGGCCAGGGGCTATACATGGAGGTGAGCTGTTCGGGTGATAGTTTAATGTTGGGGCCCATTATCTGACACCTATGGCACGATCTGGCATAGGCGATCGCATCTTTCCGAAGTGATGGCCAGAAAAACCATTGTCTGGTTGTCATATGGATGTGGGCTCGCCCGCCCGCATGGTTTCCACAAATACCGTCATGGATCTCAGCTAAAACGAGCCGACCTTCCTCCGGTGTAATACACTTGAGGAGCGGAAGGCTGAAGGCTCGCTTGTAAAGCCGGTCGTCCAATAGGGTATATCTGGTCGCGCGAAGCTGGAGTTGGCGAGCTTTAACTCGGTCATCAGGGACCGTTCCGTCCTTTAAGTATTTGATGAACGGAGTCATCCAGTTCTCCTCGGCGATGGCGATCATGGTGACCAGATTTCTGTCGATCGCCGGCCTTGCTGACTTTGTGATTTGGATATTGGAGAAGTCGGCTGCCCCATCCGATGATGCTAGCTTGGAAAGAGCATCGGCCTGGGAGTTGTGCTCTCTCGGTACTTGTTCAATTAGTACTTCTTCAAATTTTGTGCACATTTCGGCGACCAGCTCTTGGTATTTGACCATCTGTTCGCCGCGTGCCTCATATTCTCCCTTGACTTGGTTTACGACCAAAAGGGAGTCCATGAAGATATGAAGGCGACGAACATCTAGGGCGAGGGCTAGATCGAGCCCGCCTACCAAAGCTTCGTATTCGGCTTCATTGTTGGTCGCACGAAAACCGAAACGCACAGCATTTGTGAAACTCTGACCGTCGGGGCTGATGAGGACAATCCACCTTTGCTCTTGAATTGGTTGCTGAGCCATCCACGAATAACTTCCAGGCAGGTCGGCCGACCTGGGTTGGACTGTGAGGGAACGTTAATTCCACCACGAAGTCCGCCAGAGCTTGGCCCTTGATTGCCGTGTGAGGAGCGTAAGTGATACCATATTGGGCGATCTCCAACGACCACTTGAGGAGTCGCCCGTTGGTGTCCGGTCGGTGCAGGACTTGTCTTAGAGGTAGAGTTGTTAGGACTTCCACTTGGTGATCGAAGAAATAAGCCCTCAGCTTACGTACACTCATGACAAGGGCGTAGGCGATCTTCTCCAATGGTGTATAACGTGTCTCAGCGTCGTGGAGCGCCTGGCTAACATAGTAGATGGGCAAGTGAGCTTGTCCCTCCGCTCGCACCAGAACGGCACTTAGTGCGACCTCCGAGGCTGCCAGGTAAAGGAATAGTTTTTCACCGGGGATCGGCTTTTCCAGGATCTGGGGGTTAGATAGATATTCCTTTATTTTGGCGAATGCTATCTAGCTTTCCTTCGTCCATGCGAACTTCTTGTTCTTGATGGTCGCGAAGAAAGGCTTGCTTTTATCGCCGAGCCGTGATATGAAACGGTTGAGGGCGGCTAGACAACCTGTGAGGCGTTGCACTTGCTTGATGTTTCGCGGTTCCTGCATGTCAAGGATCGCCTGTATCTTGGTGGGGTTCGCCTCGATCCCCCTTTGGCTCACTATGTGCCCCAGGAACTTCCCGGAGCCCACCCTGAAGTTGCATTTCTTGGGGTTCAGCTTCATGTTAAACTTCTCAAGGATGGCGAACGTCTCGGCGAGATCGTTGAGGTGATCTTCCTTCTTGAGGCTTTTGACTACGATATCGTCAATGTAGACCTCCATGGTCTTGCCGATCTGATCGGCGAACATTCTGTTGACTAATCACTGGTAGGTCGCCCCGCGTTTTTCAAGCCGAACGGCATTCTGACCCAAAAGTATATGTCTTTTTCTGTGTGGAAAGATGTGTGTTTTATGTCTTCCTCCGCCATTGGGATTTGATGATATCCGGCGAAGGCATCCATAAACGACATCATTTCGCAACCTCCCGTGCTATCGACCAGGTGGTCAATATGAGGCATCGGGAAGTGATCTTTTGGACATGCCGCGTTGAGGTCAGTGAAGTCAATGCATAATCTCCAGGAGCCAGTTGGCTTTTTGACGAGCACCGCGTTGGCGACCCATTGTGGTTCGTCTGTGGCTACTCCGATCAATTTGTTGTTGAGTAACTTCTGGACTTCTATGTCGAGCGCCGCGTATTTCTCGGGACTGAACTTCCTTCGCTTCTAGTGAACAGGCTTCATCGTCCGGTCGATCTTCAGATAATGGCAAGCGTGTTCGGGACTTATGCCAACCATATCTTGATGCGACCAGGCAAAGACTCCGATGTTCATACGTAGCAAGTTGATCAGATCTCCCTTTAATTCGTGGTCGATATTTGCGCCGATCTGTACTTCCCGTTCGGGTGATCCGGATCCATCGTAATGCTTTCCAACTCTTCGACAGGGATGGTCGCCTCTCGTTTGGTACGATCTCCGGACTCGGTCCTTGGATCGATGTCGAGACTTGGCTCGAAACCGATCCTTGGCTCGATGTCGTCCGTCAATTGATGAGAGATGGCGTCCCCTGAGTCGGGTTGGTACGATGTGTTAGGCTCGTCGATCTCCATGGGTTGATCGTCGGTCGCTTCAATGTTACATATAGTATGGGAAGTATTGAAAAAAGTAACAACATAGGAGTAATTCAAACATCTTTTTGCCATTAGCTGATCTCCTTTTCTGATGCACCGTCCCATCGGTAGGGGGGAATTTGATACAGTAAAAGAAAGATGAGGCGACCGCCTCAAAGGTTTCCAAAAAGGGGCGACCTAGGAACCCATTATAGATGATGGGCCTATCTATGATTACAAAGCTTAGGTTCCTAGTAATCCTAACCTTGGGATCATAAAAGCATACTAGCTCAACGGAGAGCTTGATCCTCTCGTAGGCTTGGACTGTGTTGTCGCTGAACCCTTGGAGCACGGTGTCGAAAGGCTTGATGAATTTGATTAAGTTGCAGAGTTGGTCTAGGGCGGATTTGAATATGATGTTGCAGAAACTCCCGTTGTCGACCAGCACGCGATCGACCGTCTTCCCAAGGATACAGACGGAGATCACCAGTGCATCCTCTTTGGGGCACTGCACTCCTTCCTTGTCTTTGTTGGAGAAGGTGATGAGTGCGTCTTTAGAGATGGTTGGCTCCGGAGGTACCACGACGTGGACCCCAGCGAATGCCCTCAGCTCGGCCTTTCGCTTCCTGTTCGACATGGTGGAAACCGGGGAAAGACCCCCGAGGTTTCCACCTCCTGCTTGAAGCATGTTGATCCGACCGCCAGAGTTGATCGGTGGGACCGATTCATCAGAGTATTCCGGCTCATGCTCGATCCTGGCGACTGGATTGAGAGGGTTCTCTCGTCTGTCGGCGCTCGCGCCCTCCGGTCCTTTCCGTCCTTGGCTCGGCTTGGTGACCAAGTTGTCGGTTTGCCTTCCTCAAGCTTGATCGCGAGGAGGTCGCGGCATTGGCTAGTGTTGTGGCCGGGGCTCTTATGATAGGCACAAAATTTGCTACGGTCTAGGTGACCGTGGTCCCTTATCGGCTTTGGTTTGGAGAGCCACTCGCGACCTTTGATTGCGTTGAAGATGTGGGCCGGAGATAAGTTGAGGTTGTGGAGAAGGTGGACCTCCACATCCTCGAAGGCTTTGAACTCACCAGGAGGCTTCGCAACCGCCTTTCTGGGCTTGTCGACCGCCTTTTTCTGGACATGGGAAGGTGTCTTCCCTTCTCCGGAGGGTTCCTCGCCCAAACGGAGGGAGAGCATCCTCTGTCTGGCCAGAAAATCGGCGGCTTTGCCGCGGAAGACTGAGTAGGTCGGGGGGATATCCTTTGTGAGGTGCCTGAACATGGGCGAACGTCCGTGGAATCCGCTCATGACTGAGTTGAGAGCGAGCTCGTCGCTGATGGGCTCGCCGGTGAGGACTATCTCGTCTACCCGGTCGATGTAATCTTCGTCCGACTCGTCCTTCCCCTGCTTGATTTTCATCATGCGGTGGGGGCCTTCAGGGCGAGCGACTTTTGCGGCGAAGTATGACGTGAAGTCGCTCGCTTGACTTCTCAAAGCTATTGATTGAGCGAGGTGGTAGTGAGACGTACCATCTGTGGGCGAGGTCGCCCAGAGTTAACGGGAACATTCGACACCTCGTCGCGTCTGACGCTCCGCATCCGGTCATGTAGATCCGGAATCTGCTCAGGTGGGTTTCCGGATCCGATCTCCCCTCATATAGAGGTGTTTGTGGGGGATTGATCGTTGGTTGGACTGGGGCGAGCTCGATCTGAGTCGCGAGTGGTTCACTTGACCCAACGATCGATCTCCTGGCGCCTGCCCCATTTTCCAGGAGAGCCTTCACCTCGTCCAGCTGGCGTTGCATGGCGGCGATCGCCGTCGCCTGACTGCTTGCCGACTGGCTCTCAGAGCGTGAACCAAGGCGATCGTGTACCGATCCCCTAGCCCCGTGGTGAATGACGAGCTCCCTGCCAGTGGGTTCCTTTCTTGGGCGAGCAGGGGCTCGCTGACCGGCCTGTCTCCTGGGAGTCGGATATGCCGAACTCCTGGTAAAGGATTCGGATTCCGATGTCACCCGGCTGCCCGGGTCGCCATGAGGGATCGCTCCCCAGGCGGCTGAAGACGGAATCGTCCCGCCTTACGAGAGCCTTCTCCTGCGGCTCGGGGCTTTCTGTCGATTTCTCAACATAGATCCCCTTGAGCTTCCGTTTGCTTGCCCGGTGGTTAGCTGACGGGGTGATGGTGGGCGAATCGCGGGCCCTCTGCCGTTCCCTGAGGATGGCTATAGCCTCCTCAATCTGTTCCGATGTCTGGAACTGATCGAGTGAGAGGCTAGAACCGTCCCTCGGGGGCGGGAGTGAGAGCCTAGCGTCGCCGCGGTCGCCTTCCGCCGTGGGCTGGGATTCGGTCTGGGCCGGAATGAGATTTCCGGCAGATCTTAGGGTGGCTCTCTTGGAGGTCGTTGCAGATGTCATTTTCTGAAGGTTTTTTTATTGAAGAACAGTGAGTGTTTCTTCAAGTATATGTCCGGAGAACAGTGAGTGTTCTTCGAGACGGTAGGGATAAAAGTGAAGGTTTAGATGCCCTCCTTCTAGCGCCAATTGTTGTTACCCAAAATATTATCCGGAGATAGTATTGCTGGAATGATCGAGTAACAAACAAATGCGAGAACACTTCCGTGAGAAAAAAGATAACACAAGATTTGTCGGGGTTGTTAATCCCGGGCTTGAATGCTCTCGCGAGATGTTATTAATAAATATACTGTCGAGTACAAATATTAATGTTAGAATCTACTACAAGGAGTGTAAAGACTTCTAGTTATCTTGGCTTTAGAGCGCGTAGATTGCCGGAAGAACCAGATAGATATATCTGTGAGTTCTTGTTTGGGATATATGATGAATCTGTATGAATATTGTAACACCCCAATTCACAAAGGGGACATTACACGCCGTAGAAACCTCGTGAGGTCTACCAGGCTAACACAAGACACATAACCACAATGACAAACCCCAAAAGATGCACTCAAAAGTAAACAGGGCCGTGGCCTCGGCCAAAACATTTCAACGGAGTACATGAAACATAATGTAAATATCAATTCATTGCCCACGCAGGGGACTTAAACCAAATTCGGAAGTAAGCAGTTTAACTCCAATACTCAACAAATGCAATGACAAAACATAAAAAGAACAATACAGACTCGAGCCACTATCATCAAGCCATCCCATCCTTCGCGTGCGTGCCAGTACTGCTCCTCGGCTCTTAGGCACAGAAATGCATAAGACGCATTTCCCCCATTTAAGGGGTTAGCATTCGAATAGCTAGTGCAAGTACACAATTACACAACATTATATACAAAATACAGTTTACACAATCATCCCAAACGTAAGTCATTTGCCACATATATATTCCGGAATACTACATTGGCAATACCATCAATTTCCAATCATCACGATATCACAACTGGTATCCCGTGGCCGTACCCCTTAGTATCGACCCCCAGACATCCCGTCGAACACTCCGGGTGGAATACCACTTCCGCGGCCGTACCCCTTAGTATCGACCCCCAGACATCCCGTCGGACACTCCGGGTGGAAGTTCAACCACACACGCACCCAAGTCCACCTCCGCGGCCGTACCCCTTAGTATCGACCCCCAGACATCCCGTCGGACACTCAGTGTTGAAGGAACACAACTCACGCACTCAAAAATCACAATTCAGCAATCGTTTCGAAAATCACAATATACATAACGAAATGTAATACATTTACTTTCATTGAATTATTGACGACGCAACGAAAGGAAAGGATAATCACCGATGAACGCTAGGAACCAATGAAACCGAACCTAACGATTCGAAGAATACAATCACAACCATTTCTAAATGAATACGGAATTGGAAAACACCCGAAAACCCGCCTACGATTCATGTATATTCGTATATAAACAACAACGAGGCGGACCACAACCAAACCCTCTCGATTCCGTAAAAATCACGAAATATACCATGAATCCGTGGAAAACTAAGAACACTAACAAGAATAATCATATTCATCAAGAATTCATCAACAAAACGGAAAGAATCGGACAAAACCCCAAAATCCCCAATTATCCAAAAGGTAGGGTTAAAGGAATTCTTACCTCTTGATGAATCAAGCATTCAAATCCAAAAACCACGGGTTAGATCCGCAATCCGAGCCACCCGATCGAAAAGGAATGAAGAAATCTACACAAGTAAGTGATAGATGGAGGAACTCTCCCTCTCAAGTCTCTCTCTCGCGCACGGTTGAAGAAGGGGGAGGAAATGAGTGAATTACGCTGAAAACAACACATTTATAGTGTAACACAGCAGAACCTATCGGCCGGCCTATCGGCCGATAGGCCCAACCGATAGCCATACGGAATGCCGGCAGTAGAGTCTATCGACCCCCCCTATCGGCCGAAAGGCTCCTGGAAGTTCGAATGTGAAGAAATTTACCTATCGGCCGGCCTATCGGCCGATAGGCCCAACCGATACCCATACAGATTGCCGGCAGTAGAGTCTATCGACCCCCCCTATCGGCCGAAAGGCTCCTGGATGTGCTCGGCCAAAACTGAAACGACCATAACTCTCTCGTCCGGACTCCGATTGACTCACCGTTTGAACCATTGGAAAGCTAACTCGATGCTCTAAAATATTGCAGAGATTTAAAATTTTTGGAGTCACCGAAAATTAATGGTGATCTAACAAAGTCGAACTCATCTGAGGAAAGTTGAAACAACGAACAATAACGAGATTATAGTTCAACAGTTGACAGGAAGGACATACTGAAAGATACACGGGGGTCACTATGACCGAGAAATATACCAAAAATGAAAATACAAGGGAAAGAAAAATACCGGATATTACATTATCTCCCCCTAAAAATAAGTTTCGTCCCGAAACTTACAACACGAATAACTCGGGGTATCTCGACCTCATACTCTCCTCCGTTTCCCACGTGGCTTCCTAGGATCCATGCCTCGACCACTGCACTTTGACCAAGGGAATTGTTTTGTGCCTGAGTTGCTTCACTCGACGCTCTAAGATCTGAATCGGCCTCTCCTCGAAGGTAATGTCGGGCCCCAACTCGATTTCTCCAAAATCAATAATATGGCTAGGGTCCGATACGTACTTCCTTAGCTGGGAAACATGAAATACGTTATGCACGTGGCTCAGGGACGGCGGCAAGCCTAACCGATACGCAAGCTCTCCAACTCTATCTAAAATCTCAAACGGTCCGATATATCTTGGACTAAGTTTACCCTTCCGACCGAAGCGGTAAACTCCCCGTGTCGGCGACACGTTAAGCAAGACGTGATCTCCCACCTCAAACTCCAACGGTCGGCGACGTGTATCGGCATAAGACTTCTGTCGACTCTGGGCCGTCAGCAATCTACCACGAATCAAGGTAACCTTCTCCCTCGTCTCAACTATCATGTCGGGCTCGGTACCGATTAGCTCAGACGTATCATCCCAACACAACGGCGATCTACACCTCCTCCCATACAACGCTTCGAATGGTGCCATTTTGATCGAGGCATGCCAACTATTGTTGTACGTAAACTCGATCAATGGCAAGTGTGTCTCCCAATCATCCTTCCAATCTAAAGCACAGGCTCGTAACATATCCTCTAGCGTCTGTATCGTCCGCTCAGACTGTCCGTCTGTCTGAGGGTGGTAGGATGTACTAAGTCTCAACTCGGTTCCCAAAGCCCTATGAACGGCCTGCCAAAAATGTGATATGAACCGGCCATCACGATCCGAAACAATACTCTTAGGTGTCCCATGTAACCTCACGATCTCCGAAACAAACACTCGTGCAAGTCTCTCTGGCCCCCAAGTGTCCTTAATACCTAGGAAATGAGCCGATTTGGTTAGTCGATCGACAATGACCCAAATCATGTTCATCCCAGTCCGAGTCTTAGGCATACCGGTAATGAAATCCATAGAAATGTCCTCCCATTTCCACTCCGGAATAGGAAGTGGTCGCAAAAGCCCCGCGGTGCCGATGCTCGATCTTAACCTGCTGACAGGTCAGACACCTTGACACAAACTCGCTAACGTCCATCTTCAAATTACTCCACCAGTAGTTACTCCTCACATCCTTGTACATTTTACTCGTACCAGGATGTATGGAGTAAGGCGTGGTATGAGCTTCGCTCAAAATCTTCTGTCTCAACTCAACAACACTCGGTACGCATAGTACGCGAAATCTCAAAACTCCATCATCGTGAACTACAAATCCAGGCTTTCCCCTTCTTCACATCCTCTCTCAATCTGGACCAAAACGGATCGTCAAAGCTGCCGCCTTGATATCATCGGTCAAGGACGAAGCGATCTCAACGCACATAAGCGACCTGAACTCTCGAACCCAAACCTCGATATCACGGAATAAAATCCGGCTGGATCCTACTGCGTGGTGTAAGTACCTCCAACATACGCAACGCCATCGGCTTTCGGCTCAACGCATCGGCCACTACGTTAGCCTTACAGGATGGTAAAGTATCTCGAGGTCGTAATCTTTAATTAGTTCCAACCACCTACGCTGTCTCATATTCAATTCTTTCAGTGAAGATATACTTCAAGCTCTTATGGTCCGTAAAATCTTACATGATGACCCATAGAGGTAGTGCCTCCGATTTTAAGGCAAAACGACGCATGACTAACTCCAAATCATGCGTGGGGTAATTCACCTCATAAGGTTTCAATGGCGGGACGCATACGCAATCACTGTCTCTCTGCATCAAAACACATCCTAGACCAAGGCCCGAAGCATCACTATACACTACGAAGTCCTCGTTCCCCGAGGCAACGCTAACACGGGTGCGGTAGTCAAACGTCTCTTTAACTCATCAAAGCATCTGCACATGCAGTCCACTCGAACTTCGAGTTTTGGAGCAACTGAGTGAGTGGTCTAGCGATTTTCGAAAATCCCTCAACGAATCTACGGTAATAGCCGGCAAGACCCAGAAAACTCCTCACCTCCTTCACATTTTTAGGCGGCTCCCAAGCCATCACTGCCTCTATCTTCTGCGGGTCTACCCGAACTCCCTCTGCTGAAATCACGTGCCCGAGGAACGTAACTTCCTCGAGCCAAAACTCACACTTAGAGAACTTCGCGTACAACTGCTCAGCCCTCAAAGTGTCTAATACAATCCGAAGATGTAAGGCGTGTTCCTCCCGACTCCGTGAATAGATGAGAATATCGTCAATAAAAACGACTACGAATTTGTCCAGATACTCAATAAAAACTTTGTTCATCAAGCATGAACAACTGCTGGGCATTAGTTAGCCCGAAAGGCATAACCACAAACTCGTAATGGCCATATCTCGTCCGAAAGGCGACTTTCGGAATATCGACGTCGAATCCTCAATTGGTAGTAACCCGATCGCAAATCAATCTTGAAAAGACTTCGCCCCTGAAGCCGATCAAACAAATGCGTCAATCTGGGCAAAGGTATTTATTTTTGATGGTTAGCTTGTTTAATTCTCGATAGTCGATGCATAAACGAAGCGATCCATCCTTCTTCTTGACAAAAATACAGCGCACCCCAAGGCGATGCGCTCGGTCGAATATACCCTTTATCTAACAACTCTCCCAACTGGTTCTTCAACTCTAGCATCTCCGACGGTGCCATACGGTATGGTGCTCGAGAAATAGGGGCCGCATTCGGCTCAAGATCAATAGGAAACTCCACCTCTCGATGTGGTGGTAATCCCGACAAGTCGTCAGGAAATACATCAGGATACTCGCTAACAACTGGAATCGACAATATGTCAACCCCACCATCTTCCGCTGCGAGGCGAAACACGATGGCCGACGCAACCACGGTTCGGAAGTTTCATCGCCTTCAAGGCGCTAATCACACTCCCGATCTACAGGCTTACAACCGACTAGAGTATGCTCGGTGCCGTCCTCGGCAACTATCGAGATGGTACGAGTCCGATAGTTCATGATAGCACCGTGACGATCTAACCAATCGTCCCCGAGGATCAAATCCTCACCCTTAAGGTCTATAACAATGAGATTCGAGGGCCAATCCCGGCTCCCGATCCTCACTGGGCAATCCCTAACCTCCCGGTCCCCAACCATACGATCTCCACTGGGTGTACCCACTACAAACGGCTCACACTCAAACAAGCAGTCAAAACCAATACGACTCACACAATCCGAAGCAATAAAGGAATGGGTAGCACCCGAATCAAAATTTACTGAAACTGGATGAGTAAGGATCGAGTGGTACACAGCGCCCTTGGAACGTCTGTCTCCTCTGTACGCCTCATCCGATACAACCGGGGTGAATCAACCCGAACTCGGCCGTACGGTGATCCGGTGACCAGACCCCTACCACGGCCCGAACCTTGCGGAACATGAGTAAGCTGGAATCCGTGCTCCCTCGATCGCGGTGGTAGTCGGGACCTAGCGACCACAGTGGCCCTCTCACAATGGGTGCCGATGCCCGGCCCGCAAGTAAAACAAATAACTGGAGGTAAAGGGCAATCCCTCATCAAATGCTCATATTGGTTGCAGTTAAAACAAACCACCGCCACGAAGCAATTTGGGTGAGCGATTACCACGAGATCCCCGGTAGTGCAAGCGGTCTCTTCCGTGTGTAGGAACGAACGAGACCTCGAATCGACCACCTTTACCGGCCGGAACCCGCGGTGGTCTTACGCTTAGCTTCCGAAACCGACTCGATTCCGGGATGACCATCTCGATCGCGGAGCGCGATCGATATTCCTTCAAGGTGGCACACATGAGCGGTGCCATACTGCACTGATATGCGGCTTCATGCGCATATTGAAGTAACGTTTTATCGGCCTCCGTCCTCACTGATCTCTCACAAAACCCAACTTCTTGATTGTAGGAAATAATGGCACGAGAAATCGGCACATCCCGAGGTGTAGCGGTGAAAAACTCCACAATTCTGCGCTCCTTAGCGGCGGTGGACAATATTACCTTCCATAGCAGCCACGAACTCCTCCCAAGTGGCCGACGATCTCTGGCGCAACGGCTTCCCACCACTCCGCAGCTTCTTTATCCGGGAGGTGCTGGGCAATATGTACCCTCTGTCTTCGGGACAAGCTACGGCATCAAAGGCCACAGACAGTGAAAGAGCCAATTCTCCCAACCGAGGAGTCGGAAGATCCGGAGAAACGAGGAGGGTGCATCTTAGTCACCGTCGAAGCCATTTACTAGCTTCCTCTTCAGGTGTCGGGGGTGGATTAAGCGTCCACCACTGAGCTATACGAGTAAGCCGGGCTACTAGCTGGCAAATACGGCAGTAGCCAGCGTCGGCATTATTACCCGCGGCACCGAGTGAGAGGTGAGTCTGCAGAGGGCCGAGAAAGTGAGCCCTCTTCATTATCGGCACCCGACCACGGCCTCGGCCGCCCCTAGCCGGTCTACCACGACCTCTCAACATCTTGAAGAAAATACGAAAAGAACAAGATCGAAAGATTCACAATTCACAAGGTTGGTAACACAAGTCACAATTCCGAACTACGCAAGAAAGCGAATTACGAAATATAAGAGTTCGAGGAGACTTACGACCACAGTCGCACGAAAAGACGGTAGCGTGATGATATTAGGCTCAACGGCCGACTCTAACGACATAAGCGATGGACCCAAAATTCACCGGCTAGGTATTCAAAACCTAAGCTCCGATACCATAAATGTAACACCCCAATTCACAAAGGGGACATTACACGCCGTAGAAACCTCGTGAGGTCTACCGGGCTAACACAAGACACATAACCACAATGACAAACCCCAAAGATGCACTCAAAAGTAACAGGGCCGTGGCCTCGCCAAAACATTTCAACGGAGTACATGAAACATAATGTAAATATCAATTCATTGCCCACGTGACTTAAACCAAATTCGGAAGTAAGCGGTTTAACTCCAATACTCAACAAATGCAATGACAAAACATAAAAAGAACAATACGGACTCGAGCCACTATCATCAAGCCATCCCATCCTTCGCGTGCGTGCCCGTGCTGCTCCTCGGCTCTTAGGTTTGAAATGCATAAGACGCATTTCCCATTTAAGGGGTTAGCATTCGAATAGCTAGTGCAAGTACACAATTACACAACATTATATACAAAATACGGTTTACACAATCATCCCAAACGTAAGTCATTTGCCACATATATATTAGGAATACTACATTGGCAATACCATCAATTTCAATCATCACGATATCACAACCGGTATCCGTGGCCGTACCCCTTAGTATCGACCCCGGACATCCCGTCGAACACTCGGGTGGAATACCACTTCAGCGGCCGTACCCTTAGTATCGACCCCGGACATCCCGTCGGACACTCGGTGGAAGTTCAACCACACACGCACCCAAGTCCACCTCCGCGGCCGTACCCCTTAGTATCGACCCCGAGACATCCCGTCGGACACTCCGGGTGGAAGGAACACAACTCACGCACTCAAAAATCACCATTCGGCACTCGTTTGAAAATCACAATATACATAACGAAATGTAATACATGTACTTGCCTTGAATTATTGACGCCTTAGCGAGCGGAAAGGAAAATCACCGATGAACGCTAGGAACCAATGAAACCGAACCTAACGATTCGAAGAATACAATCACAACCATTTCTAAATGAATACGGAATTGGAAAACACCCGAAAACCCGCCTACGATTCATGTATATTCGTATATAAACAACAACGAGGGCGGACCACAACCAAACCCTCTCGATTCCGTAAAAATCACGAAATATACCATGAATCCGTGGAAAACTAAGAACACTAACAAGAATAATCATATTCATCAAGAATTCATCAACAAAACGGAAAGAATCGGACAAAACCCCAAAATCCCCAATTATCCAAAAGGTAGGGTTAAATGAATTCTTACCTCTTGATGAATCAAGCATTCAAATCCAAAAACCACGGGTTAGATCCGCAATCCGAGCCACCCGATCGAAAAGGAATGAAGAAATCTACACAAGTAAGTGATAGATGGAGGAACTCTCCCTCTCAAGTCTCTCTCTCTCGCACGGTTGAAGAAGGGGAGGAAATGAGTGAATTACGCTGAAAACAACACATTTATAGTGTAACACGTGAGAACTATCGGTAGGCCTATCGGTAAATAGGCCCAACCGATAGCCATACGGAATGCGGCGGTAGAGTCTATCGACCCCCTATCGGCGAAAGGCTCTGGAAGTTCGAATGTGAAGAAATTTACCTATCGCCGCCTATCGGCCGATAGGCCGAACCGATACCCATACAGATTGCCGGCGGTAGAGTCTATCGACCCCCTATCGGCCGAAAGGCTCCTGGATGTGCTCGGCCAAAACTGAAACGACCATAACTCTCTCGTCCGGACTCCGATTGACTCACCGTTTGAACCATTGGAAAGCTAACTCGATGCTCTAAAATATTGCAGAGATTTAAAATTTTTGGAGTCACCGAAAATTAATGGTGATCTAACAAAGTCGAACTCATCTGAGGAAAGTTGAAACAACGAACAATAACGAGATTATAGTTCAACAGTTGACAGGAAGGACATACTGAAAGATACACGGGGGTCACTATGACCGAGAAATATACCAAAAATGAAAATACAAGGGAAAGAAAAATACCGGATATTACAAATATCACTATGAATGTGTTAGTGGTTGCCAAAAGAGCCTTTGATTCTCTTTTTGGTATGTATTTTGCACTGAATTCGTAGTAATTTTCGCGTCTCCTTTGCTGCTGCAGTGAGTTCTCTATTTATAGGGGACAAGGTAGTTGGGACCCCTCAGGCGATCGCCGGCGACCGCCGTTTTTTATATTATAATAAGGTGGTCGATCGTCCCGTCACATGGGGCTGTCCCCTTAAAGTCAGGGGCTGCTGCTGGAGCCAGTTGTGTGAGCCAATGAGAGGCCAACACGCGTCCTGGGCAGCTGTCAGGGGAGGACCCACTTTGTACCTTTCGGCGGCTTTGTCGGTAGGTGTGGTAGGTGACAGGCTGGGGTCAAAGATCCTATCTGTCGGTATCTTTTGAAGATCCACATGTGGGCCACCGTCCAAGATTCGGTCTTCGACGACTTTGACGGATGCAGGATCCATACGTGGCATGAGATGATCGCCTCTGGTCCGCTCATTAAAGACGATCGTCAGATATCAAAAGACGATCGTTGGGTACCAAAAGACGATCGCCGTATTATGCCGAACTCTAGGAGTTTGTCCAGAGTATGTCTTCCATGGTTGGTTTCTCTAATCGTGATGACGATCGCCTATAGAGGCGTTTTAATCGCCGCACAATAGACGCAACACACCCTCTCTGGCTACCTCTCCCGGTCCGATATCTCTGCACCATCTACTGGTGGGGTACTCTGCCGGCGTCGCTTCGACACTTTATGTGCCGACTCATATGTAATCAATTTCCCAGCAGCCTTCTTCAACCTATCCATAACTTTCTTTCTCAGGTAGTAGTACTCAGCCTCATCCTCCCTCAGATGCGGTAAAGAGAAAAGTACTTTGTGCTGCAAAAGTAGTCATTAAAGCATACCATTAGATAGGCAATCACATAACCTTGAAGAGATGAGTGAAGTGAGGAGAAAATACTTTTATAAATTTATGTACCTTATCGTTGAAGAAATGAGTGAAATCAGAAAACATGTTCCTCGTAGTCCACATCAAACACCGGGGGACTTGGACATATTTATCTCGAATTCCACACAATTATCTCAATGAAGGAATCATCTCATATGACCATATCTGTAAAGCCCAAACAGGACCATAGAAGTGACAGTCCTTATGTTCCTGTCCCTCCTTCATGGCAACATTGCCTATGTAGTAAGACAAAACTCTAAAGGCATAAGAACCCCAAGGAAACATATCCCACTGCTCGAAGTCCTCAACTAATGCCCATGCCCATATCTCGACCATCATGTCGTCACTACATAGGATAAAGTAGTAGTAAATAAGCAAATTGGCAACCTTCACATAATCTCTTATGTCTTTACCAAATTTTCGAGCATTGAACCTCTTCTGCAGAACACTAACCTTAATATTTTTGCCATGGAGTATTCTATGGAAAATACCGTCAGACCGAAGGAGATGGTCGTCGTGTGGATGGTAGGTAGAGTTTCCAAAAATGCAGTCCAGTGATCATGGCAAAATCACTGGCTGTAAATGTAATACCCGGATTTTCAGTATAAATTTTTCGCATTATTTTATCTGAGATATACTGTATAGTTTGGTAATCTATACAGTATGGATAAAATAAATTGAGAACCGAGACAGTTATACTGGTGTGATTATCGTTTTTGATTGACAGATATATTCAGGATATGTTGTATCAGGTTAAACAGATTTGGATATCAGGTATACCGTATGAGAATATTTTTGGATTCAGTATGTGTATTCAGTATGCCGTATGTTTGCATTTTGTACGTCGAGACGTCGGACAGGAACAGTTGGATTTTTGGCTAAGTATAAAAGCCATTACATACGTTAAGCCTTGGAGCTTACGTACGTAAAATGTGTTAGCTTACGTATGTTATATAGTGTACATAACGTACGTAACAAGAGGAATCGGACAGTGGGGCCCGTGGTCGGCAGCTTTCGGCGCAGATGTGGACAGGTGAGTCAACGGATGGAGTTACATACGTTATACAGGGTGTATTACGTACGTAATACGAGTATTATACTGTAGCAAGTCAACGTACGTATTACGTACGCAACGGAATAAGTGTTACGTACGTTACGGGGCGGCTGGCCGAGTCGTGGCCGAGATGACCTGGATGGCCGAGCATGGCCGGTCGTGACTCGTTGGAATGGCCGAGCATGGTCGGCAGTGACTCGTGGGGGTGGCCGATCACGGTCGCGACTCGCAGGATGGCTAGATCGACGATTACGCACGTAAGGCGTGGCGATTCACGGCCGTAAGGCGACGCGACGTAAGCCACCGCCGATGCACGTAAGGGTTCCGGCGTAATCGGGCGGAGCAGGCCATGGCCGGTTACGTACGTAAGGCAGTGGCCGGTTACGTACGTAATGGTCCGGCAGGTTCCGCCTATTTAAAGGCCTGGACCGAGTCATCCGGCCATTTTCATGTTTTCTCTTCGTTTCTTCGCGATTTCTTCATCAAAGTGGATGGATTTGAGTAATATCATCATCTAGCAACATGTTTGGAAGTTGGAATCATGGATTAACATCATCTTCCACCCGGATCGAAGGTAAGAACACCTAAACACTTGGTTTTGGATATTTTTGGAGTTTCTTGATGTTTTGGCCGATTTGATTCGTTTTAACTCAGATTATTGATGGAACCTTGTTGTATTCTTGTGATTATTCGTTTCTCTTGAAGTTTGTGGAACGGATTAAGTATTTCTTTGAATAATCGATTGAATTGGTCTATGCCTTCAAAGTGTTAGATGAAATGTCTCAATGAGTAGAACTTGGAAAATTCTACACGTTTTCGTATGAATGATGGTTGAAATGATATTGTTGTGATGATTCTTGGTAATTATGGGAATTTTGTTAAAGGAAGATAATGAATTGGTGATCAAATGATTCGATTATGTTGTTATGATTATGGAATCGTAGTATTCTCGATGTTCTTGGTGGTTTGTTGGGATTCATGATGTTATGAGAAGTATATATGTTTAAGAACATGATTATATACACCTTGAATTGTGAATAAGGATTGTTTAGATGTTAGAACACATCGGATTATGTTGTATTGGAGATTTTGAATATGATTTCGGAATTAGTTGTGTTCTTAAGGAACTCTTGGATTATATGAATTGTTGAACATGTTTAAGAGGTGTTGGTGTTTTAGATATGAATATGGAATATTCATGTCTAGAACTAAGTTATGTGTTTTGGTACAATATTCGTATAGGAATACGAATATGATTTCGGATTTGATAAGGTTATGATTCACTTTTGAGTTTGAGAATTCATAGGTATTTAACAAGTGTTCAATTCGGATAATGGAATTATTTGAAACCTTTGGAATATGGTTATCTATGATGTTGAATTAATCGGATCGTCCGGATTGATGATGATAACCGGTAATTGGTTTATATTATGAATTTACAAGGAGGAAACTTGTATCTGTATTTAAGATTGAATTTGGAATCGGTAATGTTAGACCCTTGTTGGTTTAAATTGATTATTGATATGATCTTCGGATTTTGGAATCGGATTGTGGTATTGAATTCGTGTTTAATCGGGATATTGTAGAACCGTTGTTGATCGGTTATTGATTGTTATTTGTGATCATCGAGTTACGGCTTGTATCGTGGATATGGGTTCGTATTTGTTGAGTTGGATTATTTGGTATTATGTATATGATCGAGGTTTCGTTGAACCGTTGAGTTTGTTGGTTGAGTATGTCGGTTATTGATTTTTATCGAATGTGTGTTAATCGGTTATTGCAATAGGTTGATATGTTTTGATCGTGGATTATGACCGTTGTGTTGCTGTTGAGGTCGAAGAGTTCGTAGATTGATTTTGGTCAGGGCTGAGGAGCTCGTAGACAAAGGCAATGGATATTGGTAACGGCTTGGTGGTATCGGTATCGAGGCAAGTTTATACTTGTTCAGTTTATAATATTTGATGAATGGTTTCATTTTCATTTCATTTATAATTCGTATAGCAATGTTGTTAGAAATGTAAGTTGTCGGGATAATGGTTTGTATATCGTGCTCTGGTTGTATTAAATCATAAGGTATATGATTTAATTGTGTTCAGGGAAGACGTGAGTTATCTTTAGTCAAGGATATAGAATATCGGATATCGAGGATAGTTATCGTGATGACATAAATATCGGGATAAAGGTTTATTGGTATTGAATGGATGGTACCTTATTTGAGATTATTTGTATAACTGTGTATTCGTTCAGGGATGTTGTTCGTGGAAAGGATGTTGTCTTCGGCTTTGAGGTAATTTATGCATTGTTCAGTTATGAGATAATTATTATGTTGAGTTGTTGTATATGTTGTACGTTGAGGCTTCGTGTATTAAGATTCATATTGGTTGTTCGTTGATGGATGTCGATCCCAGAACTGTTGTCTAAGATTGTTGATCGTATGGATTATCCTTGGGGTTTGTGATCCCAGGATTGTTGTTTTGAATATTGATTGGTTGTGTCGACTTTTCATTGTCAGACTATTGTTGTTCACTTCGGTGAGTCTTTTGATCCTTATTGAATATGTGTTTCTTTGAGTTTCGTTGTCATGTTGCATCGTGACATATCTGGAGTCATATCTGCGTTCCGATTGGATATTGTGTAGGATTTTTAGTCGGGCACATATATAGTCATGCGTGAATATTTTCCGTGAAAGGCTGTGCACACGAGACGTAGTTCGTTGAGGCTAATTAGGTACATTGTCCCACGTATATCCTGGATTCCGTATACGGGGTGGACATGTGCACTGACACATATTCGGATCGGGCGTACTATGATTTCCATCTTTGAGCCATATTGTTTGGTCGTTCATCCTCCATTTATGGTTGGGTATGTTCGACGGTTTCATGATCGGAGTTGTTCATACGCTCGAGGGGTATGGTTCGACAGTCGAGGTTATTTTCTTGAAATCCACTATTGTTGATCATTTGGAGTTTACCCTGTTGATGGTATTCTCGGTTATTGTTGGTCCTTTGTTGATCATTTGGAGTTTACCTTGTTGATGGTATTCTCAGTTATTGTTGATCCTTTGTTGATCGTGTCGGAGTTATCATGTTGATGGTACTCTCGGTTATCGTGATCCTTTATTGGTCGTATTGGAGCTATCATGTCGATGATATTCTCAGTTGATTTATCGGTTGATCTGGTTATTGATCGTATAAGCATTCGGACTATATGTCGATGTTTTCGGGATTTGTATTCATTGTCAAGTGGTAGTTGATCTACAGATATGTTGTGTATTATTGGTTTATTCATGTTGAGATTTGATTGTGTAATCCGATGGACAGGAGTTTGCACAGATTGGATTATTTCCACACTTATGAGTTATGATGATGTTTTGAGGATTGTTGGTATTTTTGGAATACAGTACAGTTGGTTGTGGTTGAGTTCATTTCGTCATTTGAGAATGCGAAATGTGAATTATGGTAAGGATTGGATTGTTATGGATTGGTAAGGTTATGACGGTAAGATTACTTTGGTAGTATTCTTACAGTATTATTATATTGGTATGTAATTATTTATGTTGATGTGATCGATATCATTGTTGAGTATTGTGGCTGACCCCGTTGTGGGCTTTATTTTTAGGTACTCGGAGATCGAGCTAGTAGCGGTCGTGAAGGGATGAGCTTCCCGATGTGATACTGGCGGTGGCATGTTTTGGAGAATCGAGTATTTCTTTTCCGGTTATTTATTTCCGCTGCAAATGTGTATTTTGAACTGTATTTATCCGCTGCGTGTGTATATCTCAAAATGGCTTTTCGGTATCTTTATCCGCTGCGTGTGTGTATTTTAAAAGGGACTTTTTGGCATTTTGTGAACTTGAGTTATTTGGTTAAACCTTTTCCTAAACTATTTTATCGGTACGTTTAAGTGGTAGCTTAACGTACATTTTGAACTATCGAGATTTGGCACCTCGCCTTGTATTTTCAAATGGTATTTTATGACGGTATTTGAGAACTTTGCTTTTGAAAATATTTGAGTATTTAAAATATTGCCGTCATCGGCCTTTTGGCGCTTTTGAATTGGTTTTGTAAACGGTTTTTAGCCTGGTGGGTTCCGGCGCGGGACCCACGGCGCTGTAATATCCCGGATGGTTTTGGGGGTGTTACAGAAGATGGTATCGGAGATTGGGTTTTGTGAAACCCAGGCGTGTGTGTTATGTGGCTTTACCGGTACGGGAGTAGCGTGATTTTTGAAAATGAGTTTTCTGAATTTTGAGTCAAACCGATTTTTGGAGTTTCCAAAATTTTTGAGATTCTTTTCAAACTGCTATGTGTGATACTGGCGTGTGTTGGTATTGTTTTGAGACTTCATGTGGGAGTCGTGTGCTAGTATCACGGGAGATCATCGACTTCACGCACCTGTAAGTATATCGTTTTGGTTGTTCGCTTGTGGCGACGACTGATTGTTTTCGTGATGAGTTGGAAATTTTGGATTTATCTGTTGTTGGTGACTGGTTGCAAGTTTCGAGGACGAAACTTATTTTAAGGGGGGTAGTATGTAATACCCGGATTTTCAGTATAAATTTTTCGCATTATTTTATCTGAGATATACTGTATAGTTTGGTATCTATACAGTATGGATAAAATAAATTGAGAACCGAGACAGTTATACTGGTGTGATTATCGTTTTTGATTGACAGATATATTCAGGATATGTTGTATCAGGTTAAACAGATTTGGATATCAGGTATACCGTATGAGAATATTTTTGGATTCAGTATGTGTATTCAGTATGCCGTATGTTTGTATTTTGTACGTCGAGACGTCGGACAGGAACAGTTGGATTTTTGGCTAAGTATAAAAGCCATTACGTACGTTAAGCCTTGGAGCTTACGTACGTAAAATGTGTTAGCTTACGTACGTTATATAGTGTACATAACATACGTAACAAGAGGAATCGGACAGTGGCCCGTGGTCGGCAACTTTTTCGCAGATGTGGACAGTGAGTCAACGGATGGAGTTACGACGTTATACGGGGTGTATTACGACGTAATACAGTATTATCTTGTAGCAAGTCAACGCACGTATTACGACGCAACGGAATAAGTGTTACGACGTTACGGGCGGCCGCCGAGTCGTGGCCGAGATGACTGGATGGCCGAGCATGGCGGTCGTGACTCGTTGGAATGGCCGAGCATGGTCGGCGGTGACTCGTGGGGTGGCCGATCACGGTCGGCGGTGACTCGGCAGGATGGCTAGATCGGCCGATTACGACGTAAGGCGGTGGCGATTACGGCCGTAAGGGCGATTACGACGTAAGCCAGTGCCGATTCACGCACGTAAGGGTTCCGGCGAATCGGTAGTGAGCAGGCCATGGCCGGTTACGTACGTAAGGCAGTGGCCGGTTACGTACGTAATGGTCCGGCAGGTTCCGCCTATTTAAAGGCCTGGACCGAGTCATCCGGCCATTTTCATGTTTTCTCTTCGTTTCTTGGCGATTTCTTCATCAAAGTGGATGGATTTGAGTAATATCATCATCTAGCAACATGTTTGGAAGTTGGAATCATGGATTAACATCATCTTCCACCCGGATCGAAGGTAAGAACACCTAAACACTTGGTTTTGGATATTTTTGGAGTTTCTTGATGTTTTGGCCGATTTGATTCGTTTTAACTCAGATTATTGATGGAACCTTGTTGTATTCTTGAGATTATTCGTTTCTCTTGAAGTTTTGTGGAACGGATTCGAGTATTTCTTTGAATAATCGATTGAATTGGTCTATGCCTTCAAAGTGTTCGATGAAATGTCTCAATGAGTAGAACTTGGAAAATTCTACACGTTTTCGTATGAATGATGGTTGAAATGATATTGTTGTGATGATTCTTGGTAATTATGGGAATTTTGTTAAAGGAAGATAATGAATTGGTGATCAAATGATTCGATTATGTTGTTATGATTATGGAATCGTAGTATTCTCGATGTTCTTGGTGGTTTGTTGTGATTCATGATGTTATGAGAAGTATATATGTTTAAGAACATGATTATATACACCTTGAATTGTGAATAAGGATTGTTTAGATGTTAGAACACATCGGATTATGTCGTATTGGAGATTTTGAATATGATTTCGGAATTAGTTGTGTTCTTAAGGAACTCTTGGATTATATGAATTGTTGAACATGTTTAAGAGGTGTTGGTGTTTTAGATATGAATATGGAATATTCATATCTAGAACTAAGTTATGTGTTTTGGTACAATATTCGTATAGGAATACGAATATGATTTCGGATTTGATAAGGTTATGATTCACTTTTGAGTTTGAGAATTCATAGGTATTTAACAAGTGTTCAATTCGGATAATGGAATTATTTGAAACCTTTGGAATATGGTTATCTATGATGTTGAATTAATCGGATCGTCCGGATTGATGATGATAACCGGTAATTGGTTTATATTATGAATTTACAAGGAGGAAACTTGTATCCGTATTTAAGATTGAATTTGGAATCGGTAATGTTAGACCCTTGTTGGTTTAAATTGATTATTGATATGATCTTCGGATTTTGGAATCGGATTGTGGTATTGAATTCGTGTTTAATCGGGATATTGTAGAACCGTTGTTGATCGGTTATTGATTGTTATTTGTAATCATCGAGTTACGGCTTGTATCGTGGATATGGGTTCGTATTTGTTGAGTTGGATTATTTGGTATTATATGTATATGATCGAGGTTTCGTTGAACCGTTGAGTTTGTTGGTTGAGTATGTCGGTTATTGATTTTTATCGAATGTGTGTTAATCGGTTATTGCAATAGGTTGATATGTTTTGATCGTGGATTATGACCGTTGTGTTGCGGTTGAGGTCGAAGAGTTTGTAGATTGATTTTGGTCAGGGCTGAGGAGCTCGTAGACAAAGGCAATGGATATTGGTAACGGCTTGGTGGTATCGGTATCGAGGCAAGTTTATACTTGTTCAGTTTATAATATTTGATGAATGGTTTCGTTTTCATTTCATTTATAATTCGTATAGCAATGTTGTTAGAAATGTAAGTTGTCGGGATAATGGTTTGTATATCGTGCTCTGGTTGTATTAAATCATAAGGTATATGATTTAATTGTGTTCAGGGAAGACGTGAGTTATCTTTAGTCAAGGATATAGAATATCGGATATCGAGGATAGTTATCGTGATGACATAAATATCGGGATAAAGGTTTATTGGTATTGAATGGATGGTACCTTATTTGAGATTATTTGTATAACTGTGTATTCGTTCAGGATGTTGTTCGTGGAAAGGATGTTGTCTTCGGCTTTGAGGTAATTTATGCATGGTTCAGTTATGAGATAATTATTATGTTGAGTTGTTGTATATGTTGTACGTTGAGGCTTCGTGTATTAAGATTCATATTGGTTGTTCGTTGATGGATGTCGATCCCAGAACTGTTGTCTAAGATTGTTGATCGTATGGATTATCCTTGGGGTTTGTGATCCCAGGATTGTTGTTTTGAATATTGATTGGTCGTGTCGACTTTTCATTGTCAGACTATTGTTGTTCACTTCGGTGAGTCTTTTGATCCTTATTGAATGTGTGTTTCTTTGAGTTTTGTTGTCATGTTGCATCGTGACATATCTGGAGTCATATCTGCGTTCCGATTGGATATTGTGTAGGATTTTTAGCCGGGCACATATATAGTCATGCGTGAATATTTTCCGTGAAAGGCTGTGCACACGAGACGTAGTTCGTTGAGGCTAATTAGGTACATTGTCCCATGTATATCCTGGATTCCGTATACGGGGTGGATATGTGCACTGACACATATTCGGATCGGGCGTACTATGATTTCCATCTTTGAGCCATATTGTTTGGTCGTTCATCCTCCATTTATGGTTGGGTATGTTCGACGGTTTGCGACTGGTTGTTCATACGCTCGAGGGGTATGGTTCGACAGTCGAGGTTATTTTCTTGAAATCCACTATTGTTGATCATTTGGAGTTTACCCTGTTGATGGTATTCTCGGTTATTGTTGGTCCTTTGTTGATCATTTGGAGTTTACCTTGTTGATGGTATTCTCAGTTATTGTTGATCCTTTGTTGATCGTGTCGGAGTTATCATGTTGATGGTACTCTCGGTTATCGTGATCCTTTATTGGTCGTATTGGAGTTATCATGTCGATGATATTCTCAGTTGATTTATCGGTTGATCTGGTTATTGATCGTATAAGCATTCGGACTATATGTCGATGTTTTCGGGATTTGTATTCATTGTCAAGTGGTAGTTGATCTACAGATATGTTGTGTATTATTGGTTTATTCATGTTGAGATTTGATTGTGTAATCCGACGGACAGGAGTTTGCACAGATTGGATTATTTCCACACTTATGAGTTATGATGATGTTTTGAGAATTGTTGGTATTTTTGGAATACAGTACACTTGGTTGTGGTTGAGTTCATTTCGTCATTTGAGAATGCGAAATGTGAATTATGGTAAGGATTGGATTGTTATGGATTGGTAAGGTTATGACGGTAAGATTACTTTGGTAGTATTCTTACAGTATTATTACATTGGTATGTAATTATTTATGTTGATGTGATCGATATCATTGTTGAGTATTGTGGCTGACCCCGTCGTGGGCTTTATTTTTAGGTACTCGGAGATCGAGCTAGTAGCGGTCGTGAAGGGATGAGCTTCCCGATGTGATACTGGCGGTGCGGTGGCATGTTTTGGAGAATCGAGTATTTCTTTTCCGGTTATTTATTTCCGCTGCAAATGTGTATTTTGAACTGTATTTATCCGCTGCGTGTGTATATCTCAAAATGGCTTTTCGGTATCTTTATCCGCTGCGTGTGTGTATTTTAAAAGGGCCTTTTTGGCATTTTGTGCACTTGAGTTATTTGGTTAAACCTTTTCCTAAACTAGTTTATCGGTACGTTTAAGTAGTAGCTTAACGTACATTTTGAACTATCGAGATTTGGCACCTCGCCTTGTATTTTCAAATGGTATTTTATGACGGTATTTGAGAACTTTGCTTTTGAAAATATTTGAGTATTTAAAATATTACCGTCATCGGCCTTTTGGCGCTTTTGAATTGGTTTTGTAAACGGTTTTTAGCCTGGTGGGTTCCGGCGCGGGACCCACGGCGCTGTAATATCCCGGATGATTTTGGGGGTGTTACAGTAAAACGGATGGTCCTCCCACAAACCTGGAACCACGACTCATCCGGTGGGATTTGATCACCCTCCAACTGACGGACAATCAAGTGATGTAGGGTAGTATTTGTACTCCCATTTCTCCTAACTTTAATCAAACGCCTGAGGACCCCCTCGATCAAGCTCTCGATAGCTCGATCACCAACTGCGGAATTGCGGCACATACTTCTTAGTGTCTCAATGATCTCTTTAAATACCGCCACCCGTATGTAAAGATTCACTTGTCGTGTAACAAAGCACAATGTAGGTCTCTTCCATACGCTACCAGTCTGCAATATAGACATACAAATCATAAGAATATGATAGAATGCTTAAGAGAACGAAAAAGAAAAATGACACTGCTTGCACATGATGGCATGCACACGATCGATGCCAGTCGTGTGAAGACCATCGTGTGCAACACGACGGCTCACACGATGGGAATCGATCGTGTGCATGACATCGTGTGCAAGGCAGAAGCCTTTGGTCTTCTTGCCCACGACGGCTCACACGATCGACGATCGTCGTGTGTAAACCATCGTGCCCACGAAAGACCATCGTGCACACGATGGTGTCATCTTCTTCAGCACCATCGTGAGACGATGAACAATCGTCGTGGCACGATCGTGTGTGAATAAAAATACACTAACTGGCGGCTCATTGACGAATTTCTTTTCAGATGGAGTGTCACTAGCGTGTGAGGAACTTCTGGCGTCTTCAGATTCTCTGTCGTAGTCGGAGTTCGACATTTTCTGGCCGACGAAATGGTTTCACAACGGGGGTATTTCGGTTTCACAAGAGATACAGCGAGAGAGTTTTTTTTGCCAGAGAGAGAAATATTGAGTTGTGTGACCGTTTAGACTATTGTTGTTTGCTTTTAATAATTTTCTATTTTTTATGTTTTTTATCTTTTAGTGGTAGACTTTCAGGGTAATAATGTCTTCTAACATATTTTGGTATAAAAAACTTATAGTTTTATGAATGAGGATATATAACTTGTTAGTTTCATGCTCTGGTACAAAAAAAGAGATCCAAAAAAATACTTAGTATTTAGGCTGGATATATATTATTAAATTAAATAACACAATTTAATATATTATGAATAAAAACTGATTTTTTCAATAAATATAATAAGTAATATTTAATGTAAAACAATGATACAAAAAGAAAATTATTTTTAATAAAAAATAATTATTAGATTATTTTTTTCAAAAATGCGGTTTGACAATTTGATTAATTATTCGATCAAAGGTACGATCCAAAATATTTAATTACATAAGTTATTAATTAAATAGGCTTATTTAATTTATTTAAATCGAGTATCATAATTAAATATGTTAAGAAACTAACTACTTAATAAAAATTTAAACTTTAATTAGAAACCATAATTATTTATCCGAAAAATTATTGAAATTAATTAACTATTCCCAAAATTTGGTGTGTCTTTAACTATTTGTAATTATAATATTAATTAAAGTACTTAATTCGCTTAGATTGCCACTTATCATTGAAATAATCAGTAAAATTTAAATTTTTTGAAAATAATCATTTAAAATTTAAATCACCATTTAGTTTAAGAGAAATGATACAACCACATCTCTCCAACCACATCTCATACACATCCGTGTTTTATGGGGTTGTAACGTATAATTTACAGATATAATATTATTATGATTATTTTATTTATAAAGATATGACAACCCCATACCTGCACAGATGTGAATGGGAGAGATTGATCGTATCATTCCTCTTAATTTAATTATGACGTAGGCTCGACCACTTGAGCCGACCTTAGACGGGCGCCCCTCCAAAGTGCAATGGAGATCGCCAACCTAGGCCATGGACCTATTTGATCGCCCATCGACCCCGTCCTCTTAGTTTAATTACCCGATATAAATTGTCATCTCATCTTTGTCTACTCTTTTGAGTTGCCTTGATTTTAGAGCAGCTGCTGACTAGCTTCAGTTAATTAATTAAATGAGTAAATTAAAGATTAGAGACTAATCAATTTTAGACTGTTTCACTCACTACAAGACCTCGATCCTTTCAAAACGTCGCAAAGAATTTAGATTAAAATAACTGTCTACCATAATCAATTAAATGTTAAATTAAATCAGACAACGTAAGCAACAAATAAATGTACTAATTATAATAAGGCAAATGGGGAAGGATTGATGGTCCAGTGATAGGACGTCTACTCTCAAGACACTCTTTTGGGAGAGCTTTTGGGTTCTAACCCCACCAAGGAGGTGAAAGAGGAAGTTTTTCTCTTTATGATCCTTTAGCTCCTGAAATTTCGGCTGACCGCTAATCAATGTTTAATCTCGCGTCAAGCGGCGGTGTGGAGTATTTTCTTTAACCCGGAGGTCTTGACTAATCGGTGGTTGTTCTCTTAATCGCATCTTTAACCCGGCGCTAATCAGCTGGGCGACTTCTCCTCGCGCGAAGTGTACGAAAGCGTGACGAACCCTGAAATTGCTCGAGTGACTCGCGATTTACTTCTCTCAATGGGTTAGGAGTAGGTTCATTGAGGGATTAGGATTAGTCCGGCTAAGATGAGATCACCTAGTTATCAAAAAAAAATTTATAATAAGGCAAATAATATGTGCAGCTTTTAGGTAAGTATTAATTAAATATGTTAATTGCACGAACAATTTATATTACTATTTGTATTTGCAATGTACGGGGATTAAGGCTCTGTTTGTTTGGGCTTAATTTAAGCACTTTTTAATTCAGTTCAGTTCAATTCAACAAAACTCAATTTAATTCAGTTCAGTACAGTTCAGTTCAACAAATTATTTTTATTATTGATATTAATTATCAAGAATAATATATATATATATATTGTTTTTTATCAAAAATAATTATTGTTGTATAATATTAATTATTATTAATAATATTATCAACAATACTATATACAAATTTTTATTATTAATCTCATTATTTTAATTTACCGGTGTAGTATTATTGTTTGTATTATTTTTTGTTGTTGTTGTTGTAATCTAATAGTTATTATTTAACAGTAATCTAATAATTTTTTGGTCGAAGTATTATTATTGATAATCGAAGTTATAACTTTTATTATTATCATTGTTGTATATATATTATTATTTAATATTATTAACAATATAATGAGTGAGAGTCAACCATTATAAATATAAGATGTAGCATGGAATAAAATATTTATACAAGTACATTACGAATTTTTTTAAAAATAACTATTTATTACTACTACAATTTATTTTTCTTGCATTTTATCATTGACGCTATTAGATCCCCAAATTTCTAATGCAATACTTTGCCACACGGCGAACATGGCATTCTTTCGATCTGCATCAAATATTTGAGAATCTATTGTTCCACGAACATTCGCCTCATGTTGTATAATTGATATCCCATACATTCGTATGATGTTATGAAGTGTGAAACAGGAAACAATAACAGACATTTGATACTTTTCGGACATTTGAGCCATACATTCATTTTAGCACATTCCATCTTTTCTTCAACTGACCAAAAGTCATTTCCACTTTCATTCTCAATGATGGATGTCGACGGTTGAAACATTTTGAAATACCCACAGGGGAGAGAGGGAAGAAAAGAGGAACCCACTCTTATTTTATCAATTGTGGGTTGTGGGCTTTTTAGCATTATTTTATCAATTATTTTTAATATTTTATTAGTTTTTTTATGATAATTTCTATGATTAGTTATTTTAATTAAGAAATTATTATTATTATTTTTTAAATGAAGTTAAATTAAAAAATATTATACATAATTATTATTATAATTTTTCTAAATGAATTAAATTAAAAAACATTATACATAATTATTATTATTATTTTAAATGAATTAAATTTAAAATATTATACATTATTATTATTATTATTACTTTAAATGAACTAAATTTAAGAATATTATACATATAATTATTTTCTGTGATATAAATAATTTCAGTTCAGTTCAGTTCAGCAAAATTCAGTTCAATTCAATTCAACAAATTTCAATTCAAAAGAACAGAGGCTAAGAGTCATTGAAACTACAAATAATATAAAATTTAGAATAATTAATTTGGTGCAATTAATACACATGTATAATTTTCATATAAAGCTCCATGTATCCAAATTTTTATAATAATAAATTTAGGTAGCTTGGTCTGATACAACTCGATTTGATAGAAAAAAATTACTCCCTCCGTCTCATCGAACTTGGTTCATATTTTTTTTTGGGCCGTCCTAATATACTTGGTCATTTTCTTTTTAAGACATCTTTATCTCTCACAACTTTAAATAATATATATTCATACCATCATTTTATACACTACTTTTCAGCTTTTCTTAAATCCTGTGCCAAAAAATAAATGCTCAAGATGGGTGGGACGGAGGGAGTATGTAATTTTGTGAAGAGATGTAAAATAATTTTGTTGATTTTTTATTTTATTATCATGATATACTTACCGACATAGATCTATTTGGGCCAAATAACACTATTCTATTACTCCATCCACCCATCTTGAGCATTTGCTTTTCGACACGGGATTTAAGAAAAGCTGAAAAATAGTGTAAAAAGTGATGATATGAATATATATTATTTAAAATTGTGAGAGATAAATGTATATTAAAAAAGAAATGACCAAGTATTTTGGGACGGCCCAAAAAGAAATATGAATCAAGATCAATGGGACGGAGTGAGTATAATTCGTCAAACAAACAGAGCCATGTAAGTACCACTAATATTTTATGACAGAGGATAAATAAATACTAATATAAATATATATAGGATTGCTTTAAAGATCTTTGTTGTTATGCTGGCTTCTAAGGTACATCAGAAGTTTCTTCAGATCCGAAGAAAAAGGTAAGAAATATTATAATCCCTTTTAAAAAGGAAGAAGAGAGTATCTCATCATGTGGGAAAAAAAAAGGGTTCGAATCCCGCGTCTGCAAGAAATGCATTTTTGTAACCAAAAAAGAAAAAAAAAAAAAAGGTCATACAACTGAGATTAAAATGGGATTTTTAACAATTATCATAACAATTACATTAAAAAATATAAGAGAAAAAGTTATATCGCGATTTTAAAACAACGCTAACTCGGTCTCGCTTAATGTTTGACAAATAGTGTATATTTTATATGTTTTGGGTAATGATTGGTGTAAATAATGACGATTAATATTTGGTAGAGATTAAAAACTAAAAAGTATTGATAGTGAATGTGTGGTGAGACCAAAAAAATAAAAATTGATTGTTTGATTCGATTATGTAGAGATTATAAATATAAAATTTTTAAAAGGCACAAAAAAAAGTCATAAAATTTTGAACTGGAGAAAGTGGAACGTATGATCATAATTTTCTTGTAAATCAAAATTACACATCAAACTCCGACAAAAGATTCAATTGTACTGCACCAAAGTAGTAGTAAGAGATTTATTAGCATATAGTGACATGGACTGATGATAAATTGCACGGTAATTGAGGTGGAAACACTCCGACATCGCGAGTTCAAATCTGTGTGGTGACAATACTTTGCTGAAATATTGCAAAGATTCTTGCCGAGCCTCGCCGGCCTCTCCTTGCAGGCCGCTATTAGTCAGACATCCCTAAATTTATCACCTGCCCCACAAGTTAACCTCCGATACAGTGGGAGTTTCGATCTCTCCTCAACAAAAAAACAGATTTATTAGCTTCTAACTTAAGATTATCATTAACCGTCGGTTATCAGTATGTTTTAGTTTGAATTTCCCCACAAATTATCTTATTAAATTATAATAATAGAAAATTACAAAAAATATATTATAAAAACATTTTCTAATAGGAACCTATCACTATTTTTTATAATTTTCACAAATATGCGTTATAGAGATCATTTGATCAGAGGTTAATATATAACGATAATTAATATTTTGTGGGAGAGTTATTGTATGGGCGAGCGGCACAGAGAGAGAGAGAGAGAGAGAGAGAGAGAGAGAGAGAGGAGCTTTATATGTGTGAGTGGAGTTGGTATGAAGATGGCGGAATGAAAGAGGGAAATTATATCAGATTTTATCCCTGGTCTAACGCTTCTTATTTTTTCTGAATAATGTACTCTTTTTTTTTTTTTTGAATTATTTATTTTAGTTAGGCATTTGTGAATTTGAGTTCCTTTTTTCCCCAAAGGGGAAGAACTTAGGCTTTGGATATGGGTTTTCAATCTCGTGGATAAATTTTTTTTTTATTTGCAGAAAAGGGTTAAAATCTCACGTGTCGTGTTGGGTTTTTTTCTGTGAAAGTAAGGTCGGAATTCTTCTTGAGAAAAATATATTTGTTTGGTGCAAGTCATGGGTTTCTTGTGCTGGTATAGCTAAAGACGATAGTACTGAACATTGAGGAAAACGATATGCAGTTGCAGCTTCTGCAGATGGATTCAGGGTAAGTAGCTAGATATCGAAACATTATTACAGTTCGTTCTTTCTTCGATTCTGTTCATAAATTCCGATTTTTTATTTTAATTTTGCTTAGAAATTTAAAGTTGTCTTTACTTTTTGACAGCAATTGCTTTTTATGATGTCAGAAATGTGAACTGATTCCGGTCTTAATTGCCTATAATACCAAATTCCTCAGTCACAATGATTACCTTCATGGATTCTAAAGAAAAACTAAAAGAAACTGAAAAGTATTTGGATTCTCAGTTATGGCACGCCTGCGCCGGTACCATGGTTCAAATGCCATCGGTAAATTCGAGGGTTTTTTACTTCCCTCAGGGTCACTCCGAGCACGCTTCCGAAAACGTCGATTTTCAAAATTTCCTTAGGGGTGTTCCGCCGTGCATTCCCTGTAGAGTATCCTTAGTTAGGCTCATGGCGGATCCCGGAACAGACGAGGTTTTCGCAAAAATCCGATTGGTTCCCATTACTAGGAACGAGCTCGACTTCGAGGATGATTGGGATATCGGGCTTAGTAGGCCCGAATATCAGGAAAAGCCCACGTCATTTGCGAAGACGTTAACTCAGTCCGATGCCAATAATGGTGGTGGGTTTTCGGTTCCTAGGTACTGTGCCGAGACTATATTTCCTCGGCTGGATTACAAAGCCGACCCTCCTGTCCAGACTATTTTAGCAAAGGACGTCCACGGCGAGACGTGGAAATTTAGGCATATTTACCGAGGGACCCCTAGGAGACATCTCTTGACGACGGGATGGAGTAGTTTCGTGAACCATAAAAAGCTAGTGGCGGGGGATTCGGTTGTTTTTATGCGGGCTGAAAATGATGATCTCTGTGTCGGCATCAGACGGGCCAAGAGAGGAATTGGTGGCGGCCCCGAAATGCAATCAGGTTGGAATTGCGGAGGGTCTTTTAGGGATAACGAGAGTAAGTTGGCCAGAGATTCCAGCGGGAGTTTGGTGGTTAGTAGTCGGGGGAGAGTGAAGGGTGAAGATGTAATTGAAGCTGTGAATTGTGCGGCTATTGGGCGCACATTTGATGTGGTTTATTACCCGAGAGCCAGCACACCTGAGTTCTGTGTGAGGGCGTCTTTAGTTAGAGCGGCAATGCAAATACGGTGGTACTCGGGGATGAGGTTCAAAATGCCGTTTGAGACGGAGGATTCTTCGAGAATAAGTTGGTTTATGGGGACTGTGTCGTCGGTTCAGGTTGCGGATCCAATTCAGTGGCCCGATTCGCCTTGGAGGCTTCTACAGGTAATTCGGGGTTTATCGGACGATTTTATTTGCTTTTGTGTTATTTCAATTTTGGTAATATCAAATGCGGATTTGTGTTGCCAACATGAGATTCTGATTTGAAATGATTTGTGTCAAATTCTTGTGGTTTCATGACAGTATTGCTTTGTTTTTTCGATTATAATTGAGGATTTTAAGGGATTATTTATTTTTTTTATAGTGGCTTAAGCATCAATTCTCACAGTTTTTGCAAGGTAAAATTGCGTCCAACTCCATTTTTCCCCCATTCGAACCGCCAAACTCTTCCAAAATATGTTTCACGTCTCGTTTCATAGAAATTTTTTACTGGAATCTAACTCAAGTCGGTTTATTTCAAATCGATTTGAGTTTGTATAATACAGCTGTATGAATTGCTATAACTTGAATCGTTTGAGTTCGATTATGCGGTTGCTACAGGTTCTAGACAAATGGAAAAAATCTATAAAACTTACTAACAGAGGTTAATAAAAAACAAAACAAAAAACAATTCAAAATTCCAAATAATACTAAGTAATAAACCCAACTTAACATCCAAACTCTATGCCGCAAACAAATGTATGGCATTTTATAGAAATATACCAAATAATAGGAAAAAATTGTCTATATCAATTTTTTCAATTTTTTATTATTAGAGTTAGGAATAGAAACTTGGATCGTTTAAAATGAAACGGTTCGGTTCTTTTCAAAAGTTAGCTAACTTTTTTTGCAGGAATCGAATCAAATCGCCCTATTCGACCCGATTGGAGTCCATTCCACGGGTTCTACATGTTAAAGTCACAGGCCTGGCTGAAAAAATGTCCCGGTAACTGAGAAATGCTATTGTAACTTAAATGGTTTCAATTATCGTACCGAAAATGCTACGGTAACTGAAAATGTCAAATGGACCTGAGGAGAACTTTTTCCTTTTTAGTGGAGTGGAGTGGTTAAAACTCTTGCATTGTGGAGCTGAACAAATTCCTCCCTTTTTGCGCTCCAGAGATTCTTAATCATCCCACCTTCTCTTATTACAGTAATTTCTGATCTTGAAAGATGAAATCAAGGGGTTAATGTATACTTTATGTATAATAAACCCATTCGTTCTCTGAATCTTGATTATAAACGTGTTCTTAATTTCATATTTTATTATATCTCTGCTTAATTGTTACATAAATGGTTTTTACATTAACCATTCGAATTTTTTTTTTCCAATGTGTTTCGTCGCAAGTAAATATAACATTCCTTTTGATTTACATTATCTTCGTCGTTCCATCTTAATTGGGAAAAAATTCTTGCAGGTGGCTTGGGACGAGCCCGATCTGCTTCGAAACGTGAAACGTGTCAGCCCATGGTTGGTCGAATTAGTATCCAACATGCCCGCCGCCATCCACCTCCCCCACTTTTCGCCTCCCCATAAAAAACCGCGTTTGCCGCATCCTGGCGGCCAAATCCCACTGCCGCCATTTTCCGGCAACCCCTTTGGTGGTTGTCTTTCGGACAACAATACTCCTGCTGGCATGCAGGGAGCCAGGCATGCTCGATTCGGCTTATCCGTACCAGATCTCCAAATGCAGTCAGATTTGGTCCCGGTCGGTTTTCTACACCCCCTCGATCGAGCTCCTCAACCTACTTCCGGACCATCTAACCCCTTATTTCCCAAGCCTGGAGGCGGAGAAAATGTTTCTTGTCAGCTGACGATGGGAAACTCGATTCCATTTCAAGAATCTGTAAATTCTGATAACGGGAAGGAGGCCACGTTTGTGCTTTTCGGCCATAAAATACTGATGGGAAAACAGGTTTCCACGAGCTGCTCGAGTGACACGGTTAATAGTTCTTCAGAAGGGAATGGGGATAAAATGGGAAATACTTCTGATGGATCCAGGTCGGCCCATATTCCCAGTGAAGGGTTTCGGTTGGAGGAAACCGGTCAGTGTAAGGTGTTTATGGAATCCGAAGATGTTGGACGGACCCTAGATCTTTCTTTGCTCGGATCCTATGAAGAACTGTATTGCAAGTTGGCGGATTTGTTTGGTATTGAGATTTCGGAAATTGCAAATCGTGTTCTTTGCCGGGATGCCATGGGCGGGGTTAACCGAGTTGGTGATAAATCGTTTAGGTGAGATTATTTTGGCCATTTACCCTTTCTCTCTATGTGCTTCTCGCCGGTGTGATGAGTTTCTGTTTTTCTTTCTCTTGTTGTTAAATTGCAGTGATTTCGTGAAAACATCGAGAAGGTTGACAATATTAGCTGATTCGGGCAGTGACAATGAAGGAGTATAGATTTTCTGACCAAGTAAAAATGTTTAAAAGCTTTAAGCTCCTAGTTTGAAATGAGAATATTTTGGGGGGAAAAAATATATGATGTTTTTTAGTAGTTATTTTCTCTCTTTTTTTTTTTGGATAAAAATTATTTTCTTGTTTTATGTCGAAGTAATTCGTGTAAAGAACTAACCGGACGTGCTATCGTAAGAATTTCTTACAAGCCGATTTTCCGTATGCTCCTGGTGTATCTTTTGCTTGCAAAATTATGGTAGACCAAATGTCTTTTAGTATTTATATTGCTCGATCAATTACACTTATCTAGCTATATGAATACCACTGTATTTATATTGCTCAAATAAGTGAGTACTTCGGTATCTTAGTATATATATTTTTATTAGGTGCAAGTATTCATTTACATATGTAAGTATGAGTCAAACAATATTCATATTATATGAGTATAATAATACTTATTTTTTCGATCACATGAGTACTTTTGTACTTATTTGGTCGAACACATGAATAATATTATACTCATATTTTTAAGTACGATATAATTATATAAAACATAAGCACATATAATATTCATTTCTTTTGAAAATATGCGTCGTTATTTTTTTTTCCCATATGGATCAGTATTAAAGTGTGGAATTTCATCGCAAAACCACTTAATAAGGGGAGGAGCAACTCAGAATCACTATACAGTGTAACCTCTTTAAATTAATATTTGATAAATTAATAATCTCTATAAAATTAATATTTTTCCGGTCCTGACTTGGGTCCCAAGCGTAAATTAATAAATTCGATAAATTGATAAGATAATAATTTTTTTTGAGACCTTTTTGTAAATCAATGGTCATATCAACATCATAAATTAATAATCTCAGAAAATTACAAAGATAACTAAGACAACTTAATAAAATATGACTCTAGTGTTGATTGTTTTCTATTGAAATTCAAATCAAAATGAATCTCATCTCTCACTTTTTTCACGTCACTTAGAAGCTCTTGTGTGGTATACTCTGACTGCATGAAAAAAGTATGAAGGATTTTCGACGTTTCTATTGCTTCCTTTCGCGTAACCGGCTCTAATGGTACCGTATCATCTTGAGTTTCATCCTCAATTGGATTTTCAATTATATTATCAACAATTTCTTCTAAGCTTTAAATTTGTGAACATCCTTCATTTTCACCCGGATAATCCAATAGATGATTGACATCCATTTGATTGTGACGATGAAAATTTTTAATCAATGCAGCGAGTTCATGAGTACCTGCTTCAATATCTCTATGTAATTAAATTTAAATCATAGAATTTTGATGTAATTAATTTTAAATTGGTTGAATATAAAATACCTCTTTAAATTAATAAATTATTAATTTATCAATTAATTAATACCTCTCTAAAATTAATATTTTTTCAGGTCCCAACCGTATTAATTTATAGAGGTTATATTGTATACTGGAGGTAAAATTTATATTTTTCTAATATGAGATAATACTTCAATACGCTCCCCAACGCATAGCCCGACCCAGGGCTTAAAAGCATGGATTTCTTTACACTCGGGAGCTTATTCTGATACCATACTAAAATTTAAAATTCAATCTCAAAACTGTTTGATAATAAGAGTAGTAACCCAATATCTTTATATATTGAGTCTAGGATTTTTACAAAGTTGATTTGGGATAACACGACTTCAACATGCCCCCTATCGTGTAGGCCGACATAATCATCGACTCTACACATGGACCATTAATTACTGGCATACCATCCGCTCAAACTCATTGTGGGTAAATAAATTCATCATCAATTTGGAGTTGCTTTGATACTATGTTAAAGTTTGATGTTCCACCCAAAATTAATTAACAACAGAAAAAATGGCCTGTAACCACTATATATATTAAAGGCAAGACTTATATTTTTTCTGTTATGGAATAACGCTTCAACAGTTAGAACGATCGAGATGTTAAAGTAATAATATCCAATGTGTGCCTAAGTCTGTTAGTTTACGGGCTTTCCTAGTTAGGGTATGATTAGGCGTGCTTGTATGTATTTCTCCTTATTTAAAGGGATGTCATCAATGAAATAATACACAGTTTTTGCCCTACTTTCCGTCTCAGTTATTTTCCCTTCAACACGTTATCAGCACATAGTCTGCCAACCGAGCAAGAAAAAAAAAATGATACGATTTTTGAAAAATTCCGAAAAAAAAAGAAAAAAAAAATCGAATCTTCGAATTTTTTCTGAAACCCTAAACCCGCGGCCGTCATCTTCCCGGCGAGCAACCAGACGTCAGATCCAATCGGACTTGAACCCCCAAAAACCCACTACCAGAACCCTAGCAGCCGTAGTCTGCAAAACAGCCCCACGTCGCCGCACGTGGCACCAGGCACAACACCGCACATCTACGATGACATCTCGTGCCTCAAACAATCGCCGAAGAAAATCCGCCACCTACAACTCGCCCTCCCATCGACTACACATCGGTCTGTCTCCGACCGGAACCTAGACCAGCAACATCTAGCCGCCGATGCACATCAGGTCACCGCTGCAATCGTCGGATCCTCGCGACTCGTCCCCAAATTTCGACCAGCTCATCTCTGAAACCCATGAAAACAAATCCGATTCGTCCAGCCCGCTTCAACCAAACCCCAACCGTGCAACTGACGTTGTTCCAGTTGCTGCAACTCCGACAGGGAGTGGTGGAAGAAGTCGCGCTCCTCAGGCTACTTTTCAAGCAACCCGACATCCAATGGCAGACTATCAAAAATTCTAATTTAGCCCTATTTTTTTTGAAGTAGACAATCAGGCCCCAAATTTCTAGCAATACCATTTAAAACCCTAAACTCAACCCGCGATCACTCCTGCCCTGTTGCAGCCCACCCATTTCGAAGACTTCAGCCGGACGTGATCCGCCGACATGTGTAGCAATACCAAATTTGACCCGTCGTTGCTCAACTCGATTTGCTGTCCTGTCCGACACACTATTCAGCCCCACCTCGATCCGACAAAAATATAATTCTTTTTTTCTACCTCAATCGTGAAGGAAGGAATCAAGACGGCCCTAACATCGATTGGAACGAAGATTGAAATTTACTAAATAAATTAACGGAACCTGACGATCCCGGTGGCGAGTGGGACGAAGAATACAATTTTATCTCAGAAAAATTGAAGAAGGTACTTTCCACACGGCGAATGAAACGAGGAATATATTTTCATCCAAACAAATCGACGGTATGCCCTAGGAAAGGATCGTGTCTTTCCTGTTAGGTACACAATCCGAATAACCTTACTATTTGCAACGTGCAATTTTACATGCTTTAGTTACTTTAATTGCATATTTATATATATTATAAATTTATTTATGCTTAATTAAACCAATTAAAGCATGATACATTAATAACTTTAATTAAATCAAAGTAAATTGATTAAAGCAAATTAAATTAAAAGTAATTCACGTGAACTAATTTATCTTACGACATAAGAAACCTACTTGATTGCATAATATGTGTATAGATATATTCCTAGGGTTATGTGTCTATATATATATATATATATATATATATATATATATCGCATGTAATTAGGTTTCATGAGTAATAGCCTTTAATAATATGTTTTCTACTACATATCAAATAGAACCATGATGAAGTAATATCATTGGTAATTCTCAAATAGCATCGGAAGTAATTTTGACCATATCTTGATTCGAAAAAATAATACGCTCCCATTATTGAAAATTTTATCATGAAAACCACTCATGGTAAGGTGTGAAAAATCATTTTCCGTTTTCTTGTATTAAGATAGTTGTTCCAATTCGTCCCGAATTTGATATCTTGGACTCAAAAGAGCTTGAGTACCATAGATGGGTCTCATACGTTGAGACCACATTTGTTGCTAAGGACTATAGTGCCACAATCTTTGATACCGCAGGCGATGCACCATCTGATAAAATCAAAGTTAGTGCATTAATGTTCCTTAGGCGACAAATCGACCCAAGCATGAGATATAATATCTACAGTTGAAATCTCGAAAGAACTGCGGGATTCCCTTAAGGGCCGATTTGGGAATATGTGTACTTTGCTCCCAGAACTGACCGTGCAGTGGAATGAAATCCGCTTGCTTGATTATAAACGGATCAACGACTTCAATAAAGATATTCTCCGCCTCAAGGCACGCATAAATTTCTGTGGGAAGGACATCACAGAAGACGACATGATCCAGAAAACTTTTTACACCTTTCCTACTTCCGCTCTTATACTAGCGAACCAGTATAGGCTGGAGTAGGATAATAAAAGCATCACTACCTTCACTAATGTCAGGCCGGTTGGGACAAAGAAAATTCCCGAGGCCAATTATGGCAAAGTGAAGGATAGAAACTACCCCAATGAACAGGGGACTGGACGTGGCAGGCATCATGGTCAAGGACGTGGGGGTCTATCCAATGTATTGTGAAGACTTGGTGCTTCCGGCTCTGCTAGCCAAGGCAACCAAAAAGCACCTACCCATCCTATCGCCTCTAAGGCTCGAGTTGGCAATGAACCGTGCTATATTGTAGAGATGCTGGATATGGTACAAGAACTACCATGCAAGCAAGCAAGTCGCATCTCACTATAAGAAATATAGAGAGTCCAAAGAAAGGAGAACTCACTATATGGAAGAATATGATCTAGACAAGTCCCCCTATTTCAATTCACAGTCACCAATCATTGAATTGAGTCATACGAGCCACAGTCTATAGACTGAATCTTAGTATTATATTTACTTTCTCGTTTACATTTGGTATAGTTGCCTCAAGACGATTGTGTTGGTGTTTTCTTTTCAATAATGGTGTGATGCAACGTTATTTCACGAACAAGATATTAATATTGCTTACGTTAGATTCTTAGCTTTATTCCGAAGTACTGAATATTGCTTGAATGCTTATGGTTCGAAATTTCACTCTTTTCTAAGAAACGAATCGAGGAGAGCTTGAATGTTCTTAGAATTAGGCTTCTATTCATCGAATTAGTCGTCTGCCAAACCTCGGTAACTACGATGATTGGGTCCTCCCAACTCATCAAATGGCGAGGTAATGCCCAATTTTGATGGCTAAACGGCAGTCTTCCAAGTTACCGATACTCTGTATGCACCTAGATCCCTTCGAACCTACTTAGCTTCAATAATATACGTAGCAATGGTTTCCAGATTGAAACCCACTGTGAGAATGGAATAGAGTTTCTTTTATTAATTCTAATGAATGTGTCCGTAAACAAATTTTAGAATAACTCATAAGTCAATCTAGTGGACTGTACCTCACTACTATTAGGTTTTTAAAATCCTATGTTATCACCAACAATGTACTTTGGGACATAGACTCATATAGACTTTGGCACGATAGACTAGGTCTTCCTGGTCGAAGTATAATGATCCATATACTAAAGAACTTGTACGAACATCATTACTTTTCGAGCAAAAAGGAGGCAACAACTCGACATAAAGAACAATATTGATGTTAATCGTATTATATCATCCAAAGAATCGGATGCATATCAAATACCCACCACTTAGTGTTGCAAAGCCCGCTCTTTAGCCAAAGTAGGAGCGAGCCTTCTTACGCTAAAGAAACAAAAGCAAACATTCCATTCTTACGCTGAATATAAGGAGATATTTGTGGATCCATCCACCTAATGTGCGGACCATTTATGTATTTATGGTTTTGATGGATTCTCCGACATGTTGGTCACATGTCGCTCCCCTGTTCACTTAAATTGCTGCAGAACTTTCAAGATAACTATAAGGGCTCACATTCCTTATCACATCTAAAAGACTTGATGATGTTGGAGAGTTCACATCAAAAAGTATTTAATGTTTATTGCATGATAGAGATCAATGAATAGCATCTCATCCCATGTGCATATGCAAACGGTCTCACATAAACCACCTTCAAAAGAATATGTATGGTGATTATGTCATTGGTTATGCGCACCAATTTGCATATTTTTGCCTCGAATTATGCAATATTGCACGCAACTTTACTTAAATCGTTCATTCTTAGACCCTCTGCTAACCAATTAGTTTATGCGTACCAGTTGGTAACTGGATAGCCTGATTTTTATATTTTGGACCCAGACGGACTTGAGTGCCAATTACGCATATTTGGTTACGCATTATATGTGCCTTATGCGCCCCACAGTGCATTGGTCTTTAGAAATGATTCAGTATTCACGTTGGATAAGAATCTCCAGACGTTTATCCGCTATTTAGAACCTTCACAGTGATCTCTTTACCGCACGATTTGCGGATTGTCACTTTAATGATACAACCTTCCCATCGTTAGGGGAAGGAGAGAAAATGTAATTTCTCGGGGAACGACAGAAATTGTCATGGTGTCTCCACTTTGTTTCATTATGATCCCCGAACTTCACAATGTTACAGTGAAGCATAAAGAACACTCGATCTTCAGGATGTAGCAGATTCGATGCCTGATGCATTTACTGATATCGTTCAAGTGACAAGATCTCACATTACAGCTGCAAATGTGCCTGTAAGGTTAGAAGTCCCCTGTAAGGGGCACATCACCAATGAACCGGGTGATGCAACCGCACTTGGTGGAGGTGTGGTTGATGCCATGGCTCCCTGCGAAGGAAGGGGTGGAAGCCTCATGGTTCGACTAAATACTCACCCAAGTAAGAGGTAGAGTATGGCACAAAATTATATGTTAACCACCAATGAACTCGTTTCATGAGACCATGCTTGATTTTATTATGTCCATGAGTCATGACGAGGGGGACGCCCCGAAGATATGATTCAGAAAATCAAGAATCTCGATGAAATTATGAGGGTGTGGCCTGATCAACCACCCACTTTGATGACATGTCATGAATCATAAAGTACGATGATGTTGAACCTCGCTCAGTTGGATGAAATCAACATAGATCTGATTGGCCTATAAGAAAAATATTCTAGGTAGAACTAAATTCTCCGACAAAGAGATAGGTATTTGGTGTAGGTAGTGCTAACCTAACCAAGTGTAAAGCCTGAAGGACATAATCGAGTCTTTGTCATAAAGATTAGTGAGAATAATAGAGTCCTAATGTACAAGGTTCACGAAGTAATGCTTCTCACAATGCCCTGAAATGGATTACGACGAAATGTACTCCCATGTATACGTATCCGCTATTTGATTAGAGTAGTAATTTTCGAGGGACTGGAAATACAGCCAATAGATGTGGTTACTACGTATCTCTATGGGGATCTAGATACGGAGATATATATGGAAGTGCCCGATGGCATTTCATTACCCAAATCAAGTGACTCTAGACCACAGAGTGTGTATGCAATTTGATTGAAATGCTCAACTTTACGGTTTTGAAGCAATCCTTAAGGATGTTGTATAACCGTCTAAGTGACTACTTGATTGGTAAGGGATATAAGAACGATGAACTGTGTCCCTGCGTCTTCACAAATAAATTCCGAATTCACAATCATCGCAATGTATGTCGATGACATGAACATAATCGGTCTTGATGAAATAAGAGAAACCACTGGATACTGGAAATCTGAGTTTGAGATGAAAGATCTTGGGAAAACTCGGTTCTGTCGAGGCATTGACATAGAACATCGAGTTTGTGGAATTTATTCCACCGGTCTGCCTATGTCCAGAAGATTCTCAGGCACTTTAATATGGACAAGGTACACCTAACTAGCAATCCCATGATAGGTCGAATATTTAGATGCAAAGGAAAGATCCATATTGTCTAAAGGAAAGTGACGAAGAGCTTTGGGAGCTGAAATTTCCTACTTGAGTGCAATAACGCATTATTATACTTGGCTCAATGTACACGGCCTGATATCACTCAGTTAATTCGCTGACTAGATTTAGTTCAGCATCGACGCAACATCAATGGAATGGTATCAAGAATATCTTTTGATACTTAAAAGAAACCATTGACTTGGGACTATTATTACTCTACAAGCAGGCAAAGGAAGCTGCTTACGAAAAGCCAAATGCTAAAGTAAATGCTGGTGGCGAAGCAACTACCACAAAGTATGTGTTGGTATGAATTGCTTATGTCTTGGAAATCGAATAAGAAAACTTCTTTTGGCTACCTCCTCGAATCACGACAAGATTATTGCTTTGCGTGAATCAGTCCGTGAGTGTACATGACTAAGAACTATCATTCTACACTTGTGAGGAACTAGCGGTTAAGTACTGCCACTAATGAGCATACTTACATTTATAAACATAATGTAACTTGTAAATCCTCTTGATTGATAGAATGATCATAACGGGAAATATGTGAGATATAATGGAACATACTTACATATGTTGCACTCTTTTCCTTAGACCAAGGTTTATTTTTCCCACTGAGTTTTGTTACTTGACAAGGTTCTTAACGAGACAACGGTATATGAATGTAAGCATTAAGGGGAGCTGTAGATTTTTTCAATTCTCGAGATCGATGTAAAGATCACGAGGAAATGGTGATTTATAAAGAAACTTAATCACATGTGTTGTACTCTTTTCTTTGACCAAGGTTCATTTTCTCCCATTGGGTTTTGTTACTTGGCAAAGTTTTTAATGAGGCAAACGACACATGCACAAGTTTTTCAAAATATCCTTGATTGATGTACAAGTAAGGGGAAGATGTAGACTTGAGGGGGAGTCTTACATCCACACCATACGTTATACTCTTTTCCTTCCAAGGATCATTTTTTCCACAGGGTTTTTATCACTTGGAAAGATTTTTAACGAGGTAACAAGATGTACGATTTTAGGGATCGATGGAATGGTCACCTTAGTAGCGCTATGATTAATGTAATGATCGTATGAGAGGATAGATTCAAAGGACGAAGTCTAAACTTGATGTGTCTAGATGATGTACTCTTTTTCCTACGATAAAGACAATTTTCCCACTGGGTTTTTGCTTGATAAGGTTTTAACGAGGCAACATGACATGCGCTAGTAGACTAGGCACAAGGGGGAGTGTTAAAGTAATAATACCCAATGTGTGCTTAAGTAAGTTTACGGGCTTTCCTAGTTAGGGTAGGATTAGACCTGCTTGTATGTATTTCTCCCTATTTAAAGGGATGTCATCTATGGAATAATACACAGTTTTTGCCCTACTTTCTGTCTCAGTTATTTTCCCTTGTGTTGCTACCCAAAATATTATCCGGAGATAGATATTGCTGGAATGGATGGGCAGCAAACAAAATTGCGAGAGCACGTCCGTGGGGAAGTGAATAACACAAGATTTGCCGGGTTTGTTAGGCCCGGGCTTGAATGCTCTCACGAGATGTTATTAATACGAATACGTTGGAGTACAAATATTAATGTAAGAGTGCGATTACAATGAGTGTAAAAGACCCTAGTTATCTAGCTCTTGAGTGCTGCTCTGTGAGTTCTTGAACTGCAGGGAGTTCTCGTTCTCGTTTCTGCCGACCGTCTTATGAGTTAAGAGGTGCTGAGAGAGAAAAGCCGAGAGAAAGCAGCCAGAAAAAACCAGAAAAGTCGACCCTCTTCCAAGTGCAGGAAGCCTTCTATTTATAGGAGTTGGGATGTCTTTAATCCTGACGAGCGATCGCCTTTCTTGTATTATAATAAGGGGGCGACCGTCTTTTAGCACATGGGCTGGTTGTCTTAAAGGTCCATGGCTGCCACAAGTGTGCGACTAATGAGAAGTCTGCACGCGTCCTGAGTCGCTGTCCCGGGAGGTCCCACCTTGTACCTTTCGGCGGGTCTGTCGGTAGGTGGGAAGATGGTGACAGGTTGTGGTCAACGATCCATGTTCTGCGGCGCCTTTTCCGGATCTGCATGTGGGTCTCTATCCGAGCTTCGGCCTTCGCCGACTAGACGGATGTTGGCTTTGCGTAGCATGAGGCGGTCGTCCTTGGCCGGGCACCAGAATCGATCGCCAGGTGCCAAGAGACGATCGCCTTAGATGTCGATGACTCGGCACTTGGGTATGATCTGGGATCTCCGTTCTGTAGGCAAGTCTGCCTTGATCTGTTTGACTCTGGCTCGGTCGCCCGGCATTTGTGTCGATCGCCTGTTGAAGTGTATAAATCTCGACACAACACCTTGAACACGAGATTCTTAATTTTGTTAGGCAGTACATAACTTTCAAAATATTTTAATAGCATTGTTAGTTGCGTAAGGTGACAATTACTTAAAATGCCTCTTTTGACGACCCGTTTGCAACCCGATACTATATAATGTGGTTCATGATCATTTTTATCATTATATTGTTCATAAAATGTACATGTTTTAAATTAAAAAGCTCGGTATAAAATAATGAACAATTGTTTATTGATAAATAATTTACTCATTTATCAATAAATCACGTACTTCACTAGACAAATACTCTGTCGGTTGCATACTATCTCCGGTCATCAAAAATACAAATATTAATGGATGAGTAAAGCTTTTGTTTAAACATGATTCGAACAATTGTTTTTAAAATGAATTTTGAAATAGAACAAGTACTATTTAAGACCACAATTTTCAGTGGCCAACAACTCAACCGGACCATCCAAATTTTTAAATAATTAATTAATTTTCCTTTCATCCAAATACCCAATGGGGTAGGATTCTTCTGCAAGACAAAGATTTGGCCACACAGATCACGGCCATGGGACGGGACACATACACACACACCCGTGCGGGTGTGTATCTAACAACAGACTGACTACGCGCACTGCAGTTGTATGATCCGCCCAATCTTCTACCCAACTGACCGCAACAATAAATATAGTTTATTCATGACCACCCACAACCCAATCAATTCAAATTAATATTATTATTTTTTTACTATTGTCATAAAATATCTATAGTATTATAATTGAATATAATAATTAAATACAATTAACAAATGTTAAAATTAAACTCAAAAATAAAAATAAAAATTGAAGTAGCAATTAAATACTACATACGAAGTACAACTTCAAATAAAACACAATTATTACAATACTTCAAATATAACAAATTTGATCTCTACATATAGATAAAAAAATAATAAATTTTGATATATTTTGTTAAAATAAAATAATAAAAGGAAATAAGAAATCTAAAAATAATTAAGCTCCAATAATGAGGGACACTTGTCCCATCCTTATTTCATTTTGGAGAGCCAACATGGTGGGTATTCAATTGTGATTTTTTTTTTCTTTTTCTTTTTTTTTTCTTTTTTTTGAAATTTATGTACGGGGACCAACCACAAAAAAATGTCAGCATTGCATCGATAATTGTTTTTTATACCGAAATTTCAAATTTACATCTGATTAATTTTCGGAATAACAGCTTCGGTCCCACAGAACTGCTACCAATTAAATCGCGAGATGTGTATCCGACTTCCAGGTTATTAACTATCCTCAACTACCGCGCACAAAGGGTCGTCCCCTAAGTGATTGCTCCATGCTGGATCCCCTCGAATCCAACCGCAAAGTCCCATCGAGATCTGGCCTCCCACACTGCCGCTTGAAGCCCTCAATATTTAAGTGTTCCATCAGCGTACTGCAGAGGGCTAGGGTCTTTTCTTTAATCATAGACTAAAGAGTCATAAACCCTTGAAAATTCTTGTCCTCAAAGGGACTCGAACCTGGTCTCGCACTTGAAGTAGAAGCCCGTGGCTAGTAAACCAAGGTCACTGGTTACACCGATAATTATTGGTATGAAGGGCTGTTAGCGGTCCAAGTATACTCGAGAACCGCCCGAGAACCGTCCGATAATACCCGGGGCCGATACTCACCCGAAACGTTAGCGGTTCGGATACTGGTACCAAAGTTAGAACCGAAACCGACAAGGACCGAAACCGGTAACCCGGTAAAGAAACCGGTAATTTTTCGTAAACATACATTGTACAAAATATTGTATAAGGTATTAGTACATATAGAAAAAATAAGTTTAAAAGACTTTATCTCTTAATTTCCTTAGCATACATTTGAAAAAACCCTCAATTTTTGTTTCGATTATGAGGTTTTGGTGATTAGGGCTTTTTAAGGATCCAAGATACCCGAGAAACCGCTCGAAATACTCGGGACCGATACCCACCCGAAGCGTTAGCGGTCCGGATACAAGTGTTGTTACCCAAAATATTATCCAGAGATGATATGCTGGAATGGTCGAGTAACAAACAAATGCGAGAGCACGTCCGTGGGGAAAGTAAATAACACAAGATTTGCCGGGGTTGTTAGTCCCGGGCTTGAATGCTCTCGCGGGATATTATTAATACGAATACTTGGGAGTACAAATATTAATGTTAGAGTACAATTACAATGAGTGTAAAGACCCTAGTTATCTTAGCTCTTGAGTGCTGAAGATTACCGGAAGAACCAGATATGATGCTCTGTGAGTTCTTGTAACAACGATGGAGTGATGTGCTGACTGTGAGAGATCGGCGGTCTCTCACTGTGTGAATTAGCTGGACTCTCGTATGAAGTAGTTTATGTACTTGTGAACCTTTAAATCTGGAGTTCTCTGAACTGTAGGGAATTCTCGTTTCTGCCGACCGTCTTCAGGTTAAGAGGTTCTGAGAGAGAAATCCTGGATAGATTCAAGAGAAAGCCGAGAGTCTGAATTTTTCTCCACCTCTCTCCAGTTGCTGGAGGCTCTCTATTTATAGGGCTGGGAGTCGCTGGGCGATCGCCTATGCTGTATTATAATAAGCGGACGATCGTCTTTAGCACATGGGTTGGTCTCCTTAAAGTCCGCAGCAGCTGCTGGCAGCCGGAAGTGCGAACCAATGAGAGGCCAACACGCGTCTATGTCGCTGTCTTGGGAGGCCCCACTTAGGACCTTTCGGCGGGTCTATCGGTAGGTGAGGCCGTCCTTGTCACTGACAGCTGCTGATGGGCTGGAGTAAACGATCCATGTTCTGCGGCGCCATTCGCGGATCTGCGCATGGGTCCTTGCTTCCTGATCCAGTCTTTGTAGACTTTGACGGACGATGGCCTTGTTCGTGGCATAGGACGGTCGCCCTTGGTCGGGCACTAGAGTCGATCGCTAGGTGCCAAAAGGCGATCACCCCGGACGTCGATCGCTCGGTACTATAACACCCCCAATCCGCTCGGGGATATTACACGCCGTAGAACCTTTCCCCAAGGATCTACCAGGCTGGTCACGACATATAACAACTCAACCATGCCTTTAAGGCTAAAATGACTCAGTAGACCGATTTCGTCTTTCAATAAGTACATACAACTCAAATACAACTCATGCCCACGCAGGGGTCAAAACACAACCACACCCGTACAACGGGAAAAATATAGCAGCGGAAAATAAAGTACAACTGAACCAATAAATAAAGTACGGTTCCTCATGTGATTAGTATCGATCATCTTTCATCATCCTTCGTGCCGACCCTGTGTTATGCTCCAAAACTTGAATGCAAAAATAGACATCCACCCCCCGAGTACTCGGGGGTTAGCAAAACTCCACTGTTTTGCTAGTGCAAGTACAAGTGCAAAAATACGAGTCATACAATTCACATTCCACGAACGATAATAATTCAGAATCCTCAAAGATTCAAATACAACAAGATGAACACTTCCCGAGGCAAGAGTTTGAGTAAAGACTTCCCAAAATTTCAAGATCAAAATATCAAGGGAAACAATTTATAAAATGATTTGAAATACCATCGGGAGTTTTAATAGAAAACAATTTAGGATTATCAAATCCCACTTTTCAAAACTCAAAAGACAAAAGGGGTCACCGCCCCAAAAGTTTACTTTCCGTAAAATAACCTTTACCAAACCGTTGGGATTTTAGCCCCAAATCCGTCAAATGACCTTTACAAAAACGTTGGGATTTTAGCCCCAATCTCATCAACTCACAGTACACAAGAACGACCACAAGGTTCGTCTCCCAACATCAAAATCCACAAATAAAGGATTTAACACAAACAACAAAATACTCTAGTGCCATCCTAGCCAAGTAAGCCAAACGAACAACTTACCTCTTACACACTTAGTCGATGCATGCAATCATGAAAACCAATCAAAAGCACTCATTTCCAGAAATGCCAATATCGAAACACATTTGCAAAATGCACCACAATTAACCGAGGACCCACAGCTTCGTGGACCCCTTCCGAGACCCCGTCGGATCTAACCCACAGTGGTTAAAAGCAAGCTCGCGGTTCCACAGCTTCGTGGAACCCTACCGAGACCCCGTCGGATCTAACCCATAGTGAGCATACACACACACACGTTACTCATGCAATACTAATATGCTAAGAATGTAAGTTCATCAAAAATACTTACTAGAGATGGCCACTTACTCGACGCCGTTATCAAACTCTTCAAAACACAGTGACAAGATTAAACACGGAATAGACAATTCCATAACTTTAAACAACAGGGATATCATCAAAGCCTTCACGTTCAAAATGATCAAATCATAAACAATTCCCAAAACACACCGTTCACAAAACACACACGCGTTTTGAAAGAGAGCCTTTAACGAGGCCAAACCGAAATCTTTTGAAACTTCATTTTAAAATAACCAACCAAACACACCAAAATGACCACCGATCAATCATTTCCACAAAACGAGAAGCGTATGAACAAGGTACTTGCCTCGAATAAGAACAACGCGAAGAATCGACCGAAGTAGGTTGACACGAACCGACTACGAACTCGCCGACTCCACCGATCGCCAACTCGCGTTCATAAACTACGAAGGACAATAACAACAATGAAATGAATTCCCTAACACGACTTAAAGTCGTTGAATTCAAAGAACGAATGACGAAAGTTCAAGCGTTTCCCCCAAAACGGCCAAGAACACGATTCGTTCCGTCAAAACCCGAAAACGGAATTTTAAGTTGAAATATGGATATACAATCCATAGAATATGTTTAACAACATCATTTAACCATAATCGATCCATCAAAAACGGATGAAAAATGAGATCGAGGACAAATCCCCCAAAAAGTCAATTCGAAGGAAATCAAGAAATATACTTCGATTCGACGAAGAACAATGGATTAAATGTTGTTAAACACAAGAATACTACCAAGATTAATCATACCCATCATGAATTAATCAACAACACGGAACGAATCGGACAAAAATGCAAAAAACCCCAAATTCACGAAATTAGGGTTCTAAGAAAGATTACCTTGATTCGCTGGATCAAAGGATGATATAGGATGATTTATTGATGTTATGAACTCAAGAACTTCGTGGATTTGTTGTCAAACAACATGGCTTCGCCACCCTCGAATCGCCAGCCGCGGATAGAAGAGGAAGGAAATGAGAAATGAATGAAAATGTGACTGCTCTGTCACATTTATATCGGGCCGGAACTAGCGTCGCTAGCCTTCCGGACTAGCGTGCGCTATCGCCGGTATTGGCCGAGTACCCTCGCCAGTGCCCGCACAAATCGGCACCACCGACCAAACTCCGCCGACCCGACTCCGCTAGCGTGCGCTACGCGGAAGCTCGCGCGCTAGCCGACTGGCCCAAAGAACCTCGGACTAAAAGCTCGCCAGTGTAACGACGCTAGTCGGCCGACAGGCGCTACACTGCCGGTTAGCGTCGCCGCGACCGACAAGAGCGCGTGCGCCACCGCCGATCCCGACCGAGTCCGAACCTCGTAACCCCACCGCCTGCACCCGAGAAGCGTCGTTAGGCGGTGATAGCGGCGCTACACTGCCGGTTAGCACAGACTTTCCGGCCGTAGCGTGCGCTTACGCGGTTCTGCCGTAGCGTGCGCTTACGCCGGTTCTCGCCGCACTGTCCGGCCGGTGCCCGCAATCGTCCGGCGATCCGCAACCGTCCGGCGATGCGACCACTGTGGCTCGACGACCCGATTTCCAAAACGCATTTTAACGAACACGACGAAAAGTTCGCGGACAACATCAACGACTCGAAATGAAAACATAATACCATAATTAATCATACGCGACCAAGAAACGGGTCGAGACAACAATTACAGATACGGATACCCGTAACTTTCAAGAAATTACAAAATGGCCCAAGCAGGAAATCACGATACGTGATCGAATAACCAAACGAAGTTCACAACACGTCTAACAAAGTTAAACGGACTTACGGGAAACTCAAATGTTAGCCAACGAGATTCGCAAGAATCGAACTCAAGTGCGGAAAAGTCGCTAAAAAGCACGGAACTCAACAAAACGACACCGAAACGAACTCGGATGTCAAAAAGTGTAGAATTAATCATTCTCAGAATGACGAAACGGTCATGAGCGAGTCATCAAAACGGACTCCGACCGAAAAAAGAAATTTACCGAAAATCGAAAATTGCGGATATTACATTCTACCCTCCTTAAAAGAAGTTTCGTCCCGAAACTTAAAACAAGTAGGGAGAAGCGATATCCCGCCAGGAAAACTCAACGAGATACGCAAGAAACGCGTAACTAACGCCCAACGGCGAAACGTTACAAACAACGCAACGGAATATACGGTGTGAAAACACGCTCCACGACGACCAACACAACGTCGCCGTTGGGGATATAATAAAACCAACAAGTGACAAGCGTCATCAAATGGATAATACAATCAAGTCAATTATCCGAACAATCACAAAACAAAACGAACGAAAATCAATACGATTGACCAACCCAACGGTACATCAATCAAAACGCGAGCCAATCGCTGAACAAATACAGAATTCCACCGCCCAAGGGTTGGAAGATCGAAAACGAGACTAATTTCCCGAACTTAAGGGAATTAGGAATGATCCTGAATGCTCAACAATCACGAAACGAGAACAAAAACCGAACAAGCAAACGATCGAGATAACAAAGATCGAACAATCATGTCCGAAACACGAAGGAGAATAAAATTCAAACAACAACTCCCAGGATGATCTGGTGAGAACTACAAGACATGCATTCCCATAAGATCCACAGGAAAGGGAATAGCGATTGAAAAGTCACAACGACAAACGAGTTATTACGAAACAATACCACACTCGTTCGATCAACAAAAGCAAGGGGCAGGACAAGCTCAGAAATGTCAACGAACATAATGAGTCGACAGAGTCGAAAACACAAGAGTTCCAAATCCGATCCACTTCGAATAAAAGAACTAATAGAACCAGATGATGTCACTCCGGAACAACGTTCACAAGAATCGAACTGAACCCAAAAAAGTCACATCGATAACCAGATCGACCGACAACAAGATCACAGCTCGTTCGGACGATGAAACCGAAATACAGAACAAGTTCATAAAGTATCAACGAACATGAGCGAATTGATAGACTGGAGAAAGAAAAAATACAGAAGTCAAAATAGTACGGGCATTACCTCCGACCTCGTCCACGAAATTCACAAAAACGGGAGCAAGGTAACAAGACATTAAACAACCGACACATAACGGAACCATCACCGATGCACACGGTCATACCAAACCAAGCTCTAACAGCTCGCACATGCGCGACAACGCAGAAATCACCACGAGGCGACAACATTCAACACCAACATCCCGCCTCTCATAGGGGGCTAACACAACAAATGTGTGGAAAACGACTCAACGCTCACACCGCCAATTCGGTCATACTCGGGAGAAAACATCAAAATGACAACGCGAACATCGTACATACATAGCCAGCCCTCAGACGGGAATGGATAGGTTTTAAAAACGAAAACCTCATTTTGAAAATAATTTAGAAGAACACCAGTTGATCTTGAGTATCACCTTTCAAAAAGTACAAACATGAAACATCGTTATCGAGACTTTGGAGAACCATTTCGCATTTAAAAAAATGAGGACACTTTCTCTTAGTGAAAACTTTCAGAATATTCGACCCTCGGGTCTAAATAAAAGTGTTTCTAAAACATTGAAAATATCTCAAAGTATTTTGGTCCTCGAGGTAGAAATTTTTTTGAAATATATTGTGGCACCTTGGATGTACCACAAGAAAATAACTCACTTGAAAAGTATGTCTCGAAATTTATTTTTCTAAGATACTCAAGGTTTTCAAAAATCCAATAGGCTAGAATGCCCAAAACTCACACATATCGACGTTCACTAAAACAACTCCTAGTACACGCATCAAAGCTTTTAAAATCAAGACAATACATGTCTTTAAACGGAAATAAACGATAAAATACCACATTCAGAACAAAACCACTGACCCCATTCGAGCCCTCTAAGGACCCTCCCGCACTGGCTAGTGAACAAGTCGAACGCGTATAAGCACAAAGCTTCCACAATAGAACTTGTAAAACGTGCAAATCGATTCGAAAATCATCAGCAACGGACAAAAACAACAATAAAAAGACATCACAAGCGACAACACTCCTCGTATAAATCAAAGACGAGAGTCGACTAAATACATATCGTGAAATCAAAATCCACATAAGGATTCCACCACTTAACAAATAATCATAAAAATAGCTCGTGTCACACGAGGCACAACACAAAGAAGGGAGACTTACTTGCACAGGTCGCACGAAGATGATGATCGCCCCACGATACTAATCACGACCAACAAACTAAAACGACGCGTCGCGACACGACTCAATCAGATAAAATCCGACGAAACAAGACTCAAACAACACGACCTGACCCGACAGCCTAGGTTTCCTCAACCTAAGCTCCGATACCATTTATGTAACACCCCCAATCCGCTCGGGGATATTATACGCCGTAGAACCTTTCCTCAAGGATCTACCAGGCTGGTAACGACATATAACAACTCAACCATGCCTTTAAGGCTAAAATGACTCAGTAAACCGATTTGATCTTTCAATAAGTACATACAACTCAAATACAACTCATGCCCACGCAGGGATCAAAACACAACCACACCTGTACAACGGGAAAAATATAGCAGCGGAAAATAAAGTACAACTGAACCAATAAACAAAGTACGGTTCCTCATGTGATTAGTATCGATCATCTTTCATCATCCTTCGTGCCGACCCTGTGTTATGCTGTTAGGCGTATTTTTATACGCTTATTTATCATTAATTTGTAGTATTTTGGAGAGTAAAATCGTCTAAATGAGCTTTTAATGCCTTAATTTTGTATGATTGACAGGAAATTGAAGTCCGGAAGCTAAAACGAGGCAAAACGGGCGAAAACTGACTCGAGCCGGCACAAGGAAGCCGAGCCGCAGACAGAAGACACCACCAAGGCGAGTAACTGTACTCGTGCCGCGGCACAGCCCAGGTGAGCCGCGGCACAGAAGAATTAATTAACGCCCAGGCATTCAGCTGAAGACGATGTGCCGCGGCACAGGGTTAGTGCGCCGCGGCACACTTGGCGGTTTTTGTATGCCCGCGCGGATTTTGGGCCGTTTCGAAGCCAGTTTTCGACCGACTGATACGGACGCGATTTGGAGTTGTGCTGAGCTATAAATAGGGTTTAAGACCCTAATTTAAGGATATCTTTGGATCTTTAATCTTGGAGAGCTTAAGCTTTGGAGACGGCAGAAGAAGAGGGAAGCAGAAGACTTCAAGGGCAGAGGGCGGAAGCTGAAGAACGGAGGAATCCGAGTTTCATCTGCGTTTGTATTTTATGCTTTCATTTATCAATTCTGTATTTTCAATTATTAATATGTCAGGATAAAGCCCTAATCTAGGGTTTTGATGAAACCTTTGTTTTGATGAATTGATTGAGATTATCCAATTTATTACCTTTTTATTGAGTTTTCCCAATTAAGTTTAATGCTTGCAATTATCTGGCCAATAGTTGTATTGATTTAATCATTCACTTCGAATCGGGAGAGGAGATTTGGTGAGGAACTATTGGTGAGGACCGTTTTATTCTGTGAGATAGGAATATACTCATAGGAACTACGTGGCATTTAGGAGATTTCATGTTTTTTGCCTATCGACGAATTAATTCACCTAGGGATAGAGTGCGTTATTCGCCTTTAGATAAATCTATTGACCTCGGGAGAGGTCAGAGAATAAATTAGCAATCTCCGCCTTCAATAAATTGGGAAAATTATTTATTACGGATAATCGAGAGTAAATTCGGATAAACTAAGGTGGATTCAGAACCCTAGACTTATTCATCATTTGATTTCTTTTATTCAAGCTATTGTTTTCTACTAGTCTTTTAGTAATTCCTTTAGTTATTAATTGCAAAAACCCAACTTCGATTGTTCAAATAAAATTGGAATACGAAAAAAATCGGTAGTTAGAGATTCAATCCTCGTGGGAACGATACTCTACTTATCACTTTATTACTTGTAAACGATGACGTGCACTTGCGTGTAAAGAATATCGCAACAAGTTTTTGGCGCCGTTGCCGGGGATTGAAATTTTCTAATATCGATTTAAGTATTTCCAGTCTTAATTTGAACGTTTTATTTTTATTTTTTTTTTGTGTTTAACTTCGTTTATTTGTTTTTCCTTTCAGGACCTTTCGTGTAGTGCATGAGAAAACTCGGTAACGAAGGCCTACTACCTTTGGATACCGAGCTCGAGCGCACTCTAAGAAGGAACAAAAAGGAGAAAAGAGAGTTGCAGCATTTACGGCCAACATGGCCGAGAATATCAAGTCCAAGGAGGAGATAACCAAGTGCGGCAAGTTCAACCGAACTAGCTCTTCGAGATTATGCCATGCCGCAGATCAACGCTAATTTTTCGAATTCGGCCCCCTATCCAAGCTAATAATTTTGAGATCAAGCCCGCTATTATTCGGATGGTGCAGTAAGCCAATTCCATGGATCGCCGAATGACGACCCGAATGCCCATATTGCTTCTTTCCTTGAGATATGCGACACGTTCAAGACTAATGGTGTCACCGACGATGCCATCCGATTGAGGCTTTTCCTTTCTCTTTGAGGGATAAAGCAAAATTCAGTTAAATTCCCATCACGGGTCGATTACAACATGGGAGAGGTTAGCGCAAGCCTTCCTTGCCAAATTTTTCCCACCAGCTAAGACGGCAAGGTTGAGAAACGAAATAACCACTTTTGGTCAGTACGATATGGAATCGCTCCACGAGGCGTGGGAGCAATATAAAGATTTGCTACGAACATGCCCTCATCACGGCATTCCTGATTGGCTTCAGCTTCATACGTTCTATAATGGTTTGAGTGCTTCTACACGCACTCTCGTGGATGCGGCCTCCGGTGGGACCTTCATGGGAAAATCTATGGCCGAGGCACACGTGCTTTTGGAAGATATGGCTGAAAACGCATACCAATGGCCATCGGAAAGATTGACACCGAAGAGAGTCATGGAAGTTTCGAGCAATGATCCGATTTCCACTTTGTCAGCTCAAGTCGCCGCTTTGACCCAACAGCTCCAGGCATTCTCGCACGCACCTTCCCCCGCTACCATTGAGACATGCAATTGGTGTAACGGATCACACCCGAGCGCGGAATGTCAAGTTGGAAATCCGTTCGAGCAACATCAGATGGAGCAAGCTCAATTTGTGGCCAATGGAAATCGACAAAACAATTTTTACCCCAGCACTTATAATCAAGGGTGGCGGAATCAACAAAATTTTCCATGGAGAAATGGGCAAGCTATGAAGCCTCCACAACCTCACTTCGTGCAGCCCCCTCAATCACCAAAGGTATCTTTGGAAGATGCTCTTGCTCAATTGGCGGCTAACACAAGCCAATTCATGACCCGCACCGAGACGACCCTCCAAAATCATTCGACCTCCATCCGAAATCTAGAAACACAAATGGGGCAGATTGCTAATTTATTGTCTTCTCGGTCTCAAGGTGCATCACCCAACATACTCAAGTGAAATCCAAGGAAAATGTGCAAGCGATCGAATTACGAAGCGGAAAGAAGTTGAAAGGGCACTATTAATGACAAAGAGCAAATGATCGAGCGTAACGAGAAGGAAAAGGATGAGACGCCTAAGCCAAAGGAAGTATCGACTAATCATCCCACTCCTCAAATTCCATTCCCAAAGAGTTTCAAAAGCAAAAGCTGGACAAGCTTTTCAAAATTCTCGACGTTTTCAAGAAATTGCACATAAACATTCCGTCACGACGCATTGGAACAGATGCCGAGTTACGTCAAGTTCATGAAAGAGATCTTGTCCAATAAACGAAAGCTCGAGGAATATGAGACGGTCGCTTTAACGGAGGAGTGCAGCGCTATTTTACAAAAGAAGCTCCCACCTAAATTGAGAGATCCGGGAAGTTTCACCATCCCTTGCATCATCGGAAATTCATCTTTTGAAAGAGCCCTATGCGATCTCGGGGCCAGTATAAATCTTATGCCCCTTTCTATTTTTAAAAAGCTGGAGATTGGGGAAGCCAAGCCGACGACAGTCTCTCTACAATTGGCGGATCGATCCATCAAATATCCGAGGGGTGTGATAGAGGACGTGTTAGTCAAAGTTGATAAGTTCATCTTTCCGGCCGATTTCATCGTACTTGACATGGAAGAAGACCAAGATATCCCAATTATTTTGGGAAGACCAATTTTGGCAACAGGCCGAACGTTGATTGATGTGGAAAAGGGAAAGCTGACTTTGCGTGTTCAAGAGGAGCAAGTAACATTCAATATTTTTCGATCCGTAAAATATCCAAGTGACGCTGAAAATTGTTTCCAAGTTGACGTCATTAACTCGTGCGTGAGTAGAACATTTCGAGAAAATTATCCACCCGGTCCATTGGAATCCGTTTTGATCAAATGCATTTCGAACCAAATGGAGAGCATGCACCTACGTACGACACATGGATGCTTCCCCGCCAATTTTTTTTCGTAAACCATTCGAGGAGCTAGGAAGTTCACTAACTCGACCGACCCCATCAATTGAAAAACCTCCAAAGTTGGAACTCAAAAAGCTGCCACCTCATTTGAAATATGCATTCCTGGGGCCCGACAACTCCCTTCCAGTTATTCTTTCGGCCACTTTAGCAGGAGATCAAGAGGCAAAATTATTAAGAGTTTTGAGGGAGTACAAATCTGCTCTTGGATGGTCTATTGCGGATATTAAGGGGATCAGCCCATCGATTTGCATGCACAAGATTTTGATGGAGGAAGACTACAAACCATCCGTGGAGCATCAACGCCGGCTGAATCCTAACATGAAGGAGGTGGTAAAAGTCGAGGTTTTAAAACTCCTCGACGCAGGTATGATCTTTCCAATTTCTGATAGTAAGTGGGTAAGTCCGGTTCAAGTCGTGTCGAAAAAGGGTGGGATAACAGTTGTTCAAAACGATAATAATGAATTAATTCCCACCAGGATTGTTACGGGGTGGCGTATGTGCATAGATTATAGGAAATTAAATAAGGCCACTAGAAAAGATCATTTCCCCTTGCCTTTTATTGATCAGATGTTAGATAGATTAGCCGGACACGATTTCTATTGCTTTCTCGATGGTTATTCGGGGTATAATCAGATTTACATAGCCCCCGAAGACCAAGAGAAAATGACGTTTACATGTCCTTACGGCATTTTCGCTTATAGGCGCATGCCTTTTGGATTGTGTAATGCGCCGGCTACTTTTCAACGGTGTATGATGGCTATTTTTTCTGACATGGTAGAGCAGTGTATTGAGATTTTTATGGATGATTTTTCTATTTTTGGAGATTCATTTGACATTTGTTTGGAAAATTTGCAGAAAGTCTTGCGAAGATGCGAAGAGACCAATTTAGTCTTGAATTGGGAGAAGTGTCATTTTATGGTGCAGGAGGGCATTGTGCTTGGCCATCGAATATCCTCACATGGAATTGAAGTCGACCGAGCGAAAATTGAGACAATTGAGAAGATGCCTCCACCCACTTCGGTCAAGGGGATTAGGAGTTTTTTGGGACATGCCGGTTTCTATCGCCGATTTATTAAGGATTTTTCAAAGATCACGGTCACTGTGCAATTTACTCATGAAAGATGTCCCATTTACTTTCGACGAGTCTTGTAAAGAAAGTTTTGAGTTGCTGAAGAAAGCTCTAAGCACGGCACCGGTGATAGTCGCTCCGGATTGGGACCTTCCGTTCGAACTAATGTGCGATGCTAGCGACTTTGCCATTGGGACTGTTTTGGGGCAGAGACGAGGGAAGGTGTTCCATTTCATATACTATGCGAGCCGAACACTTGATGACGCCCAAAGAAATTATGCCACAACGGAGAAAGAATTGTTGGCGGTGATCTTTGCATTTGATAAATTTCGGGCTTATCTACTAGGAACGAAAGTGATAGTGTGGACCGATCATTCGGCAATAAAATACCTTTTGGAGAAGAAGGATGCCAAACCAAGGTTGATTCGGTGGGTGCTACTCCTTCAAGAATTCAACTTGGAGATTCGGGACAAGAAAGGGACAGAAAATGTTATAGACGATCACCTTTCACGATTAGAGAGTTCCCTCGAGAAGGAAGAAAGTCAGCCACAAATTATAGAAACCTTCCCCGACGAGCAGCTCTACAAGTTGGATTCAACACATGCGCCTTGGTATGCTGATCTAGTGAACTACTTAGCAAGTAAAACAATTCCGAACGACCTCTCACGTCATCAAAAGAAGAAGCTAATCTCGGATGCTAAGTACTATTTTTGGGACGATCCTTTTCTCTTCAAGCGATGCCCCGATCAAATTATCCGTAGATGCATTCCGGATGAGGAAATCCACAGTGTGCTGAACCATTGCCATGCATCACCCTACGGTGGACATTTTAGTGGAAATAGAATAGCGGCGAAGGTCTTACAGTCGGGATTTTATTGGCCGTCCTTATTTAAAGATGCTCACTCCTTTGTGTCTACATGTGATCGGTGTCAACGGACAGGAAACATCTCAAGACGACACGAAATGCCGCTGAACACCATACTTGAAGTCGAGTTATTTGATGTATGGGGGATCGACTTCATGGGTCCATTTCCCCCATCAAACAAGAATCTCTATATTTTGGTGGCCGTAGATTATGTCTCAAAATGGGTTGAAGCGGTGGCACTACCTACGAATGGGTCCAATGTCGTGATCAAGTTTATTAAACAACATATCTTCACACGCTTTGGGACTCCACGTGCTATTATAAGTGATGGTGGGTCACACTTCGACAACAAATTTCTTGATGCGGTTTTGAGAAAATACGGAGTCACTCATCGTGTTGCCACAGCATACCATCCGCAAACGAGTGGTCAAGTCGAGATATCAAATCGAGAGCTGAAGTGGATTCTAGAAAAGACGGTCAGCTCGTCTCGAAAAGATTGGGCATTTAAACTCGATGATGCACTTTGGGCGTACCGGACTGCGTATAAAACACCTATCGGAATGTCGCCCTACAGATTGGTCTATGGGAAAGGTTGCCATCTACCCGTAGAGATGGAACACCGTGCTTACTGGGCGATAAAGAAACTAAACTTTGATCTAAAATCCGCTGGGGAAAAGCGTTGTTTGCAGCTGAACGAGTTGGAAGAAATTCGCCACAACTCATACGAAAATGCAAAACTTTATAAGGAGCGGACAAAGATTTGGCATGATAAGCACATCACGCAGAGAGAATTTGTCCCGGGTCAAGAGGTGTTGCTATTTAACTCACGCTTAAAGTTATTTCCCGGGAAATTGCGTTCACGATGGTCGGGACCGTTCACCGTAGTTCAAGTGTTTCCACATGGTGCAGTAGAAGTTCAAAGAGATGGCCGACAATTCAAAGTTAATGGACAACGGTTGAAGGCATACTTGGGAAATCCAATAGACACGCAGAAAACGAGCGTCACCTTATCCACCGCCGGATGAATGCGAGAAAAGTCCGGCTGAAGACTATAAACTTAGCGCTCCTCGGGAGGCAACCCGAGTATTAGTTGTAGATTCTTTGTTGTTTTCTTGCATTTTTAGTGTCTCTCTTTGTCTTCTTTCTTCTTTGATCCATCCTTCCCTCTCGTCTTGATGTTTTCGTGTAAAAATTCTGTGCAGGAATCAGCAAGGGGAGGAATTCAAGGATGGGCCGCGGCACAGTCCAGGTGAGCCGCGGCACACACCAACTGATGAAAAATGGCCGATCAAACTGTACCCTGTGCCGCGGCATGATCTAACTGAGCCGCGGCACACTAGGTCGCTGAGCCGCGGCACACGAAAACTGAGCCGCGGCACACTAAATGGCCAAGAAACACCAGGAGCTGTACTTTGTGCGCGGCACACTAAACTCGAGCCGCGGCACACTAACACCGAGCCGCGGCACGAAAAGCGAACCACGGCACGACGACATTACAAAACGTCCCGATCTCTGTACTTTGGGCCGCGGCTCACTTATATTGTGCCGCGGCCCCCGTCGCAAAATAAGAGCATCCAGGTAGGGCTCATTCAATCGATCGGCCTGCATAAGATACTTCTTCCCTCCATTCCTTCCTTCCTTCACACAATGAGGTCAGTTGGTACCATTCTATTGTCTCCTTCTCAAATTCTCCAGGTAATTGTTGATTTCTAAATCATAAGTGATTCTTGATGTGAAAAGATTTGAAGTTTTATATTGCTAGTTGTTCTTCACTTTTGTTTCTAAAATGGAGTTGGAATATGGGGAATTTGATATTGTGATGGAATTGATGTTTATGAACGAATTGTTGATGATAGTTGTCGTGATTCAGGGTTATAATCTGTGTTATTATTTTTGGGATTTGGAATTAACCATCAAAATTTTTGTTCTTCATTTTAACTTGTGCACACAAGGTGTTTGATAAATTGCAGCAATGAAAAATTGGTAAGCTAGGCATTTTCAAAATTATATGCAATGAATCGTGTTGTCGAATTACATTATCCCCAACCCCTACATCATGTTCAACTTGAGAGCTCGTACTTAACTTCCTTTTTGATGATGCAAGCTCATTTATTCACACTCCGCATGATGTAGTCAAGAAGCGTGCAAGCTCACCGGACGATGCCGGCACCAACTCCTGAGCAGACTGGAGGGGAGTACTTGACCTTTTACTTTTATTGCATATCATTTTTTGTCCATTGAGGTCAATGTATGTCCTAAGTTTGGGGGGGCGGGGATTTACTTTCAGTTTCTACATTCATTGTTGTACCTTATTTTATTGCTGTACTTTATTTCGTTGCACTTTTCATTACTTTGCGTAAAAAATTTTTAGATAGATAGCCTTGCTTGTCTTAGTTTTTCGTTATTCGTGAATTTTTCGTGCTCCTATTTGTGTGATACTGATGTTACGACACTGTTTTTCTCTCTGAAGAAACGGTCGAGTTTTAGTCGAGTTGTAGTCAGTTATTTCTGTTCTGCTTAGTATTCATTTAGGTCCGAAATTTTTCGTGATTGTAGAAGTCTTGGCAGATAAGAGACAATACATACTTGTTTTAAAATCACCGTCAATACGTTTGGTTACATCTTCCGGATAGTGAGTCGTACTGTTTCTTTAGTCGTGTTGGCACTTAGATTGAGTTTAGAGTCGGTCAGTTTTTCCCAAAAAGTCGAGATAATGTGTTCTATGATGGGAAGTCTAGTAACCGGGGGTATTCACGTGACCCGTTGTTTACTCTCGCGTAAAACGACAACCCTGATTAGACTAGTGATTTAGATATTGCACATGTGCCAATAATAGGGAGCCTAGTAACCGGGGGTATTCGCGTGACCCGTTGTTTACTCTCGCGTAAAACGGCGACCTGGATTCGGACATGCGGAAATTATGTATTCGAGTTGTTTCTCCGCTGTAGACGGGAACTTAGTAACTAGAAGCATCCATGTGCCCCATGAGTGTCTTTTACGTCAAACGGTTTTCCAATACATGAGAATGGAGTTTCCACCCTAGGATTATCCCGATGAAACATCCCGAGGTCCTAACCTAGTGGTCAACTCGAATAAAATTCTTGAGCATATATATATAAGGGAATACTGTCCGAGGTTTAATTGTTATGAAACTCGTGAAAATTGTGCCTTTCGACTGTGGAACCGGACGAACTAGCTTGTTTATTTTAGCCTTTCATATTGACGGTCGATTTGACTCACGTTTTGTTAATCTTTGAGCTGGATTTTCTTCATGAACGAGTGATTAGGACTGAACTTGATTACTTTGCGGAATCATTATTCTGAGTGCAGCTCGCTTTTACGACACTCGTATTATTTAGAGAGAATTACAGGATAGTACTGATTAGGTTGAACACTATGAGTTGCACGATGATTCACGACATTATTTTATTGAATTTAATTCTTTTTGCTTGAGGACAAGCAAAGGCTTAAGTTTGGGGGTATTTGTTAGGCGTGTTTTTATACGCTTATTTATCATTAATTTGTAGTATTTTGGAGAGTGAAATCGTCTAAATGAGCTTTTAATGCCTTAATTTTGTATGATTGACAGGAAATTGAAGTCCGGAAGCTAAAACGAGGCAAAACGGTAAAACGGCAAATCTGGACTCGAGCCGCGGCACAAGGAAGCCGAGCCGCGGCACAGAAGACACCACCAAGGCGAGTAACTGTACTGTGCCGCGGCACAGCCCAGGTGAGCCGCGGCACAGAAGAATTAATTAACGCCCAGGCATTCAGCTGAAGGCGATGTGCCGCGGCACATGGTTAGTGCGCCGCGGCACACTTGGCGGTTTTTGTATGCCCGAGCGGATTTTGGGCCGTTTCGAAGCCAGTTTTCGACCAACTGATACGGACGCGATTTGGAGTTGTGCTGAGCTATAAATAGGGTTTAAGACCCTAATTTAAGGATATCTTTGGATCTTTAATCTTGGAGAGCTTAAGCTTTGGAGACGGCAGAAGAAGAGGGAAGCAGAAGACTTCAAGGGCAGAGGGCGGAAGCTGAAGAACGGAGGAATCCGAGCTTCATCTGCGTTTGAATTTTATGCTTTCATTTATCAATTCTGTATTTTCAATTATTAATATGTCAGGCTAAAGCCCTAATCTAGGGTTTTGATGAAACCTTTGTTTTGATGAATTGATTGAGATTATCCAATTTATTACCTTTTTATTGAGTTTTCCCAATTAAGTTTAATGCTTGCAATTATCTGGCCAATAGTTGTATTGATTTAATCATTCACTTCGAATCGGGAGAGGAGATTTGGTGAGGAACTATTGGTGAGGACCGTTTTATTCTGTGAGATAGGAATATACTCATAGGAACTACGTGGCATTTAGGAGATTTCATGCTTTTTGCCTATCGACGAATTAATTCACCTAGGGATAGAGTGCGTTATTCGCCTTTAGATAAATCTATTGACCTCGGGAGAGGCTGTAGAATATATTAGCAATCTCCGCCTTCAATAAATTGGGAAAATTATTTATTACGGATAATCGAGAGTAAATTCGGATAAACTAAGGTGGATTCAGAACCCTAGACTTATTCATCATTTGATTTCTTTTATTCAAGCTATTGTTTTCTACTAGTCTTTTAGTAATTCCTTTAGTTATTAATTGCAAAAACCCAACTTCGATTGTTCAAATAAAATTGGAATACGAAAAAAATCGGTAGTTAGAGATTCAATCCTCGTGGGAACGATACTCTACTTATCACTTTATTACTTGTAAACGATGACGTGCACTTGCGTGTAAAGAATATCGCAACATATGCTCCAAAACCTGAATGCAAAAATAGACATCCACCCCCCGAGTACTCGAGGGTTAGCAAAACTCCACTGTTTTGCTAGTGCAAGTACAAATGCAAAAATACGAGTCATACAATTCACATTCCACGAACGATAATAATTCGGAATCCTCAAAGATTCAAATACAACAAGATGAACACTTCCCGAGGCAAGAGTTTGAGTAAAGACTTCCCAAAATTTCAAGATCAAAATATCAAGGGAAACAATTTATAAAATGATTTGAAATACCATCGGGAGTTTTAATAGAAAACAATTTAGGATTATCAAATCCCACTTTTCAAAACTCAAAAGACAAAAGGGGTCACCGCCCCAAAAGTTTACTTTCCGTAAAATAACCTTTACCAAACCGTTGGGATTTTAGCCCCAAATCCGTCAAATGACCTTTACAAAAACGTTGGGATTTTAGCCCCAATCTCATCAACTCACAGTACACAAGAACGACCACAAGGTTCGTCTCCCAACATCAAAATCCACAAATAAAGGATTTAACACAAACAACAAAATACTCTAGTGCCATCCTAGCCAAGTAAGCCAAACGAACAACTTACCTCTTACACACTTAGTCGATGCATGCAATCATGAAAACCAATCAAAAGCACTCATTTCCGAAATGCCAATATCGAAACACATTTGCAAAATGCACCACAATTAACCGCGGACCCACAGCTTCATGGACCCCTGCCGAGACCCCGTCGGATCTAACCCACAGTGGTTAAAAACAAGCTCGCGGTTCCACAGCTTCGTGGAACCCTACCGAGACCCCGTCGGATCTAACCCATAGTGAGCATACACACACACATGTTACTCATGCAATACTAATATGCTAAGAATGTAAGTTCATCAAGAATACTTACTAGAGATGGCCACTTACTCGACGCCGTTATCAAACTCTTCAAAACACAGTGACAAGATTAAACACGGAATAGACAATTCCATAACTTTAAACAACAGGGATATCATCAAAGCCTTCACGTTCAAAATGATCAAATCATAAACAATTCCCAAAACACACCGTTCACAAAACACATACGCGTTTTGAAAGAGAGCCTTTAACGAGGCCAAACCGAAATCTTTTGAAACTTCATTTTAAAATAACCAAACAAACACACCAAGACGACCACCGATCAATCATATCCACAAAACGAGAAGCGTATGAACAAGGTACTTGCCTCGAATAAGAACAACGCGAAGAATCGACCGAAGTAGGTTGACACGAACCGACTACGAACCCGCCGACTCCACCGATCGCCAACTCGCGTTCATAAACTACGAAGGACAATAACAACAATGAAATGAATTCCCTAACACGACTTAAAGCCGTTGAATTCAAAGAACGAATGACGAAAGTTCAAGCGTTTCCCCCAAAACGGCCAAGAACACGATTCGTTCCGTCAAAACCCGAAAACGGAATTCCAAGTTGAAATATGGATATACAATCCATATAATATGTTTAACAACATCATTTAACCATAATCGATCCATCAAAAACGGATGAAAAATGAGATCGAGGACAAATCCCCCAAAAAGTCAATTCGAAGGAAATCAAGAAATATACTTCGATTCAACGAAGAACAATGGATTAAATGATGTTAAACACAAGAATACTACCAAGATTAATCATACCCATCATGAATTAATCAACAACACGGAACGAATCGGACAAAAATGCAAAACCCCCCAAATTCACGAAATTAGGGTTCTAAGAAAGATTACCTTGATTCGCTGGATCAAAGGATGATATAGGATGATTTATTGATGTTATGAAGTCAAGAACTTCGTGGATTTGTTGTCAAACAACATGGCTTCGCCACCCTCGAATCGCCAGCCGCGGATAGAAGAGGAAGGTAATGAGAAATGAATGAAAATGTGACTGCTCTGTCACATTTATACTAGGCCGGAACTAGCGTGCGCTATCGGCCGAGTACCCTCGGCCAGGGCCCGCACGAAGCGGCACCACCGACCAAACCTGCCGACCAAACCTGCTGACCCGACTCCCGCTAGCGTGCGCTACGGCCGGAAGCCTGCGCGCGCTAGCCGACCTGTCCAGTAACCTCTGGACTAAAAAGCTCGCCCAGGTAACGTACGCTAGTCGGCCGACAGCGTGCGCCACACCTGTCGGTTAGCGTGCGCTACCTGCCGATCCTGACCGAGTCCAGAACCTCAGAACCCCACTGCCCAGACCCGATAGCGTGCGTTAGGCCAGCCGATAGGCGCTACAGCTCCCGGTTAGCACGCGCAGCCTTCCGGCCGTAGCGTGCGCTGCGCCGGTTCCTGCCGCACCTATCCGGACGGTGCCCGCAATCGTCCGGTCAGTCCCGCAACCGTCCGGCCACTACCCGACCACCAGGGCTCGACGACCCGATTTCCGAAAACGTACGGAACGAACACGACGAAAAGTTCGCGGACAACATCAACGACTCGAAATGAAAACATAATACCATAATTAATCATACGCGACCAAGAAACGGGTCGAGACAACAATTACAGATACGGATACCCGTAACTTTCAAGAAATTACAAAATGGCCCAAAACGCCCGAAAATCACGATACGTGATCGAATAACCAAACCGAAGTTCACAACACGTCTAACAAAGTTAAACGGACTTACAGGAAACTCGAAACAGCAGTTTCGAACGAGATTCGCAAGAATCGAACTCAAGTGCGGAAAAGTCGCTGAAAAGCACGGAACTCAACAAAACGACACCGAAACGAACTCGGATGTCAAAAAGTGTAGAATTAATCATTCTCAGAATGACGAAACGGTCATGAGCGAGTCGTCAAAACGGACTCCGAACGAAAAAAGAAATTTACCGAAAATCGAAAATTGCGGATATTACAGGTACCTGATTTCGGTTTGGGCTCTTAGCATTGGAAAGTCTGCCTTGGATTTATTTGATGCTGTCTTCGGTCGCTCGTCCCTCATACCGATCGCCGTCGAGGCGTATAAATCGCCGCACAACAATTGCCCCCCAGCTCGCTCCGATGTTGGAGACGTGGGGTGAGGTGCTTCTACTGACGATCGCTTAACTTAGACGAGTGACTCAGCATTTTACGGAACAGGAGATCGTCTTTGAGCGGATTGGTTTTGAATTCGGACGACCTGGTCGGTCGCTAAAATGAGCGGGAAATGACAGCGGTCGTGGAAAGGTCACCGGGGCACGTGTCGGGTTCCTGTTGGGGGAGTCCGACGGTTCTGTAGGGCTGTCCTTTGGCGTGCCTTCGAAATGACGTGAAACGCGGGACTCGAGGACAGCATTAAATGCTGCCTTTATGACGGTTGCACTTCGACCCTCGAGATTCTCCTTAATTGCACGGAAGCCCCAACCTTCCCCTATAAAAAGGGCTGGGGTTACAAGGTTAAAAACCTTATGCGTTTCTGCCCGAGGACAAGACATAGTTGATTTCTCTTGAAGCTCTTCGTGACGATCGTCGTTCGACTCGGACCTTAGGTAAGAACAAAAAATTCCTTCCCCCTTTTCTTTGAATATGTCAAGAGGAAGATCAGATGAGTACAAGTCGGGTAGCACTTCCGCTGCCGGGGCTTTGACCGCCCGGAATGAACCTTCTGTGGAATTTCACGTTGACACCGCCGTCGAAGCCATCCGTGCCGGGATTGAGCCCGCGGAGATCGAGGAACTTTTTAATGAGTCCGACGTGGCCAAGATGGTGGAGGTCGATCGGATCCGTTCACTGAAACAGGTTGGCGCAATCGGCAAAGCCTTCACAGATTTCGCCGACTTCATGGAGAGGTTGGCCGGCCCTCTTCTCAAATTTAACTTCAATGAATACTCGATCGACCATCCTTATGAACCTGTAAGGAGGACGTTGTTCCGGGTTGCCCGCCGCTCTCCGTGGACCCTTGGCCAGATCGGGAGCTCGGCGACCAGGAAGGATCTGGACCATTGGAGGGCGAGGTTCCATGTTCCTTCTGATGTCAGTATCCACGTGCCTTCCGAGAACGAGCGAGCCGATCAACCTCCCGAGGGCATGGTCACCGTCAACGAGGCGATAATGGAGGCTGGGCTGCGATTTTCGCTGCCGTTTGCTGTCTCCTATCTGTTGACTGCTTGGAACGTGGTGTCGCTACAGTTGACGCCGAACGCCTGGCTGCAAATCATTTGCACCTTCCCTCTGTTTGGCGGCCTCCGGTTATATCATCTTCCTTCGTCGTTGGAGATGAACTATCTCTTTAAGTTGACGGCTAAAAAAGGCACGGTTGGTGGATATCATATCCAAGGTCGCTCGGGCCGGGTGATTCTTGGAGTCCCGAATAAAGTGAGGGGCGACCCGTCAAAATGGTTCTGGGTCGGTGGTGCTTGGAGATCGGTAACGAGCAAAAATCCGGCCGACTAGTTGGATATTCCCACTGGCTTTTGGGAGAGGAGTCCGAGTAAGGATTTCGACTCTCCCTTTGTTCGGATGTTTTCTGAACTGATCTGATTTTGGTCTACTTTTTGCAGGTGTCATTGTTCCGGCAGCGGGCGACCTTGCTTTTGACTTTGCGATCGTCTGGGAGAAGATACGGAGTCTTCCTGACGACCGTCTAGACGCCCGCCAAATTAACAACGAAGCCTGCTGGTTGGCAGCTCGGCTGTTTCGCTACCCTCGGCATCTAAAGGTTCCAGGTACGAACTTTTGCGATTTTCTTTGATATGCCGATCTACTCGATTGAGGAAGTTTACTAATTTCGTCGTTTGTTTCCTTTTGCAGAAGTTCGTTTCTCTTGCTTCCCAGAGCCTCCTGCTGCGATTTCTATGTCTAATCCGGGGGTTATGAACTGTCTTCGCCAAGGGAAGGAGGTGAGCCGAGCCCCTTCTATTCCGCCGCGACCGACCCCGGAGGTTCGACCTCTCCAGGATCCTGTCGCCGAAGGGCGGGAGCCTCGGGAGGAGGAGCAACATCGGCTTATTCGAAAGAAACGGAGGACTCTGGAGGCCTCGGCCCCTTTAATTGCAGATGAGCCGCCGATCTCTGTGCCACCGATTTCCACGATTCCTCCGGTGGAGGGGTCCACGCCCTCCTCGGCTTTTCTCCAGTCCATGGCGACTGCTGAGGCCGAGACTTCGTATGGCAAGCCGTTCTTTGGTCGTGATCCAGAGAAGCTCGAGAGGTAAGCCTGGTTGCTTTGCCAAGTTATGAAACCTGTGTAGGAAACACACTTAGCTCTTTTGTCATTTGTGCAGGATCCGCCATTCCGACCCGAGCTGCTCGCCGATGGTGCTGGACTTCCTGTCGAGCAAAGCCCCTCGCGAGGTCAGCGAGATACCCTCCTATGTTGCTCGGGCCACTGCTTCCCTCCCAAATGCCTAGACGACCGACCTGGATGCGATCGCGCGCCGACGATCAGCTGATGTGATGCAGGCTACCTTCGCGCTAGCCCTCCAGACAGCGACGATGGCTGCCCAGGCCGTGCGGGACTATGAGGGGCGACCGTCCACTGCCCGTATCCATGCAGACCTCGAAGCCGCACGGAGACAAGTCATTGAATATGGCGATCGGCTCGCGGCCATGGAGACGAGCTCCGCGGAGGCGGAAAAGCAGGCGAAGCAAGATGTCACCAGGCGCGGGCGGCGACAGACCGGATGCGGGACCAAATGACAGAAGCCCACAGGTCGCACGCGGCCGCGCAGAAGGAGGCCGACCAGCTGAAGGTGACCGTTACCCGTCTGACCAGCGAGCTTGCATCTTCGAGGGAAGGGGAGGCCGCTAAAACTGCCGAGCTTGAGGGCGCTAACAAGACGATCGCTGATTTGAAGGGAAAGCTGAAGGCGATTGAGGCCGATCCCTTCGTTAACGTGGAGTACGTCAGCGAATTCGCCTATTACATGGCTTATGTTGACGCCATCCGCGCCGCTAAGAAGGGAGGGCTTGAGGTCGGCCCTTTGGCTGGAAATTTCAAAGCCTATGCGCTGGAGCATCCTTTGCAGCCTGATTTCACAGTGCCGATCCTCGACCTTTCTGTGGATCTCAGGATCGACTTGAGCTGGTACCCGCTGCCGAACAACCTTGTTCATCCGGGTGCCTCGGAGGATGGGGATTCAGAGCCTGCAGCTGGCGATGGAACGGGCGCCGATCCTTGAGTTTTTCTGCTTTTCTACTTGTAATTTTTATAGCTTTGTTGTACTTTTGCATTCCAAGTAATGAAATGAATATTTGTTTCTCTGATGTATTGCTTGAATGATTGTCTTTCTGAGTCTTTTGCATGACTCTATACAAGTGTGTGAGGAAAGATTGTTGTGTGTACAACTCCAAGCGAATTGATAAACTCATATTGATAACTTTTACAACAAAGTCGATCGCTGCACATACATCTGAAAAATGCCGATCTCCGTATGTAATTGGATAGGGACGATTGTGGTATATATATCTCCGCCCTTCCCCCTTGTTTTTGTTTACTTAGTTAAAGTAAGGGGACGAAAATGAATCGTTGAGCGAGCGGTCTTTAATTTTGCAGATTCCTCGAGGAAGGCCGACCATCTCGGCCTAGAGGAACCGTGCACGATCGCGGAGTTCGATGGAACCGACCTCCACGACCATGTCTTGTGTGCGAGCGACATTCCGTCTGATGGCCAAGTTCTCGCGACTCACTTAATTGTGAGGGTCCTACGTAGGCTGCGCCCGCCTCGTATTTAAACGAAGGGCGTGCGGTCTTGGTCTGGAGAAGTCCTTACGCGGGGCGTCGTCAGATTAATCGACTCCACGACCGCGGATTGTTAGCACTTTTCTACCTCGGACCGCCATGTAAGATGGCGATCCTCGACGGTATACGTTGTGATGGGGGGAGGGACGCGTCGCATTGTCCGGATCCACCATATTAGGTGATGGACCTTTAAGGGCGGGCGAACGTGTCCACAAATTTATTTTGGAGGGCCCTTTGGCTATGCCCGCCTCGTATTTAAACAAAGGGCGAGCGATCGCTGCCCAAAGGGACCTTGCACGGGCACAGAGAACGGTTCCATCGTCCTCCACAGCCATGTCGACACTCTTCTACCTCGGACCGTCATGTCAGATGATGATCCTCGACGGTATACGTTGTGTAAGTGGAGGCGATCGCTTGCCTAGGTTCTTCATGTTGATGACGAACTTTAGAGGGCGAGCAAGTCATCCTCTGATTTGCTTTTGGAGGGTCCTTCGGCTATGCCCGCCTCGTATTTAAACGAAGGGCGAGCGATCGCTGCTCAAAGGAACCTTGCATGGACGGATCGTCTGTTTCATCGACCTTCGCGACCCATGGCGGCACTTTTCTACCTCGGACTGTCACGTTAGTTGGCGATCCTCGACGGTATACATTGTGCTGGGGGAGGCGATCGCTGCCTAGGTCCATCATGTTTAATGACGAACTTTTAGAGGGTGAGCGAGTCATCCTCTTTTTCGAAGCGTTTGCTCAGGCAGTAGCCTTTGGTTTTACGAGGCGGGAATCGGGGAGAGACTTCCGAAGTTTCCTCCTCTTTATTGAAGCATATGGATCCGGTCGCCGAGGTTGATCGAGGGGTCGACTCGTATGAGCTTTCCGGCCTGTTCGCGTTCGAATCTGGCGATCGTATCGGGAGATCGATGGGGCTCCGGCTAAGCCAATAAACTGTCCAACTTGCCCTCCTCGAACAATCTCCAGAGTTGTCTGAGGAGGTCGCGGCATTGGTTGGTGCTGTGACCGGGACTCTTATGGTAAGCGCAATATTGATTGTGGTCCAGATGATCGTTGTCCCTTATCACCTTTGGCTTGTTTAGCAGTTCGTGCCCCTTGATGGCGTAAAAAATGTGGGCCGGAGTTCGGTTGAACTTGTGGAGGAGATGGGCTTCCACATCCTCGTAGGCCTTGAAATCACTGGGTGGCTTGGTGACCGCCTTGTTGGTTTTGACGATCGCCGTCTTTCGGACGGGAGGCGGTGTCCCCTCGCCTAGGCGGTGGCTGAGCAGCCTCTGCCTGGCCAGAAAATCGGCAGCCTTAGCGCGGAAGATCGCGTAGGTCGGGGGGATGTCCTTCGTGAGGTGCCTAAACATGGGTGAATGACCATAGAATCCCCCAGGACCAAGTAGAGAGCGAGCTAGTCGCTGATGGGCTCGCCGGTGAGGACTATTTCATCCACCCGGTCGATGTAATCTGCGTCGGATTCGTCTTCCCCTGCCTGATTTTCATCATGCGGTGGGGGCCTTCTGGTCTGGCGACCTTGGCGGCGAAGTATGACGTGAAGTCATTCGCCAGTTTCTCGAAGGAAATGATTGATCGCGTTGGTAGTGAGACGTACCACCTATGGGTCAGCTCGCCCAACGTTAACGGGAATATTCGGCACTTGGTCGCGTCTGATGCCCCACACCCGGTCATGTAAATCCGAAACTTGCTTAGGTGAGTCTCGGGGTCCGATCTCCCTTCATACAAAGGTGTTTTGGGAGAAGCGATCCTTGGTTGCATGGGGGCAAGCTCGATGTGGACCGCGAGTGGCTCAGTCGGTCCGATGATCTTTCTACTGGCGCTTGCCCCAGTTTCCAAGAGCGCTTTCATCTCGTCGAGCTAGCGTTGCATAGAGGCCATCACCGCAGTCTGGCTGCTCGCGGCTAGGCGCTCGGAGCGAGAACCGAGGCGATCAAGTACTGATCCCCTGCTCCGCTGTCGACGATGTCCTTGCCGCGTGGCTCGACTCTTTGGTGGATGGGCGCCAGACGGCTGACCTGTATATGGTTCGGAGTTGGGTAGGCCGAACTCCTGGTGACGGACTCGGATTCCGTCGTCTCTTGGTTGGGGCCAGAATGCCTCAGTCGCCATGATGGATCGCTTCCCAAGCGGCTGAAGACGAAATCATCCCGCCTCGCGAGAGCCCTTTCTCGCGAATCGGGGCTTTCTGACGATCGCTCGGCCAGTAACCCCTTGAGCTTCCATTTGCCCGCGCGGCGGATGGCCGAGGGGGTTATAGCGGGCGCTGCGCATGCTCTCCGTCGCTCCCTTAGAATGGCCATAGCCTCCTCGATCTGTTCCGCGGTTTGGAACTGGTCGAGCGAAAGGCTGGGGCCGTCCCTCAGGTGCGGGATCGAGAGTCTCGCGTCGCCGCGGCTACCCTATGCCGTAGGCTGGGGCTCAGATTGAGCTGGAATAAGGCATCCGGCGGATCGGAGAGTGGCTCTCTTCCATGTGGTGGCAGATGTCATGATTCTGAAGGTTTTTTCTTTGCAGAACAGTGAGTGTTTCTTCAAGTATATGCCCCGGAGAACAGTGAGTGTCCTTCGAGACGGTAGGAATGAAAATGAAGGTTAAAATCCCCTTCCTCTAGTGACAATTGTTGTTACCCAAAAGATTATCCGGAGATGATATGCTGGAATGGTCGAGTAACAAACAAATGCGAGAGCACGTCCGTGGGGAAAGTAAATAACACAAGATTTGTCGGGGTTGTTAGTCCCGGGCTTGAATGCTCTCGCGAGATATTATCTATACTATATAATACTTATCCCCCTTAATTTAATGTGGAAGGGGGATTTAATTGTAACTTTTAATTGTAAATATATGAAGAGACTATTTTAATTGTAACTTTTAATGTAAATAAACTAATTTAAATACAAAAGTTATGATAAACATCACAATGCAAATGCACCTTCTAATACACAAGGTGATTAAAATGAACTTTTAAATGATAGTATAAATTACAAGATGGTTAAATTTTAGCTCTGAAAACTTAGATACAATCGGTGCATCGCACAGGTTAAATAAACTAAAAAAACCCCAAAGCAACATACGGGTTAGTAAAGCCTCATTTCATATAACTAATTACATAGACTAAAATAAAAGGACAATAACAATAAAAAAACATATAAACTTCTCTAAAAGGCATTTAAATTCTGCAATCTGCTCATTCAACCGTCTGCCCCAACATTACGTACAAAACACGTGCACCTTCTAATACACAAGGTGATTAAAATGAACTTTTAAATGATAGTATAAATTACAAGATGGTTAAATTTTAGCTATGAAATCTTAGATACAATCGGTGCATCGCACGGGTTGAATAAACCAAAAACAACCCCGGAGCAACATACGGGTTAGTAAAGCCTCATTTTATATAACTAATTACGTAGACTAAAATAAAAGGACAATAACAATAAAAAAAACATATAAACTTCTCTAAAAGGCATTTAAATTTTGCCATCTGCTCATTCAACCGTCTGCCCCAACATTACGTACAAAACACGTAGATATTCAACCATAGACCGTGCATCGCACGGGTTGGATAATGCCTCATTAATACGAATACTTGGGAGTACAAATATTAATGTTAGAGTACAATTACAATGAGTGTAAAGACCCTAGTTATCTTAGCTCTTGAGTGCTGAAGATTGCCGGAAGAACCAGAGATGATGCTCTGTGAGTTCTTGTAACAACGATGGAGTGCTGTGCTGACTGTGAGAAATCGACGGTCTCTCACTGTGTGAATTAGCTGGACTCTCGTATGAAGTAGTTTCTGTACTTGTGAACCTTTAAATCTGGAGTTCTCTGAACTGTAGGGAATTCTCGTTTCTGCCGACCGTCTTCTGGTTAAGAGGTTCTGAGAGAGAAATCCTGGATAGATTCAAGAGAAAGCCGAGAGTCTGAATTTTTCTCCACCTCTCTCCAGTTGCTGGAGGGTCTCTATTTATAGGGCTGGGAGTCCCTGGGCGATCGCCTCTGCTGTATTATAATAAGCGGGCGATCGTCTTTAGCACATGGGTTGGTCTCCTTCAAGTCCGCAGCAGCTGCTGGCAGCCGGAAGTGCGAACCAATGAGAGGCCAACACGCGTCTATGTCGCTGTCTTGGGAGGGCCCACTTAGGACCTTTCGGCGGGTCTGTCGGTAGGTGAGGCCGTCCTTGCCACTGACAGTTGCTGATGGGCTGGAGTCAACGATCCATGTTCTGCGGCGCCATTCGCGGATCTACACATGGGTCCTTGCTTCCTGATCCAGTCTTTGTAGACTTTGACGGACGATGGCCTTGTTCGTGGCATAGGACGGTCGTCCTTGGTCGGGCACCAGAGTCGATCGCTAGGTGCCAAAAGGCGATCGCCCCGGACGTCGATCGCTCGGTACCTGATTTCGGTTTGAGCTCTTAGCTTTGGCAAGTCTGCCTTGGATTTATTTGATGCTGTCTTCGGTCGCTCGGCCCTCATACCGATCGCCGTCGAGGCGTATAAATCGCCGCACAACAACAAGTATTGAAGTTGGGACCCGAAATCGAATCGAAACCGATAATACTCGATATCTTAACGGTTCAGACTCGGGAAGATAATACCCAAATCGAACCGAACCGAAAACATCCCTAGGTATAAGACGAGATTCAATTAGTTTTTTCTGCTGTTTAATTACATCATATTCACGTGTGGTATCATCATAAACCGCCGAATTATCGGTATTGCAAGGTTTGCGGCGTTTTAAAGACCGCTTGTCTATATTTAATTAATCAGCATTCTGTACTTTTTGTGATAGGACATAGGCGTACTAAATCGCATTTGGACAATTCTAATTGATCTAAATGTGAGGCTTACGTGGATATGTACAAGCGCCTAGACACCAAAGAAGGAGCGAATGCTATTTTTAAACTAGCGAAAGCTAGGGAAAGAGGGCGGCACGACCTGGGTCCCGTTAAGTTTATTAAGGATGATTTGGGTCAAGTGTTAGTAAACGATGTGGCTATTAAGGAGCGGTGGAATAGGTATTTTTTCGAACTTTTCAATGAGGCTAGAGGTAGTGACTCGGTGGTGCAAGGAGTTAGTCTATCTTCTGCTCGTTCGTTTAGTTCCTGTGAGAGCATTAGCAAGGAGGAAGTAAAGGGTGCCCTAATGAAAATGGGTAGAGCTAAGGTTGTAGGCCCGGATCAGATCCCTATTGAGGTGTGGCTTTGTCTGGGGGAAGTCGGAGTTCAGTGGCTAGCAGAGCTGTTCAACATCCTACTCAGAGGCTCTAAGATGCCGACAGAGTGGAGGCATAGTATTGTCGTGCCTTTTTTCAAGAACAAAGGCGATGCTCAGAGTTGTAGTAACTATAGGGGTATTAAAATCCTCAGTCATACTATGAAACTTTGGGAAAAAGTGGTGGAATGCAGGGTTAGAAGAGAAGTTGAGATCTCAGAGAACCAATTTGGCTTCATGCCGGGGAGGTCCACTACTAAGGCCATTCATCTCGTCAGACACCTTATGGAGAAGTTTAGAGAGCGGCGTAAGGACCTCCATATGGTGTTCATAGATCTAGAGAAGGCTTATGATAGCATTCCGTGCGATGTTATTTGGAGGAGCCTAGTAGAGAGGAGGGTGTCGTTGCCGTTCGTTAGGGCGATTCAAGACATGTACTCCCAAGCTAGGACGTGCGTTAGGACCCCAGTTGGTGACACCCAGTATTTTCCGGTTGAGATAGGGCTACACCAGGGGTCGGCGCTAAGCCCTCTTCTCTTCGCTCTAATCCTTGACGTCATTTCGCGAGGGATTCAAGATGGCATAACGTGGTGCATGCTTTTTGCTGACGACATTGTGTTAGTGGCGGAGTCGAGGAGGCAGGTGAACTCGAAGTTGGAGCTTTGGAGGGCTAAGTTAGAATCCCAGGGCTTGCGTGTGAGCCGGTCTAAGACCGAGTATCTCTGGTGTAACTTTAGTGGTGAGGCCAACGGGGAAGATGTTGAGGTAATGATTGCGGATCAGATCGTACCCCATACGGATAAGTTCAAGTATTTGGGTTCGATCATTCAGAAAGAAGGTGAGTGTGAAGATGATGTCATGCATCACATCAAGGCGGAGTGGCTAAGGTGTAGAGCAGCGACATGGGTCATGTGCAACAAGAAAGTGCCTCTAAAGTTGAAGGGTAAATTCTATAGAGCGGCAATCCGACCTGCAATGTTGTATGGATCCGAATGTCGGGCGATGAAGAAGTCGCTTGATATCAAGTTGGAAGTGGCTGAAATGAGAATGTTACGTTGGTCGTGTGGTAGCACAATGTTAGATAGAATTGCGAATGAGGTTTTCAGGAACGCGCTGGAAGTGGCGCCCATTTCAGCGAAAGTTAGGGAAGGGAGATTGAGATGGTTTGGCCACGTCCGCAGGAGGCAGGCATCTGCTCCGGTGAGGAGGGTCGAGAGTTTAATGGTTGTCGGGGAGAGGAGGAGAGGCAGACCGAGGAGGACATGGGAGGAGCAACTGAGATTAGATTTGAAGGCCTTAAACCTTTCCGAGACCATGACTGTTGATAGGTGCGCTTGGAGGCGCCAGATCAGAGTTGTGGATTCTTTTGTAGGGAGCGGTGCTGTAGTTGAGAGCCTCAGGGTTGGATTGTCTCGGTTAGCTTTGACCTAGAGCATTGCATTTTTACTTTTATTGTATATTTTATCCTATTGTCTTTGCGTGTGGTGTATTTTTGACAGGGAGCTGTGCACAGAGCCAACCTCTATTTTGTTAGAGCAGCGTTCATCGGGAGTGAAGTAGCCAAATTCCGCTTAGGTAAGTCTCATGTGGATCAAGCCATGGGCTTAGGTATGGTCTCGAGCGTTTTCGAATCATATGTTTTCCTTTGTATTTATCACACAAGATTCTGATGTGCACTAAGATGGGGGTCTTTACGGAAACAGCCTCCCTACCGTAATAAGTAGGGGCATGGTCTGCGTACATCTTACCCTCCCCAGACTCTGCTCTGAGCGGGATACACTGGGTATGTTTGGTTTTGGTATTGGTTTTTTTATAAATTCGTAAAACAACAGGATAGAGTCTGTTGTAAACAATAACAATTAACATATACGTCATTTATATATTTCTTCATACTTATATTATCCAAAGAAGTAAAATTCAGTAAATTTACTAGATTAAAATTATAATATTCCTAGTGATATTATGATTTATTTACTAATATTACATATTAATTAAAATTAAATAATATTTATAACTCTTCATCTTTATGTGTTGAGGTTTTTATATTCGATGAAATTCGTTCAGACTCGTGAATCAATTTTGAGTCAATTGAGAACAGACTCAGGCTCGAGTTAATAGTATGCAAGTCAGTTTTGAAATTGGTGATACTCGACTCAACACGACTCAGTTCGTTTATACACTATCAACAAGCTTCTTTTTTTTTCTTCAACCATGTGACAGAGACCCGACATAAAAACACAACGTTGGATCAACGCCTTCTGTTTTTACACCCACGATTTTGTTGTTAGATTCCTCACGTTATGAGGTACCAACTTCTTACGTTATAGTAATTCATTCATTGTGCGCTTCATTAATAAACAAGTATTCTTTTGGATGTACAACGTTGTGATCACTGCGGCTTGGAGTATTTGGAAGTTCCGAAATGAGACGGTTTTTGGCGTCAACAAGCCTAAGAAGGCTTTGATCTTCGATTTCATCGTATCTCAATCTTTCTTTTGGATGTCCAATAGGAATAAAAAGTTGAGATGTAATTGGATAGGCTTCTTATAAAGCTCTATGTTGGCGTTAAACTCTTTGTAATTTTTGTGATGTGGCTCTAGCTCCTTGTTAGAGCTTGGTTATAAAAGTTGTTGTTCGAAAAAAAAAACAAGTATTCTATTTTAAATTTGTCAAAAAAAATATATTCTATTTTAAAACATACCTGGACCGAATGACTCGGGTGGTGGAGTATTATATTGGTTTTGCAATCAAATCAGGTAAGTCATTTGCTATAATTTAGCGAATTGTTGAGAAATTGAAAACTAGAGAAATTTTGTCGTGCATTTGGTTACAAGTGATCGATATATTTTATACTGCACTCCAAATAAGGTGCTCACTTTGTTGCATCGAGAGTGATGTACACTTACTTGTACATCCTATCTATTTGTACAAATATATGTCACTCCATAAATGTGACAAGATGAGTATCGTGATAAGCGCTCTTGAGGTGCGTCGTATAATTACTGGGTGATCGAAATAATATTGAAAAATTAAAAATAATTTTATATGCAAGGGGGAAATTCCAAAGTTAGATAACATTGTGGAGGAGATAAAGTGCGTACATGAATGTGGATAACTACAAAAATCATCTCGGTCTTGTAGATTGTGCCGACTATTTCTATTTTGGTACCTGGTGTAACACTCCAAACTAGGCGGCTATTACAGTGTCGTGGACCCCCAACTGGGACCCACCAGGGAAATGAAAATTAATGAATTAAATAATATAACTGTAGTACCGAACCACATTATATTACCAATTACTCCGATGAGGAGTTTCAAATACAATACACCCAGGAATACAGAATACATTTATATTTCATATGGAGATGAAATATACAACACTGAATAAAATAAAAGTCCAAACGGAAACTGCAGCGGAAAATACACATCAAGAAACATGAATAAATGGAAAGACTGGCCCCCCTACTAGTATCACTGGAACTCCTCGCCGTCAATGTTCTCTTCTCGTGCCTTTGCCTTGCCATGACCTAAAAACAACATCCCCAACGGGTCAGTTACACAGAACAACAATCCTCAAGAGTTGAACAAATGCAATAATCACATGAATTAGTTATGAAATCAAGTTGAATGAGGGGCATCATACTACGCCCGAATGGATGTGCAAGTGCACAAGTATGTCGAGTTCCCGGCATCCCGCATAAACACCCGCAAAACTTGGCCTAATTAGTCTCACGTAGGCACGTTACCGTGTGCACAGTCCAATGTGTCCGTATACCCGCATATACACAATGACCTTAGTGTGCCCGACTAAAAATTCCACACATATACCACCCGGTAACGCAATAAAATCCCGGAAGGTCACAAAGACAAAAGCGACCATGAAGGGGAATAATGAATAGAAATCCGACAAGGGGCAAAAATGACTCACCGAGGTTCAGTGAGTGATAGCTTCAAATGAAATGATTGGAACCATCGTTCCCCGTGAATTAAATGATTAGTTTGATAATTACAAGTCTCAATATGATTAATATTATTATGCATGAATTATACGTATGAATGAACAACAACGAAAGGAATGATTATCCTTTTAACTGAGCAAGAATTAACTTACCTCAAATACCAGTGAAGAATGTCCTTCCTTGAACAAACGTCCTTAATGGAATTATCGGTCGCTCGAACAACCTTGAATAACATAATTACCAACAATTCGCTTAAAATACGAATCAAGCATGATCACAACTAACTCAAAAAGTCGACACAACAACCCAAACTCATTGGGGCATTTTGACAAACACATTGCAAACAATCTTCCATTGTTTACAATCGATCCCAATTATATCGTATACCAACCTCCAAATGAGTGATTAAATCCAACAAAACACCATCAAAACAATCAATAATCTAATAGGAATACACATCTCGAGATTACGACAACATCTCATCAAAAACCCCAAAATTCCAAAGTCAACAGCAAGGCTTCTTGAATAATTCTCCAATAATCCAAAGATAGTTCAAACAAACTCATAATCATATGTATATCTCTTCACATATCATGATTATAACATCCAAAATATCATACTCCATTTCTAAAAATCAAAATCCAAGATTTGAAGAAATTACCTTTGAAGATCCAAACTCTTCGATCCGTTGAACTTGTGTTAAATCAACCTTCCAAACTCTACAATCGAACATAGGTGATAGCTGCTCGAAGTGATCTTGTCAAAACGCCCAAAATCGCCCAAATCGCCCGGATAAGGAGGAGAAATGAAGAAAATGACGAAATGGGGTTGAATTGTCCTATTTATACCAAACCCAGCTTAGCGTGCGCTAGCTCCTGATATTAGCATGCGCTAGCGGGTGTACCGGGTAGTCCAGTGAGCTCTGCCTGCCTCGTTAGCGTGCGATATGTACTTGGTAGCGTGCGCTAATGCCTTCCTCTTAGCTTATGTTAATCGGATGTTAGCGTGCATTACTTGATAGTTGGTACCCAGTAACTGGAGTCCAGAACCTACTGTTCACTGCCTGTTCGAGCCTTAGTGCGCGCTACTCCGATTGCTAGCGTGCATTACCAATACAAATAGCGTGCGCTATGAATTCTCCATTTCAGTCCAGTACCTACTGGACTACCTGCCTCAATTACGCTAGCGTGCGCTGATGATGAATGATAGCGTGCGCTACCTGTACTCAAATAGTGTGCGCTATAAAGAGTACGTAGCATGCGCTACACCTCACACACAGGCTACCAAAACGATGATAATGATAATATTCTCATCTCGATTCTCGGACAGAGTTGAATGATAAATGATAACTGATACAAGATTGAAAATTACGTCGAACGGTGAACACAATTGAATGAATGTGAATGATGAATGATTATTAATGAGTGAAAATTACTTAGTGATAATTACTGAATGATAATAAATGAATTTACATCCGGGTATTACATACCCCCCTAGAAAGAGTTTCGTCCTCGAAACTAAGGGTCAAACAATTCGGGATAACTCTCCCGCATACTATCCTCGGTTTCCCAAGTAGCCTCTTCGACTCCGTGTCTAGACCACTGAATCTTAACCAAAGGAATCGCCTTGTTCCTCAATTGTTTGATTCGCCGCTCTAAGACTCGTACAGGACGCTCCTCGTACGTATGATCATCCACGATCTCGATCTCATCGAACTGAAGTATGTGACTCGGGTCGGCAACATACTTCCGCAATTGAGAGACGTGAAACACGTTATGAACTCGGCTTAAAGCCGGAGGTAAATCCAATTGATAAGACAGACTGCCTACTCGATCCAAAATCTCAAATGGTCCAATGTAGGGGTGTTTTCGGTTTCGGTCGGGGTAAAATTTTCGAAACCCAAACTCTCCCCAAACTTTAAAATTCGGTTTCGGTTTCGGTCGGTTTCGGTTTTCAAAACTCAAAACCCAAACCGTCCCCAAATGTTTCAGTTTCGGATTAGTTCGGTCAAATTCGGTTTTGACCCAAACATATTTAATTTATATATATTTATTTAATAAAGTAACAAAAAAAGTAATTATATTAATAAAACTTATTCTAAAATAATAGATAGATCTTTAATTGATATATTTAATCATTGTTTTTATCAAAACTACAATATATGTGTAGATATATTATTTTATAAGTTTAAAAATTTTAGTCATATAAATAAGATTTTATATAATATAAATAATTCGGGTTAGTTCGGTCCAATTCGGGGTAATTTGGTTCGGTTCGGTTTTAAGTTATCTAAACCCGAATTAATTCGGTTTCGGTTTCGGTTTCGGTTTGTAAGTTTCAAGTTCGGGGTTGCTTTCGGTCGGGGATTTTTGGTTCGGTGCGGATCGGTTCGGATTGGTTGGTCGGTTTTCGGAATTCTATTAACACCCCTAGTCCAATGAATCTCGGACTCAACTTTTCTCTCTTCCCGAAACGGAAAATACCTCGACTCGGGGATACCTTGACCAAAACGTGGTCACCTGCCTCGAACTCTAATGGTCGATGACGATTATCTGCATAAGATTTTTGTCGACTCTGAGCAGTCAACAAATGACTTCGGATCAACGCTACCTTCTCGCGAGCGGCTAATAGCATATCGGGTTCAGTGCCGATCGATTATGATAAGTCATCACAGCATAAGGGAGATCGACAACCACGATCGTATAAGGCCTCGTAAGGTTCCATCTTAATCGAAGCATGCCAACTGTTATTGTATGTGAATTCGATCAACGGTAGTTGGGCTTCCCAGTCATCTTTCCAATCGAGAACGCATGCCCTCAGTATGTCCTCTAACGTCTAAATAGTTCGCTCTGATTGTCCATCGGACTGAGGGTGAAAAACTGTGCTGAAATTTAGCTGAGTTCCCATGGCACGATGAACGGATTTCCAAAAATGTGACATGAATCGCCCGTCACGATACGAAACGATACACTTAGGGGTATCGTGCAATCTCACGATCTCTTTAATGAATAACTGGGCAAGTCTCTCAGGACCCCACGTATCCTTAATCTCAAGAAAATGAGCTGACTTAGTTAAACGGTCCACAATTACCCAATTTACATTCATGCCACGACGACTCATCGGCAAACTCGTGATGAAGTCCATTGAAATATCCTCCCACTTCCATTCTGGGATAGGAAGCGGTTTCATCATACCCGCCAGTCGCTGATGTTCTATCTTGACTTGCTGACAGGTTAAACATCTCAAAACAAATTCTGCGACTTCTCGTTTCATATTACTCCACCAGTAATTTTGCTTCAAGTCTTTGTACATCTTGCTAGACCCCAGATGGATAGAATAAGGGGAAGCATGGGCCTCTCTCAAAATCGAGTTTTCCAACTCGTCATCCACCGAAACGCATAACTGGTTCTTAAAACGCAAAGGTCCATCCTCGTGGACTACAAATCCAGGGGCTTTCCCCTGAGCCACATCATCTCGAATGTGCAACAAAAATGGGTCTGAACCCTGATTCACTCTGATCGCCTACTCAAGTGGCGATGAAATCTCTAACATACAAAGCTGCCCTTACACTCGCTGTAACCAGACCTCAATCTCAGGCCTTAGGAATTCATGTTGAAGTTCCTTCTAAACATTTAAACGAGCAAGCATTTGCTCCTGAACAGACTTACGGCTCAAGGCGTCGGCGACAACGTTTGCCTTACCCGGGTGGTATTGAATCTCAATATCATAATCTTTAATCAGTTCCAACCACCGTCTCTGCCGCATGTTTAACTCCTTCTGAGTAAATATATACTTCAAACTCTTATGATCGGTGAAAATCTGACAGGTGACGCCATAAAGATAATGACACCAAATCTTCAACGCGAATACCACAGCTGCTAGCTCCAGGTCGTGGGTCGGATAATTCACCTCGTAAGGCCTCAGTTGCCGTGAATCATAGGCAATCACCTTCCCGTTCTGCATTAATACACATCCGAGACCGTGTCCGGACACATCACTATAAACCACGAATCCTTCCGTCCCTTGTGGTAAAGAAAGGAAAGGCGCTGAAATTAAACAGCTCTTGAGCTCATTAAAACTCTGCTGACATGCGTCAGACCACGTGTATTTCTTATCCTTCCGCAAAAGGTTAGTCATAGGTTGAGCGATTTTAGAAAATCATTCCATAAATCACCGGTAATAGCCTGCTAATCCGAGAAAGCTTCGGATTTCCTTAACATTCTTATGAGGTTGCCAATCTCGGATAGTCTCCATTTTCTGAGGGTTGACACGAACTCCATTGATGAAATCACATGTCCGAGAAACATCACTTCGGACATCCAGAACTCACATTTGGAAAAAATTTCATAGAGTTGCTCTCGTCTCAACACGTCGAGAACCTAATGAAGGTGAAGTTCGTGCTCCTCATAGTCACGAGAATAAATCAAAATGTCATCTATGAAAACAACCACGAACTGATCCAAATAATCGATAAAAACTCGGTTCATCAACTCCATGAATACCGCGGGTGCATTAGTTAACCCAAACAACATCACCACAAACTCGTAATACCCATAGCGTGTTCGAAACGCCGCTCTTGCGATATCCGACTCTCGAATTCGCAATTGATGATACCCAGATCTTAAATCAATCTTAGAAAATACTGAAGCTCCCTGGAGCTGATCTAAGAGATCATCGATGCGGGGTAAGAGATATTTATTCTTGATCGTCACCCTGTTCAGCTCTCGATAATCAATGCACAAGCGAAATGAACCATCCTTCTTCTTGACAAATAACATTGGTGCTCCCCACGGGGATGCACTCGGTCGGATATAATCTTTCTTGGTCAATTCTTCCAGTTGATTCTTCAGTTCCTGCATTACGGTCGGGGCCATACGATATGGTGCTTTCAATATTGGGGACGTACCAGGCTCCAACTCTATCGTGAATTCCACATCTATCTGTGGAGGCAAACCAGGTAACTCCTATGGGAATACATCGGCGTATTCTCTCACTACCGGGATATCCATCAACGTCACTGATGGTTTCTCGGTCTTGGTCATATAGCACCAATAACCAACACACCCCTGATTGAGTAATTTCACTGCTTTCATCATATTAATAACTCTTCCGGAATAGCTGGGATTACCCCCCTGAAATACACACTCGACTCCATCGTCTGAAATGATAGTGACCATACGCTTGCGGACACTAAGGATGGCATAGTGACGATCAATCCAATCAATACCCAAAATAATGTCGTCTTTAGGTAAATCTACCACGATCAGGTCCGCCAGCCAATCACGACCATTAAGCTGAATCGGACAATTCTTAACTTCACGATCTCCGATAATTCTTCTACTGTCTCGTAGCCCAATGATATAAGGTTCACAACTAGTAGCATTATCCAGGTGTAGTCTACTCAAAAATGACTCGTAAATGAATGATTGTGATGCGCCAGTATCAAAAAGGGTACCAGGTTGAGATAAAATTTCGAGTGTACCTGAGATCATTCGGGCCTCCGGATCGTCGGTCCTCTTCATCTCGTAAATTCGGGGCTTGCCAGTCCCGGAACCGGATGCTCCTGCTTGATAGCTATGGGCTCCGCCTTTAGTCGCTCCCGTCGTCTTAAACGACCCATACTGAGTGGCCTGATTCTGAACAGCCGACTGCTTCGGGGCTTGAGATGCCGTCGGAGTAGGTTTGGAGTCTCTTCGGCAGAAACAGGCCTTATGCCCGGCAATCCCACAGATGTTACACGTGATAGTCTGCCTCGGACACTTAGTGCTGAAATGACCCTGCTCTCCACAGTTGAAACAGGTGATGGCCGAACTGGCCGCTCGGGACTGAGATTCCGCAGGTTTAGGCACCATAGGAGGTCACTCAGAAAAAGTTGAGCTCGTACTAGGCTTCTTGAAGGTTGCCCGACTATCTTCAGACTGATTATGATTCTTCTATTTCTTGCCAGCAGATGAAGTTTCATGCTTAGCAATTTCCTTCGCAGTAAGCTCATAAGTAAGAGCTTCCTCGATGAATTCGGCCAGGGTGGTGCAACGATGATTAAGCAACTGCATCCGCATACGAGGTTTCAACCTCTTACTGAAATACTTGATCTTATCCGCCTCAGAGTGGATAATGGATGAGGCGAATGGAAGTAGCTCATGAAACTACTCGGCGATGGCGAGAACATCTTCTTCCGCTGAGGGGTTGGGACTGAGTAACTCCGATAACTTGGCCCCCCTGAGTGGGGCCGGATAATACCTTTCCATCATGAGGGTCTTGAACTGGTCCCAAGTGCAATATCTGTAACACCCCCGATATATTCAGGAATATTAAAGCACCGTAAATCCTTTACATAAGAATTTACAAGGCTAAAGAAATGAAAAGACAGTAACAGATACCAACATATGAAAGTAACTGAAATAAAATACAACAGTTCTGAGCCAATACCGAGAATACAAATATCCAAAGGAAGAAAATTAATACATCACCAAATCCAATCATCACAAACGACGACGTACTCGAGTACTTACTAAAAACAACACAAACAACAGACAATTAAACCCGACCGGAACATCACTTTGGACCCTCGTCATCATGCAGCTCCAGTGGTTGTTTTCCTGCTCTCCTGGATCCTGAACATAAACAAATATTCATCCCCTAAGGGGTTAGCACAAGTATGCTAGTACAAGTACCACAACATATTATTCAACATCTCACGAAGAATAATAATAACATAAATGACAAAATACCAACGAGTCTCCTCCTGCGAGAAACTCATAAATAACATACACAAATGATAATCACAATATGATATCACAACATAAACATGGTAATTCCGACGATCCAGCGTTCACTGCCTAGATCCCCCGATGATTCCGTCAAACCAACCCGAGGTGGAAAAACCCGTTCGATGATCCAACGCACGCTAGCATAGATCCCCCGATGATCCCGTCGGACCAACACGAGGTGGACATACAACAACGACATATATGCACGACAATATGTATAACATCAATACGTAAAACAATTAAAGTACTTGCCTCTATTCGATGACAAGAATAATACTTCCATGAATATCAAAACACTCGAAGGTCTCCCCTTCGATCAATCACGTAACAAAGCTCGAACCTTAAACAAAAGAAATAATATAGAGTTCATCTCACGTCGTACGAACATCTAAAAATCCAAATTACGGTTGGAAGTTCATAAAACGTATCCTGTCTGACATGCATAATGTACGTTACATACCCTTTGTGGCGTACGTTAAACCTACTTGTTAGCGTACGTAAGCTAAGATGTCTAGCGTACGCTAACCATGTATCGACAGTTCCCCTCTGATCAGTCGAATGTCTTGTCTGATGATATAACGTACGTTACGTACCAAACGTAGCGTACGTTAATTCTGCCCGTTAGCGTACGTTAGCTGTAGAGCCTAGCGTACGCTAAACATGCATCCGACAGTCTCTTCCCTGATCAGACAACTGACTCGCCTCAAGAAATTCTCAGTGTTAACGCACGTTAACTCCATGCATGATACACTCATGAAAACTTGGATGATCTAATGGTGTTCAAGGTCGTACAACTTCAAGGATAAACATATCATCATGATGTCATACTCCAATCTTTGTTCACAAATTCTCATACGAAATTCGGAAGGTCTAAGGTTGATGTCAATATCATTCTATCATTCAAACTATCATCTTGAAGATTGTTAACAGTCCACCTTTACAAGATGTTGTGCGGCGATTTATACGCCTCGACGGCGATCGGCATAAGGGTCGAGCGACCGAACCAGCATCAAATAATCCAAGGCAGACTTGCCAAGCGAAGGGTCCAGACCGGGATCAGGTATCGAGCGATCGACGTCCAGGAAGATCGTCTCTTGGCACCTAGCAATCGACTCTGGTGCCCGAACAAGGACGACCGTCCTTTGCCACGTGTAAGGCCATCATCCGTCATATCTATGAAGACCAGACCTCGGAGTAAAGACCCACGTGCAGATCCGCGAATGGCGCCATAGAATAAGGATCTTTGACTCCAGCCCATCAACAGCTGTCAACGACAAGGACTGCCTCACCTACCGACAGACCTGCCGAAAGGTCCTAGGTTGGACCTCCCAAGACAACGACTCAGAACGCATGTTGTCTTCTCATTGGTTCGCACATCCGGCTGCCAACAGCTGCTGCGGACTTTAACGAGACCAACCCATGTGCTAAAGACGATCACCTGCTTATTATAATACATCAAAGGCGATCGCCCAGCTACCACCACTCCTATAAATAGGAAACCTCCAGCAACTGGAAAATGTTTCAGAAGTTCACAAACTCAGATAAAAACACAGCACTCCATCGTTGTTACAAGAACTCACAGAGCATCAACTCTGGTTCTTCCGGCAATCATCAGCACTCAAGAGCTAGATAACTAGGGTCTTTAAACTCATTGTAATTGTACTCTAACATTAATATTTGTACTCCCAAGTATTTGTATTAATAATATCTCGCGAGAGCATTCAAGCCCGGGACTAACAACCCCGGCAAATCTTGTGTTATTTACTTTCCCTCGGACGTGCTCTCGCATTTTGTTTGTTACTCATCCATTCCAGTAATCCCTTCCGGATAATATTATGGGTAACAACAATTGGCGCTAGAAGGAGGGCGTGATACCCTCATTTTTCATTCAGACTATTTCGAAGAACACTCACTGTTCTCCGGAGCATATACTTGAAGAAACACTCACTGTTCTTCAAAGAAAAACCTTCAGAATAATGACGTCTGCCACCACTTCGAAGAGAGCCACTCTCCGATCCACTGGACGTCTTATTCCGTCTCAATCCGAGCCCCAACTTATGGTAAAGGGCAGCCGCGGCGACGCGAGACTCTCGATCCCGTCCCCGAGGGACGGCCCTGGCCTCTCACTCGATCAGTTCCAAACTGCGGAACAGATCGAGGAGGCCATGGCTATTCTAAGGGAGCGACGGAGAGCATGCGAACCGCCCGCTATAACCCCATCGGCCATCTGCCGCGCGGGCAAGCAGAAGCTCAAGGGGTTACTTGTCGAGCGATCGCCAGAAAGCCCCGATTCACGAGAAAAGGCGCTCGCGAGGCGGGACGATTCCGTCTTCAGCCGCCTAGGAAGCGATCCATCGTGGCGACCGGGGCATTCTGGCCCCAACCACGAGACGACGGAGTCCAAATCCGTCACCAGGAGTTCGGCATACCCAACTCCCAATCAAAAACAGGTTAGCCGTTTGGCTCCCATTCGCAGAAGAATCGAGCCCCGCGGCAAAGACATCATCTACAGCGGAGCCAGGGGATCAGTACTTGGTCGCCTCGGCTCCCGCTCCGAGTGCCTAGCCACGAACAGCTAGGCCACGGCGATGGCCGCTATGCAACGCCAGCTCGATGAGATGAAATCGCTCATGGAAACTGGGGCAGGCGCCAGTAGAAAGATCATCGGACCGAGTGAGCCACTCGCGGTCCACATCGAGCTTGCCCCCGTGCAACCAATGATCGCTCCTCCTCAAACACCTTTGTATGAGGGGAGATCGGACCCCGAGACCCACTTGAGCAAGTTCCGGATCTACATGACCGGATGTGGGGAATCAGACGCGACCAGGTGCCGAATATTCCCGTTAACATTGGCGGAACTGGCCCATAGGTGGTACATCTCACTGCCACCGCGATCAATCAATTCCTTTGAGAAACTGGCGAGCGACTTCACGTCATACTTCTCCGCCAAGGTCGCCAAACCAGAAGCTCCCCACCGCATGATGAAAATCAGGCAGGGGGAAGATGAGTTCGATGCGCAATATATCGACCGGGTGGATGAAATAGTCCTCACTGGCGAGCCCATAAGCAACGAGCTCGCCCTCTACTCGGTCCTAGGGGGATTCTATGGTCATTCACCCATGTTCAGTCACCTCACGAAGGACATCCCCCCGACCTACGCGATCTTCCGCGCCAAGTCTGCCGATTTTCTGGTCAGGCAGAGACTGCTCACCCTCCGCCTAGGCGAGGGGACGCCGCCTCCCGTCCAAAAGATGGCGATCGCCAAGTACAACAAGGCGGTCGCCAACCCACCTGGAGATTTCAAGGCCTTCGAGGACGTGGAAGCCCATCTCTTCCACAGCTTCAACCGAACTCCGCCCATATTTTTTATGCCATCAAGGGGCGCGAACCACTAAGCAAGCCAAAGGCGATCAGGGACAACGGTCATCTGGACCACAATAAATTTTGTGCTTACCACAAGAGTCCCGATCACACCACCAACCAATGTCGCGACCTCCTCAGACAACTCTGGAGATTGTTCGAGGAGGGCAAGCTGGACAGTTTATTGGCTTAGTCGGAGCCCCGTCAATCTCCCAAACCGGTCGCCAGAGTCGAACGCGACAGGCCGGAAGACTCATACGAGTCGACCCCTCGATCAACCTCGGTGGTCGGATCTATATGCTTCAATTAAGAGGTTGGAACTTCAGAAGTCTTTCCCCGATTCCCACCATGTCAAACCAAAGGCTACTGCCTGAGCAACGGCTCGAAAAAGAGGATGACTCTCGCCCTATAAAGTTCGTCATCTAACATGATGGACCTAGGCAGGCGATCGCCTCCCCCGGCACAACGTATACCATCGAGGATCGCCATCTAACATGACGGGCTGAGGTAGAAGAGTGCCGCCATGGTCGTGGAGGTCGATGAAACTGACGGCCCGCCCATGCAAGGTTCCTTTGGGCAGAGATCACTCGCCCTTCATTTAAATACGAGGCGGGCGCAGCCGGAGAACCCTCCAAAACAAATCAGAGGATGACTCGCTCGCCCTCTAAAGTTCGTCATCAACGTGAAGGACCTAGGCAAGCGATCGCCTCCCCTTGCACAACATATACCGTTGAGGATCGCCATCTAACATGATGGTCCGAGGTAGAAAAGTGCCGACATGGTTGTGGAGGACGATGGAACTGTTCTCTGTGACCATGCAAGGTTCCTTTGGGCAGCGATCGCTCGCCCTTCGTTTAAATACGAGGCGGGCATAGCCAAAGGACCCTCCAAAAGAGATCTGTGGACACGTTCGCCCGCCCTCAAAGGTCCATATCTAACATGGTGGACCCGGACAATGCGATGCGTCCCTCCCCCCGTCACAACGTATACCGTCGAGGGTCGTCATCTAACATGACGATCCGAGGTAGAAAAGTGATAGCAAGCCACGGTCGTGGAGTCGATTAATCCGACGACGTCCCGTGCAAGGACTCCTCCAGACCAAGACCACTCGCCCTTTGTTTAAATACGAGGCGGGCGCAGCCTACAGAGGACCCTCACAATTAAGTGAGTCGCGAGAAGTTGGGCATCAGACGGAATGTCAATCGCGCACAAGACATGGTCACGGAGGTCGGTTCCATCGAACTCCACGATTGTGCACGGTTCCTCTAGGCCGGGATGGTCGGCCTTCCTCGAGGAATCTGCAAAATTGAAGACCGCTCACTAAACGATTTATTTTCGTCCCCTTACTTTCACTAAGTAAACAAAAACAAGGGGGAAGAGCGGAGCTATATATACCACGATCGTCTTTACTCAAATACACGTACGACGATTGGCATTGTTCAGATATATGTGCAACGATCGACTTTGTTCTAAAAAGTTACCAGTATGAGTTTATCAATTCACTTGGAGCTGTACACACAATGATCGCTCAACACTTGTATAAGTCAAATGCAAAAGACTCGGAAAGACGATCATACAAAGCAATAAATCAGAGAAGCAAGTATTTATTTCATCACTCGGAATACAAATACAAACACGGTCGCCCGAAGGCAAAAATACAACGAAAGCTACAAAAACTACAAGTAAAAAATAGAAAAGCTCAAAGATCGGCGCCCGTTCCATCGCCGGCAGCAGGCTCTGAACCCCCATCCTCCGGGGAACCCGTATGAACAAGGTTGTCAGGCAATGGGTACCAGCTCAAGTCGATTCCGAGATCCACGGAAAGGTCGAGGATCGGCACGGTGAAGTCAGGCTGCAGAGGATGCTCCAGCGCATAGGCTTTGAAATTTTCAGCCAAAGGTCCGACCTCGAGCCCTCCCTTCTTAGCGGCGCGGATCGCGTCAGCATAAGCCATATAGTAGGCGAATTCGCTGACGTACTCCACGTTAACGAAGGGATCGGCCTCAGTCGCCTTCAGCTTTTCCTTCAGCTCCGCAACCGTTTGGCTCACGCCCTCGAGCTCGGTAGTTTTGGCGGTCACCTCTTCCTTCAAGGACGCCAGCTCGCTGGTCAGTCGGGCGACGGTCACCTTCAGCTGATCGGCCTCCTTCTGCGCGGCCGCGTGCGACCTACGAGCTTCCGTTATCTAGTCCCGCATCCGGTCAGTCGCCGCCCACGCCCGGTCAACATCCTGCCTCGCCTGTTTAGCCGCCTCCACGGAGCTCTTCTCCATGGTCGTGAGCCGATCGGCGAACTCAATGTTTTGTTTCCTTGCGGCTTCGAGGTCCGCATGGAGACGAGCGGTGGACGGCCGCCCCTCATAGTCCCGCACGGCCTGAGCAGCCATCGTCGCCGTCTGGAGGGCCAGCACGAAAGTAGCCTGCATCGCGTCAGCAGATCGTCGGCGCGCGATCGCATCCAGATCGGTCGTCCAAGCCTTCGGGAGGGAGGCGGTAGCCCGAGCAACGTAGGAAGGGATGTCGCTGACCTCGCGAGGAGCTTTACTCGTCAGGAAGTCAAACACCATCGGCGAGCAGTTCGGGTCGGAGTGGCGGATCCTGCACACATGCCAAGAGAGTTAAGTGTGTTTCCTACATAAGTTTCATAACTCAGCAAAGCGACCAGGCTTACCTCTCGACCTTCTCTGGGTCACGGCCGAAGAACGGCCTGCCACGCGAAGTCTCGGCCTCAGCAGTCGCCATGGACTGAAGGAAAGCCGAATATGGCATGGACCCCTCCACCAGAGGAACCGCGGAAAGCGGAGGCACGGAGATCGGTGGCTCGTCAGCAGTGGCAGGGACCGAGGGCTCCACAACCCTCCGTTTCTTGCGGTTGAGCCGAAGTTGCTCCTCCTCCCGAGACTCCTGCTCTTCGACGACAGGCTCTTGGAGAGGTCTTGCCTCCGGGGTCGGTCGCGGTGGAGCAGCAGGAGCTCGGCTCACCTTTTTCCCTTGGCGAAGACGGTTCATGACCCCCGGATTAGACATGGCAATCGCAGCAGGGGGCTCTGGGAAACAAGGGAAGCGAATTTCTGCAAAAGAAAACAATCGACAATGTTAGTAATCTTCCTCAATCAAGACGATCGACATGTCAAAGAAGATCACGAAAATTCGTACCTGGAACCTTTAGATGGCGAGGGTAGCGAAATAGCCGAGCAGCCAACCAGCAGGATTCGTTGTTAATTTGGCGTGCGTCTATATAATCGTCAGGAAGACTCCGTATCTTCTTCCAGACGATCGCGAAATCAAAAGCGAGGTCGCCTGCCGCCGGAACAATGACACCTGCAAAAAGAAGGCCAAAATAAGATTAGTTCAGAAAATGTCCGAACAAAGGGAGAGTCTAAATCCTTACTCGGACTCCTCTCCCGAAAGCCGGTAGGAATATCCATCTCGTCGGTCAGGTTGTCGCTCGCTGCCGACTTCCACGCGCCGCCGACCCAGAACCACTTCGACGGATCGCCTCTTACTTTGTTCGGGACCCCAAGAATCACCCGGCCTGAGCGACCTTGGATATGGTAGCCGCCGACAGAGCCTTTTTGAACCTTCAATTTGAAGAGACAGTTCATCTCCAACGGCGAGGGAAGACGATACAGCCGATAGCCACCAAACAAAGTGAGGGTGCAGACGATATGCAGCCAGGCGTTCGGCGTCGGTGAAGCGCGCCACGCCTGTGCGATCGCAGATAGAGACAATAACGGCAACGGGAATCGCACTCCAGCCTCCATTATCGCCTCATTGACGGTGACCATTCCCTCAGGAGGTTGATCGTCTCGCTCGTTCTCGGCGTGCACGTAGAGGCAAACATCAGAAGGCACATGGAACCTCGCCCTGCAACGGTCCAGATCCTTCCTGGTCGCCGAGCTCCCGATCTGGCCAAGGGTCCACGGAGAGCGGCGAGCAGCCCGGAACAACGTCCGCCTTACAGGTTCATAAGGATGGGCGATTTAGTATTCATTGAAGTTAAATTTTGGGAGTGGTCCGGCCAATCTCTCCATGAGTTCGGAAAAATCTGTGAAGGCTTTTCCGAACGCGCTGTTCTGCTCCCAGTGCGCCATCACATCCGTCTCCTCCTGTTTCAGTGAACGGATCCACTCGGCCTCCGCCGTCTTGGCCGCGTCAGCCTCATTAAAATGTTCCTCGATCTCCGCGGGCTCAATCCCGGCACGGATGGCCTCGACGGCGGTGTCCATATGAAATTCCGCAGAAAGTTCATCCCGGGCGGTCAAAGCCCCGGCGGCGGAAGTACTACCCGCCTCATACGCATCTGGTCTTCCTCCGGACATTTTCAGAAGAGAGAAAGGAGGGAGAAGGAGTTTTTTGTTCTTACCTAAAGTCTGAGTCGAACGACGATCGTCACACAAAGCTTCGAAAGAAATCGGCTATGTCTTCTTCTCAGGCAGAAATGCTGCATAAGGTTTTTTACCCTGTAACACCAGTCCTTTTTATAGGCAAGAGCAGGGACTTCTGGGCAAATAAGTGAAGTCCCGAGGACCGAAGTGCAACCGTCAGATAGGGCCGCATTTAATGGTGCCCTCGAATCCCGCGTGCGCGTCGTTTCTAGGGCACGCCAAAGGACAGCCTGACAAAACCGTCGGACTCCCTCAATAGGAGCCCGACACGTGCCCCGGTGACATCTTCAAAACCGCTGTCATTTCCCGCTCATCTCAGTGATCGAATAAGTCGTACAAATTCAAAATCAGTCCACTTGAGAGACGATCGTCTGTTCCGTAAAATGCTGAGTCGCTCGTCTGAGACAAGCGATCGCCAGTAAGGACCACCTCACCCCACGTCTTCAACATCGGAGCAAGCTGGGGGGCAATTGTTGTGCGGCGATTTATACGCCTCGACAACGATCGGCATAAGGGCCGAGCGACCGAACCAGCATCAAATAATTCAAGGCAGACTTACCAAGCGAAGGGTTCAGACCGGGATCAGGTATCGAGCGATCGACGTCCAGGACGATCGCCTCTTGGCACCTAGCGATCGACTCTGGTGCCCGACTAAGGACGGCCGTCCTTTGCCACGTGTAAGGCCATCATCCGTCATATCTACAAAGACCAGACCTCGGAGTAAAGACCCACGTGCAGATCCGCGAATGGCGCCACCGAATAAGGATCTTTGACTCCAGCCCATCAACAGCTGTCAACGACAAGGACTGCCTCACCTACCGACAGACCCGCCGAAAGGTCCTATGTGGGACCTCCCAAGACAGCGACCCAGGATGCGTGTTGTCTTCTCATTGGTTCGCACATCCGGCTGCCAGCAGCTGCTGCGGACTTTAAGGAGACTAAGCCATGTGCTAAAGACGATCGCCCGCTTATTATAATACAGCAAAGGCGATCGCCCAGCTACCACCACTCCTATAAATAGGAAACCTCCAGCAACTGGAAAATGTTTCAGAAGTTCACAAACTCGGATAAAAACACATCACTCCATCGTTGTTACAAGAACCCACAGAGCATCAACTCTGGTTCTTCCGGCAATCATCAGCACTCAAGAGCTACATAACTAGGGTCTTTACACTCATTGTAATTGTACTCTAACATTAATATTTATACTCCCAAGTATTTATATTAATAATATCTCGCAATAGCATTCAAGCCCGGGACTAACAACCCCGACAAATCTTGTGTTATTTATTTTCCCTCGGACGTGCTCTCGCATTTTATTTGTTACTCATCCATTCCAGCAATCCCTTCCGAATAATATTTTGGGTAACAACACAAGATACAACAAATCCTTCCATGATCAACCTCCTAGGTTCGTCTAACAACAATGATGTTAATACCAAGTCCGTGATTACTACGAAGACAATATCCAAATTTTGATTATCAATCTCAGAAAACTTCCTTTACTTGTAACAAGATTCAAAGTATGATGCTCTTAACCGAGGTACTTAAAGCATAATCATCTCAACTTCCTAAACATGCTGTTTGGTTGAATAATTCATCCATGGAACTAAATATCTTGATAGCATGATCATAATATTCTTAAGGATACGAATCCAAGGTTGGAGATAGTATTAACATACCTTAAGATGAAGAAAACACCCATACAATAGGTAGAATCCAACTCCGGTTGCTTGTATGCCAATTAAAGATGATTCTCCACTTCAATGATCAAGTATAAGTAATCTCCAATCTTCAATGACCAAGTATTAAGTGATCTAAAGGTGCAGGGAACTCTCTGGGGATGAAGTGTGTTGAAAGCTAAGTGAAATAAACGAACTGAAATGAAATGGGGTGATGTCTTATTTATAACTTTCTGTCCTTAACGTACGTTAGCCTTCATGCATAACGTACGTTAGTCGCTTAGCGTACGCTACCAAGTATGTTTAGCGTACGCTATCGTCATCGATAGTTAACTGTTCTCATTCTGTATTCAATTACGTACGCTACACCATAAGGTTACGTACGTAAGTAACACCCATTAGCGTATGCTAGACATATTCCTTAGCGTACGTTAACAATCGTTGACTTCAAAAGTGTCCAGGTTCATCCGCAGGAATCTTATCTGGACCCATCGTCTGGCTGGCGCATGTGCTAGCCGCCCAGCTCAATTATTGGTTGTTTAACGTACGCTACGCTACATTCGTAGCGTACGCTAACTCTAGAGAATAACGTACGTTAAGCTTCCTTCTTAGCGTACGTTATCACGTATTTGCATGAGAAAATTTACATGTTGTCATACTCATGTACAAGGATACAAATACGAGAAATATCATACTTCGATTATCGATACCACAATTTCGAATAATACAGGGTTCAACTACAGATGAAATACTCAATAATTAATCCGGATATTACAATATCCGTCGGTGGGCTTCAAAGATAGCCACCAAGAGTGAGCGCTCTTACCCAGATAGTAAGCCGCAACTGAAACTTTGTGCCCTTCGGGACACTCCACCATAGCAAATAGCTTCTCAAAATGTTCAAGCCAGTGAATAATATCCGCCGGCTCAAATGAACCTTCAAAAGTAGGTGGCCTATGGCGAGAGATGTCGCCGATAATACTGCTCACACTCCTCTCTTGTCTCTGAGGTGGCGGCGGAGGAGCCTGTTGAGCCTGAGTGGCTGAGTTCTGCATCGTCTCCATCAGACGTGCCATTTGAGTCATCTAGGCCATCATGCCCTGCATAAAAGTGAGTGGATCAACCCGAACACCTTCCGATTGAGCCGTATCTCGGGTACGACTTCCTGACAGTGAGTGATTATCTCCAGGTGAATGAGTGGCAGCGTCGCTACTTGTTGAATTAGCATTATTCCTCGCGTTCGCGCGGGTATTCACACGAGCTCCCGGGTTTCGGCCCGCACTGCGGCCTCTTCCCCTGCGTCCTCTGACAGCTCTATCCATACTGAAATAGGAAAGTCACATGATAATTATAGATTTCGCATGAAAGATCAACTGAGGTGACATGATTATCTGATGAAATTATTAAAATGGTTATCTTGAACAAGTTAAGATTGATGATACGATCCACAAGATCAACAACTCAGCAATGAAATTGATTGGGTGATTAATGAGTTGACATAATCGACACGATCCAAGAGAAAAAGATGATTGAGGATTGTTGACTGGTGAATGATGAATGAGTGATTCTTATTGCCAGAAATTATACCATGGCGTCAGAAATCATACGTTTCTTTGGTCTGAGGGGCTTGGCGCTTGCACAGGTCACACGTGACGCGAAAGTCCAATGATACTAGTCTGATGAACGATGATTTCCAATGAGACATGACTCGGAAGGGTAGTATTCAAAACCACACTCTGATACCAACTCTGTAACACCTCAAACTAGGCGGCTATTACAGTGTCGTGGATCCCCAACTGGGACCCACCAGTCAAATGAAAATTAATGAATTAAATAATATAACTGTAGTACCGAACCACATTATATTACCAATTACACCGATAAGGAGTTTCAAGTACAATACACCCAGGAATACGGAATACATATATATTTCATATGGAAATGAAATATACAACACTGAATAAAATAAAAGTCCAAATGGAAACTGCAGCGGAAAATACACATCCCCAACTGGGACTCCTCGCCGTCAACATTCTCTTCCCGTGCCTTTGCCTTGCCATGACCTAAAAACAACTTCCCCAATGGGGTCAGTTACACAAAACAACAATCCTCAAGAGTTGAACAAATAAAATAATCACATGAATTAGTTATGAAATCAAGTTGAATGAGGGGAATCATATGTAACACCCCCAAATCCCATTGGTTCATTACAGTGCCGTGGACCCTATACCAGGAGATCCACCAGGCGAACACGACTGACATTACATTAAATTAACCAACAAGAGCAACCACAGCCCTTAATATGATAACTGACACAATATTCCGATAAGGAATTTTAAAGACAATGATGGGCCTACATGGCCAAAAATGAAAATACATCAACTGATAAAACTGGAGTACACCCCAACTGACTGACCAACATGAACAACTCGGACTAGTATCGCTCGAATGCCTCGTCGCCATCATCATGCCCATGTGTCTCAACTCTCTCCTCGCAAGCACCTAAAATATGAAAACATGTTCCGCCCCCACGGGGTCAGTCATCCATATAATGAACATCAAATACATGTATAACATGATATGCATCCAAAAGCAGAATGAAACGGTAAAATGATAATTATACGAGATGCTCACAAACCAAGTTAAGAACCGAGCATTCGTGAAACACTATGCCCACAGCATATGAATAATACCTGCTCAACAGGTTAGAACATGAATGCCCAATGGCAAATCATAACTTATGAAGCACCACAATGAATTACACGAACATGAACCACACCAGGACTGAATTAAATATAAATCACAATGCCCGAAGGCTCCAATGAAATTACCAAGATATCACAAATGCCTGAAAGCCACTCAACCGAAGCTGTAAATATCACAATCACCTGAAACCGAAACAGCTGTACTAATAAGGGCCAAAGCCACGGCACGAAGCCGTATCACAATGAGGGCCGAAGCCACGGCACGAAGCCGTATCACAATAAGGGCCGAAGCCACGACACGAAGCCGTATCACAATGAGGGACGAAGCCACGAAACGAAGCCGTATCACAATAAGGGCTGAAGCCACGGCACGTAGCCGTATCACAATGAGGGCCTAAGCCACGGCACGAAGCCCGCAGTACAGCCCGCTCCAGCATCAAAAGGCACACGGTGCAGTTTTAGATATTTCGACCATAACTCCTTCGTCCGGACTCCGATTGATTCACCGTTTGAACCATTGGAAAGCTAACTTGATGCTCTATAATATTGAAGAGATTCAGAATTTTTGGAGTTTCCATGAATTAATGGTGATTTTACAAAGTTGAACTCATACGTGGAAAAGTCGCTTAAGAACACAGAACTCAACAGAACGACACCGAGACGACCTCAGATGACAAAAAGTGTAGAATTAATCATTCTCAGAATGACGAAACGGTCACAATAGAGTCGCTAATATGGACTCCAATATCAACATCGATTAATGAAGTAATTATAACGATCAAGATAATATTCTCGTCTCGATTCTCAAGCAAGGTTGAAACAATGAACGATATCGATACACGACTCAACATTAGTCCGAACGGTGAACACGAATGAATGAACATGAATGATGAATGATTATTACTGAGTGGAAAAATTTCTGAGTGACAATTACTGAATGATAATAGTGACTCCAAGGCCGGGTATTACATACTCCCCCCTTAAAAGAGTTTCGTCCTCGAAACTAAGGGTAAACATCTCGGGATATGAACCGCCCATCGTCTGAAAACAGCACTGCACAAATATCAATCGCACGCCCCAAGTCCCCATGGCTAGACGTCTCGAATCTCAATGAATAATTTCCTAGATAATCACCAAATCTCGGGTAAAACACAAAAAGAAAAAATACTAACCAAGGCTACATCTCAAATGTGCCCAATATCGATATCCTCCAGATCGTCGATCCCCTCGATCTCATCGATTCAAGGAATACCCAAATCTGAACTCACCGCTAAAGGTGATCCCGGAAGGTCACGAGAATGAGAGTGACTAAAATGAATGAGGAATGATAAATGACTATAAATCCGACAAGGATTAAGAATAACTCACCGAGGTGAATTAATAACGTAATGAGTGATAGCTCAATGAAGCAACTAGAACCGTTGTTCCCCATGAAATGAATGATTAGTTTGATAATTATAAGTCTCAACATGATTGATATATGATGAATGAATTATATGAATGAATGAACGACAATGAAATGAATGATTATCGTATTACCGAGCAAGAATTAACTTGTTCAAAACCTGTGATGAATGTCCTTACCTCTGGCTCTCGAAGCCTGATAGGACCTCTTATATGATGCACGGGCTATAGTAACAAAATCCCTCGAGGCTTGTGAGCCCTCTCGAGATTTATCGGCACTAGAATTTATGCAGTATTTCCGTAGGTGTCCCGGCCTCCCACACAGAAAATAAACAATAGCTGGCACCGTACACTGAGTACTAACGTGTCCTGCTAAATCACAATTAAAGAAAACAACAGTCGAACTCTTCGTCTGAGAAGAAGAAGCTTTCCCAGCAAGAAGACGACTAGAAAATGACCTCTTGGACGCCGGATCCCTATGTCCCTCTGAACGAACCGACATCCTAGTTCTCTCACCAGAAGAAACTGAAGGGTGCTTCTGAGTAAGCTCCTTGATCAAAAGCTCTACTCCAAGAGCCTTCTCGATGAACTCACTAAATGAATTACAATTGTGATTGAACAACTGCATCCTCAACTGCAGATTTAGCCTATTGCTAAAATACTTGATCTTATCCGCTTCAGTATGGATAACAGACGAAGCAAACTGAAAAAGTCCCTGAAACTTCTCAGCTATGACAATAACACCCTCGTCCTCGACAGATTCGGGGTTCAAAACCTCCGATAACTTGACTTCGCGAAGTAGAGCCGGATAGTACCTCTCTAACATGAGAGTCTTGAACTCATTCCAAACACAATCACGATCGGTGGGTTTCACGGAAAGCCACCAAGAATACGCACCCTTACTCAAGTAGTAAGCCACTACTGACACCTTACTCTCTTCTGAACACTGAACCATGTCGAAGAGTTTATCAAAATGCTCAAGCCAATGAACAATATCAGCTGGTTCCGACGAACCCTCCAAAATAGGCGGCCTCTGACGAGAGATATCGCCAACAATATGACTCACTCCTCCAGTCTGACCATGAAACGGCATCTGGGATTCCTGCTGCGGTGGACCACGAACCATCGAGGTCTATAGGGTCTCCATTATCCACGTCATCTGAGTCATCTGGGCCATCATGCCCTGTATACATATGAATGGGTCCACCCGAATACTTTCCGGATGGGCTGTATCTCGGGTACGACTCTCTGATAGTGACTGATTATCTGACGGTGAATGAGTAGCACCGATATCTGATGAACTAATGATATCCATTGCATCCGCGCGGGTATTCACACGAGATCCCGGGTTTCGGCCCGCACCGCGGCCTCTTCCCCTGCATCCTCTGACAGCTCTATCCATACTGAAGCAGGAAAGCCACATGATTATTACAGATCCCGCATGAATATTGCATTATGATCACGTTACAGAATGATAATAATGAGCATACACGCTCTAACACAATGAATGCAGTAATGATGCAATGAAATGATCGTCGACATTACGTCGGAATATGATAAGATCGTATGAAAGATTAAGTGAGGTGACATGATTATCTGATGAAATTCCTGAAATGATTATCTTGAACAAGTTAACAGGATTGATAATTCAACCCACAAGATCAACAACCGAGCAATGAGATTGACTGAGTGATTAATGAATTAACATGATTGACAAGATCAAAATTGATGATTGAGGATTATTGACTGATGAATGAGTTGATTGTTATCGTTTACACAGATCACACGTGTTCTAAAACAATTAGTCATGAATCAGTCGTAACATTTATATCACATATATGTTTCAACAAGGCATGTATAATTAATGACATGATGAATGTATGAACATAAAGAGAATCGAGTCCTTACACAGGTCATACGTAGCTTCGAGGTCTTGCGATACTAGTCTTCACTGATGACGACTCGATGAATGAATGACTCGTGCAGCCGTACTAACTTAACGACTCACAAAACTCGACTATCCAGATTGTCATAATCTGACAGCCCCCACTACTACCGCGACGGTAGAGCCACATAACTCACATATCAGGGTATCTCACAACCTAAATCTCTGATACCATCTTCTGTAACAACCCCAAATCCAATTGGTTCATTACATTGCCGTGGACCCCACACCAGGAGATCCACCAGGCGAACACGACTGACATTACATTAAATTAACCAACAAGGGCAACCACAGCATTAATATGATAACTGACACAATATTCCGATAAGGAATTTTAAAGACAATGATGGGCCTACATGGCCAAAAATGAAAATACATCAACTGATAAAACTGGAGTACACCCCAACTGACTGACCAACATGAACAACTCGGACTAGTATCGCTCGAATGCCTCGTCGCCATCATCATGCCCCTGTGTCTCAACTCTCTCCTCGCAAGCACCTAAAAAATGAAAACATGTTCCGCCCCCACGGGGTCAGTCATCCATATAATGAACATCAAATACATGTATAACATGATATCCATCCAAAGGCAGAATGAAACGGTAAAATGATAATAATACGAGATGCTCACAAACCAAGTTAAGAACCGAGCATTCGTGAAACATTATGCCCACAGCATATGAATAATACCTGCTCAACAGGTTAGAACATGAATGCCCAACGGCGAATCATAACTTATAAAGCACCACAATGAATTATAAGAACATGAACCACACCAGGACTGAATTAAATATAAATCACAATGCCCGAAGGCTCCAATGAAATTACCAAGACATCACAAATGCCTGAAAGCCACTCAACCGAAGATGTAAATATCACAATCACCTGAAACCAAAACAGCCCGAAGCTGTACTAATGAGGGCCACAGCCACTGCACGAAGCCACGGCACGAAGCCGTATCATAATAAGGGCCGAAGCCACGGCACGAAGCCGTATCATAATGAGGGCCGAAGCCACGGCACGAAGCCGTATCACAATGAGGGCCGAAGCCACGGCACGAAGCCGTATCACAATGAAACCATCCAATGGCCGTTGACCTACTGAGATGTAGGTGTTGCGAAGTCAACCGCGAAGGTTTCAAACTCCCCAAACTTACCCATAATGAAATCACCTAGTGACCGTTGACCTACTGACTGTAGGTGTTGGGAAGTCAACCGCGAAGGTTTCAAACTCCCCAAACTTACCCATCGAGCACTAGCCAAGACTAGCCTCCAAAACACAACTGATAACAAACGGAAACAATCCCAAGATTACCGAATTCACGAGAATGATAGTGTACTGCCTTGAGTCGGCCAACACGAAAACAATGACTCACGGATGGGCACCGTCCTCGGCGGTCCCAATTCAATATCTCGATTGCCTTAGAATGGCCAACCGATAATAATGATGCGATGAGTGATTGAATACTTCAACTGACTTGGAACGGCCAATCGATAACAATGATATGATGAATGATTGAATACCTCGGTTGCCTTAGAACGGTCAATCGATAACAATGATACGATGAATGATTGAATACCTCGTTTGCCTTAGAACTGCCAATCGACAACAATGATACGAAGGATGTCTCGGCACCTTTAATCGGTTATCAACAACGAAGAAGAGAAATGAATACGCCAATGCCTTCAATCGGCCAATACAACATCAATGATAAAACACCAACCTTGATAACGATGATTACAACGACGTCTTAGGTCGACATCAATATCCCAACAATAATCAATACATCGATACCGCGAACCGGCTATCGACAATAACATTAGCAACGAGTATCCCGATGCCTTAAACCGGTCATTAATGAACAATAATAACGTTTGGCATAATTGCCGAAGAGTATCGTATTGAACGATCCCTTAATATCAATGAACTCATGGAGAGACTAAGTCTCGGAATGATACAACATATTAATACACATATATGATGACATTAATCTCATTGACTAGTACAAGAATAAAACTTGCCTCAAACCGACGGCGAGAAAGTCCTTCCACGAACAATGTCCTTAATGAAATTGTCGGCCGCTTGAACAACCTTGAACGACACAAATACTAACAATTCGTTTAATACACGAATCAAGCATGATCACAACCAATTCAAGAGGTCGTTACAATAAATCCCAAACTCATTGAGGCATTTCGACAAACACCTTGAAAACAATCTCCCATCCTAAACAACCAAACCCAATTGTATCGAAAACCAACTTCAAACAAATGATTCAATCCAACAAAACACCTTCAATACAATCGATAATCCAATAGGAATACTCAAATCGAGCTTACGATAACATTTAATCGAAAATCCCATTTCCAAGTCAACCTTCAAAGTATTCTTGAGAAAAACTTCCAACAATCCGATGATAACTCACAAAAACTCGTAATCATACGTATATCCATCACAAATCATGATTATATCATCCAAAACATCAAGCTCCAACTCAAAATCAAATCTAGGGTTGAAGAAATTACCTTGGATTAGGATGAAGAATCCACAAACATGTTGTTAATCCACACCACAACTTGAAGAAGATGAAGAAGTCGCTTAAGAACACGGAACTCAACAGAACGACACCGAGACGAACTTGGATGACAAAAAGTGTAGAATTAATCATTCTCAGAATGACAAAACAATCACAATAGAGTCGCTAATATAGACTCCAATATCAACATCGATTAATGAAGTAATTATAACGATCAAGATAATATTCTCGTCTCGATTCTCAAGCAAGGTTGAAACAATGAACGATATCGATACACGACTCAACATTAGTCCGAACGGTGAACACGAATGAATGAACATGAATGATGAATGATTATCAGTGAGTGTAAAAATTTCTGAGTGACAATTACTGAATGGTAATAGTGACTCCAAGGCCGGGTATTACATCATAGTACGCCCGAATGGGATGTGCAAGTGCACAAGTATGCCGAGTGCCCAGCGTCCCGCATAAACACCCACAAAACTTGGCCTAATTAGTCTCACGGAGGCACGTTACCGTGTGCACAATCCAATGTGTCCGGATACCCGCATATACACAATGACCTTAGTGTGCCCGACTAAAAATTCCACACAACAATCCCGGACGGTCACAAATACAAAAGCGACCATGAAGAGGAATAATGAATAGAAATCCGACAAGGGGCAAAAATAACTCACTGAGGTAAAACAATGACGCAATGAGTGATAGCTTCAAATGAAATGATTGGAACCATCGTTCCCCGTGAATTAAATGATTAGTTTGATAATTACAAGTCTCAACATGATTAATATTATTATGCATGAATTATACGTATGAATGAAAAACAACGAAAGGAATGATTATCATTTTAACTGAGCAAGAATTAACTTACCTCAAATACCGGTGAAGAATGTCCTTGCTTGAACAAACGTCCTTAATGGAATTATCGGTCGCTCGAACAACCTTGAATAACACAATTACCAACAATTCGCTTAAAAAACAAATCAAGCATGATCACAACTAACTCAAAAAGTCAACACAACAACCCAAACTCATTGGGGTATTTTGACAAACACGTTGAAAACAATCTTCCATTGTTTACAATCGATCCCAATTATATCGTATACCAACCTCCAAATGAGTGATTCAATCCAACAAAACACCATCAAAACAATCAATAATCCAATAGGAATACACATCTCGAGATTACGACAACATCTAATCGAAAACCCCAAAATTCCAAAGTCAACACTCAATGGTTCTTGAATAATTCTCCAATAATCCAAAGATAGTCCAAAGAAACTCATAATTATATGTATATCTCTTCACATATCATGATTATAAAATCCAAAACATCATACTCCATTTCTAAAAATCAAAATCCAAGATTTGAAGAAATTACCTTTGAAGATCCAAACTCTTCGATCCATTGAACTTGTGTTAAATCAACCTTCCAAACTCTACAATCGAACATAGGTTATAGCAGCTCGAAGTGATCTTCTCAAAACGCCCAAAATCGCCCAAATCGCCCGGATGAGGAGGAGAAATGAAGAAAATGACGAAATGGGGTTGAACTGTCCTATTTATACCAAACCCAGCTTAGCGTGCGCTTGCTCCTGATATTAACGTGCGCTAACGGGTGTACCGGGTAGTCCAGTGAGCTCTGCCTGCCTCGTTAGCGTGCGCTAATGACTTCCTCTTAGCGTATGTTAACCTGATGTTAGCGTGCGTTACCTGATAGTTGGTACCCAGTAACTGAAGTCCAGAACCTACTGTCCACTGTCTGTTCGAGCCTTAGCGTGCGCTACTCCGATTGCTAGCGTGTGTTACCAATACAACTAGCGTACGCTATTCCACTCCTAGCGTGCGCTATGAATTCTCCATTTCAGTCCAGTACCTACTGGACTACCTGCCTCAATTACGCTAGCGTGCGCTGATGATGAATGATAGCGTGCGCTACCTGTACTCAAATAGTGTGCGCTATAAAGAGTACGTAGCATGCGCTACACCTCACACACAGGCTACCAAAACGATGATAATGATAATATTCTCATCTCGATTCTCGGACAGAGTTGAATGACAAATGATAACTGATACAAGATTCAAAATTACGTCGAACGGTGAACACAATTGAATGAATGTGAATGATGAATGATTATTAATGAGTGAAAATTACTTAGTGATAATTACTGAATGATAATAAATGAATTTACATCCGGGTATTACACCTAGTGAAATCTTTTCTCGTTGTATGTTATATAAATGCCATGTTGTGATGCTTATCGAATGTGGATTTTCATTGCATGTGTATTTTCATGTGCATGCATGTCGTTCCGTTCGAATGTTGTGTTGGAGTGTTAACTTTTCTTTTGTTAAGACTCATTATCGCCATGTTTATGAGATCGAGCGTCGTGGGCGGGTGAGCCGGGCTGCTGCAGCTGTAGTGACCGTTGTTGTTTACAACAGTGCACTTACGTTCATAAGTCGTGAATGTGGTCTCGAGACCTAAAGTTTGTTACGGTCTTAAGCTTTGCAAGATTATCGTATGGTGCTAACCTGGTTCGAGACCTGGAGTCCATTGGGTGTGTTACGGCCGTACACGAAGTTTTGAGAATTTTGGATTGCAAATCTACATGAGTTATCAAAAGTGTTTTCGAACCTTACTCTCAAGTATTTTTTGGAAGTTTTTTCCTAAGATTTTTAAAAACTAGCTGACTTGATTAGCTAGACGTGGTGAAATTTAGTTCAAGTTAGTTGGAGTCGATCAAAATAGTTGAACGAACTATCAATTTTGGTAAAACTAGATGATCTAATTAGCTAAAAAATATAAATAAACGTAGAAAGATATATTAATCAATAATACTTGTGATTTTAAAACATAACGTGGATAATGTATAGGTGTTAGACCCTTAACATGGATGACTCGCTGGGCTCGGCAGGCGGTCGAGTCGCTGGGCGGACTGTGCCGACTGGGCGTGGCACGACACTAAGGCACGGGAATGAAAAGTGATTTGGAGGCTTCTTGGCAAGTGTGAGGCTTAGCTAAGACATGGAATCAAGACAATCTCGTGTTACTTTGAGGTTTTTGGGCTGGTTCAAGTCTGGAGGCAGGTGAGTGACTCCTCAGCTTTTCAATGGTTACTGCCATCACCAGGGTTTATCCGTCTAAGCCTATTATAGGGAGGGAGGTAGTTACTGAGGGCCATGCCCAAGGGGTGACCCAAGGTGCTCGGCCAAGGACTTGGCAAGGTGCTGGGACTTGCCATGGGGTTGGGTCACGGGTCGATCCGGAGGTGAAACCCGACCCGGATCGGACCGACCCGACCGACGCACACTTCGGGCGCGGACGGCCTGGGCTGTGTGCCCACGGCCGAGAGGGTTCGGCCGTGCTAGGCGGACCTCTTCGGACTTCGGACAAGTGCGCAAGTTGTTGGACACTTGTGCACACTTGCGGACAAAGGTCGGGGCTGTGTGCCTACGGCCGGTATGGTTCGTACGGGACGGACCAAGTGCGGACTTATGCGAGCATTGTCGGATCATTGGGGGCAAGGCTCGGGAATGTGCAAGTGGCTGGGCACTTGTGCATAAATCTATGGGCATTGACGGTTCGAGGCGGTTACAAGTCATGGCAGTTGCATGGGGCGGTTATGAGGTAGTTCCAGGCAACGACATGACGGAACGGTTACTTGGAGCGGTTGTGCGGAACGGTTCCAAGCGGTTATAAGACGTGTGGGGCACACGTCAACATGTGGGCAGTTACTTGGTGGACTGCATGTGCCAGGTGGAGTGCTGGGATCCATCAGGGCAGTTACGGGACGGTTACTAGCAAGCGGTTACGGACGGATGCGGGACGGTTCCAGAAGACCTTGTACGTGGCAGTACAAGGCAAACGCGGGCAAGTTGCTGGGAAACTGCTCGGGACAAGTGGCAGGGACGCATGGTGGTCTTTTGCCACGCGTTGACACGTGGAGTGTCGAGCTGAACCTAGCGGTTGGGGTTGTCAAGCGTTGTAGTCCTTTGCTTGGGCTATAAATAGGTGCTTTTGTACAATTTTGTAGGCAGGAGAGGGATCGTGAGATCTGAGAGTTGTACAGCGAGGCCTTTTTCCTTGTTTATTGAGAGTGCAAATAATATTCAAGGTTGGGGAATTGTCCCCGTAAATTGTGTGTGTGCCTTTACGTGTTTTGACAGTGTTCCGCTGCATACTCCTTCAAACACTAAAGGTGGCCTTGGGCTGTAACTCTGATCGGGCTAAACACGAGTGCTGTGAGGTAAACACGAGTGTTTGGTAAGGATCGAAGGCTGACTGGTTGTTGTGCGGACAATCAGTGCCGGCACGGGGAGGAATTTTCGGCGAAAAATTCTAGTCCAGTTCGGACCCGTGACAATAGGATACACAGTTAGCTGGATGAACAAACTAATTTCAGACGCTATTCCTTGTAGTCTGTCGGATTAACTAACTTATTTAATAAGTTCATACCTTAGCAAACAAAGATTATCAAAATGACCAAGTAAAAAGTATCAACAAATCCAATAAACTAGTAAAATCAATTATGCGAAAACATATACATATATGATCAACTCATGTTCTCTTTAGTGTTACTTAACTTCGAAAACAATCAACTTCTTTGATGAATTTTTAAATTTGATAGTATTTGATAGATGTAAAATAGATTTTTTAAAAATTTACGAGTCAGTGACAGCAGATTTCGTAAGCAGCGTTTAGACCTGGCAAATCATTCGTGTCGTGTATTTTCGTGTCGTGTATTTTCGTGTCGTGTATTTTCGTATTTTGTATACCAAAAGTCCAAACTCATACACGACACGAAATAAATTCGTGTCGTGTCGTGTACCGCGCAAATTCGTGTCGTTTGTATCGTGTTTTCGTGTCAGGCACATAATATAAAATAAATATTAAAATATTATAAAAATAATAATTTTAGTATTTTAATATTATTTTTACAGATTTTAGTAGACGAGACGAAATGAATAGCAACAAAAACATGAATGTTTACACGAAATTTATGAAAGTTCACATTATATTTTCGAATTGTAAAATTTAGTACAAACATAATTTATAATATGTATGTTTTTATAAAATTAAATATAAACTTTTAAATTATGTTATAAAATATTATATATATATTTATTTATTTATTTATTTCGTGTACCTCGTGTTGTGTCGTGTACCCAAAGGGTAAACACAAAACCGACACTAAACCTCGGTCGTGTACTTTCGTGTTCGTGTATTTTCGTGTACGTGTACTCAAAATGCAAACACAAACATTAAATTTTCGTGTCGTTTCGTGTCGTATTTTCGTGTCGTGTGGTAAATTTTCGGGTCTAGCAACATTGAGTTGCTTTTGAAGCTGCTGTCATAAAAATACTAAAAATTAATATTTTATATTTTAAAAATAATTTATAAAATACTAATATTTATCAAACACATATATTTAAATTCAGAATTGATTATTTACGGATCAAAATTACAACAAGTTTTTTAAATCATCATATATATTGAAAGATTCACCCAAAAAATTCATTGATGAGGGGCAATGACACCAATTATTAGGCTAAAAATTCCATGCCAAGGGCAATACCTTAATGGGGAGCATGCGAAGTGTTGGTGTATTCATTGAGACATTCACCGTGTAGTAATTACACTAATATGAAAGGTCCGAGCGTATTTATTGTGAGGCATACCAAGTGTACGTGTATTCATTACGGATATTATGATTGTGAAGGTTACATGTAATAAGAATGTCCATCATCAAAAATTGTGCATCTATAAATTATAATTGCTTTCGTAAATCTTCTACCATCATATATCATATAAAGATTAGGTCCTAAAAATCATTGGAGAGTATTAATGACATCAATTTTGAAGTGAAAATTATATAAGTCTCTACATTGATTGTGAAGTCTTAATGATTGAAAGCATGCATCTAAATATTGGGAATGCGAATTGGTGCTGCAAATAAATGTTGGGATTGAGAATGCGAATTGTTGCTGCAAATAAATATTGGGAATTCGAATTGAAGTCCTTTATGAAATCAATTTATGAATATTGATCACAGGTAATTGTTGTAACCAATTTCATTAGTTACAATCTCTTCGTATCCTGAATAGTTACACATTACAAAGTATAAATAGCATAGTTCAACACATCTCATTTTAATCATCATGGCGTGCATGAGTCGTTGATGAAGAAGGTTATTGAAAAATTGATGTGATGTATATTTTATTTATTTGAATTGTTTCTTTTGGTAATGTGATATGGTACTAAGTTTAGTTTTGATTGTTGTCGTGTGTAATGAGCAGCTCCAGAATGATTAACGTCGTTGGCAAATATATTTGTTTGTGATTGTATTGTTAATGATTGATTATTAGTAATCTTATATGTGTTGTTGTTGTTGCATGATAGGTTTGGGCAAGAAGATGGTGTAGGAGATGATATCTTCGCCAACAACCGTATGTCTTCTTTCATTCCCTTTTACAAAATATATTTATATAAGCAAACACATACACACGTAAAATGTATTTGATTTTATTTAACCCCTCATGTATTAGGAGGGGGTGGCCAACTCAAATTCATTCATTTCGTTTTCTTAACAAAATTTTTTTTTGTGATTGTACTGTTAATGATTGATTATTAGTAATCTTATATGTGTTGTTGCTGTTGCATGATAGGTTTGGGCAAGAACATGGTGTAGGAGATGATATCTTCGCCAACAACCGTATGTCTTCTTTCATTCCCTTTTACAAAATATATTTATATAAGCAAACACATACACACGTAAAATGTATTTGATTTTATTTAACCCCTCATGTATGAGGAGGGGGTGGCCAACTCAAATTCATTCATTTCGTTTTCTTAGAAAAAATATTTGTGGGGGATAAAGTTAAGTTCTATTGTTCTATGTCTTATCGATTTTCCAAATGTCAGGGAATGGATGAAGGAAAAAACAAAGAATTAGAATAAGAAGAAGAAGAAGAAGAAAGCAAAACAACTAGGGTCTTTCCTCACAAGAAAGAAGCCAACAATAATCGTCTTCGAGCTTAGGAGTGTCGAGATCATGTTCAACCAGGGAAATGCAAAGATATTCATCGAGGCAAACTCGATTGGCTGTTCGGTCCTTTAGACTTTGGTTGTCAACAATATATGAAGTTGAATTATCCTCTAATCAGTCTCATTCTCATAAATTTTATCCATGATTCATTGCGACACTCAATAGTTGGATGGATCTGAATGTTAATATTTTGTTTGCGTTTAATCTTTTTGACTCTTTGATATCCATATATGTATATACTGAATTGTTGGAGGAATAATGAATCTGAGCTTTAATTTTGTAATCTCATGCTTTGAAAGTTATATTCTTTAACTTTTTATCATCATGATCATGCTAAAAATAGAAAATTCAAACTCTATTAAACAACAAAGTACGAACGAATGTTCGTCATATAATAAACTTCCACGTTATAAGCATATAGGTCATGTCTTCAAACACAATATATAATACAAGTTCATTGTTAGGCAACAATTTTTATACTCAATCACTTTGTCCAGAAAATTAAAAAGTCGAACAAAACAATTAGTTTTGTTATTTGTTTCTGAAATCATTAAAGGACAATGTCATTTGTGTTTATACTGATTTGGAGGGTATTTGGATGGTGCTTTTAAAGTAATTTTAACAACTAAGAGAAACTTCTAATATAATGAATCATAACCATGCAATAAAGTTCAATGGATAGAACCCTGTGCTATAATAACCTCTACCCATGCAACTGAAGTTGCGCTTTAATTAATGGAATACAAAATGATATATAACTTAATGAAATACATAGTGACATAACTTGAACCCCATCCTATTTATCAAATGATTAAATACATTCAATTTGTGTTCTTACAAACACTACACTCTTTTTATAAAGGTTCTCATTATTACGATGCCCGTTTTGTTCAAATAGATACTTTTATCTTCATTTCTAAAACTTTACGCTAAACATTATGTAGCAAATAATTTTATACAATATCGCAATGCTATGAGACGCGTGGGTTTCTGCTTTTTGACCGAGACTATGGTATGGCAGATTGATCGACTCTTTTATGGTTATTGTTTTATTAAAGAAATTAATTAATAATGCAAATTTATAATAATGTGTAACCAAACCATCTTAAGCAATCCCAAATTTTGAGAAATTAAGAATAAAAAAAAAAGTAAAAAAGAAAAAAAAGGACAACAACAAGAATTAAACTATAAAGTCAATGAAAGGGAAAAAACAATGAGGTTGATACTATCAATAACTGATTCGACAACATCAAATGTTGCTACACATTTGCCATCATCGTCTTCTAACAATGATACGGATTGTTAGGTGATGAAAGATGATTGCGACAGTGATTATGAAGGCCAAGAGTCTGCACCAACATTACGTAAAAACACGTAGATATTAAACCAAAACACAGTCGGTGCATCGCACGAGTTCGTAAAGCCTCATCCCGTGATAACAAACACAAATCACAAACTTATTGAACAAAATAAATAAATAAATAAACAACCTAATACATTACATATAACTGATTATGTAAAACTTATATTACAAACATTGACGCAACCTTGATAAAAAGTATATAAATATCTCCACAAACATTACGTACAAAACACGTAAATATTCAACCAAAAGCACAGCCGGTGCATCGCACGGGTTCGTAAGGCCTCGTAACAATATAAAACCAAGTCAAACTGTCAAATAAAGTATCTATACTATATAAAACTTATCCCCCTTAATTTAATGTGGAAGGGGAATTTATGTCATTTATTGATAAAACTACAAAACTTTGCCTCATTTAACACTGGGCATGGCATTAAATCATAAATATAAATCATTGACACAGTCCAAGAAGAATAGGGACCGGGACAACTCATCCAAAGTAGATTAGATGAAGACTTTGCAACATAAGTTTTTTCATGTAAAATGAAAGAGTAAAAAAAAAAAAAGTTTTATTTCCCCCACATAGTTAGTTGTATTTGTATGCCTTCGTCTCATAGATTTCAGAATCTGAAGTCAGGATCTACGTCCATTGCCCAAGCAAATTTTTCCAGTAGAGCTTTAGTGAAAATCTGAGGATTTCAATCACCAAATAACAAGAGTGAACAAGTCATAAGACAATCAAAATAAAACATGAGAGTGTGGAAACATTTCCTTCTCAAAAAACATGTTAAAACCTATTTAGATGAGAATATCTATCTATTATATATAAAACTTATCCTCCTTAATTTAATGTGTAAGGGGGTTGTGCACAAAAATTAATACCCCTTAATTTAATGTGCAAAGGGGGTTGTGCACAAAAATTAGTACTGTACAACTAATGCATTGCACACCAAAAATAATTTTGTTTTTTATAAACTCATGAATTTAAATCTACATATTAAACTCCAATGAATACAAACAATCATGTAATGATGGAGTGAACACAAAAGGGTTCCTGGAACCATGCTCTCATAATTGATGAATATGAAGTGTTGCTGAAGTATTTATGCTTGAAGCACTATATAAACCATCCAAAGACGAGAAAACAACATAGCAAAAAACCACACCAGTTTTGCAGTTTGCTATATAAGCCTCCTGTTACGTTTTCTATTTATATGTAGATAAGATGTTGTCACTATTTTTTAATCTTGGCCTACCTTTTCGAATATGGAGTTAAAGACTTGCTGTGATATTCTTTAAATATGTTTGTGTGTGCTTCTGACATTAAAGGGTTTGATGTTTGTATGGAGTTAAAGACTTGCTGTGGTATTCTTTCGAATATGGAGATATGTGATTTGATGTTACTTTCTTTTCTTTGTTCGTTAAAAAACACAGAAACTAAATCGAATGATTTTGAGCAGAAACATTAAAGGGTTTGATGTTGTATTTGATTATTTCGGTTAAGGAGTTACAACGACGGTAGTTTATGTGTGAAGCTGTGTTCATGTTTGGTGGTTGATCTGCAAAACTAGAGAAAAAGATGGATGGGAGGCAGATGTTTTTAGGATAGTGATAAAAAATTAGATGTATATCTTGAAATGGATTGGATCCCATCTTACCCGAATTTTTTTACCCCATTGGTTTTGGGTTTTAATCTGTTAGACTGAATCCAACCGTAGCAAAACAATCTCAAAACACAATGAATTGATGTCGGTTGGTGTTTGCTAAAAGAAATGAAACAAAATGGATTGAAATAAAATGATTGTTTTAAAGTGTACAACTCATGAAAAGCTAATAAATGAATATATGCATGTAATAATGGGAAGCTTATGTGAATACTGAGTCGGACCTCCAGCAGTTGGTAAATTTGACACATACATACATTTATCAATGCATACATAAACACGTATCACGTATGTATGCAGACACATAGGTACGATATTGGTATATATTGAATAAAGAAGCTGAAAAATATTATAGATACAGCATGACTGCATGGGTATTTTGCTTTATAGGTGGCATTCTTCATTGGAAATTTACCTCATATTAATGATTTACATAATCAATATGCACGTTTTCTCTCTATCTCATGATGATGCTACTAATAGTCTCCTACAATATAATGGAGACTCTTCATGTCCATTCCTTTTGTATTATTCACTTTTACTTTTTGCTTGGGGGATGGTAAGTTGGTAACCGTTGTGAATTAAAAACGAAATCATATCGTAGTTTCAAAATTGCATAAAATTGTAGAATGTTAAAACAAAAGCCATTAGTATTTAAAGATTACATGTGAAGAGACTCTTTTAAATGTAACGTCTTAGAAAAAGTCTTTTTACATGTACTCTTTTAATGTGAATAAACTATTTTAAGTACTGGAAACCTAATTAGTACCGACTATTACACTATGGATATTTAGATGCAATGGGTGCAACGCACGGGTTGATAAAACATTACACTATGAATATTTAAAATAAATACAATACATTACATATAACTAATTACATAGACTAAAAGAATTCTACACGGAAAAAGCGTTACGGATGATTCCTTATTCATATTAAAAGACTACATGTGAAAAGACTATTTTAATTGTAACTTTTAATGTAAATAAACTAATTTAAATACAAAAGTTATGATAACATCACAATTAAATTCTCTAAAATAAATACAATACAAATTCTCTAATAGGCATCTAAATACTGTCATATGCTCATTCAAGTGTCTGCAACCAATGCTCATTCAAGCGTCTGCAACCAAAGACCGTGCATCGCACGGGTTGGATCAAGCCTCGTACTATATAAAACTTATCCCCCTTAATTTAATGTGGAAGGGGGATTTATGTCACTTATTCATGTTAAAGGATTACATATGAAATGACTATTTTAATTGTAACTTTTAATGTAAATAAACTAATTTAAATACAAAAGTTATGATAAACATCACAATGCAAATGCACCTTCTAATACACAAGGTGATTAAAATGAACTTTTAAATGATAGTATAAATTACAAGATGTTTAAATTTTAGCTATGAAATCTTAGATACAATCGGTGCATCGCACGGGTTGAATAAACCAAAAACAACCTGGAGCATACATGAGTTAGTAAAGCCTCATTTCATATAACTAATTACATGACTAAAATAAAAGGACAATAACAATAAAAAATATATAAACTTCAAAAGCGATTTAAATTCGCCATCCGCCATTCAACCGTCTGCTAACATTACGCATTAAAAACACGTAGATATTCAACCAAAGACCGTACATCGCATGGGTTGAATAATGCCTCGTTTGGTACATGTTTTTTTGCATGATCGGAAAAGCAGCTTTTAATGAGTCGGGCTTTTTATATTGGCTTTTGGTTCTTTTTTCCTTTTAATAAATATATCACTCGACGGTTCTTCTCCAATGTTTCCTTCCCAAAAGCCTTCCCCGTGCCGTGAAAACAGTGCAACCTTGGATCCAACCAGTTCCACTCTGACGGTTCAAATAACCGCCGTTAATGTTGAAATAACTTCGACTGCAGTTTTTAAAGAAAATCGCTGTTAATTGCATAAATTTAACAACGGTTGCTTAGAGCAATCGTTGTTAATGTTACTTTAAAAAAAATGAGTTGTTAAATTTGTAATTTTAACAACGTTTCCTTATAGAACTGCTGTCAAATGTGCATTTTAACTAGGGTTGTTAGCGGTCCAAGTATACTCGAGAACCGACCGAGAACCGTCCGATAATACCCGGAACCGATACTCACCCGAAACTTTAGCGGTCCGGATACTGGTACCAAAGTTAGAACCGAAACCGATAAAGACCGAAACCGGTAACCCGTTAAAAAACCCGGTAATTTTTCATAAACATACATTATACAAAATATTGTATAAGGTATTAGTAGATATAGAAAAAATAAGTTTAAGAGACCTTATCTCTTAATTTCTTAAACATACATTTGAAAAAACCCTCAATTCTTGTTTTGATTATGAGGTTTTGATGATTAGAGCTTTCAATGATCCAAGATACCCGAGAACCCGCCCGAAATACCCGGGATCGATACTCACCCGAAACGTTAGCGGTCCGGATACAGGTATTGAAGTTGGGACCCGAAACCGGTAAGGACCGAAACCGGTAATACTCGATACCTTAACGGTCCATACCCGGGAAGACAATACCCGGACCGAACCGAACCGAGAACAGCCCTAATTTTAACAGCGGTTCTACAATGAACCGCTGAAATCATACATTAAAATTTTAATATATATAAGATAAATTCTATAAATACATTATATTTGATGTAATATATTTTTTATTATATTAGAATATTAATATTTTCAATGTACAATATAAATTTTAAAGTTTCATTTGATTAAATTTGTTGTACAATATAATTATGATATTTAATATATATAATTCTATAAATATATTATATTTTGTAAAAATATCACTACATATTATAATTTTTTTTATCTATAATATGAAATTTCATTACAGTATATCATCAAAATATAATATAACTTATAATATTTAATATATGATACAAATTTATAATTTCTAGCATGATCAAGTTCTTATATAATATATAAATTATAAGTTTTCATATATATATATATTATGATTCGCAAAATAATATGTATGTATAATTTCCAATATATAATGTAATATATAATTTTAAATATTGATAAATAATAAAATATATTCATAGTCAATATATTTTATAAATTTTTAATTTTCAGCATGATTAAATTTATTATATAATATGTATACATTATAGTTTTTGTATATAGACAAATACATTATAATTTTATTTATTATAATTTTCATTATATAATGTAGTATAATTTTATTACATTATATTATAACATATCAATTTTTAATGTACATTATAAGATTTTAATTTTCAGCATGATTATATATAATATATACATTATAATTTTTAATATGTAATATATTTTTTATTACATTATATTATTATTCTATAATAATATAAATCATGAAAGTTTAATAACCAGTTTTATTAAATTTGTTATATATTATACATTATAACTTTAATGTATATAATATAATTCTAAAAATATTAATAAATATATATATGTTAGGGCTGTATACATCAAAGCATACTTTATGCTTGTATTACCTAATTTCCCGGTCTTTATCTATGAGAATATTTAATTCATTTGTCACATGTTTTGCATATTTATTCACGCTATGGTTATGCAAATGTTGTCTAAATTACTTTATATTGTAGATAATGTGGTGTGTCGTGTCACACAGAAGATCACATTATCGGTTCCTTATATAGTAATAATTACTTCACAACCTATATAACATTAGACCGTTATGTGAGAGGTTGTAATGAATGCTTGAGGTTGGTTGGTCTTGATCATTAGCATATATTAGCGTATTTGGTATACGTTGAACAGGATCGACGTGAGATAGATTCTTCTGTACTGACTATAAGAAGAACGCACATTTCGGACAATTATTATTTCTTAATTCTAGTGATTAATATTTAATTATATATATTTAATATTTATTGCTTTGATTTATCATGGGTGAGAGCCACAATGATTGACTCAATATGCTCGATATTTTGGGCAATATTATTATTTATATAATAATTAATATTATAGCTAAAAATCGTGTCCCGACCAGTCGGGTTAATCATGTCCCTTGAGGCTCTCGAAAGGATTATTATATTAAACCCTGCAGGTGGAATTAATTTTCCGATATAATAATAAAAGTCGAGTGGTATACTCATGTATAACACATTAATTAATTAAAAGCTGTCAGTAGCTTAAATTAATTAATGGACATGAAATATCTTAAACACGGGAAATAATTAATTCAAAAAGCCAAATTTCGTAATTTGGGATTTTGGTAGGAAGTGCAATATCAACTTTTTAGTGGACTAAGTTTATATTAATAGAGTCTTCGTATTAGGAAGATTCCTAATATTGAAAAGAAGATATCTATTGGGAGTCCTTACCTTGTCCTCTTTAAGGTCCCTAGAGTAGCCCAAAACACCTATAAATATGATATATGGAGGGGGGTGATTTTTTACCTTCTTGGAACAAGAAATTCGATTTATTTTCTTTGTGTTTAATTGTGGATCTTGACTTGTGTCTTGGATTCTAAAATTTAGCTAACACAATATTTTTCTAAATACTAAAATATTCAAGAAAAATAGAGAGGAAAAATTTGTAAGGTATTTCTTGGAGATATAGTTTTCGGCCGACCCATATTGTTCTCGAGGTAGTCCGGTAGATTGTTGCCCACACGACATCCGGATCTTAGGCGGGATATACTCTAGAAGATCTTGAGGTAGAAATACAAGAAGATCAAGGAGGAGTACGAAGGGGAGTTCAATCGACCCAGAAAGAATTTTTCCACCACTTCGCTTCAAAGGTACGAATTACCAATTTCTACTGCGTAAATACATATATTTAAATTGTTAATTAATCTGTTTAATTAATTGATTGACAAGTCTAAATAGATCCGCTATTTATGTTGGTTAGTTTATAAAACCCATTATTCCATCTCGCTTCCGCTGCGTTTTATACTCCAGCAATATATACATATATGATTAATTGTACACTTATATAAAATAAAGCAACAAAAGTATCAGAAAGTGACTTTGGCTCAGTGGTTTGATATCACCTCCACCTTATGGAGGTCTCAGGTTCGAATCCCATGAGCAGCAAAATTGCATATTTATATGCACATAATTGTGCTGGTCGCGGGCGGCGGGGCAGGCAGGGATGGGCGGCGGGTAAAAACCGATGTTAATATGGCTCCAGAACTGCTGTTAAAGCCCTGTTTTTGTAGTAGTGAAACAAAACTTTTTTCGGTTACTTTGGTTATTTCAAATTTTTTTGAGGAATGGTTAGTAAATTCGGGTGTTTTAATAGGTTTATATTTCAGATATTATGGGTTATAATATATTATTCGATTATCAACATTTTGGATATTACAGTTATTGAAATTTTGAAATATTAATAATCAACTAGAGAAGAATATATTTAACGGAGATTAATGAAACTAGACCTGAAGTTTATTTGGTGACCCAAACCCGAAGTTTTTAATGATTTCTTCTCAATAACGGAATCAAACCGAAATTGACATTTTAGTTTGAATTCTGATTATTCGGGTTTTAAGTCTCAACCTTTTTTTTTTGCTCTTAAGCCTCAACTTTCATATTATAGTTTTTGATTTATTGTGCAGTGTTGACCTCTGAGTTGTAACAACCAATCACATTCAGCTTTGACATTTCAACATTACTTTGTACTCGGCAAAAGGTGACGTGTGTTAGGAATATTTATTTTTTATGCACAATCCCACTTGCCGTGTGATCATACGATGATGCTTTAATTTAGATTTAAGAGATCATAAATTAGTTACGCTTGATATAGTGATTGATTCTTGATCTCTGCCTTGAGATCTTCTAGGATATTCTTCGTCTTGGCCCAAACATAGTATGTGCAATAAGTTACCAAATCTATCCACCACATAGATCTCCTTTGCTACTTATATGTTGAATTCCATGAGAAACCCAATATTACGGCTGATGAAGAGAGGTAGTTGAGCCAGTTTGGCAAACAATTATTGATTGTTGGCGGTAATTTGTTTGACTAGTTAATTTGATGGTTGTTTACTTTATTATTTGATTATTCATAACATGTAAAACATATTTGGTAAAATCAGCTGTTAGTGGTTGGTTATTTTGTGAAAATGTACTTATTAAACCAAAAAAATAGCAAAAGTCAACATAAAAATCTAGTCCACTTATTCAATTTAGCTCAGAATCTGGCTTTTATGTCATTTATTTAACTCTCTCTGATCAGATTTGAAACCCAACAAAAAGAAGTCATTGAAAAAAGCGTGTTACTCGTTTCAGCGTGGTTACAAAAATTATCCCAGGTTTATTTACTGGATTACTAAACACCGCCCTAAATTACTAGACACCGTCCTAAAATATTACCATTTTGCCCTTAATTCATATTAATCAAATTTGTAATCCTAATTTGACAATAATTTTCTCTCTAAAGACCCCACCCGACGCAGCTGCACCGCCGCCACACCACCACCGCAAAGCCGTCGTCCGCCGCCATAGCACCGCCGCCGCACCGCCGTCGTCCGCCGCCATGATCGGAAAAGGAAAAGCTCCGGTAACTATTTTTTTTGCGTTTTACTGTTTCTTTGGCCGCGACCGCCGTGCCGGAGTGCACGACAGAGGCCGCGACCGTTATTTTGTGACAGGCGTCCGACGATGACGCCTGGCCATGGCACAAGCATCCGCCGATTTCGCCTGTCCATGCCATGGAGGACGCTCAGCCTGTGGTATAGACGTCTACGGCGGACGTCCCGACCATGGTTCAGGCGTCCAGATCGGACGCCTAGCCGCTGGACTAAGCTTCTGTTTCGGACGCTTGAACCATGGTTGTGGCGTCAGACCAGCCTTTGTGCCATGGTTCAAGCGTCAGATTCGGGCCTTGATCATTTTTGGAAAAAAATAAAATTTTCAATTAATAATTAATAATGTGTATTGTTTGTATGATTATTACTTATTTGTTGTATTGTTTGCTAAATGCAGATGAGAGGAGGAGCGGGCAAATCTATGCCGCTAGTCACAGAGTTGATGGGTTCAGGAGCGCGTCACACTAGAGCTCGTGGTGTTGATGCTTCCGTTCGTAGACAGCGGGAGGCAGAGCGTAGGAGATTCGAGGACGTACCTTATACTGATTTTGGTGTTGAGGATTCGAGCGAGTATTATTCGCACGATGAGGCCGGCGATCAGGAGGGTGGTGATGATTCTTCTTCATTTTCGTGCCGGGTTCGGAAGGGGAGAGGGGGGAGGTCACTTCTGGGTCTACCAGTAGTAAACGGCGTAGGGCACTGTATTTTGTTTGGCGTTTTCATTTTTTTTTTTTTTTGGTATTATTGATTGGCACTTTCGTTTTGCATTTGGCACTGTACTTTTGTTTGTTTTTTTCTCTTCTTCTTACAAAAACGGAAATTTTTCTGTCAACTATCAAGATCAACAAAAAAGAAAATCAACTATTAACTCAACAAAAACGAAAATTTTATTAATTAAGGAACATACAACAAATTCATTTTTACATCATACCGACTAATCTATTCCATTTTTCTCTCCTGCTCGTGTACAAATTCTCCCAGCCACCAACACTACTATCATGGAATCTAAACCAGTTAGTCACTATGGACGGTACAGGAAAATTAGGCATTAAATCTAGACGAATAAAATGTTTGTACGTATCTCCTAAATGACAAATGACAATCTCTTGGCTAGGCCGTATTGCCATTGAGGGTGCTTTCAACGGCAGCACAGTGAGACATGAAAATAAAGATCTACCGTTTCCGAATCCGAATAGTATGACAGCGGCATTGAAAATAGTAGCAATAGGGAATAAATCTTCAACAACAGCCATCCAATGATCCGATCCACACGCACCACCATCCCATGTAATACGTCGAACAACTTGTTTGGCCGATTTACTCAGTCCACTCATTTGATGATGCCCCTCCGGATATACAATAAATGAGTGATTGTGCATACCCTTACTCCCAGAGATCGGTCTGATTATCCAACCATTCAAGTCATGCAATTGTTCGGCCTTTATCTGAAATGTACACTTGCATGCTTTCGTCTTTGTGTCCTTTCGAACAGCGACATCCAAATCTCTTAATACCCCTCTGTACCGTTCACCACAGTTACATCTCAATAGCTTTGTCTTTCCTTTATTCTTGTACGATGAAATGATCAACTCGAAACCAATTTGAAGAGCAATTTTTTTCGCCCAACCAATCGCATCACAATCACTAGCGAATATTTCGTCATTAACGAAATAACCACTATAATCAACGCCGTCACCTTCAAATTCTTCCAATATAACCTAAATTTTTAATTGACAGAATGTTAATAATAATACCAATAATATTATTATTAAAATTTAAAATCATGCAAAAAAAATGGTTCAGGCGTCCCAAAATTGCGCCTGGACCATGGCCGAGGCGTCTGGCTTGGACGCCTGGCCACGGTACAGGCGTCTGAATCGGACGCCTAGCCATGGCACAGGCGTCTGAATCGGACGTCCCGACCATGGTTCAGGCGCCTGGTTTAGACGCCTAGACCTAGGACGGAGCGTCCGCACCAGACGCCTGTACCATGGTCTAGGCGGAATCTGAGGACGCCTGTACCATGGAACAGGCGGAATATTCAGACGCCTGCGTCCTTTTCTCCGAAAAATTACCTCCATATGCGAATTCTCGTCCATTTTCGTAGTTGTCGATGATATTGACGATATATATTTGATTGTGTGTTCTGTAGAATAAATGAAAAATTGTTTCTAGATTTCAATTCGAAAAACTTGAGCTTGAAAGATTTTGGTGTGGTGTGGTGTTTAGAAATAATGAAAGATTTTGAAATGGACAAAAAGGTAATATTATAGGGCGGTGTCTAGTAATTTTGGGCGGTGTTTAGTAATTCATAGCAAAAGTCATTAAAAACACGCTTTTAAGTAGAATATACTTTCATGTCTCCCTCTCCCTCAAAACTTTATATTTATTTTCTTCTTTTGTCCTTTCAAAAACTATATAATTATCTTCACCTTTTACTCTCTCCATTCCACTAGTGAGGATGGCACACTTATTTTTTTTTCTCATCAAACCAACAATGATCATGATTATTTATAATTTTATAAATAATATGATATGATGCGTCTTCTTCCCCAGCTAGGAGACCCGCAGAGTGAGCTCTTCTTGCTTCGATCGTGCATGGGTATTGCTAAACTTTTTTTTGGCTTGAGGATGTGTCAACCCGTATATGTGGAGGAGGCTGCTATGCTTTTTGACAAAGGATTGCGTGAGGCGATCGAGGATATGGTAGTTTGTGGAGGTCCCTTCTTTGGGGACCTCCAGTGGCGACTTGCCTCTTTACCTATTAGTTTTGGTGGTTTGGGGCTATATTCGGCGGTAGAGGCTTCATCTTATGCCTTTGTGGCCTCGAGGGCCCAATCTTGGGTGCTTCAGGACCACATCTTACGCAGCAGTGGTGTATGTGATATGGATTATGATTTTGATTGTGCTTTGACTTGTCTTCGAGATATGATTCCAAGTTTTGACTTTGGCAATTTCACTAAAAAGGACACCGCCCCCCTAAAGCCCAACACACATTGGCGAGTGCTCTTTTTAGCAAGATTATCCAGGACATGGAAGTTTACTTTGAGATGACTGTTAGACAAAAAGCTATTTTTGAGTGTCTGCGTGCACCACATGCTCGAGAATTTCTCCTTGCCATCCCTATAGATGGTCTCGGTCAACATATGTCGCCGATTGAGTATCGCACTATCCTTAAATATCGCCTCATGATTCCTATTTTTCCGGTTGATGAAATTTGCCCAATTTGTCACAAAGCTTGTTTGGATTCATTTGAAGAGCATGCAGTTCATTGTAGAGAGCTTCCGGGGTTCAAATACTGACACGATTTGGTTAGGGATGTTCTTTTTGACATATTCAAGTGGTGAGATTTGATTAAGAATGAAGCACTGTGAATTTCTTGGTGACCGATAGAAGGAAGATCGACACTTAGACCAGCTGCCATTTTGGTCTTTGGATGGATAGGAGGGAAACATGCTTGTGTAGATCTAACGGGGGTTTCTCCACTTGTGGGATTGGGGAATCATGCTTTTACGGTAGGTCAGGCTGCTTTGAAAGCCGCTTCATGCAAAGTAACCAAACACGAGAAAGCGTGCCTTGATAACCAACACGCGTTTATACCTTTTGCATTTGATACATTTGGCTTCCTTGCACCCGAAATTGTGGAGTGCTCAAAAGAGTCCAACGGGTTATGCATGGCAATGTTACGACCCTGCGCCTCGAATGTAGTTTTTAAAAGACTTAGTTTCTTTATTCAAAAGAAATTAGCGACTTGTTGCCCGCTTGCCTGTCGTTTCAGTGTAAAATGTTCAAACTTTATAATTAGTTGATTTTAATAATTCATTGCTATTTTTATAATTATAAAAATCATGAAATTATAATATTTTCAAAAGTATAATTCATAATAAATTTATTTTTATTAATATCACATCATAATTATATATATCTTTTCATAAATTTATGGTCAAATTTAAGAAAACATAACAAAAAAATTAAAAATACCAATACTAATGGATAAAAAGAATACTTTTTAATATCCACCAAATATTAATTATTATTATTTAATCAATCATTACTTAAAATACATTAAATATATATTATATATATATGAGGGAGTATTTATTTTAGGGAATTGATTGATACAGCAACACCTCGGACCACACCTTCATACACTCCGTGCTTTATGAGAATTGTACCGCATACTTTATAGATAAAATAATTATTATAATATTATAATAAAATTAATAGTAAAATGCACAGTACAACTTTTATAAAGCACGGATGTATTTCGAGGTGTTGGCATATCAATTGGTTTCTGGGTGGCAGATTGCTTGGGACGCGAGTTAGTCACGGCAAATGCATGGGAGTTTTATCCTCCAATGTGTGAGGATACCTCATGGCACCAGACACTGTTCCTCCCACCTAGTGGGCCGTTGAGTCATCATTATTTAATTCTTTTACCAATTCCTGTCGGGCCGGGTGGGGTCTCACGGAGAGGAATTTCGCCTTTCTACGAGGGAAGTGAGAAGTGCCCGCAACAAACAAAATTATTTCTAGATTTCGTTGGATTGACGAGGAAGATAACTTTATCAGATCAATTTATAGATAGATTATTATATCGAGCTGTAATGTTTTCATTTGTTTTAATTGATGGGTGCATTTTGAAGGAATAAGCTAATGAGCGGGCCGTCGGTGCACCCGGTGGAGGCTCCTCCGCCGACGGAGGGAGCGCCACCGAGGGTTAGGATGAAAGACGTTCAGGGAATGGCCGGAACCACCGGCGCGCTTGCCCTCCGCCTCTGCCAGTTTTTCTTCGCCGCCGTTTCTCTCTGCGTCATGACCACCACCTCCGATTTCCCATCCGTCACCGCCTTCCGGTTAGATTTCATCTGCTGCTGATGTGAACAGTTCTTTTTTGTTTGGTATTAAGGTTTAGGGTTTCGCAATGTTTTGAACAAGAAAAAAGAAGAAAAAACTGTAACGGAAAACTTTACCTTATTGCAACAATAAACATGGTTGTAAATGATGAGATGGAGCTCTTACCGGTAACTTAGAGTACATGCCAAAGATTAAGATTGTGTAATAGATGAAGCAAAATGCAAAACCATCATAGGATGTTCTAATAATTCTAAACTTGGGATATGCCATTATCAGGAACTATGACTTGATTTTTATTTATTTATTTTCTTAAAATGAATTGGGGGAGTGGAATAGGGGAGGGATGAGTAATCAAGGGTGAGCTGTGCCACTTGAGCTACAAAGCTGGATGGAAAGTAGTACCTGATATAAACGCGATAAATTACTTCTTTTTTGAAGTCGAATTTATTTGCTTTAAGCAAATTTTATTTGCTAATGTCCATTTAACCTAAATTTTCATTTGCATCGAGTGTAAAGGTTTTATCATGTGCTCTATATGTGTATAATATTAACGATCACCCGTGTCCACGAATATGTTACAAATACTTATAACATGATTCTGGAACAAAGGTACTTGAACTTTGAGGGAGTGTGTTGTTTGCTGGAGTATAATACTTCGTGTGATTTGTTTCTTCTTGAAAGCAAAACGGTGATGGTATTTATTTTTCGTGCTTTTCATGTTTAACGTTTCATTGCTGCCAAACACGATTTTCAAGTTTTCCTATACTAATTTATGAAAAAATGACGAAGAGTGACCTTAAACCACAAGCACTTGTTTTAATCGCCAGTGCTCATGAATTTGTGTTCCATGGTAATGAATAACACTTGAAACATACTCATGGGAAGTGAAAATCATTTGAAGCGCGGAGGAACGCGAAAGATATGACCACTAATTAGTTTTATCACCCAACTTCCCTGTAATCTTGATTCTTGACTTGAAGATACTGCATTTATTGCAATGAACAAGATATGAGAACATAAAGGAATTATGAAGCTAATTTTTGCAGCACACCCTTAAATACTTCCTTACCGCAACGGTTTTGACGACTTTACTAAAGCTCTTAATATCAATAGCAAGAGCTGAACCGGTGTTGCTTTGTGAGATTGTTTCTGTTCTTATTTGACTAATATATATTGTCCCATTTAAGTAAACTTCTCTCTTCCTGAGCACTTAGACCCTGTTCTCTTCACCTAAAAAATATTATTCAGTAAAAATAAAGTCAGGTAATCAGTTTTAATTTGTAAAAACTCAGCTCTAATCAGTAAAAATCAGTAACTTCTTCAAATCTGTGAGAGTGAGTTCAATTCAGTAAAAATCAGTTTAGTAAGTTAAAATCAGTTTTATTCAGCAAAAATTATTCCAGTCCAGCAAAAATCAGGTGAAGGGAATAGGGCCTTAATGTTTTTTTATATATATATATATATACGTGATCCTATATTATGGGTAACTGTCGCTGGAACTTCCCTGTTCTGTACATTAGGTACCTGGTTGCTGCTGTTGGTTTGCAAAGTATATGGAGTCTTTCTCTGGCTCTTACTGACATGTATGCCCTTTTGGTGAGACGAAGATTCAGAAATACTGGAGCTGTCCGTTTGTTTGCCATTGGCGATGGGGTAAGAAGAAAATGTTTGATGATGTTTATGCTCAAGGATGTGCTTATATTTGATTTCCTGAACTCTGAGGTGATGTATTTTATTGATGTTCATGAGGGTAGCTGCTTCAGATTCATAATATGTTTCAATCTCATATGTTAAGAAAGATGCATTCTCCAAGTATGATGGCGAGTGTATAGCCGAAACCATTTGAATTTGTATTTTATACAACAAGAACAACAACAACAACATTACCCCAATGCCTCAACGGCTCCCGCAAAAAGCGGGATAAGGGGGGATCGGATGTACGCAGCCTTACCCCTGTCTTAACACATAGAGGCTGTTTTCGGATGATCCAAAATGAAAATTGCATCGAGAATTGCATGGAATGACTAGTACTTCATGTGAAAAAGAAGTGCGGCGTCATTTTGTTTTATTCCATTATAATCCAGAACCAAAGGATAAGGAGTCTTTGGCTCCATTGGAATATTTTATACGTTAGAAAAAATCCGTTTGATTATTAATGGGGAAAGGGATAACAGAAAGAAAAGACATAAATTAGTTATTCGTCAAGGTTAGATTTATTCAATGACCAGGATTAAACGTGGATATATAGCCTGGAGACGTACAACAAAAAATTCGTTTATTTGCATCGAGTTTTCGAGGGGCCCATTCAAGACTTACTCGAAGTAACGCGCAAAATATGGTCACTTTCTTAGTTTTGGATACTCTTTTGGTTTAAAGATTGAGTTTTACTATCTATTCATTTCAACGCGTCAGCATCTTCCTCTATCCTACAGTTAAACGCCCTCTAGGAGTTAATTGTGAAGTGTGTTACTGGTGTACTGGTGTTCCTATTATACCCCTATCCTTATTTGCACAAAATTCTGCACATTCCATAGTAATATGTCCTACCATTTAATATTTATGGTAGTACACTTATTATGAGAATCTATAAAGGGCATTAATTAGAAAGTCTACTAATTAAACAGGGGTAAATTAGTCACTTTTTTATGTTTCCTTACAAAGAATCAGAAAGGACTTATATTACGAAACGAAGGGAGTATGTTCTTCAGCCTTGTTGATTTTTTCTATTGTGATTTTCTTGGCAGCACCTCCGATTTTTTATCTTGGCAACGTACTGGTGTCCCTCTCTCTTTTTTTTCCTTAGTCCAATACCCACATGCCGAAATTTGACATGGTTTATGCTGATCTGTTTATTCACACATTTACCAATTTTGTTTCCGATAAAATGATGATGTGTTCTGGTGCAGATTACTTCAACCCTAACATTTGCTGCCGCCTGTGCATCGGCCGGTATCACTGTCCTCATCGGAAATGATCTTAATAAATGTAACCTGAACCACTGCACGAGATTCATGTCAGCTACAGCCATGGCTTTTCTGAGCTGGTTTGCTGTATCCCCATCATTTCTGCTCAATTTCTGGTCTCTGGCTTCCCGGTAGTGTCGAAATTAGAAGCTGTTTGGGTTTTCGGTTTTGTACACAAGCCTCTATACCATGTATCTCACACTGGCTTTCTTTGGTGTGGTCAGGTGAATTTGTTTATGTATAAATTATTTGCCACGGGTGGAGGAAGAACATTTGTGTTGTATTTCGCCGATCATTAGTTTCACCGATGGGTTTGGTTTTAAACGAAGATTATTTAATTATGTAAAGATCACAAGCTGCATAATAGATGCTCTCCTGGGGGCTTTGAGCTGTGTTTTCCAGAATAATTTTTGTACCTTCCAAATTATGTGGTTCTTTTTTCTTCCGACTCATCTCAAATTCACATTCCAAAAATGTGTTCCCACCCAAATATTCCATTAATACCTTTGCCTCAATATGGAAAAGCAATGAGGCATTTTGCACCAGTCGACTATCGGTCCACAGCCAATAGTTGGTATTTACCATTTCATTTTTTTCTGCCAGCAATAAAAATGACCAAGTGGTAACTTTTAGATTGCCAACATATATTTTAAAACACAATTGTCCCTCGCAACTTGTGCGGTAACACTGGCGGGCAACACTGATAATTTTAAATTTATCAATTGGTAATTTAGATTACCAGCCGGTAATATTGAGTTATCATAAGGTAGATTACCAACGGGCATTTTATTGTTCGTCTCATGGATGCGGCCAATGCCAGTAGTGAAGCGTTCATTTAAATTATCAACAATTACTTTTAATTGTCATACGGTATAATAAATATTATATGGATTTTTTGTAACATACTTGTAACTGAATCAAAAATAAGGGTTGGAAGGTATGTTATTAAGGATACTTTGGATGGATAATCTAAAAATTACGTTTTAAGTTAAAATTTTGTATTCTAGGTAAAAGTTGACCTTTACTTTATATTTTTCCTTTTTATTTGGTTTTAAGTTTACAAAGTTATGTTAATTTTAACTTTCGACATCTGATAAGCCCTACCCCCCACCCACCTCCCACCACACGCGCGCGCACGTCGCACTGTATTTCAATAAGAACCCAGTGAAACGTCCCGATGGCCTCACCAAATTTTTGTTCCAGTTTATGACGCTGTATTTCTAGAACGCCTCGAGCGATTTCAGATATGTTGTGCTTTTAGCATAGTTCTATACTTCTATGACTAGCAAGTTATTTCCATCACTATAATATGTTGGAAATTTATCTACACAGGAAGCAATCTACTTTTTAACATTGTCGAGACATTTTTCTGAAAATTGGTACATACAACAATTGCCGCTACAACCACGGGAAACTGCACAGAATACTCCTCCATTGATGTTGTTTCGTCCGGAAAACGGAACAAATCTATGAGATGAAGGATAACCTTCACGAGCACATCGCTAACAACATTACATATTTCGCTTACTGCATCTTAATTTCTCTGCTTCCAGCTCTTGTTTCAGTGAGTCGACCCGCTCAAGCAAGTCCATGTTCTCCTGGTGATGTAATGGCATGTTGCGAATTAATGAGTTTCCCAATTAAATAAATGCAATGGGCTGGGACTGGTTCGGTTCTAGCAAAATTATGAGGAATTGGAACCGGAACGGTTACTCGATAATTGGTTTGGATTTTTCCAGTTTTTTCGAGGAACCGAAGTGGAACTGAACCTAGTGGAAATGGTTCGGTTCTTCCGGTTATCCAGAGAACCGAAGAAAGAAAAAGATCCGCCCACAAATAAAAAATACACACCAAGATTGAATTGCAACTCAAGAACCGAAAAAAATGGAATGAAGAAAAGAGGAGATAGGAGAATTCAAAATATATTTTATACTTATTTTATCTTTCAATATAATACATATATATATATATATGTTTATATTATCCGATTCTCGTTATCAATCTACAAATTCTAGGAAACGGAACCTATAACCAAAATGCTTAAAAATAGCCGAACAAAAAACCAAGAACCGAACAGCTCAGTTCAAGTCCGGAACGTTTCTTTTTTTTTTCGGTTCCTGGGTACAAAGTCCCAGCCCTTTATGCAATATATATAGTATATGAAAGTAACAAAGTAAATAGGCAGATTTGTAAAATGAAACAGAACAGAAGCCCACCTTTTGCAACACTTCCATATTCGTATTCAGTACAGTCATTTTGGTTTCTCCATGAGCACGAGATTTCTTAACCTATGCGAATAAACGACTGGAATTAGAGACACTGTTATGACATATCCAAGAAAAGCAACAAAAACATATGACAAGAACTGAAGTAGTCATAAAAATTTACAACAATGTTTCTAAACATCAAATCGATTTCTACACTGGTAGGAGTGAGATATGACATCAGGGTAGTCAAAAATTCTCCGTTATCTCAAAAATATTGTCCGTTCCAGAGACACATTTAGTCCAACAAAAGTGCATGAAAGGTTATATATAATCCATTATTCAGCACAACTATCTAATACTGGGGCAAGCATCCGGAATGTATGCACCTCCTTCTGGGGTTTTTGCATAGAATATGGTGATTGGTGAAAGATATCACGACAAAAAGCTCTCTAAAAATGAGTTCGATATCAATCTCAAGACGCCAATCCCCTCTAAAGACATGGCCACCATGTTTTTTCGATCTAATTCTTTAAAGGAAGATACTAGGGCACTCGTCTGGCTCCTTGAATCCTATAGGACGAGGCACACTCCTGTAAAAAATAAACGAATATACAAAACTCTAAATATATAATTAAAAAGCTAAAGAAAAGGACCCTACAGAACTGAGAAAAAACTCGAAGAGTATAAAAATATTAAAAAACCCTAAGAAAAATTAAAAGAACTAAAAAAATTATAAAAAAAAGCCCCACTAAAAATGAAGAAAAAACAGAAAAACAAAAACTAAAATTTAGCAGATAGAATGTCTGACACAAGTTTTTGCCCTAAAGGACAGTTTCTAGTCGTAATCATATCTTTACTTCAATTCCACTCTACAGGTTCCCAAGATCGTCGGTTCAAAACATAAAACTATCTACAACAAAAGGTAAATGGGCATGATCATCACTTGCATGGCATGGTACTCTTAATATTGTTCAACCTGGAACTAAGTTATAGACGAGTTTCCTACAGGCTAAGCTCACATGAGGAAGATAAAAAAAAAAAAAAAAAAAAAAAACAATTGTAAAATTTAACAACTATCATTCAACTCGCTCCTTTCAAGTTCTCCGTAAGCGCTAAGCCTCAACTCTATATCACCAATTAAAGTATGCAAAATGCACAAAGGGGGAAAGCTAATTAATAAAAAACAAAAAGAGTTACACAAAGCTGACACTTACTTCCTCCAGTTCACTAAAGCACTTGGAAGCCTTGTCAAACTCGTCATCGTATCTCCTTCTCCACTCTGCAGATTCATCCATAGCTTCTCTGCTAGCAAAATCAAACTGTCTCCTACAAAGAAGTAAATGGACACACAGAAAAAAAAAAACACTGACATCTCAAAAAATCATAATAATATACTGAATACGCAGTTAACAAAAGTAACTTCAATTAAACAAGTTCCAATTTTGCAACAAAGATATACGCCCGCGGCATACATAGATTGCTACACGCGCTCAATTCTGATTAAAGATACACATCCCGGTATCGAGCGGGCGAGCAACAAGAGGACTAACGGGAGAATTTGATATTGGAATCGACACATGATTGAAGGTGTTTAGAGAGAGGAAAAATTGAGCAAACCTAAGCAACTCCGTATCGTTAGAAGAAATGCGATAATCAATAGTCCAGAGATGTAAGTAGACGGCAATCCCGATAAGCATTACGATCCCTAAAGCTATTGACAATTGCCGCCTCTTTGCTCTCCCCATTTTTACTCTGGCACATGAATTGAATTGCTATACAATAGTCACATGGATTTTTTTACCGACCTCGGAGGGGGCCTTGTCCTTGGTGGAGAGAGGACGACAACATCCAATACTTCCTCTTTTGGATGATTTATAATTTTCCTCTTTGAACCATTGGTTATCGATTTTCTATGATTCAAATTAAGGTGTGTGTATATATATATATATATACACACACGAGGCATTATCCAACTCGTGCGATTCACGGTTTTTAGTTGAATATCTACGTGTTTTGTACGTAATGTTGGGGCAGACGGTTGAATGAGCAAATGACAGAATTTAAATGCCGTTTAGAGAAGTTTATATATTTTTTTTATTGTTATTGTCCTTTTATTTTAGTCTATGTAATTAGTTATATGAAATGAGGCTTTACTAACCCGTATGTTGCTCCGGGGTTGTTTTTGATTTATTCAACCCGTGCGATGCACCGATTGTATCTAAGATTTCATAGCTAAAATTTAACCATCTTGTAATTTATACTGTCATTTAAAAGTTCATTTTAATCACCTTGTGTATTAGAAGCTGCATTTGCGTTGTGATGTTTATCATAACTTTTGTATTTAAATTGGTATATTTACATTAAAAGTTACAATTAAAATAGTCTCTTCATATGTAATCCTTTAACATGAATAAGTGACATAAATCCTCCTTCCTCATTAAATTAAGGTGAATAAGTTTTATATAGTATAAATATGTGAGAATGCATTTTTTTGTGAGACTATGCGAAATGTTACGAAAGTTGCACAAAATGTATAATTGTTTGGCACAAAATCAATAATATTGTTGCACAATATTGTGCAACAACTTTATACGTTCTGTGCAACATTATCATAATGTAACAACTGGATACATTTTGTGCAACGACTGAATACACTTTGTGCAATAATATTCATTTATAAATAAATCATTGCACAAACAGTTAAAACATTTTGCACAATTGAAAATAGATATGGACCATTGATCTACAATAATCAGGGGCCCAAATTCATTCTCATTTCTCACGAAACATGAACGTCTCACTTAAACTTACTCATATATATATATATATAGAGAGAGAGAGAGAGATTAAAATATTAATATATTAAAATTATGCATTATATATATATATATGATGTGTTAAAGTAATGCATTGATTTTCATAAAATATATCTTAATCATCCATTACATTCATAGACGAGATTTATTCATATTTCTTAACTTAACATTCATTTCCCGATAACCATCATATATAGCGAAAAAATTCATATACTCACTTAGAAAAAGTTGTCATCGCTAGACAACCACTTTTTCAATACAATTTGGCCTACACAAAGTGATCAACATATTTTGATTTTTTTAATCAATAAAATTAGTTTGTGCATATGAAAGAGTGGGCCCCTCATATTTTGACCAGGTTGAATTTAAGGTTAAGTTCGTTATTTTGGAATAAACTAAATTCACACTTCCTATTGGTCTAATAATGATTTAATTTTATGTGGAGAAAATATCATTTATTTGTTTTTTAGTCAAGTTTTTGTGGAATTAATGAATTTTTATGGAATTGATTGTGGTGCGTGTATATTTTAAGGATTTGAGAGATTTTGGTCATGAAAATAAATTATTGTTGGTACCGATAGTACATAATGATAATTGGTATGGACCAACTAATTCGGTCCGTAATTGTTAAACTTTAACATTAATCCATAATTCAACAAAAATTACTAAAATTAAACCAACATTACATTATAAATGGTTCAAAATAAACAATAAATAACTACAACATTAGTCGGCCTCTCTCAAAGGACAGCTTATACGGTTGTGTGTAGTTTGCCCACATACACTATATTTTCTTGATCCCTATGTGAGGCTGCTCGAAGCCTCATTCCTCGTGCCTTGAGTCTGTGGCGTTCTCAAATTCTATACGGTAGATCGACTTCGGGAGTTCTTCGGCCGCCCTGCTTGACGAATCGATTTGGGTGGTAAGATTTGAGCTGCAGCAACATGTGGAGGAATACACCATTCTGTTCGAGGAGGAACAAGATTTATATGATTGGGGTACGTTTCAATTATAGTTGATTCCATGTGGGTACTAAAGGTCAAGCCACTTCCAGTAGCACGATAACCAGTCTCACCGGCCAGCGACTCGTCGTCCTGCAGCTGCTGAGAGTATGGATAGTCGTAACCAAATGATGATAAATTTGGCATATCAAAGGAAGGTCTACAAAAGTCATCACTCTGATTTTTTTTGTTATGCTTTATTGTGTACAATGCAGTCAATATTGATACAATGTGTTTTGCTTTATTTTTTTTGGAAAAAAAATAATTTGAATTAGTATATTTTGATTAATGTTGTACAGGTTTCTGCTTATGTTGTGACATGTGATAGGTATTATACCTTGTGTGCAACGTTGATATGAATAGTCTGCTAGGTAATATATCTTGTGGTGCTTATCGTACTAGTTTATATGAAAGATTGTATATGTTTAACGTCAATTATCTTACACAAACAAACATAGTAACAAACAAATACAATAAGACTCTCCGAACCACAACAGAAAAAGAGTCATTGCGTACTGATGGAACTTTCCATCTTATACTAAAACTATAAGATATGAAAAATAAAGTGGAAGAGTAGTAAAGTCGATTTAGGAATTTTTAAGACCATGGTTATATTTTGCCATTGAGTTTTGGTACAAATATCATCAATTCATAAGGTCACTAATCTCTGTTATAATCCTTTCAACTATTCAAATTCGAGAGTTGTGTTTCGACAAAAGTTGTGTAAGTAATCTCAATAAATAAAGGTCTTAATGTTATGATATTACCTTTTTTTTTCTTCTTAAAAAGGTCTAAATAATGACGTATTTTCAATAGAGAACTGTTGCGTATTTTACATTCACGATTTGTCATCTACTGCTTTGAACCCAAAAAGTGGAAATAGCTCAAGCCATAAAAAAAGAAAGTATCTTGGTGTGTGAGTGTTAAAAGTGAGATGCTAATGTGGCTATTTAGTTTAAGCCACTATACCGTGTCCTTTAATTAATATATAAATGTTGAGTTTCATCATTAAGTAAGCATTTGTAATCACAAATTATATTTTTTTTAAAGTGTTTAATATTTATGATAACCTCTACTATATTATAAATCATTTGTGACTTTTAGGGAGGTCTTAAAATATTAAGATACATACTTAGAGCATCTACAATGACGTATTTTCAATAGAGAACTGTTGCGTATTTTACATTCACGATTTGTCATCTACTGCTTTGAACCCAAAAAGTGGAAATAGCTCAAGCCATGAAAAAAGAAAGTATCTTGGTGTGTGAGTGTTAAAAGTGAGATGCTAATGTGGCTATTTAGTTTAAGCCACTATACCATGTCCTTTAATTAACGATTTGTCATCTACTGCTTTGAACCCAAAAAGTGGAAATAGCTCAAGCCATGAAAAAAGAAAGTATCTTGGTGTGTGAGTGTTAAAAGTGAGATGCTAATGTGGCTATTTAGTTTAAGCCACTATACCATGTCCTTTAATTAATATATAAATGTTGAGTTTCATCATTAAACGTAAGTATTTATAATCACAAATTATATTTTTTTAAAGTGTTTAATATTTATGATAACCTCTACTATATTATAAATCATTTGTGACTTTTAGGGAGGTCTTAAAATATTAAGATACATACTTAGAGCATCTACAATGCATCAAGTTTAAAGACTTGATGCATTTAATACATATTAACCACAAGGTTTGTGCAATGGAACTCGCCTCATTATCACGCATCTGGGAGAATTTGTTATTCAAGCAAAACTCACTTGGAGACGTAACGACGCAATCGTTACAAATGAAAGACAAAACTCGAAGCTGGTACATCAATTTTGGTGTAAGAGACAAAAGAAAAAAACCTATGTGTGTAGTATAAATTTTGTTTTTGAAATAACATGTATTGCGTTATGGTGATGAAAGTCACTCATGTATTTGATGCATTTTTATTGAAATAATTCTATTTACAAAAACTTACTTAAACAAATTTCCTTTATTCAGTCGAGTACCCCTGATCGAAACTAAGCATAATAACTAAATACGCATAACCCTTGCAAAATCGATGATTCTTTACGGTGAACAAAACCCGTGCATCGCACGGGCCATGATGTCTCGTATTACTAAGAAAAATCACAAACCATGTTTATTGGATTCAGTCCTCAGACTAATGTCTCATTGCTCGATATGGCTAGATATCCAATCACCCTAACCAATCTTTTTTAATATTTAATTAATTTATCTCTACTCTACATCACTAAGGTAGGCCGGAGTGGAGTCGGGTTGGGGGGCGGGTTCACGAAACCGAGCGGCTACACCATTCCGCCGAGCTCGGGTAGGTGGAGCGAGTTCCAAATTCGAGCTGGGAAACCGAAGTGGACCGTTGCAAAATTCGAGCGTTTGGTTGGGTTTAACGGCTAGTAGGCCGAATAAAAAAAAAATTCTTCCTATTTAACACCCTTTTACATTTCAAAAATAATAATTACCTTTTAACATATCAAAAAAAAAAAAACACACACTAAATAATCTCTCCAAAAAAAAATGTCTACCGATTCTTCCGATTACGTTGTTCCTTCTTCGTCTGACGAGATATCCACGGGTAGCTCGTTGCAAAATATGCTTCAACTAGCGGCTCAGTATTATGAAGACACGGCAAGCTCTAGCCGAACTAGCGTAAATCGTCATCGGGATATAGGTCTTGAAACTTTAGAGAATGATTGGTTCGTTGAAACACCAAAGTACAACGACGATTACTTTAAAAAAAAATTCGAATGGAGAAAAGCCTGTTTTTGCAAATAGTGGGTGACATTGAAGTGAGATACCCATATTTTCAAGAAGGCTATGATGCGCAATTTCAAAAAAGTTTCACGGCGAAACAAAAAATCACATCGGCTGTTAGGCAACTCGCAACCGGCAATCCGCCCGATGAGTATGACGAATATTTATGCATGTCTCAAAGAACGTCACGTGAAAGTCCTGATCATTTTTGTGAGGCCATCATTGAGTTGTACGGTCGGGAGTACCTACGTAGGCCGACAACACACGACCTTGCTCGCATTTTCCAGGCCCATGAAGCGAAGCATCACCTCCCTGGGATGCTTTGTAGCCTTGACTGTACACACGTCAGATGGAAAAATTGTCCTAGACATTTGAGAGGGCAATATACGAGAGGTGACTATGGTGTTCCCACTATTATGCTTGAAGTCACGGCGTCACAAGATATGTGGATTTGGCATGCTTTTTTTGGTCCACCGGGGTCAAACAACGATATCAACGTATTGCATCAGTCTGACTTGTATCTTACAGCTCGAAATGGAACGGCGATGAATAGTTCATTCCACGTGAATGGACGCTTTTACAAACGCGGATACTATTTGACAGATGGAATCTATCCTAAGTGGTCCACACTTGTTAAAGCATACCCGTATTCAAGCGACCCAAAGGAAAAGAGATTTACGAAGTTACAAGAGGGAGCGAGAAAGGATGTCGAGAGAGCTTTTGGTGCTCTCAAAGGAAAATGGAAAATTCTTGAACGACCACTCAGAGCTATGACCAAAGCGAAAATTGCCAATTAGGTTCATGCGTGTGTTATTTTGCATAATATAGTTATAAAACGCGGGGGGAGGGCAATCTCACCGGTTCATATAATGGATCCGCCGGTCCAGCCAGTGTTCGACGACAGTGTGGTAGCGGAGTTACTAGACGAATTTCTCCATGACCGTCTTCGATATGATCTCATGGAGCACGTAGCACGTGAAGACTTGCCGCATCTCGATGATTAATGGCTTTTTTTATTTTAATCTAGTTATTTTTAAGTATTATGTTATGTTTTTTTTTAAAAGTATTATGTAATGTTTTTTATTTTTAATTAAATGGTATGTTTTTATTATAAATATTGTATGTGATTTTATGTATTTAAAAAAAAAATGAATTCGGGTACTAGGGTACCACTCCCACTAGTTAGGGTAGTGTTAGGGTAGTATTGGGGTAGTTTTGAGTTGGAAGGTTTTTATTGGATAGAGGTGATGTAGCACCCTTAAGGTATTAGGGTAGTAAATTTCCACTCCCTCCACCCTAATAGTCAATCCAATCCAACTACGTTAATTTTGAGAGATTTATCCATTATCACCCACCACCCAACCATAATATTTTATAAAATAATTATGTATTATTTTTTAAATACCCAAGTGATAAAATAAATGAAATTTATAAAGTAAAATATTGAATTTTAGTGTGTATAGAAATATAACAAAGATGGTCTCTATTTATAGATATTTTTTTCATGAGCTTTGATTTTTTTTTTGGTAAACAAATTATACATAAAAAAATTAATAATTGATCGTAATATTTAAAAATTAATATAAAATAACTCATCATGACAAATGTCAAATTATAATTGGGTGGCCACTTGGTCACCCTCCTAGGATTTCGTCCATGGAGAGACCCCATGTAGTGCATCCCTTGTCGGATGCACTACATGTGGCGTGCATAGACGGCACAGAATTAGACTGGATTAGATCGATCCGCACCACCTACGCACGCCACGCAGATCAGAAGGCAGATCCAAAGAGATAATCTGGAGGTGTACCATGGACGATACCCCCTCCTAGCTCCACCTAACATGTATCGATCATCTCCTACCCCTTCATTCCTTTTTTTTGATTATTTTAATATCTTTTTGGTCGACCGTTTCCCATTTGGTGGTTGGTATTTGACTATTTGTAATCGGAGGGCTCCGGTATATAATAGATACTTCCTCCGTCCCTCGGTTGCTTTGAACAATTATATTTATTTTGAAAAAAGTAGACTATTTATTCTTAATTAATTATTATATTTTAAATCTATTAACATTATATTTATAATATGATATATAACTTATAATAGGAAATATTATAAAAAATTGAATTAAATATTATAATTTTATTCGCAAAGATACTTTTATATTAGGAAAACATTATATTTTTAAATTAAAAGGGTGTTGCAAAGTTCGAGGAATGACGTTTATATCTTGTTAAAATATAAACAATTTACAGTAATTACCCCTCCTGCAACCTAAAATTAAAAATAGGATAATTGTTCTATTTCCGGAAAAGCTTGAAGAGTAAGCAGACCTGAACCCGCCGATTATACAGAACCACAACCACCAGTAATATGTCGTCGATGCGAGGACCACATGAGTTCCGCCACGTGTCAGACACACAGCTAGCTGTCAACTTGATTGTGCAGCGCGCGCTCCCACTGCGCCACTACACTGTCGTGGGTAGCGCGGCAGAGCAACACAAGTCCTGCCAAAAAGTGACGGACACCTCCGCCTGCAGATGCACAAGGCGTGTGTATGTTTGTATATACAGACAAAATACATTTACAATAGACTCCACTCCCTCTCTCTCTCTCTCTCTCTCTCTTCCTCACTTGATTTTTGTGGGTTGAAACGCCTCCCGCCTCTATATTTCACAATACATTTACAATAGACTCCACTCTCTCTCTCTCTCTCTCACACACACACACACACACACACACTTGATTTTTGTGAGTTGAAACGCCTCCCGCCTCCGTATTTCCAGTTTCGGTGAGCTGGAAGGAGCAAAGTGGTGAGAGGTTTATGGCTGAAGGACCTCTATTTTTTTTTTAATGTTAAATCTGTAAGTAATGGTCCGTTTAATGTGATATTATCTCCATATTTTGAGAAAATCAACTCTATTTGTATTCTTCCTTTCTTTCAAACGAGTATTATCGTTTTGAACAGAACATGATAACTTTCAGTAAGTATGCAAACCCTAACTGAAAAAAATTTTAGAAACGTCCATATTTCGTTTGTTCCTCGTTTCGTTACGGCACTGGTAAATTTGGCGGCAACCACTTTTGATTTGATTTTGGGCAGATATCTTCTACTTCGGTTTTGTGAACTTCTCCTTCGATTTTTGTGATTTCTCTTAGCCGATTTTCAAATGCTCTCTCGCCTGAGCTTTTGTCTTTTGATATGCGCAGTACTCGCACAACAATTTTTGGTTATTGTGTACATACATGTTGTTCGTCATCGTCATCTGCGCCTTAATCCCAACTGTGTTGGGTTTGGGGTGGTGGCACGGAGATTTTTGTGTCGTATACTGGTCTAAAATTATCTCACAACAACAATCGGTACAGGAAAACAAATATCTATGATGATGACGACGATGATGATGTACATATATGTTGTTCTATCTCGCATTATCTGCATATGCTATTTATAGGTTTAGGTCTTCTCTTGTAGTCCAAGTATTTCTCTAATGCGTTTCCTAGTATATGGTGAATATGTGTACTGTCATGGATCAGGTCAATTACGATGGCAAGTTAGGTACTGCCTTGCTTCTCGCAACACAGAAGTTTCATGCCAAGTTGAATAGTATTTTACCTTTTTGGGCTAAAAGTGGAACGTATGAGTACTGTTGACAATTGGGATATAAGGATTTGTCAGCAGAACGAGAAGGAAGATAGTATGGCTTTCCAAGTTTCAAAACCAAAGAAGTTAAATGGCCATGGATATAAAAAACTGCTGAAATCCATGGGGAAAAAACCCAAGGGATCAGGTGAATTAATTTGCAGAAACTGTTATTGTTTTTGTGGTTCTACATTGTAGCTACAACTATTTGCAATCCTGAAGTGGTCAGGAGTTGTCAGAAACGTGTGCTATTCATCGTCCTTTCTCGAACTTTCCTCATTGTTTGGGTATCTTAAATCTTGCTCGATTGTGGACTTTCTCTATAACCATGGTTATATGTGTCAAGCTAACATCATTGTGCTTTTGCAATTTAACAAAGTCGGATATGCATCAAATTAAAGGGATTGGTTCAACCCGGTGATTTAACAATGGGAGTCGTTTAAAGACTAAATGTATTTATTATTAATGAACAAAGAGTATCATAATAGAGTGGCCTTTTCTTCTTCGGGAAGATACGAAGTTGTTGGTTGGCTAAACGTATATATTCCTTTTTCTGGCAGATCTATCAATTGAGAAAAAGGATCAGTTGTCCCAAAGTGAAGTAAATGCTACTGAACCAGCTGGACCTAACAAAGATGAAAAAGCAAATGCTGATAACTCCCATTCTCACTCGCAACAAGAAAGGTACTAGTTGTCTACTTGAGCTTCTAAATCCTTTCATTTCGCTTTGTTCTTTGACCACAGAAACACAAAATGATCCTAATGAATTCTAGAGATTCCAGTGTCATCAGAGAGAAAGCACAAACTGACATTGGGGAAATTTGATAGTAGAATGATTGGCTTGGTTCTCTTACAAAATTAGCAGTTCTACTTTTGACACTTTTCTTTTGCAAGAGTGTGTTTCATATATAATGCTGTCTTTCAATGGATGTTATAATGCTTGTGCCGTGATGGTTCTTGCATCCTGATACATTAGGATTTTTTATTTGTTTATCTCTGGCCTCTCTGTGTTATAGTACTACGATGAGCATCCCCTTGACATATTTTTAATAAAGTTGGATTTGGTTTTCTTGTATTGTCAAGTGCTGCAACCATATATATATATATATATTTATATATATATATATATATATATATAAATATATATATATATATATATATATATCTGTGTGTGTGTGTGTCCCTGTTTTTTCATTTTGATACCTATTTTCAATTCCAATATCCATTTTCCTTTTGATCAACTGGTATTTTAAGAATATTATGTTTTCAGGTTAGATTTTCTGCTGAGGCGGGTGAAAGCTGCTGGTCATGCAAAAAGAAGCAACAGCTCAAACCACTCTACTCGAACTAAGGTAAATTCGGCTGGTTGTCTGGCTTTCTGATTTAGGATATTGATTTGGTTTTCTTTTAAACTTCAGTCCTGACTTTTCAGCGTTCTAGTTCAGTAACTTAATTATGGGATACAACTTGTTGGTTATGTGACCTGGTCCATTAATTTGGTTGGTACTGGAATATGTATTTTCTATGTTTTAGCTTGATATTAATGCATTCCTAATGCTTCCTTCAAATTGAAACTTTATTTAGACATTTTTATTGCCCAAAATATATATGTAATTTTTTAGTAATGAGCTAAGGAAGGTTATTATTCATCTACCTGTTTTAGTTTCCTTTTGTTCTCTTCGCTAGCTTCCCTCTTTCACATTTTACATGTATTGAGCAAATAAATCACTGATATGTGAAAATTGTTTAGTGACAAAAGGAATTCGTTTCTGAAGTGGAAAATATCATGACATCCTTTGGTCTATCTTCAGTCATGCCTTTGTTTTGCCGGATAGAAAAAAAAGAGCGAGAGCCTTCTCCGTGAGAATGGATTTTGTTATCAGTTTAACTGATTGGAAGTCATGTATTATGGATAGAAACACAAAGCTGCACTGATAGTTTGGCATCAGTTTCAACACAAGGCCAAAAGTTAACGATGGACAGGTCAAATTGCTACGAGCACGAGGACATCGAGTGAATTTCGTAAAGCTTTTTTTTGCTGTAAATGATTCTTCATGGTGAAAAAAAGATCCACTGATTGACCTGCAATAATTGTTCATACTTTTTTTGCGAAATGGCGTTATTGAGAATGAAATCGTCTGTATTTCATACTGCTAGAACAACATTTGACTACATTTCCATATATAAATTTGGTAGAGTCAGGAAGTATGCTTTGAGAGTTTGTTTTGGTAAATCATTGTTTTGCATACAACTTAGCATGATGTTTTTGTTAATCAAATTTCTTTCTTTCCTGAGATGCTGATGCTAGTGCTAATTAAAAGTTCTGAAGTGCCCTCTAAGCATATTTTGTGCATTTGCATGCTATATGCTGCGTGCTTCTGTTTTTTCACCGACATACTGTACTGACTTCTGAATCCATAAATGCGAACAATGTCACTCCATCATGTGCTTATAGTTGTTCGATATATTATGATATTTTCCATTTTCGATCCTCCTATATTCAAGTTGGTGAGAGTGATTATGTAGCACTTTCTAATCTGAATACATAATAATACAACATGCTGAATGAAAGGTACTGCATGATTAACAGATATTGCTAGATTTTAGTCTCCATTCACATGTATGCTTGCATTGGCATTGCCCTATTAAAAACTTTATAAATTCTTTTCTCCAGCTATATATCACGCGATGGTTTGGTTCACTCATAATTGAATATGACGAACTTGCAGAAAAAGAAGTCCAAATCGGAAACGCCATGTGACATGGATAAACCAAAGCTGAAAAAGGAATCTGAATGTTGTGGTGCATATACGTGCAAGTCGACCAAGCCTAATTTTGTGGAGTATTGGGTTCCTGTCAGTCTCTCCGAAATGCAAACAGAGCAGTATTGTGGCACTCTATTTTCAAATGCAGGCCTATTGTGCCCTTATTCAAAGCATGATCAATCTGAAGTTCTCAATGACATACTTGTCTCAATACTCGTCTCAACCAAAAAGGTTTCACTTTTCTCAGAAAGATGAATTTCCGTTTTGTGCAGTTTTAAACCTGTTGAGTTATATCTGGCTTCTCAACTATTGGTGCTCTTATCCTGATTTTTCTTTTTAGATATTGTTGTTTTACTTATTTTGGTATGTTTGGTTTCACTATCTTTTTCTCAATTATGACAAAAAAAATTCTTTTTTGTCAGTGTTGTGATCATCCTTATCTTGTGGATGGATCCTTGTCCACCTCCTTGATACGAGATATTCCCAAGCCTGAACTATTGGATGCAGAGATAAAACTGAGTAACAAACTGCTTCTTCTTCATAAGCTTCTTCTGGAGATTAGAGAACGAGGACTGCGAGTCCTTATCCTTTATCGGGTAGTTAGACAATTCTAGTATATTGAAATTAATTTTGTATTCTTCGACTGGTATGATTAACTTTGTTACAGTTCAACATCTAATTATTATATTTATGTAGTTTCAAATTCCCTTTTCAGTTGAATTTTAATGCCATTTTTACTTGTATGTTTGATATAGACTCTTATAATCTTGTTATAATGGATTTAACATACGATCTGATTATTTTGCCTTTTAAATTTGTTACGGCTAAGCAGTCGCTTGGAGGCTCTGAATTGTTTTCTACCGGAGATCTTTTGGATGAGATTATTGATCAAAAGTTTGGCACGGATTTATCCGTACGCATTGGTGGCCGTCGAAGGATATCCGCCTCCAAAAGGCGAGCTGCCCTGAAAACCTTCAATGATAAAGAGAATGGGAAATTCATTTGTTTGATGGAAACTGATTCTTGTATTCCGAGCATTAAGCTTTCGTCTATAGACACTGTTATTTTCTTCAACAGTGATTGGAACCCAATGAACGACTTGAAAGCTCTACAGAAGATCGACCTGGATTCCCAATTCGAGCATGTGAATGTCTTTCGCTTGTATTCATCTTACACTCTAGAAGAAAAATTACTAATCCTAGCCAAAGAAGGCACCCCCGCAGAAGATAGTATACCCGACATCAAGCAAAGTACATGTCATCAGCTGCTAACTTGGGGTGCGTCATACTTGTTCAAAAAGCTTGATGAGTTCCACGGTAGAAATTCAGTTGTTTCGAATGAAGACTCACTGGAAGATGTATTCCTTGAGCTGTCAAACTTATTGCCTAACAATGAGAATAGTAGTGTATGTAGAAACGAAAACTCATCTATTGTGGAAGTACGACATATTGATGGTATTTACCCCAGAAATATCTCGTTATTTAGCGAAGTGAAAAAAAATTCTCTTATGGACAATACTCCATTAGTTGAGAAGATGATACTCAAGAAACCCCATGTTTACTGGACGAAACTACTTGAAGGGAGGAACCCTAGGTGGAAGTATTTTTCGTGTAAAAAACGACGGGTTAAAAGAAATGTCCAACACTTTGATGATTTACTTGAGGAACCAGCTTCCAAGAAATGCAGGAAAGAGACCGGAAGCACTTTTTATCAAATTCCCGTCAACATCAGAAGAAAAATTAGAAGTAAACTTCAAAATCGAGATAGAAAAAGGAAGTTTTCAGGTACGGCAAATACTTTTTTGTCTTACGGAAAAGGGCGTCATTTTGTGGCTCAAAATTGCTAATACTTTGGAAATGTGTGAGGAAATCAGACTTTCTTATGTGGTATATGTGTTGTAGATACCCCCCCCCCCCCAACCACCACCACCAAAAAAAAAAAAAAAACACAAAACACGAGTTAACTATTTCCTTCGATGAATAATGTGTTTCAGGTGGTGAAAAGTGCGATCCAGTGAATAATAAAGTAAAACATGATCATTTGCCTTCATCCAGAACAACAACAAAAAATCACTCTCATGGTACCAATACCTCTAGTTTCCAAACTCAGGCTGCTAAAAATTTGCCCATTGAGGTTTCTATCAGGCAGACGGAATGTTCCGTGCCTCAGCAAACCGTGCGTATAGCTTCACCAGCAAGGGAAGATAGAAGGGCACCAAGTGCTATAAATGGAGCACGTGTTTCACTTACTTACCAGAATTCAGAACCCCCTGAAACCTCTCATGTGACTCTACAATCTGTTTGCAAATCACTCAAGGTAGAGTTAGAAGGACTACAAAAACAGAAAACTGAACTTTTGAAGTTGCATGAAGAGAAGGTATACTTTTATAGATACTTTTTTTTTTTTTTTTTTTTTCTGTCAGCCATTCCTCCCGTTCATGTTTGTTTCACCCTCTGAAATATGTTTAACCTCTTATGATTCAATAAACTTCTAGAAATTACAAACAAAAATGGCATGCGAGGATGAGATTGATCAGATACGTAAAAAGTATGATGTGGTGCTTCAGAATGCCGAGATGGCTTTAGTGGAAGAGACACAAGTTCTTGAAGCCAAATACAACAAAATCTATATCAATAAAACATTAGCTGAGGCAGTGATGGAGAGGGATATTGCAGAAAATCCAACTCTCTCCCAAGGTTCGTGTAAAATCGTGTTCCCTGAATGTTCAATTTTATTAGCATGCGTTTTATTTTCTGCAGAAAATTGTGAAATACCATGTTTATAAATGTAAAAACTGTGTGGGGGCAACTAAATTTGTTATCATTCCTGGAAAAAATCAGGGAGTGATCGCTTGAGACCATGGTTCTGTTCATTTCTATTTCCGGGGAGGCATAATGTTAAAAATTGTTTAGGAAGAATGAGAATAAATCTTGAACGTGATCAGATAATAAGATTATAAGGTGCTGGCAATAGTTGTGATAGATTTTGTAGTAAAATAGTGATTAGAGAGGTGTTTGATGATTGAAAAAAATAGAAGTGAGGGAATAATGTACTTTGTGATATTGATAGCATAATATTTATAGTTGATGTTATGTATTTTCTCTGGTTAAATAATTAGTGGACGTGGTGGATGATTTGAAAAGGCGAGAATGTGTCGATAGTGTGCATTATTTCGAAATTTTTAATACAAGCAACCGCATATTGGTGCCTTTTGATCGAGATTTTTGTGAAAAAGTGTCAAACTATGTAACATCCCTCAACTCTGATATTTTCCTCTTCCAACAGTGACTTCAAACTGTTTGATCGAGGATATGTATTGGCTGTTTTTCCAACGGTTCGGATTAAACACAGCAACCAGAACCGAACAAGTTGCCGAAATCCTACAAATTCCAAGCCTACCTGGCCGCTCAGTAGCTGAAGGGCCAAATCATGAATCCCCGTCTGGATGGATTGCGTCAAGATCCGATCGGTATTGCAGAAATCCTTTCTGGACTCTTTCAAATCCAGCAACGTCGTCTGAAGTGGCTGCCTGCCTGCCCATTGGACAATCTTTTGATATAACTAACCCAACCTCAATTGCTGCTAGACCCAATAAACCTTTAATAACCCCATCACTGAAAATTCCTCGAACTTTAGTGGGGCATCCAGTGACCATCATACCCAGTAATTTGTCAGGAAACGTCCCAGCAAGCTACAGAGTAAGGGCCCCAGCCCCACACCTCAGGCAGACGACGGTTCCTCAGCCAATCACAAGCCCCAAACTGATGTCTCCCAACATGGGAGTTTTTTCGCCTGTAAGCTTACATCCCGTGACATCTAATTTACCGACTTTACAAGCTACAGGAGGAGCCAACTTATGGGCACTGTCATCTATTGTTGGGTTGCCCTTATGAGACATGATGATGATGATGATGATGATCATTGATCATCATCGTCATCATCAACTCAAGCTAGTCTTTGGGGTACATAAGGTGGGTGGAAATTTTAGACGTTAGATAGTAGTTAACTGTAGTGAATTTTTTTGTTAGCATGTGGACAACTGCTTGCTTGTAAACCGATAATTAGTGAATCTTCATGACATTACCAAATTTATTTTGTTAGGATTATGATCAATGACTGAACATGTTTCCTTTTTTATTCTTTCAATTAACTATGATTGTAAGAATCAGGAACTCACGGCTTTCTCATGTTTGTCGCACGGGGTTGGAGGGATGGAGATATGGATTAATGGAATCCTACGGACCAAGTTGATCAATGCGGATGGAAGCAACATTTACTGTCAGCTTGTTATTGGCAAGCAGTATGCGTGGATCGACTATGAGAATTAATAGATCCGACTAATCGTGTGACCATTTTTTAGAACTGTATCTTTAAGTAAATAAACTAAAAAATAAAAAAGGATAATACCTGACTTTTACATTACATCTACATTTTATACATTTATTTATGAAACGGTGACAAAAGCAAACTAAACGTGCAAACACCAAAAGTTGAACTAAAAGATGGGACGAAAATTAGGAGCACCAAACGAGATTAATAACAAGTAGTATATTTCTGTCAAACAATATTAAGCAAAATAAGTAACTCTTATTCGATCATTATAAAAATGGCATAACGTTATAATCACAAACGAGTAAAATTCAAACTAACGATCCTCTCCACACGTGCGCGTGCGCACCATATATATATATATATATATATATATATATATATATATATATATATATATATATATGAACAAAGAATTATGTCTGGCCGTCTAGTTGATAAGCTAGCGGTTGGTCGATAAGTTACGCTTGTTTATGAATACCAAACAGGATTAATAATTAGTAGCTTATTTCTGTCAGACAACATTAAGCTGAATAAATAGCTCTTATTCGATCATTATAAAAATGACGAAATGTTATAATCACAAACGAGTAGAATTCAAACTAACAATATCTTCCACACGCTCGCGCACACACACACCTAACCATCACTGTTATCCCTCGGAACCACCACCTCCTTCACCTTGGACCGCCGCCACTCCCCCACCATCTTCCCACTACTGGCCAGTAGAACTACTACGTCCCTTACTCCAGACCGCCGCAGCTCCTCCCACCACCTCCTTCACCCTAGATCGTCTCTATCTCCCCCAGTCCAGATCGCCGCTACCTTCCCATCTCAAGTTACCATTCTTCTCTTTTATAAACATACATGACCCAACAAATAGGAGAATCAAATGTTATCATTTCTTTTTTTCCTTTGTTGATTCCTTTTCGCTAGCCCGAACCAAACGCCTCCTAAATCTCATACACCCTAACCCCCAAATCCCGAATTATCAAACTTTCCCGAATCACATCCACATTTTCCCATCCGCCATGAACCACCACAATCCTCCGCCACCTCCGCTCTCCATCCTCCGGCAAACCACCACCACCCAAATCCTCAAGCAAACGACGTCGTTGATCTCCTCCCACCTCCTCACATTTCTATTCCTCACAACACTCGTCCTCACCTTCCGCTCCAATATCCACAGTGCCTCTCACTACCTATCCTCTCTCATCGACCGCGATCCTTCATTGAAATCGCTCCTCTCCCGAATCGATTTTTCAGACGCCGCCCGTCGCCACCAGAACCACCATCTTCGCCACCGTCGCCGCCGCGCGTTTTTTCACTTCTCCCACGTCGGAGCTGCTGACGATGAATTTCTCTCCGGAGGTTCTGACTTTGACCGCTCTCTCTTTCACCCTTCTCCCAGGAAACCCCTTCCCAATGCCACGCTCGTCATTCTGTCGGACTTCAGCCCTAAATATGGCTACTCGGACTCCGTTGTCGACAACGGAGTTTCTTTCCCCGGGCTTGTGAAACCTGGATTTTTCGGTTTTAGGCCAGAATTTGAAAAGAAGGTTACTGTTTTGGAAGAAGAGGAAATCAAATCTATGGAAAGCAGTTTAGATGATGGTAACGCGGTCGTGGATTTGGATTTCTTGATTAAGGGTTTCGAATTGGGGCACCGGGATGCTACTTCGTTGTTCTTTCTGGCTGGGGTTTTGTCCGCTGCCTATGCATATGTTGTGTTTGCTTTTATTGTTACTTATACTTGGGCTAATGGGGTTATTTTCTTGAAAGTGGTGGACCATTTGCTAGGGAATTACAGGTCATTTCTCCGAACATTTTGGGACGGTTCGAATATCGGGCTCAGGAGGCTTTCGGGTTTTATCTTGATGAAATGGGCTGTGAGGGATGCCCTCGCCCAACTGATGGGAATATATTTTTTTGGTGAGATTGAAGATCAATATGTGTTTTTTAAAGTTTTCTTGAGGATGAAGTTTATGCCGTTTACCAATTTGGCGCCATGGGTTAAAGGGCATGAGTGGGATAGTGCAGGGTTCATCGTGAACTGGTTCTTGATTGATTTTATGGTAGGTTTAGTATTTTCCGTTGGTTCTTGGGCTGCGATTGTGGATTCAAGAAGAGGTGGCAGGGAGATTGTTAAAGAAGGTTATCGGATATTGCTGGCTTTGCTTTGCCCTGCTTTAGAGATAAGATTGTCGGAAGCTATCATTTGTGGGTCGGTCGGGAGGTGGATGTTGAAGAGGATTTTTGGGGAGGTTTTAACAATGATTTTTCAGTCATTGATGGAGGTTTATTTCATGGTGGCTTGGCTGATTTTTTACTTTGCAGCGAGGCAGAGAGACGATGCTTCCTTTGGAAGGACTTTTGGTCGGAGAGAATTGGAAGGTCTTCTTGATGTTGCGAGGTGATGCTCAAACGAGCATTGGTAGAGATATATCTGTAGCAAAAAGCTGAATAGCGGTAAATCTTTTTGGATGCTTTTGTTGTTCATTTGAAACAAATTGTGAGACTGCAAATTTGTTTGTTGATGTCGCCATTTATGCAGTTGTAGTACTTTTTATGATGGAAAAAAATATTAAATGTAAATCTCGCAAGAAATTATATCACGTGTGTACAGATTTTTTTTTTTTTTGGCCTAATATTTTTTGGTATTGATACGAAAACCCGACACGAAAAGTCTGATTGTGTTTGCTGAAGATTGTTGTATATGTGCAGAGACTATCTGTTATTGTTCTCTTTGCTCCGAGTTGCAGCATTAATATCATGTCATGACACTGGATTCCATTAACTCACTATGTTTCTCTCTTCTATGTTGCCTGCACTCGGGTATGATGTCGGGTATGGATGCATATTTAGTGTGTCGGACTTGGCTAATTCATGAAAAAAATGGCCTAAAAGAAGAAGAATTTAAGAGTCCGGGCAACAGTTCTTCTTTCCTTAGGGATTTCATGGTATACCGATTTTTCATCATAAGTAGTGATCAGTACATTCTTATGCAATTATTTTTTGGGGGGGAACGAAACCGGGGGGGTGTGGGTGATTTCGTTTATTATTTGTGAATTTTACTTTTGTTCCATCGTAAGTAGAGGATGCTTAATATTCACATATTAATTCTGGATAAGTGGATACTTACAAAAAAAAAAAATGAGGTTTGATATCATATTACAAAAGTTTGCAGATGAGTAATTGTCATAGGCATCGATAATCCGGTCGAGAGCCGGCGCGCTGAACTACGGCGAGGAACATATTCTCGTCGCACGGAATACAAAGCCTTGAGTCGGAATCGAAACCGTAGGCTTCTCGAGCTTGATCCAACAATTTCTGGAAAAGCGGGTGATTCAATAAGGTGACTCTGATGACGAACCTCTTGCGATATTCTCCTACGTACACTACCAAGTGACCCTTTGGGACGTCACTAGGGACATTAGTCTTGCCATCTTCAACCCGCGAAGGGCATTTACGACAGCACATATCACAGCAAGGTTCGATTCTCCGACTCGTGATTCGACACTTTTTCATGCATGCTTCGCGGAATTTTCCCTTCATTTTTGTCTATGTTGTCTCTGCATGATGATAAAGAGAATTGGTAGAAGTTTTTTTTTTTTTGGTTGAATGTGAGGAGAAGTTTTATATAAGAGTTGGGAAAAGGAGGCAGAAGTCATTTGTCCGGGAACATTTAAATAGTTTGACATGAGAGGCAAGTTAAGTGCGACTGTGTGTGATTTTTTTTAATTATTATTTACTTTTATTTTATTTTGTTATATTATTTATACGAAATCGTACGAACATGATTTATATATATTTTTTTAAAAAATATTAGAAAAACATTAGCATATTACTATATCCCCTTTCTCTCTCTGTGATCTTTCGAAGAAAGGGAATAGATAAGATTTGGAAGAGGGAGGGAGGGATGGATGGGGAAAAATAATTAAGTTTCTCGGACAAGGTGCATTGTCCACGTAATAACTCTCATCACATTACTACTTAGAGATATTATTAAAAATTACTAGATGTCCTCCCGTGCGATGCACGGCATAAAATGTTAAATATTTTATTATATTAACAATATGTGATCGAATTACAATAATATTATAAAATTATTATAAAATATCCATGAGTCAGTATACACATACATATACTATTATTTGATTTAATTTTATTTATAAACTTTTATCATGTGATGTAAAGGCACATAATAGAAAAACTATAAATCAATTAAGCTGGCATTTATTTTTCATATAGGACAATATGAGACGTATATCTAATTTTATAAATAAGAAATTATATTATGTTTATTATTATCAACTTTTATTATATCCGATCATAAAGCATTTTGGAACTAAGTCTCTAATGATGTTGTTGTTGGTGATGTATTATCAACTTTCATTAAAAGTATACAACCGATATTTTTACTAATATAATTTTATATGATTTGACATTAATGTAATATATTTTACTATTTTATAATAAGAACAAAATAATTCTTAAAAATCAAATAACTGTTAAAAAACTATGAAAATAAACTAAAAATATATCTTTCTTCGATAGTCTTATATTTTTATATTGAAATATTTTAATCATCTAAATATATTATAATTATATTACTTTATATATACTATATAGATGTCAAATTAAAGAGCATGAATTTAATATATTTTTTTCAAAAATAAAATTGATACGTAAAAGTTATAATTGTTTAAACTATTAGGTTAAAAATAAAAGGAATAAAATGAGATGAAGTTTTTAATTGGTAGATAGTATATAATGGAATAATCATCCAACCCCTCTCAAATTAAACGTCCATTTTTTTAAGATTTTTAAAAAGAGGATTAATGTGGAGATGATAGATGTTTCCTTATATTTTCTTGCGACTCTTTTTTAATATTAAGTATAGATGTGTAAAAGTTAGGGCTGTGACCGGTTCGGTTCTTGGTAAAAATTTAAAGAACCGGAACCGGTTTCTAAATACATAAACCGGTTCGGTTTTTGACCACTTTTTTCCAGGAACCGAATTAGGAACCGAAACCGAAAAAATCGGTTTTTCTTCAGGAACCGAATTAGGAACTGGAACCGAATTTAATGTGTAAAAATCGAGTTTTTCGGTTCTTTTAGGAACCGAATTGTGCAAAAAAACTGAATTTTATAAAAAAAAAACGAATTTTGAGTAGAAACCGAATTTAATGTGTAATATTTTGAACAAAGTACATTTAATTTGCTTTATTTAATACCTACATTATGTAAAAATTTATATATAATATCATTTTTATTATTATATATAATATATATAGAACCGGTTCCAAACCGGTTTTTTCTAACATCATAAAACAGGAACCGGAACCGGAACCGAATTATTAAAAAGGAACCGAATTAAGAACCGGAACCGGTTAATAATAAAAAAAATCGGAACCGGAACCAAATTTTTTGGTTCTGTTCTTATTAAAATTCGGTTCTTCGGGTAAAAATCCCAGCCCCAGTAAAAGTTTGATATAAAATATATAAACATGACAGGAATCTATATGATCATTGTATATTTGTAATATTTATATTAATATACTAATATAATTACATATCAGTATACATGTGAAAGAACGTCATATATTTTTTATAAATATTTTGATTAAAGTCACACATTTATACTTAATAATATACCATGAGATCCACAATGATAGTAATTCATTAGGCATAGGGTGATAAAGTATATTATTGTGACGTACTTAAATAAAAATATAATCAGCTTATTATATTTGTTTATATAATTTTTCTTTTCATAAAAAGAAGAATCAATCAAAAAACTATTTTAACGAAAAATATATCTTTCTACTCGGATGTAAATCTAACATGTCTCTAATTCTTTTCCCAAATATTTTTAAAATAAAATAACTCGGTAATCTAAAATTGTTATAAGAAGATGAAAACTGAAGTAAAAATATTGATCTTGTAAAAATATAGATCTACTTCAATGAAATTATTTGGAAATTATCTGATTTTTATATTTTATATACAAATAATCTAAAATCAAGATATAATAGAATAATTATTCAAAAACAACTCATATTCAAAAAGGAATATTTTAATTATATATATGTCTAATGAATGTTAAATTAAAATATCGTAAAAAGAAGATTAATTTAAAATATTAATAATAAAAAATAGAGTTGAGACGATAAAACTATTAACTTCTAAACATTGAGAGAAAAATAAAAAGAAAAAAAAAAAAAAATCGATTCCATCAACTCTCATTCAAATAATAGGAGTTAGTATATTTAAAAAAATAATTAATTCAAAAAATCTACATAAAGACATGTGTCTTGTACAACCCTCTTTTAATAATAAAGTAGATTGGTCATATTCTCTCTTTATATCTTCCTCGGATCATGCAAATATAAAAAGGGCATGGAGATATTTATATGTAAACTCCACTCATTCTCATTCGACTATTGCTATTTGGACACATTATGACCGATCGGAAGCGTTTTTTTATGAAAAAAACTGGACCGATTCACTTAAAAAACGATTTCAAATCACTTGATGAACTCAAACTTAGTAATATTTTTTATTAAGGGAAATTACAATAGCACTACTGTATGACCAGCCACACTATGGCCACGTAGCATTTCTCCTCATTAAGTGCAATTTCTTTTTTTCTTAATAGTTAAGAAAAACGCTTTTATGGAAAGTTACAATGTCTATTTTTTGGGAAAATAGCCCTCGTAATTTATTAGAATAGTCGATATTATATAAAATAGTCATAATTTTTAACACAATCTCGTTCTTTCATTTTTTATTTTTTATTTCTCAATTGCAATTTTTATTTTGTATTGACCAAATAGTTGTCTGCTTTTTTGAACACAAACATTTTTAATTAATATTTTTTTTGGTATTTCGCTGCTCGTTTAATTATTTCCGGTTTCAGTTTTTCAGAGTTTTTGTATTTTTTTCTTCAGTTTTTAATGTTCATTTTTAGTTTTTAGCTTTTGTTTTTTAAGTATTTCAATTTCTTTTTAGAATTTCCCCTTTTCCTGATATATGATACTCCCTCCGTCCACAATCAATGTTCCCTTTTTGCCATTTTGGTATGTCCACAAAAAATGTTCCCTATCTATTTTTAAACACTACCCCACAATACAATTTACTAAAATATTTTTATAATTTTTATATATTTGCACATTTTACCAGACTGACCCACATATTAAATTATTTAAGCAACTTAATTAACATTAAATTACTTTTAATGTGGGACCCAAACTCCACTCACATCACACTCACCTAACATTTCTTAAAATCCGAACTCAAAAAGTTGGGGAACATTGATCGTAGACGGAGGGAGTATATATTTAAAATTTTTGTCGTGGAGATTGGCGCCGCAGTGAGTCCAGTCAATTATGTCCTACTCTTTTTTTTTTTTTCAGAACGAAATAAACTTAAATGATGGTTACATCTGCCGCTAATATCGGCAATAACAACATCGGTGGATCAGTCCAAAGCTGGAAACCAACAACCTCGTGGCCCAATTTTGCGAGATAATCAGCACAGGCATTTCCCTCCCGTTTAGTGTGAAGTAAACAGAACTCCCACAGGAGGGTCTTGAATCTACGACAGTCCTCGAGAAGATAATGTAAGGGATGGGCCGTCGTGTTCTGAGAATTAAAAAGCTTGAAAATTACCTCTGAATCAATTTCAACTTGTATGCGATGAACCCGCCGCTCCCAAGCCATCTCCAGTCCATCGCGAAGAGCTAGTAATTCCGCCACAGTAATAGTAACACCATGGAGTTTCCTAGAAAAATCGCACAGCCAAGTGCCCTCGTCGTCTCTGAGCAAACCGCCACACGCTACATCTCCCGATGCTTGCCGAAGACTGCCATATGTGTTAAGTTTCGTCCAGGCGTGCGGCGGGCGCTTCCAGGGAACAGCCGGTGGTGTTGGTATGCGCCGCTCCATAGTGGGAAATGCCAACCTTAGTTCGCCAACAAACATTTTGATTCTACGAGCAATGGCGACTGCAGGTAAATGTTGTTGTTGGAAAATCCATTCGTTTCTCGATTTCCAAATGTGCCATAGACTAGCAAAACAAAAAACAGACCATGGGGTTCGAGGAGAAAGTGTGTTAGTAAAATCCCCATGCAACAAACGGCTCAACCAATCCTCCTCCACCATATTACAAATCCGATTCAACACACCTCTCCCAACACATAACTCCCATACCCCTCTCGCAAAACCACACTCCAATAGGATATGTTTGATTGATTCGACGCCAAGACCACACCGAGTGCACAAGCCATTTTCCACAAGACCCCTACGGAACAACAGTAGCCGAGTACAAAGGCTGTCATGGCCACAAATCCAAAGAAAGGTTTTGATTTTTGCCGGGCATTTTAACTTCCATAACCAGCCCCATTTGCCGCCGCCACACTTCGAAGGACTTCGCACTAACTCCTTTAGTTGAAATTTCATGATTAGTCAACTTGCTAATCATATTTGGAATGAGTACTTCTATTTCATTCCCAGCTCAGAACAGTATATTAGGAATGTGACATTATCAGAACGGCATATTAGGAATGTAATATAAAAAAATCAACAAATCTATTTTATATCTCTCCACTGAATTACATACTTTTTTTATCAATACCGAAATCGAGCCGTATTGAATTATTTATTTAATCTAATAATGAGATTTATAAATAATCATTCACCTTGGCCTTATTGCATTCTAGAAATTTGTAATTTTATCTTAATAATGTTGTTGGTCAATACTGTAACACCCCGAGATATTCGGAATAATTACAGCGCCGTAAACCCTTTAAGTAAGGATTTACAAGGCTAATTTAAAAGAAATGTAAATATAATCCAATCGTACAACTGAAGTTCAAAATACAGATTTGGTTCAAATGATCCAATGAGTTAACTTATACAACCATATCGAAATGACATTATTAAAACAGACGTACTCGAGTACTAAATGAACCAAGAAGACAAATCACAATAACAATAAACATCAACCACATCATTGAGCCATTTCATCGTCTCCGATCTTGTGGTTGCTTCCCGCTCCTCGGCTACCCGAACATCAAAACAATGTCCACCCCAGAAGGGGTTAGCAAAACAATGCTAGTACAAGTATCATAATACATAAATCATCATTGCATCATAAAACATGCAAGCGGACTTCCGTCATCGGAATCCAACGATGTGAATCCTCACGATTCCATCAACACAATACAGGTAATCCAAATGATCCAGCGCCCTTGGTATAGATCCCCATGATGATCCCGTCGGACCAACGCATGGTGGAAAACCCGTCCAACGATCCAGCGCCCTCAGCATAGATCCCCATGATGATCCCGTCGGACCAACGCATGGTGGACATTCGATCCAGCGCCCTCAGCATAGATCCTCATGATCCCCTCGGATCATTTATACCATAAACCAATCAATTATGTATACATATATGCATTTCAATATGTTCATCAATACGAACAATTAACAACGAATACCACGAGAAATTACAGAAATACATCTCATATTTGACAACATGAACAAAACCATAAGCATGATCAAGGTTCCAATATAAATCAAACTCAACATATGATACTTGCCTCGAAAATGGCAAGAATGGAAATACTCCAACAAATGACACGCGTCCGTATGTCACCGTCCCTCGATCGTCCCCTATGAAAGGCTCGGACCTAAGAAATAATAAAGAATTCTTCTCAATTCGTACGAACGTCTAACAATCCGGTTTACGGCCGCAAGCTCTAAAAAAATGAATTCTGTCTGAACTACTTAGCGCGCGCTACGTACTCTACGTAACGTGCGCTAAGCCTGCCCGTTAACGTACGCAAATGACCAGGTTTAGCGTGCGCTAGCTGTGGTCTCACGAGCTTCTCGAACAATGATCGCTCGCCGATGATATAACGTATCCAACGTAGCGCACGTTACTCATTCCCGATAGCGCACGTTAATATATACATCTCAGCGTGCGCTAATCGTGCATGGCAGTCACTACTGGATAAAACTTGAGCTAAAGGTGATGAAAACTCATGAAATCCTCAGTGTTAATACATGCCAACTCCGTGCATATCATGCTCATACGGTTTATGAAAGATCTTTATGGATTAAATGACTACGAGACACCAGGATACGTATCATCATTACTACACCTTAATTCATCTTGATCTCGAGAAAGTATCCTAAGTTCCCTTCGCCCTACGTTACAAAACGCATGATTCCAATGTGTAAAACATAATAACTTGATAATCTCCACCTACTGGTCATAATCGGTTTGAAGATACATGAATATGCTTAGGAGTCCATATACTAAAAAGGTTCAAAGGATTATACGATGAATAAGTGCCGAAACGTCAAAAATATCCTTCTAACACATGATGTTCGACTATTAACGGATTCAACTGACCAGATAAACATGATCAAAACGTCCTTCAGGATACTATTAATATTGGTGAAGAATCACCTACCTCAAAGTAGTGAAGAACAAGGAGGAAATTCGAAGCAATCCAACACCGAAGGTTTGAACACCAATCCTCCAATGATCTACAATCTTCAACACGAGCTAGGATGCCGGCAAGAAGTGTTTAGGATGAAGAGAGTGTCTTTCTAAGTTCAAGAATTCGAATGGGGGAGTGAAAAATCTGAAAATATGAAAAAGGATGCTATCCTATATATAGAAAATGGTTATTAGCGCGCGCTAGTCCATATTCATAGCGTGCGCTAACGGCTATTTGAAACGTTACTGATTTCACTGTACTCAGCCTTTAGCGTGCGCTACCCTCATGTGAGTAGTGTGCGCTACCCTCATGTGAAAATGGTTATTAGCGCGCGCTAGTCCATATTCATAGCGTGCGCTAACGACTATTTGAAACGTTACTGATTTCACTGTACTCAGCCTTTAGCGTGTGCTACCCTCATGTGAGTAGTGTGCGCTAACGCGTTGACTTGGCTTTTTTCCCGAAAGCCGTCCAGGTTCATCCCGACACAATCCGACCAAGATCCCCGGCCTGATCTCACCTACCACACGTCTCAATCATATTGACCACGTATAGCGTGCGCTAAGGTTCCTTCGTAGCGTGCGCTATGGATCCAAGTTAGCGTACGCTACACTTAGATGATAGCGTGCGCTACAAGCGCAGAAACACAATTTATAAATCACATTCATGAAATCATACGCTCAACTACACCGGATTATGAAATACGGAGAATAATACTCAGATCAAAGTGCAACAATTACAATATCACAAGTTCCAAATACATATCAGAAATCTCGGGTATTACAAGTACAAGAAAGAAGGCCATATCCAATAGGTGTTTCTATCCTGTTGGATTTCGATGATAGAAACAAAAAATAAAGAAAATAAACTCCAATGCAGTTTTCTAAGTTTGTTTCTATTCCATGTGTTAATTGAGTCATATTGGAAATTTCTATAGTTGTTTCTACATGTAGAAACACTTATACAAATTCTAATTTAATTTATAATTATCTGATTGGATAATACCTATTTTCCTAAAAATACGTAAATATATAGAGTAGAAACACCGCATTGGAGATAAAAAAATTCACACGTTTCTATCCTTATTAAAATTCAACACGTCATATAAAAATTTTAAAAAATTTACTCAACCATATAATATAGAAACATAAAATTAAGGTTTACCATTAGAGATGCCCAATAGTGGCCCTTATTATGGTGTTCTGTATATGCGTAGGCACATAACTTTATCCCCGACTCACTCAATAAATGTGACCAAATCTGCAAATCTTTATAAATCTTTGATTTTTGTCAACATGCTTATAATTGCGGGAAAGAGTCTATCCATGAGGTAGAAAACAAATACTCCCCCCTCCACCAATCAACTAACTATTTTAATATTTTTTGATCAAAATTTAAAAATTTTGATCGTAAATTACGACCAATATAAAAAATAAATATAGTTATGTAAGTTATATTTTGAAACTACACATTAAGACAAATCTATCAAGTATTTACATGACTAAAATTATTCTTTATATTGATCGTAATTCACGGTCAAAATTTTAAATTTTGACCGAAAAATATCAAAGTAGGTAGTTGATTGGTGAACAGAGGTAGTATAAAGAACATATCTGCATATACGAATCCAATTTAAAGTCGGATGGTGCACGTGTGACACCCAATTTTTTCCGATTGAAAGCCCCAAATCCAAATTCCGACCCACCCACGAACAAGAATGCGACGAAACTTGATAGAGAGAAAAACCAACCGAAAAACTCGTTTGAATTTATCAGATAGGTATTTTATTTACTCAATAACCACGTAATATATTACATAATTATGTTATAATTCTTATTTCTCCCGATAGATGGATAAATCCTCATTGGCGACTTTTACTTTTTAATTATAATTTTCAATTTAATTTTATTTTATCGTGATCATGACGGATGCAGAAAATTTTGTTAGAATGTCACATATATATATATAAATATATAGAAAAAATTAAAAAATATAATATTTTGTAAGTAAGATTTGATAATTCTTGTCCTATAAAATATATATTGTTCTCCCTCAAAATTTTAGTTACTATAAAAGTCTATTTTAGTTACTAACTTTTAAAATTTCAGTATAAAAGTTTATTTTAGTTACTGACTTCTAAAATTTTGTCATTTTGCAACTCACCTACCCTGGATTATATTTTTATTTTATTTTTTCAATCAACTGATATTATAATTTATATTACAAAAATATTAATTTTGAGAAATATTGTATAAATTTTAATTAGAAATTACAGTTTTATTTGCAAAATAATTTTTCTTATTGGCAAAATTATATTATAAAATTAGAAGTTTCAAATAATATGTGAATAGTATATATACGTACAAAAAATGATTTAGGATTTTGGGTCATGTGGGGTCTAGATCCGCCCCTTACCTTTATTGACTAACCTCATTTCATAACCCTATTTTCTTTCGGTTTTAATTTCTTTTAAGGTATATACATATTTTATTATTGGTGTTGTGAAATATTTTATAATTTATATTATTATAAGATACACAAATAAATAACAGTAAATAAAATATGGAGATTGATAATATGCAGAATATTTTTTGTAGTAGTAGTATATTTTTTTCTTTCTCAATGATGTAACATTATATCTTGGAGCAAACTATTTATAGGCAAAGTTATACTACAATTTCAACAAATGTGTACATCAATTGTCAATAATGGTACACTACAATTCCAATTTGTCTACCTTCAAAGTTTGAATCAATCCCTCTTGGTTTGTCAAAAGTTGTGGGCAATATTTTTCTCCTTTGACAATTAATTGTGCTAAAGTCCACAATTCATAACACTTCCCCTTGGACGTAGCAATGTGAGTTGGATAAGTGTACCTCGTTAAAAACCTTAAGCCGAAAAACCCATTGGGAATAAAAGCGGTCAGAAGGAAAAAAGAGTACACAACTTAAATCCAATCCTTGTGCATAAGCTGCCTCGTTAAAAACCTTAAGCTGGAAAAACCCAATGTGATAAAAATCAGTCATAAGGGAAAAAGAGTAGAGCACACATATTGACTCGCTCCTCCTGAAATTAAGAATATATGCCGTCAAACTGATTTATCAATCTTGGTTAAGATTAGCTCTTCTCATGCCTACACCGTATACCATATTCTAGAATGTTGATGTCGGCAACGATTTTGTAAATAAGTCAGCGAGATTATGACAGGAGCGAATTTGTTGAACATTTATTTCTCCGTTCTTCTGTAGTTCATGTGTGTAGAAAAACTTTGGTGAAATATGCTTGGTCCGATCACCTTTTATATATCCACCCTTGACCTGTGCTATGCATGTCTTCATAAATGATTGTGGGAATGTCTGTCACAAGCTTCAATCGACATTCACTTAGTATATGAGCTATAACTGATCTTAGCCAAACACTTTCTCTGTCAGCTTCATAGAGAGCAATTATCTCAGAATGATTGGAAGATGTAGCTACTAATGTTTGTTTGGTCGATCTCCATGATATAGCCGTACCATTATAGCAGAATAAATAATCGGTCGGTGAGCGAGCCTTATGTAGATCGGATTTGTATCCTGCATCAGCATAACCAACTAATCCAGAGTTAGTAGCCTCTTTTGAATAGGATAAACCCAGGTCAATGGTACCATTGAGATAACGAAAAATGTGTTTGTCAATGCCTTCGAGTCGGTTCAGAACTGTATCTTGCAAGTAAATTTACTGAAAAAGAAATACCGGGTCTGGTGCATTGTGCTAAATACATCAGTGCTCCAATAGCATTGAGATAAGGCACTTCAGGACCCAAATTTTCCTCATTTGGTTCCTGACACGTCTTTAGTGTAACTATCGCAAGTGCACGATATCGTATCAAGTAGTAAGTGGACTTTTCGATTCCGGTTTATCGATCCCACAAGGAATTTAGGTTATATATTGAATTATACACCATTTAACTATTTTTTTATAGAGATTTATATGATTGAAACACACAATTTAAGAGTTTGATTTGACAATTGCAAAGAAAATGCAATAATAGCTCTAATATTCAAGGAAATAAAAGATTGCACTAATAATAGATTAATAAAAGATAAAATGAAATAGTTGGGATTACAAACTTAGTTCATCATTAGTTATAGAAGATGTATAGGAGATCATAAGATGAATTTACTTATTATGTTGTGTAGATTCAATTTTCCTTAAAAAGACGGTTCCTCTTTCGAACTATAAAACGCCCCTTATATATTGAATCAATCCACTATATTTCTATGTTGATTGGCTTCAATACATAGCATTAGGTTTTATGAAAATAACTTAAAGAATCATCTAAGGTCTAGAGGTATATTTCTATCCCCTAGAACAACTTAGAGTGAAGATCATTTGATCTAATCAAACATATTTTCTTTCGAAACATATGAAGACCATAAATATCGTCATTTATTGGCCAAATAAATAAAGATTGGTAAAACAATGAAAATCACACACAATAATAAGTAATTCGTAATAGATCTTTATACAAACTTAAATAACATGACTAACCTTGTTTATAATCCCAACTTAAGGAACTTAGCCCATTAAGGGTTTATTCAACATATTACAAGCTTTAGTGGTCATTAATAGTTGAAAAAGGGAAAGAATTGATCCTAACCCCCTTAGTAGATAAAGGAGAAAGAAATAATAAAATCCCTCAACAACATAAGTTAAACCACCCTTACAAAATTCACTCAAGGACACAAGTGTGTTCTTCACACAAAAAGAAAAAGTATTACAAAGTGAGAAAATAATAAGATGAATGATGAATGATGATGGATCTAAGGGGTCTATTTATACACCTAAAGTCATCTAATAGCTCCAAAACTCCAACATTATTATAATAGATTGGATCAATGCCATCCATCCCCTCAATAATAGACTAAAAGTATAAAAAATTAGACAATGATCAATAATCTGTCAAGAGTTACGGCCGTAACTTGCAGATGTTACGGCCGTAACATTGAGGTCTTACGGCCGTAACTTTCAGATGTTACGGCCGTAACATTGCTTCGGCTTTTTGTACACTGGTTGCTTTGTGAGTTATGTTTTCAGCCCAGAATTTCTTAGACTTTGCGTTTTTGCCCCAAATCTTCTTCGGATGATAACTTTTGATATATAACTCTGATTTTGAATCCGGAAAGACTGCCGAACTCGTCTCGGAAAGCCCTACAACATGAATACATAAAAACTCAATAAAGAGAATATTTTATAAACATGTTATTTCTTGAGTAAATCAGTAATTCAATCCGCTTAAGACTATGTTTACATCTTCATCTGATAAATAATAAAATTATTAAAAGCTAATTAATTCTAAGCAAAAACAAGTAGACTAGCTCAATTATGGGTGAAATATATCGATACAAACCATAGATAAGTGTATAAAACTGACACTTATCACACCCCCAAACTTGAATTCTTGCTAGTCCCGAGCAAGACTCTTTATTAATCACACTCTAAAAATAAAAATAAAAATAAGACAAAACTAATAATACACACATAAATAAAAAAAAATATAAAAAGAGAAAAAGGAGATCAAAATGCCATTAATACACAACAACCAGCTTTATACAGTAGATAGAAATGAATCAATATTCAAAATAAATACTAATGATTTTGAAGTTAAAACACATTTTTATTTTGTAATTCCAAAATGCAAAGTTTCCCCCCCAAAAGGTTGATTATTTCTTTCCCACTCGTGATACACACGACTCCCTTTAATGGTTGCTCTCGATCACTCGTTTATTTTTCGACTCAATATGAAGAAGAATTTTATCGGCGTCATCAAATATTGTGATTGTTCACGAAATTGAGTGTATTGAAATTCAGCCGCTAATTAATTCAAATCTGCTCATAAACTACATCCCTTTTAGTGATAACTTTCACACCGTTATTTGCTAACGTGTAGCTCTTTTCACCAACACAATTTCCATTTTTTTTAGGTGGTAACTTTCACACTGTTATTTGCTAACGTGTAGCTCTTTTCACCAACACAATTTCTATTTTTTTTAGGTGATAGCTTTCACACTGTTATTTACTAACGTGTAGCTCTTTTCACCAACACAATTTCCATTTCGTGTGAGACGGCAGCTACGCACCAACAATGGTTAGTCCTTTATTTTTCGCAAAATTTTAGGACCCCAAAATTAGGCAGTTGTTGCTGCTCAACACCTCTCCCTTTTTTTTCAACTAGACTCCTTTCACAAATGCCTTTTTTTTAGGGAATAGAATTTTTGCAGAAAATCATTTATTAGTTACGCATGAAAATTCAAAAACTCCACAAATTAAGTAAATTTCAGTTCTATTTTTCATCAACCGACTAATTCTTCTTTTCTCAAGGTAACGAATGACTCGATTTTAAATGATAACTACAAGGCTTGGAAAGGGAGATTAAGGCTCAAAAATTTTGGAATGTACAATTTTTTTTACCGGTTAAAATGATTTTAGAAGCTTGTATATAGCTAACTTATTGGTGTTATGGCCAGATCTAGAAATCTCCTATATATAAATAAATATACACTAAAAAAAATCAATGCCAAATAATAAAAATACACCACACACTACACATCATTAACACAATCATACGATTCAAAATAAAATAAACACCACAGTTCAAAAACAAACAAAATAAACACAAAAGTTCTAAAACACCCCCAAACTTGAAAATAAAACTGTCCCGAGTTTTTAGAAATGAAAAGCAAGTGAGAAAACAGAAAACTCCCTGAAATTTTAGGTTTTTGATCCTCCAGGTGTGTCGTCAGGGATGTTTAGAAAACGGAAAAGCTTTTCAAAGCACTTCTCCGTTTCTAATTGTCGGTCGATTATTTCATTCTGATTTCTCAATATTTCTGCCTAGGATGTCTCTAATCCCCGAACTCTTTCAAGCAAATCTGTTTCAAAAGGCGTCAAGTCTTCTCCGGCATCGTCCTCGGGCACAAATTCCTCATCGTGGCTACTTTCCTCTTCCGGTTACACACGTGCCCCTTTGCTCCTTAACTGAGTACTTCGAAAAATACTACTCCGGTCGTTTATTCGATCCCCATGCGTCAATATATCACCCCCTGCCGAAATTTTCACCCTCTGGCTCTGCAAATACCGGTGATAAGGCAGGGGTACGACATCTTTTGCCTAGTAGGGACCGTGCCGTCATAGTGACAAATAATATTATAGATATGAGTACCCAAATCCATTTTGACCCTTCGGCGGATAGCAAATAACCATAAAAACAAGATAACATAATCCACATCACTGAGCCACTTCATCGTCATGTCGGTACTGTGGCTGTTCCCCGCTCCTCGGCTACCTGAACATCAAAACAAATGTCCACCCCCGAAGGGGTTAGCAAACGATGCTAGTACAAGTATCATAATACATAAATCATCATTGCATCATGAAACATACAAAACGGACTTCCGTCATCGGAATCCAACAATGCGAATCCTCACGATTCCATCAACACAATACAGGGTAATCCAACGATCCAGCGCCCTCAGTATAGATCCCCATGATGATCCCGTCGGATCAACGCATGGTGGAAAACCCGTCCAACGATCCAGCGCTCTCAGCATAGATCCCTATGATGATCCCGTCGGACCAACGCATGGTGGACATCCGATCCAGCGCCCTCAGCATAGATCCTCATGATCCCCTCGGATCATTTACAATATAAACATTACAATTATGCATACACATATGCAAATCAACATGTTCATCGACGTGAACAATCAAGGAATCAATAACAAATATCATGACAACTCAAAGAAATTAATCTCATGTTCAACAACATGAATAAATCGTACACATGATCAACAATGCAATATTAACAAGTTTAAAATACGATACTTGCCTCAAAGATGACAAGAACTAATTACTCCAATGATCTCAACACACTCGAAGGCCGCCTCCTTCGATCAAATGTTCGCAATGTTGTGCCCTTGAACAAATAGGAAAAATAACGGCAACTCAGGACAAGTTTAAACGTACGAAAATCTAACGTCTACTACGGTCTACTACGGTCGGGTTAACACTCTAAGCTCGCCGAATCACGGTTCAACTCACTCGACGACCGCCCGGTCTAGCTAGAGTCGCTCAAATCACCGTAATTACGTACTACGATTCTGGATTATCGATTCCCTCACCAAGTTTGATTACAAATCATGCTTCAATCCAAGTTTAAGGTTTAACAACCATATAATTCGTTTTTCCACAATTTATCTTCCTTGCCAAAATTTACGTTCAAAGCAAAGGTTACCCATCAACATCCTTTTGTTTGAATCATCATCAAGAAGATAACCAAATCCAGAAATCACTATGAGTTATGATTTACATTGAAGGTCATCTCATACTATCCAAGGATATTACAAGACCATACTAATAATTCATCTTCTTGTAAAAATCTCATACAAAGAGATGATAATCATAATACTCCGACATGCAAGTGATTCGGATAAGACATCCTAAAATATACTAAAACCTCAGAAATCACAAATCCTTGATTCAACTCAAAAGGGTTCGGTTACACTCTTATTACTCAAGAGGTTCTAAAATGATTACTTCAAGCTTACATGAATGGTGCTCAACCTAATCATTAATCCATAACCTTGATAAACTCCAGGAGGAAGTTAATAATCCGAACAAGAACATGAATTCAAAGTTCGGACGGCAACACATACCTTGTATGGAAAGAAAAGACGAAACTCTTGATGAACTCAACGTTGGACGCTTGAACACCGATCCTCAAAGTTCCTCGCCTTCAATGATGTGTTAGGAAGCTGATATGAAGGTTGAAGATGGAGAGGGTAACTCCCAAAGTCGCGGAATTATGTTGTGGGTTGAAGTGGAAGTCTGAAAATGTAGGAGGGTGCTATCCTATATATAGAAAATGGTTATTAGCGCGCGCTAGTCCATATCTATAGCGTGCGCTAACGGGCCTGCAGTCTACTGTTTCTGCCTGGTCTCGACTTAGCGTACGCTAACATCCCTTTACGTGCGCTAAGTTCATAAATTAGCGTACGCTACCACTTATATAGCGTGCGCTAACGGCCATACGAAGCGTACTGACCTCACTATACTCAACATTTAGCGTGCGCTATCCTTATACCAGTAGCGTGCGCTAAACAGCGTTGACTCGGATTTTTCCAAAAGCCGTCCAGGTTCATCCTGACATGTCCCGACCAAGATCCGCGGCTGATCTCACCTACCACCCTGTCTTAATCAAGTTGACTACGTATAGCGCGCGCTAAGGTTCATACACAGCGTGCGCTACGAACCCAAATTAGCGTACGCTACGTCTAGTCGTTAGCGTGCGCTACAAGTGCAAAAATCACAATTTTGAACACATTCATGAAATCATACGCTCAACAACACCGGATCATGAAATACGGAGAATAATACTCAGATCAAAATGCAACAAATACAATATCACAAGCTTCAAATACACATCAGAAATCTCGAGTATTACATCCTCTCTCCCTAAAAAGAAGTTTCGTCCCGAAACTTAAGATGAAAACAACTCGGGATATCTAGTCTTCATATTGTCCTCCGTTTCCTAAGTGGCCTCTTCAACTCTGTGTCGTGACCATTGTACTTTAACCAAGGGTATTGGTTTATTCCTCAATTGTTTGATCTGACTCTCAAGTATCTTGATTGGTCTCTCTTTGAAGGTGCCATCATTAGCTATCTCGATCTCGCTGAAATCAATGATATGACTGGGATCCGGTACATACTTCCGTAATTGGGATACATGAAACACATTGTGAACGTGACTCAGCGATGGCGGTAAGGCCAACCTATATGCTAAATCCCCAACCCTGTCAAGGATATCGAATGGTCCGATAAATCTCGGACTGAGTTTTCCTTTCCTCCCAAATCGGAAAATTCCCCGGGTAGGGGAAACCTTCAACAGCACGTGATCCCCAATCTCAAACTCCAACGGGCGACAGCGCACATCAGCATACGACTTCTGTCGACTCTGGGCAGTCAACAGCCTTTCACGAATCAGAGCTATCTTCTCTTGAGTCTGAACTATCAATTCCGGTTCCGTCCCGATCAAGTCAGAAGAGTCATCCCAACATAGGGGCGATCTGCATCTCCTTCCGTACAAAGCTTCAAATGGTGCCATCTTAATAGAAGCATGCCAACTATTGTTATATGTGAATTCAATCAACGACAAGTGAACTTCCCAATCAGTTGACCAATCCAAGGCACAAGCTCTAAGCATGTCTTCTACTGTTTGTATAGTCCTTTCGGACTGACCGTCTGTTTGAGGATGATAAGCCTTGCTAAAGTTCAGCTCGGTCCCCAAAGCCCTGTGAACTGCCTTCCAGAAGTGCGACACGAAGCGACCATCTCGATCTGAAATAATGGTCTTCGGCGTCCCATGCAATCTGACTATCTCTGCAATAAATACTCGTGCCAATTTCTCGGGTCCCCATGTGTCTTTAATTCCTAGGAAATGAGTCGACTTGGTTAGTCGATCAACTACAACCCAAATCATGTTCATTCCCGTCTTGGTCCTTGGTATATTGGTGATGAAATCCATCGAGATATCCTCCCACTTCCACTCAGGGATCGGAAGTGGCTTCAACATTCCGGCAGGCCGCTGATGTTCAATCTTAACCTGCTGACAAGTCAAACACTACGAAACGTATTCTGCTACGTCCTTCTTCATATTTCCCCACCAGAAGTTTTGTTTTAGATCCTTATACATCTTACTGCTGCCCGGGTGAATAGAATAGGGCGCGCTGTGAGCTTCCTTCAAAATTGTCTGTCTCAAAACATCATCATCGGGAACACAAAGTCGACTCTGAAATCTCAGAACTCCATCATCTTGTATCACGAATCCTGGGGCCTTTCCTTTCTTTACTTCATCACATAACCGAATAGTCAGAGAATCATTCAACTACTTAGATTTGATTTCCTCGACTAGTGACGAAGTTAGTTCCATCACATTTAGTTGCCCTTGGATTCCTGGTGACCATACTTCAATCCCTTCGCGGATCAGTTCTCTTTGAATGCTGGTTTGGGACGTAAGTGCTTCCAATACTCGAAGAGAAACAGGTTTACGGCTCAGTGCATCAGCTACTACGTTTGCTTTACCCGGATGATAGAGGATTTCAAGGTCGTAATCCTTGATCAATTCCAGCCACCTTCTCTGCCTCATGTTTAATTCCTTCTGACTGAAAATATACTTGAGGCTCTTATGATCTGTAAAGATCTGACAATGAGTTCCGTATAAATAATGTCGCCAAATTTTCAAAGCAAAGACCACAGCTGCTAACTCCAGATCATGAGTCGGGTAATTAACTTCGTACGGTTTCAACTGTCGAGAGGCATAGGCAATCACCCTATCCCTTTGCATCAATACACATCCCATACCCTGATTTGAAGCATCGTTGTATACCACGAACCCATCAGTTCCATCTGGTAACGCTAGTATAGGCGCTGTCGTCAGTCTCCTCTTAAGTTCATCAAAACTAGCCTGGCATTTCTCATTCCACGTGAACTTTTGAGTTTTCTGTAACAGCTGAGTGAATGGACGAGCAATTTTGGAAAATCCCTCTACAAAACGGCAATAATACCCAGCAAGTCCTAAGAAGCTTCGAACTTCTTTCACGTTATTAGGAGCATCCCATTCCAAGATTGCTTCGACTTTCTTCGGGTCCACCTGAACTCCGTCAGCTGATATCACATGCCCAAGGAAGGTTACTTCCCTAAGCCAGAACTCGCATTTGGAAAGTTTCGCATAAAGATGTTCATTCCTCAAGGTGCTCAAAATAACACGCAAATGCTCAGCATGCTCCTCTGTGTCTTTCGAATAGATCAAGATGTCATCAATGAAAACGACCACAAACTTATCTAGGTATTCCAAGAATACCAGATTCATCAATTGCATAAATACCGCAGGAGCATTGGTAAGTCCGAATGGCATCACCACAAATTCATAGTGCCCGTACCGGGATCTGAAAGCAGATTTCGGTATATCCGATTCCTTAATTCTCAACTGATGATATCCTGATCGCAAGTCAATATTAGAGAATACTCTGGCCCCCTGCAGTTGATCAAACAAGTCATCGATCTGTGGTATAGGATACTAGTTCTTGATCGTCACCTTGTTTAGCTCCCTGTAATCAATACATAATCGGAGGGATCCATCTTTCTTCCGAACAAAGAGAACGGGCGCTCCCCAAGGAGAGACGCTTGGTTGAATGTAACCCTTCTGCAATAATTCCTCAAGCTGCTTCTTTAGTTCATACATCTCGGTTGGCGCCATACGGTATGGTGCTCTAGAAATTGGTGCAGCTCCAGGCTCCAGTTCGATATTAAACTCTACTTCTCTCCGCGGAGGTAACCCATGTAGTTCGTCAGGGAATACATCTGAGAATCCGTTCACAATTGGAATAGATGAGAGCTTTACTCCTTCTTCTTTCTTCATGGCATAGCACCAAAATCCGTGACATCCCTGCTTCAGTAATTTCACTGCTTTCATAGCTTTAATCAATTTTCCTGAGCTTCCCGGTCTCCATCCTTTAAATGAATGTTCAGATCCGTCCTCAACAATGATAGAAATGACTCTCTTTCGGTAATTCAAAATAGCTCCATAACGGTTGAGCCAGTCATCTCCGAGAATTAAATCGTCACCATGGATGTCGACTACAATAAGATTTGATGGCCAATCTCTCCCTTCTATAGACACTGGAAAATCTCTAGTTTCTAGGGTTCCCACAATTTTCTCTCCACTCGGTAATCCCACAACATAAGGCTCACAATCATACAAGCATGAAATTTTCAAACGATTAATACAGTTCAAAGATATGAAAGAATGCGTAGCCCCTGAATCGAATAAGACACTAACTGGTTGCAAAAGGATCTGAATCGTATTTGATGCAACAGTAGTGTTCTGATCATCTGACTTCCTCATCTCGTAAATCTCGGGTATTACATGTAGCTCGCTCACTAATGCCCATCGTAAAACCCTATCATCCGGCACATCCTCATTAGGTAAGATGGAAATATCTACCGCATTAGTGGAATCAACCCCCAAATACTTGTTAATCACATCCGGTGAAAAATTAATCACTTTTCTATTCACAGTCGTTTGATGATATGTAGGCGACCCTACCTGCCCAATGGATTTGTTGAAAGTATTGTAAAAGTTTAGGGTTAAGGTGGGGTTACCATTTGGGAGTTCGGACACGAATTTTTCCCACTCGTTGTCTATGAACTTTTGGATGAACGGGTTAGTGATAGTGTCGGTATCCAAATCGCCAATGAAATCATCAAGTTTGAACAACCGCTCCTTAATGCACCGTGTGTTTTGAATTCTTCGCGGTGGTGCCGGTTCTTGAGACGACGAAGCGACCTTCTCTTTTCCTTTTGAGGATTTCTTAGGTGCCATCCCTGATGATTTAGTTGTTAATGATGAAAGGAGAATGGATTGTGATGGGGAAATTGACTTCTTGAAAGTATGGATCGAAAAGGGGAAAAATTTCGCCTCTCTGCCTCTGTTTCCGGTCGGGTTTGTGAATGTGATTCTAAAAGGGGAAAAACACCTTACGGCCGTAACTTACGGTCGTATTTTGACAGTTTTTTGGGTTACGGCCGTAACATACAAGAGTTACGGCCGTAAGGTGCTTTCATTTTTTTGACCTTATTTTAAGATACGGCCGTAACATACAAGAGTTACGACCGTATGATGCATTCGTAAAATTTTCATATGGAACTACTTACGGCCGTATGTAATAGAACTTACGGCCGTATCAAACGTTCGTTAAAATTTGTATTCTTAAAACAGAAGGGATACGGCCGTAACATATATGTGTACGGCCGTATGGAATGCGATATGTACGGCCGTAAGATTGTGGATACGGCCGTATTTTTTTTTTTTTTTTTTGGTTTTTTAGAAATTTATATTTATTATGTGTGAAAATAATGCAAGAAAAACTCCCTGAATTTTTTTTGAATGATATGTTCCTTGCTTCGGTTGTTGAGTCTTTCTTTGTTACCCCCAAACTTATTTTGCAAAAAGAAATTGGGTTGCCTCCCAATAAGCGCTTTGTTTAACGTCCTTAGCTTGACTTCTCGTCTGATCAATTTGGTATTTCCAGTGTTATGATTGACTTAGCTGTCGAGAATTCTCCTCCCAGATATGGCTTTAACCGTTGGCCATTTACTTTGAAACTCCCGTCGGTTGTATTATAAATCTCCACAGCTCCATGAGAAAACACCTCTTTGATTGTGTATGGGCCCGTCCACCGTGATCGCAGCTTACCTGGAAACAGACGCAGTCGTGTATTAAAAAGGAGAACTTGGTCTCCTGCTTTAAAATCTCTTCTCAGAATTCGATTGTCATGCCATCTTTTTGTTTTTTCTTTGTAGATTTTGGAATTTTCATATGAGTCGAGTCGGATTTCATCCAACTCATTTAAGCTATGACAACCTTTTCTTCCCACCAACCTGCTCGTCAAAGTTTAATTTTTTATAGCCCAAAAGGCTCGATGTTCAAGTTCTCTTTGGCGGTGTGAGCTTTTCCAAAAATCAAATGAAATGGAGACATGCCTATCGGTGTCTTATAAGCTGTTCTGTAAGCCCAAAGCGCATCATCCAGCTTTTTCGACCAATCTTTCCGAGGTGAGTCGACTGTCATCTCAAGTATACGTTTCAGTTCACGATTGGAGACCTCGACTTGTCCACTGGTTTGTGGGTAATAAGAGGTAGCGACACGGTGTTTTACTCCGAATTTGGCTAGTAGAGCCTTAACCTGGTGATTGCAGAATTGAGATCTGCCATCACTGATAATAACTCTCGGAGTTCCGAAGCAAGTGAATATATTTTTCTTTAGAAAATTTACCACGACTCTAGCTTCATTTGTTGGTAATGCAACAGCCTCCACCCATTTAGATACGTAGTCCACAGCTACAAGGATGTATTCATTAGAGAACGATGATGGAAAGGGTCCCATGAAATCAATTCCCCAAACGTCGAAGATTTCAACTTCAAGGATGAAATTCATTGGCATTTCATTTCTTTTTGACATGTTTCCATGTCTTTGGCACCGGTCACACTTAGAGACAAGTGTATGCGCATCTTTGAACAGAGTGGGCCAATAGAATCCTGCTTCAAGAATTTTTGCTGCTGTTTTTGAGGCCCCAAAATGTCCTCCATAGTGAGAGGAATGACATCTTTCCAATAACTTCTCCATTTCTTCTTCCGGTATGCATCTCCGGATGATTTGATCAGGTCCTCGTCTGAACAATAGAGGATCTTCCCAGTAATAGTATTTCAACTCGGAGAAGAATTTTTTCTTTTGATGATGGGAAAAATTTGGGTGAATTATTCCACTTACAAGGAAATTGACGATGTCTGCATACCATGGTGCATTTTGTTTTTCCTGCACATTAGAGATTTGGAACAGTTGTTCATCCGGTAATACTTCATTTATTTCCTTCTCTTGAGCATTGTTTTGGTCTAGTCGTGAGAGATGATCCGCCACTTGGTTCTCTGTTCCCTTTCTGTCTCGGATTTCTATGTTGAATTCTTGCATAAGTAGGACCCATCGGATTAGCCTTGACTTAGCATCTTGCTTTGTCATTAAATATTTCAAAGCTGAATGATCAGTGTAGACAATGACTTTCGATCCCAATAAGTAGGATCGAAATTTATAAAAGGCATAAACCACTGCAAGCATCTCTTTTTCAGTTGTTGTGTAGTTCAGCTGTGCATCATTCATAGTCCTGCTAGCATAATGGATCACTTGCATCATTTTGTCCTTCTTCTGGCCCAGCACGGCCCCCACGGCATAATCACTTGCATCGCACATCAGAATGAATGGGATAGTCCAATCTGGAGAAATGATGATTGGAGCTGATGTAAGCTTATTCTTCAAAGTTGCAAAGGCCACATGGCATTCATTTGTGAAAAGGAATGGTGTATCTTTCTCAAGCAAAGAACAGAGATGTTTTGCTATTTTTGAGAAATCTTTTATGAACCTCCGATAGAATCCTGCATGCTCGAGAAAACTCCTTACTCCTTTCACCGAAATTGGTGGAGGAAGTTTTACAATCACTTGGATCTTTACCTTATAGACTTCAATTCCATGTTGTGAGATTTTATGGCCAAGTACGATTCCTTCCTGGACCATGAAGTGACATTTCTCCCAATTGAGAACTAGATTTGTGTCTTCGCATCGTTCCAAGACCATGCCTAAGTGATTTAGGCATTTATCAAATGTATCTCCGAAAACCAAAAAATCGTCCACGAAAACTTCAATGAATTTTTCAACCATGTCTGAAAATATTGACATCATGCATCTATGAAATGTGGCTGGAGCATTGTACAATCCGAATGGGATTCTTCTATAGGCAAATGTTCCGTAAGGGCATGTGAATGTTGTTTTCTCTTGGTCTTATGGGGCTATGACGATTTGGTTGTACCCTGAATAGCCATCGAGAAAACAGTAGTAAGAATGTCCCGCCAATCTATCGAGCATTTGATCAATAAATGGGAGTGGAAAATGATCTTTTCTGGTCGTCTTGTTAAGCTTCCTGTAATCAATGCACATTCTCCATCCTGTGATGGGTCGTGTTGGCATAAGTTCATTGTACTCGTTCTCTATGATTGTGATTCCACTCTTTTTGGACACCATATGTACAGGGCTTACCCATGGACTATCTGAGATTGGACAAATGACTCCTGCGTCAAGTAATTTAAGAATCTCTGCTTTTACAATTTCATTCATGTTTGGATTCAAACGTCGTTGATGCTCAATTGAAGGTTTGCAATCATCTTCCATCAAAATTTTGTGTGTGCATATAGAGGGGCTTATTCCTCTAATGTCCGCAATAGTCCATCCAATTGCTCTTTTGTGATTCCTCAATACCCTTAGTAATTTACCTTCTTCAAGTTCGGTCGATATGTTAGATATGATGACCGGAAGTGTAGAGAAAATACCCAAGTAAGCATATCTCAAATGTGTGGGTAGAGGTTTGAGATCAAGTATTGGAGCTTCTTGTAAATAAGGGAGGGGTTTAGCGGAGCTTGTCCCCAACTCTTCAAAATGTGAATGCCTTCTTAAGGGTGGTAGTGCTTCTAGATAGTTAACTGTTTCGTCCAAGTGATATTCTTCTTCCATGTTGGCTAGAGAATTTGCTATACATGTCTCAAGATGATCTTTAGATAGAATCTTCTCCAAAGACTTATTTACCATGGCTTCAATTACGTCTATTCTTAGACAATAATCATCTGTGGAGGGATGATTCAAAGTTTTAAGGACATCGAAGATGACATGTTCGTCTTCCACTCTGAGAATTAGCTTTCCTTCATAGACGTTAATAAGAGCACGTCCGGTTGCGAGAAATGGTCGTCCCAAAATAATGGGAATATCCTGATCTTCTTCCATGTCAATGATGATAAAATCCGTTGGAAATATGAATTTATCAACCTTGACTAGCACATCTTCTATTATCCCACGTGGATATTTGATTGACCGATCAGCTAATTGTAGTGAAACTGTTGTTGCTTTTGCTTCTCCCAAATTCAGTTTGTTGAAAATTGACAGGGGCATCAAGTTGATACTTTCCCCTAAATCACAAAGAGCTTTGCCAAAATTCACTTCACCAATTGTACACGGGATTGTGAAAGTTCCCAGATCTTTTAGCTTGGGTGGCAACTTCTTTTGTAGTATTGCGCTACATTCCTCTGTTAGCATGACAGTTTCATATTCTTCAAGCCTTCGTTTGTTGGAAAGAATATCTTTCATAAATTTGGCATAGCTTGGCATTTGTGCTAGAGCATCGGCAAAAGGTATGTTGATGTGTAGCTTTTTGAAAATTTCCAAGAATTTCCCGAATTGAGCATCAAGCTTGTGATTCTTCAACTGTTGAGGAAATGGGATAGGTGGAACATAATATTTTGCAGCAACTGGACCTTTTTGAGATGAAGGTCCTGATTCAGATTCTTTTTCTGATTCTTGATTTTGTTTATTTTTTTGTTTTTTCCAGATGATTTTCCACAGAAATTTCGGGCAACTGCACTCCACTTCTTGTTGTGATAGCTTGGACATTTTCCCTTGGATTTACCTCAATATTGCTAGGTAACATGCCATGAGATCTTTCTGAAAGTATTTTGGCCATTTGGCCAACTTGTGTCTCCAGATTTTTAATTGAAACATCATTGCGTTGTTGATACTTCAGTTGTTGTTCGGCTAGCTTCGTGATTGCTTCTTCCCACCCGGGCTTCTTTTCTTGATGCGTTGGATTCAACACATTGTTGTTGTTTGCATAAGAAAAATTTGGATGATTTTTGTACCCTGGATTGTATGTTGTCCCTTAAGGATTGTATGCTTGCCTTTAAAAATTCTGAGCATATGCCACTTATTCTGATGGTGATGGTCACTGCTCCTGTTGCACTAAGGGACAGATAGTGCTGTTGTGAGTTGCTCCACAAATTTCACATGAAAAAGCTGAAACTTGTGGAGTTTGCACCGTCTTCGCAGATTGAGGAGTTGAAAAAGACATGTCCTCGACTTTCTTTGATAAAGCTTCAATTTTTGCCAACATAAGTGAATAAGAATCCATTTCAAAAGCACCATTTGGTTTCTTTTGGATATTTCTGTCTGGCCATCTTGCACTTTGTTCACTTATAACCTCAAAAAGATTATAAGCCTCTTTCATAGTTATGTTGCCAAGTGAGCCATTTGATGATGAATCTACATTGGCTCGGCATGTAGGTAAAATTCCAGAATAGAAATAATTGACTTGTGCTCCCAAATTGAAACAATGGTTAGGACATTTTCGTAGCATATCTTTGTATCTCTCCCATGCTTCGTGAAATGACTCTGAATCTTGTTGACGAAATGTAGAGATTTCGTATTTGAGTTTCGCCACTTTTATTGGTGGAAAGTATTTAGTGGTGAATTTTTGAACAAATTCGGGCCAATTTGTTATGCTTCATGGTGGAAAAGTATCTAGCCACTCTCTTGCTCTGTCCTTCAAAGTGTGCACGAAAAGTCTCATTTTGATCGCCTCGTCATTTACATTTCGATATTTGAAATTTCCATAAATCTCCACAAAACGGTTAATATGGAGATATAGATTCTCGTCGGTTCTTCCATAGAATGAGTTGTTGTTGGAGAAGAGATTGATAACGTCGGGGCGAATTTGAAAATTGTCCACTCCAAATGGTGGATAGATCACACTTGATTGCACGCTAAAAGATGGGGGGTTCATGAATTCCCCAAATAGCATGTTGTCTTCATCTATTTCCGGTACAATAGGATGTTGATGTTGAATGTTTTGAACATTAGGTATTCCCCCTACCGGAGGAATTCTTCCGTTATCGTTTCCTTGGGGGATACGTGGGTTTGGTTCGTCCGCCATTGATGGTGAAGAAATAATGCTTGTTTTTTGTTCTCTTCGCCTTCTTCTGAATGTGGCTTCAATCTCGGGATCTAGTGAAACTAAATCGCGATTGTACGTCCTTCGCATAGACAAGAGAATCTACAATAAAGAAAAAGTTGTATTTATAACAATAGTTAATAATGTTATATTTAAAAAATAACACTTATACTTCCCCGGCAACGGCGCCAAAAACTTGACATATCTTTAGTGTAACTATCGCAAGTGCACGATATCATATCGAGTAGTAAGTGGACTTTTCGAGTCCGGTTTATCGATCCCACGAGGAAGTTAGGTTATATATTGAATTATACACTATTTAACTATTTGTTATATAGATTTATATGATTGAAACACACAATTTAAGAGTTTGGTTTGACAATTGCAAAGAAAATGCAATAATAATTCTAATATTCAAGGAATAAAAGATTGCACTAATAATAGATTAGTAAAAGATAAAATGAAATAGTTGGGATTACAAACTTAGTTCATCATTAGTTATAGAAGATGTATAGGAGATCATAAGATGAATTTACTTATTATGTTGTGTAGATTCGATTTTCCTTAAAAAGACAGTTCCTCTTTCGAACTATAAAATGCCCCTTATATATTGAATCAATCCACTATATTTTTATGTTGATTGGCTTCAATACATAGCATTAGGTTTTATGAAAATAACTCAAAGAATCATCTAAGGTCTAGAGGTATATTTCTATCCCCTAGAGCAACTTAGAGTGAAGATCATTTGATCTAATCAAACATATTTTCTTTCGAAACATATGAAGACCATAAATATCGTCATTTATTGGCCAAATAAATAAAGATTGGTAAAACAATGAAAATCACACACAATAATAAGTAATTCATAATAGATCTTTATACAAACGTAAATAACATGTCTAACCTTGTTTATAATCCCAACTTAAGGAACTTAGCCCATTAAGGGTTTATTCAACATATTACAAGCTTTAGTGGTCATTAATAGTTGAAAAAGGGAAAGAATTGATCCTAACTCCCTTAGTAGATAAAGGAGAAAGAAACAATAAACTCCCTCAACAACATAAGTTAAACCACCCTTACAAAATTCACTCAAGAACACAAGTGTGTTCTCCACACAAAAAGAAAAAGTATTACAAAGTGAGAAAATAATAAGATGAATGATGAATGATGATGGATCTAAGGGGTCTATTTATACACCTAAAGTCATGTAATAGCTCCAAAACTCCAGTATTATTACAATAGATCGGATCAATGCCATCCATCCCCTCAATAATAGACCAAAAGTATAAAAAATTAGACAATGATCAATAATCTGTCAAGAGTTACGGCCGTAACTTGCAGATGTTACGGCCGTAACATTGCTTCGGCTTTTTGTACACTGGTTGCTTTGTGAATTACGTTTTCAGCCCAGAATTTCTTAGACTTTGCGTTTTTGCCCCAAATCTTCTCCGGATGATAACTTTTGATATATAACTCTGATTTTGAATCCGGAAAGACTGCCGAACTCGTCTCGGAAAGCCCTACAACATGAATACATAAAAACTCAATAAAGAGAATATTTTATAAACATGTTATTTCTTGAGTAAATCAGTAATTCAATCCGATTAAGACTAATTTTACATCTTCATCTGATAAATAATAAAATTATTAAAAGCTAATTAATTCTAAGCAAAAACGAGTAGACTAGCTCAATTATGGGTGAAATATATCGATACAAACCATGGATAAGTGTATAAAACTGACACTTATCAGTTCCTTAGGTCGGAAAGGAACTTTCTTAGGATTTAAATTCCGTACGACCATAGGAGTACTCAGAGGATGAGCCTTGTCCATATTAAATCATTTGAGCAATCTCTTGGTATACGCAGATTGGTGGACAAGTATTCCATTATCTTTATGCTCGAGCTCAAGACCAAGACAGAGTTTTGTTATTCCAAGGTCTTTAACCTCAAGTTCTTTCTTCAAATATTCAGCAACATCGGATAACTCTTTAGGAGTTCTGATTAAATTTATGTCATCCAAATAGACTGTAATTATAGGAAATCCAGTATTGGATCTTTTAATAAAAACACATGGGCATTTAAGATCATTTTTATAACCTTCCTTAGAAAGGTATTCATTCAATCTATGATACCACATGCGGCCGGATTGCTTTAATTCATACAGTGATTTCTGTAGTTTGATCGAGTATAGCTCACGAGGAGTAGCAGATTTTGGCATTTTATATCCATCAGAAATTTTCATATAGATATCAGAATCTAATGAACCATATAGATATGCCGTGACTACATCTATTAGTCGCATGTCCAAACACTCATGGATAGCCATACTAATAAGAAAACAGAAAGTGATTATATCCATCACTGGTGAATACATTTCGTCATACTCAATCCCAGGCCGTTAGGGGAATCCTTGGGCTACGAGTCGGGCTTTATATCTCGCAATCTCATTTTTCTCATTTCTTTTTCGAACAAACACCCATCTGTAACCAATTGGTTTTATATTATTCGGTGTTCGAGTAATTTGCCCAAATACCATTCGTTTTTCTATGGAAGCTAATTCAGATTATATTGCTTCCTCCATTTAGGCCAATCTGACCTTTGACGGCATTCAATTATTGAATTTGGTTCATTATCGTAATCATCATTCATAATTTCTTGTGCAACCGAGAAAGCAATTAAATTATCTATTATCATGTTTTTCCGATCCCATATCTCATTGTAATGATTTATGGTATTCTCGGTGTTTTCAGAATCCATGATCCCTTCATTATTTGCAGTATTATGCTCTACAGATTCATCCATAGCATGCTCACTAGGATGATCTTGGTTTGTGATTACTTCTCCCCTTTCTTTTTTGAGGAACAGTGTCCTTCAAACCAACAGGTCTACCACGCTTTTGTCGTGGGGCATCATCATCCATTTTCGTATTTTGATGAGGAACAACGATCCTAGCTGGAGCATCCACAACTGGAATATAAGACTTTGTCACTTTACTTGCATCGTTAAATGCGTCAGGAAGTCTATTAGCAATATTTTGTAAATGGATGATTCTCTTCACCTCATTTTCACATTCTGTAGTACGTGGATCTAGATGGGATAAGCTTTGTACATTCCAGGAGATATCCTCAACTGGTTTTTGCTCAGCTTTGTTACGAACAGTCTTATCCCTTCCAATTGATGGAAACACCGTCTCATCAAAATGACAATCGGCAAACCGAGCGATAAATAAATCACCTGTTGTTGGTTCTAAATACCGAATTATTGACGGGGAATCAAATCCAACGCATATGCCAATCCGGCGTTGAGGACCCATTTTTGTCCTTTGAGGAGGTGGAATTGTCACATGAACAGCATATCCGAATGTGCTGCAAAATATTCGGCTCAAAGCCTAGAGTTAATTGCATTGGGGAGTGCATATGATAAGCAGTGGGGTGTAATCTGATGAGTGCTGGTGCATGTAATACTGCATGACCCCACACTGCACTAGTGAGCTTTGATCTCATTAATAATGTACGAGCAATGATTTGGACTCGTTTAATCATGGATTCCGCCAATCCATTTTGAGTGTGGACATGTGCTACTGGGTGCTCAACATTAATTCCCAGTGCTTCACAATAATCATCAAAAGTCCTTGATGTGAATTCTCCGGCATTATCCATTCTTATATTTTTATAGGATATTCAGGAAAATGTGCTCGGAGTTTAATAATTTGGGACAAGAGTCGTGCAAAAGCAACATTTCTGGTAGATAATAAACATATGTGGGACCATCTGGATGATGCATCTATTAAGACCATAAAATATCGGAATGGTCCACTTGCTGGATGTATTGGTCCGCAAATATCACCATGAATGCGTTGTAAAAATGATGGTGATTCATAACCAACTTTTTCCATAGAAGGTTTAGTAATAAGTTTTCCACATGAACATGATTCACAGAAATAATCTTTGGACATTAACATTTTTATGCCCCTTAATGGATGTCCATGAGTATTTTCAACAATCCTACGTAACATAGAAGTTCCTGTATGCCCAAGGCGATCATTCCATAACCCAAATATATCAGGATTCACCAGCTTCCAAGCCATGGTAGCGTAGGTTTCAAAATCTTGAATAGGGACACAATACAGTCCATAAGTTGTTGTTTCAATTTTCTCGTGGACAAGTCGAGTTTCCATTTTATAGGATGTGATACATAGATATTCTTTATTATTCTCAATCACTGTTTCCAAGTGATAGTCATTTAGGCGTACATCCTTAAAACTCAGTAGATTTCGTTTTGATCTACCAGATAATAACGCATTTTCAATGTGTAAAATTGTTCCATTAGGCAACATCACAGTTGCATTCCCAGAGCCATCAATAATCTCTACGGGACCAGATATAATTGTAACGTGTGTCTTGCATAATTTCATGCTCGAGAAATATGCTTTATAATTCTATCAACAATGTTAGATTGGTACCGCCACTAGAAGGGGGGGTTGAATAGTGCGGATAAGAGTATTGAACTCTTTTTGTGCGGAAGCAAAATTTCGGAGTAATTAGAATGCGGAAAAGAAAGAACACAAGTATTTGTTCGAGAGGTTCGGCTATTAACAAAGCCTACGTCCCCTACCTAGTTTTATCGACTAGGACTTTTCTTAGAACTTAGAATTGCACTTTCTAGTTTAGTGCCAACTTCTTACAATTTCTTGATTTCCGGGCTCAAGAACAACCTCACAAAAACACTCTTGTTTTTCTGGGTACAAGATAACCTATTCACAAAACAAATGCGAGTAGAAACTCGGCTTTCACAATATATCGCTCTTTGATACAAGAATAAAGATTGGAAATTATAGGACAAATCTTCTCGTATCACAATCTAGAATAAGTATATCTCTCAAAAAGTTTGCTTGATATTGCTTGAGTATGCTAGTAGGCTCTGAATGCTTGTGTATCTTCAATCTCCATGAAGTTGGCTATTTATAGCCTTCTTGAGCTCATATTCCCGTTGGAACAGTTTAACTGATTACGTACGTTATATGCTGATGGTTACGTACGTTATGAACGTTACGTACGTTATATGTTCCGAATAGCGCCCGTAACGAAAGTGAAGAAACTGTCCAGTGAGATATGATAAAGTGCGTTACGTACGTTATGAACCTCATGGTTACGTACGTAATATTCTGGTCAAAGATCCGTTGAGTGAGACGACTTGTTGAAACGGCTAGTGGCTTTTCCAACGGTCAGAATAATTCAAGCATTACGTACGTTAGATAACTCCGGTTACGTACGTTACCTGTACAGAAAAACTTACGAAAACAGTGAGTGTTACGTACGTTATAATAGATGACTTACGTACGTTAACTGTACTAAAAATCTTGCAGACAACTGTGAATGTTACATACGTTAATATGGTTTGTGTTACGTACGTTAACTGAAGAGAAAATATGTTTTAAGTAAATTTTGGTTTTATTAACACATCATCAAAATGATCTAAAAGATATTGTTCCAACAATCTCCCCCTTTTTGATGATGACAAAATTTACGTATGTGAGTTTTTGAAAACATGATTTTAATAAGGCTCCCCCTGAACACGAGCACTGTAAAAATTAATGTGCTCCCCCTGAAAACGCGCACGGGTTATTTCAAAAGGTGATTTCAAAAACGAATACATATTATTCTCCCCCTTTTTGTCATTAACAAAAAGTTGAGAGAACCTGCAAGAGAAATCAATGATACGCATAATAATCAATAGAATCCAAGTCAACGATTAACCAAAATGATGCATAAAAACAGAGATAGTTATTACAGACGAAACAGAAACATGAGAGTGAAATGTTTGGTCTTTTAATAAAACAGGAAACATCATCATCAGAAAGGATAGCCCGACTAATCAAGGTCCGCATCCGGAGGTGTCGGCGGTATCCCAAAATGCGTGCAAATGTTCTTGACCATGATCTTGATGTCGCTCATATCTTTCTCGAGCCTATCCATCCGAGAAGCCATCTAGGATGAAGAGGATTCCGGACGAGGACGGGAGGAACCAAGCTGAGATGAAGGACGAGGTCTAGTATGCTCGATCCCCCTCGATGTGATCCTCTCCTCCGGTCTCGGAAGAGTACCCCCATCTATGAGCCGATCATCATCCTTGATATATGCAAAGTATATCCATCCACGATTTCTCGTGCGTAGATACCTCATCGTCCGTAACGTCCCCTCGGTGACGAGGCTCCCCCTAGGAATCGGAACCCCATGGACCCCAGACAAATCAACTCCTGCTTTCTCAAAAATTTCAGTTAAGATTGATCCAAACGGCATTCCTGATTTTCTCTGTCGATCAACTTTCGCGTAGCTCTTTTTGTGGAAAATTTGACCCTTTTCCACGAACCATTTTAGCACAATAGACGCGAAGTTGACTTGGTGATCCTTCCACACATGATAAATGATCTCCATATCGATATTCACAAGTCGAAGCTGAGCATTAACTTTAGGCATAAGACAACGAGTGATAGCATCGTGAAGCAAACGGATGTTTATCCCAAAGTCATTGTTTTCAAACCGCCCGGAATGAACATTTAGAACGGCTTTGTCCGACAAAAAGTCACGGACTTTGGACTCATGAACACCATAGCTTTCATCATCGGAGAAGTTGTCAATGACTTCATCCAGAGGAGCAAACTCTCATTTGCATCGAAAACCCTCATTAGGGAGACCAAAAATCTCCGAAAGTTTCGCGGCATCAAAGGATATTGGTTTACCACGCACAAGAGAGTTAACTACAGCAAGTCCATCGGCATCATACGTGATAAAATTTTTTGCATAAAACTCTTTTACACAGTCCACATATATTGGTCGAGCAAGACTAACGAACCGATTTATCCCAAGCATATTGAAGAATTCTTCGATAGCAACACCAGCACAGTTCAGAGATTCGAAATCAAAGTGGTGACTCGGAGTTACCTCTTCGTCGATAAGGATTTCGTTGAAAACTTTCATGGCTTGAACATTCCGAAATGATGGATCGCCGGAAGCCGTGGAGGATGATTGGGAGGTTTCTCCTCTTCTCTTCTTTCCGGTTCTAGATGCCATGAAGATTGAATCGGTCGAAAAGCGAAGGTTTGATGGATGAACTTGAATTTTAGGTAGATTTTGCAGGAAATTCTTCGTTGACGTCGCTAGGGATTGAAAGGAATCAAAGGGGACGGTCGAAATGGGTTTATATATGTTAGGGTCAACGACGGATTACGTACGTTATATCCCTTATGTAACGTACGTAGCGTAAAAACCTGAACTCTCTGGACTGAATCCTGCGTTTCGTTACGTACGTAACGTAACACCATGTAACGTACGTAAGGTCCTATTACGTACGTAATGGACCGCTCCTACCGTACGTAAGCAGGACCAAATAAATAGTTTTTCTCTTTCGATGATGTCCCGATTTAAATGACCATTTAATGTGAGTATGCAATATTTAAAAATGATCAACATGTCCCATTCCTAAATTTATGCGAATAAAGTTGAAAGCCTCTTCGGGTAATGGTTTTGTAAAAATATCCGCCAATTGTTCATTAGTACCAGCAAATTGGAGACGAACATTCCCGTTTTGGACATGGTCACGAATAAAATGGTGACGAATTTCGATGTGTTTTGTCCTACTATGCAAAATGGGGTTTTTACTTAAATTAATGGCACTTGTGTTGTCACAAAAAATAGGAGTATTCTTAAGTTCAATGCCATAATCAAGTAATTGATTTTTGATCCAAAGGACTTGTGCACATGCACTTCCCGCAACCACATATTCTGCTTCAGCTGTGGAAGTAGCGACACTAGTCTGTTTCTTACTTCCCCATGAAATTAAACATGAACTCATAAAATGACAAGTTTCGGTGGTGCTTTTTCTATCAATTTTACATCCACCGAAATCGGCATCACTATATGCAAAAAGTTGAAAATCAATGCTAGAAGGATACCATAGGCCTAAACCAGCAGTATATTTTAAATATCGAAAAATCCGTTTACATGCAATGAGATGAGATTCTTTAGGGTTTGCTTGAAAACGAGCACATAGACAAGTAGCAAACATTATATCAGGTCTAGATGCAGTTAAGTAAAGTAAAGATCCGATCATACCTCGATACTGTTTTTGGTCAACAGATTTACCTTTTTCATCTTTATCGAGTTTAAGAGTAGAAGACATGGGAGTGGATATTTCTTTGCAATCTTCCATCTTAAATTTCTTTATAAGCTCATTGACGTACTTGGATTGGTGAATGAATATTCCGTCATTGAGTTGCCTAATTTGGAGTCCGAGAAAGTTTTTCAACTCTCCCATCATGCTCATTTCGAACTCTCCCTTCATAAGATTTGAAAATTCTTTGGACAGAGTTTCGTTAGTTGCACCAAAAACAATATCGTCCACATAAATTTGACAAATTAACATATCATCACTTAAGACCTTAATGAATAGAGTATTATCAACATTACCTCTTTTATAGCCATTTGAGATAAGAAAAGAGCTTAGGCGATCATACCATGCTCTCGGAGCTTGTTTTAATCCATAGAGAGCTTTATGGAGCTTGTACACATGATCCAGATGATCATAGTCTTCAAAACCCGGCGGTTGCCTGACATACACTTCCTCCTGGATGATTCCATTTAGGAACGCACTTTTTACATCCATTTGATGGAGTTTGATCTTCTTGTATGCGGCAAAGGCACAGAGAAGACGAATAGCTTCAAGACGAGCAACAGGAGCGAAAGTTTCTTCATAATCCAAACCTTCTTCTTGATTATAGCCTTGGGCGACCAACCTCGATTTATTTTTAATAGGGAGACCATCATCATCGGTTTTGATTTTATGAACCCATTTGGTACCAATGATTGATTTGCCTACCGGTGCCGGAACTAATTCCCAAACATTATTTCTTTCGAATTGGTTTAGCTCTTCTTGCATAGCAATAGCCCAATTCTCATCATTTATGGCCTCATCGATATTCTTTGGTTCTGTAAGAGAAATAAATGCAATATTGTTAATACAATCATTTATATTTCTCCTAGTTCGTACACCTTCATCGATTTTTCCGAGAATTTGTTCCATCGGATGGTCTTTCACATTTGCCCAATCTTTAGGAAGGTTGTAAGTATTTTCCTCCTGTTTGTCCGAGCTTACGTCGATCTTCTCCAACTCCTTTGATACATCGGATACTTCGTTAGCTGGAATCATACCTGCATCATCATCAAAAACAACCTTTCTCGGGGGTAAAACTGTATCATCGAATTTTACATGAATAGATTCTTCTACCGAACCTCTTCTACAATTAAATACATGATACGCTTTACTATTAGTGGAATAACCAAGAAATATGCCAATATCTGATTTTGAATCGAATTTACCCAAATTATCCTTACCATTATTATGAATAAACACTTTACAACCAAATGGATGAAATTAAGATAAATTGGGCTTTTTACCTTTAAAAATCTCATAAGGAGTCATCATTTTGTTCCTCCTGAGATGGACACGATTAATAACATAACAAGCGGTGTTAACGGCTTCGGCCCAAAAATATTTAGGAAGACCATACTCATTGAGCATTGTTCGGCTCATTTCTTCTTAGAGAGCGATTCTTCCTCTCGACAACTCCATTTTGTTGAGGTGTCCGAGGTGCCGAAAAGTTGTGCCCAATACCATATTTATCGCACCAATCTTCAAAGAGATTAGAATCAAATTCTCCACCATGATCGGTTCGAATGGCGATAACTGGTAATTCTTTTTCCTTCTGGGTAACCTTACACCACTTAACAAACTCGTTAAAAGCATCATCTTTATTGGCTAAGAATTTTACCCAAGTAAATCTTGAAAAATCATTGACAATAACTAAAGTATAAAGTTTACCTGTTAGACTGGCATGTCGAGACGGACCAATTAAATCCATATGAATTAATTCTAGAATGCGACTAGTGGAAATTTCCATTTTTGGTTTAAACGAGCCTCTTGCATGTTTGCCTTTAATACAGGCCTCACAAATGAGGTCTTTTCTAAAATTCAATTTTGGTAGACCACGAACAATATCATTTTTGGCCAATTTTGAAAGAAGTGGTAAAGAGGCATGTCCCAATTTTCGGTGCCAAACAACGGCATTTTCATCGTACGAAAGTAGACATTTTTCGTTGAAGGAAGATTCATCTTGGAGATCGACAATGTAAATATTCCCATAAACGATTTGGTCTTTTCTCATTGCGTGCAATGGGTAATTTCAAAAATCAGTTTAAGATCGGTGTCACAAAGTTGGGAAACACTCAGAAGATTATGGCAAAGTCCATCAACAAATAGAACATTTTCAATGGTAGGTAAAGGTTTCTTACCAATTTTACCTGTCCCTTTTATTTGGCCCTTTTTATTATCGCCAAAGGTAACACAGCCACGATCTTCCTTTTTCAGCTCCGTGAATGTAACACCCCCAATCCACTCAGGGATATTACACGCCGTAGACCCCTTTCCACAAGGAGCTACCAGGCGGGAGACTACAAATCAAAACCCACATGCGGTCAACTTGACCAAAACATAATACCGTAGACCGATTAGGTCTCTCAAAACATAGCATAACCGTACATCTGATGAAACTAAATTACAACTCGATCACATAGTACATAAAATGTCCATCCCCTCAAGGATGACAAGAACTCAAACTGACATATCACTGACAGACGACAGACTACAACCGTGACTAGTATCGCTGCATTGCATCATCCTCCGAGCCAATCCTGTGGTTGCTCACTCTCCAGTCAGAACACCTGGAATAAATAACAAAATCCCCAACGAGGGGTTAGCGATGGAATCGCTAGCAAGTAACCAAGCTATACAATTATACATCAAGAATACAACCGTTATGAAAATAACATTTCGATAAGGTAGTAACACGATCCCCGAGTCTAAAGTCTTTTGAAAATTTATTCCTTTAAAACAAACCATGGGGATTACTCCAGAAATCACTGTAAGAGATTATTTAGAGACTTCGGGGGTCTCAGTGTAAAATCCTGAAATATGAATGTTTTTCCTTTTTAAAAGGTTTTCTTTCAAAATCATACAAATGATTTTATTCTCAACTCAAACCTCAAGACCAAAACCATATTCACCAATATAATCGGGATTCAAGATTCAAACATAAACAATTCAGAGATATCAAATCAATAACAAAATGTCTCCGTGGCCCCGAAGGGTCCCACCCGGATTAGTCATCAAGAATAAACTCGAACACACCCATAAGTTATCTTGACATCGCACTCGCAAGTGACGATTCTCGGAGCCCTCTCCAGACCTACCCGATTAGATAACCTTATGGTCAAATCGTAACATCTGGCCGTACTCGCAAGCACGCGCCTCCGGAGGCCTCGACGGACCCTACCCGGATAACACCATTCAAGCACGCCCATAAGTTATCATGACATCGCACTCGCAAGTGCCGATTCTCGGAGCCCTCCTGTGCCTACCCGAATTGATAACCTTATGGTCACAACATAACGTCTGGCCGTACTCGCAAGCACGCTCCTCCGGAGGCCTCGACGGGACCCTACCCGGACAACATCTCAATTCGCTAAGATACACAACAACAACAAAGGCACAATATTCACTACAACCGGAAACACGTAACATATAAGTTAATGTAACATAACTTCCACAAAGGCACAATATTCACAGCACACCATCATTCAGGAAAAAGGCTAACGAGCTAATAATACAAGTATTACGCGATTCCACAATTCCTCGGTTAACTACTCATTTCTAGTATCCACCGTAAGCACAAAATAACATGAAATAGTTGTTATCATTCTTTATGAAACTCAAGTTACGTTTGTAATTACTTTCATAAATTCACATTTTCATTTAAAGTAAGTTACGGTTAATTATATCGTCACTAACAAGTCCACGTTAGATTCACGACACATCACATTATCAAAGTATAAAGAATATAGACGAGATACTCGCCTCAAGTACAACGCACGCGGAACAACGGGAAAGCTCGACTTAATGACCGCTACCGAACACTCCGAAGAACACGATTCAACCGGGAAGCTCGGACCCCGAAGAAGACAACGAACATGAGGGTTCCGACTCGAGTTCTTCACAAGAATTCGACCCTAACAACATATAATCAATAAATCATCGATCATACGAGGAAGAATAATCGAAGAACGCCCGAAAACCCCTCTATGACATTTTACCGGACACCTTCAAGGCGTCGGTCAAGAACTCGACCCAAATAACGAATCGATACGATCCAACCATGGAATAACAAGGGAAATGATATAATACATCTAAATAATCATCAATCCATCATAATCCTAAGTTAAATCGGATTAATCGGACGAAAACAACCAAAATACCCAAATTCCCCAAAACTAGATTTCTAGGAAATCTGACCTGATTCGGTAGATCGGAGGATGTTATAGGACGGATGATTGATGATATGAACCTTAAAACTTCATGTATTCATCGTCCAACAACATCTCTAGATGATTCACACACCCACAACCGCGTACGGGAAGAAAAAGAATGAGAAATGGCTGAAGAAAAACGCTGCCAGGCCTTTTATAAGCGATTGCCCGTAGGGTTACGACGTAATCGGCCAAGGGTTACGACGTAACCGAAGTCGGTGCCCAAGCGCCGGCCCGCTACGTGCGTTACCGGCCGGGGCCTTACGACGAATCGGCCCTTACGCACGTAACGGCCGAGCACTAACGTCGTTACTCGGCCGGTGGCTGGCGGCAGCACGCCCGGCCATGACTCGGCCGGGACCAATTCCGACGGCCCGAACGACCCCGAAACCCGAACCTGAGTACGAATCGAAGATACGATTACGAAGTACTCGCAAAGACGAATCCGAGCACTAAGAGAACACACGATTCCGACCACCCGAAGGCTCGAAATTCGACAACGGAAAGTAATTATCCCAAACTTTGGGAAATTACGAAAATAGCCCAAAACGCCCGAAAATCACGATACGTGATCGAAACACCAAGACAAAGCTCGCAACATGAATAATAACATTAAATGAACTTACGAGAAAGTCGAAACAACAGTTTCGGACGAGATTCGCAAGAATCGAACTCAAGTGCGGAAAAGTCGCCAAAAAGCACAGAACTCGACAAAACGATACCGAAACGAACTCGGATGACCAAACACGAAGAACAAAACATTGTCAAAATGTCAAAACGGTCGCAAGCGAGTTCTGGAAACTAGAAAAATGCCAAAAACGAAAAATTACCGAAAAAGAAAATCACGGGTATTACAGTGAAGAGGTGTTCATTTCCACTCATGTGATTTGAACATCCACTATCAACATACTATTTATTTGATAATGTTGTCTTCCTTGCTTGTACCTACAAAAACAATTTTCTTCCATTTTATAGGTACCCAGGCTAATTTGGGTCTTGAGGAGTTAGATACAAAAACTTGATTTTTTACAATGGTCCCTTTTGGTACCCAAATTTGCTTAACCCTTATAGTGCGTCTAGAATTACGACAGTAAGTTTCGGTATGTCCAGGTTTTAAACATTTTGGACATGATGGAATTCCCGTTTTTAAAGTGTCCGAATCTTTTGTGGTAATTTCTAAGGACTTTTTCATTGGAAATGAATTATATCCAAGTCCTTGTTTTGAAAGGGAGAATTTTTGACCAAATAATAGTTGCTCGAATTTGTCATTACCACATGAAAATTTTATGACATAAAGTTTTAATTCTTTCTGAGTTTTGTGCAATTCATCTTTCAGAATTTTCTCAGTTTCCAAACAATTTGTATGATCAATAGAAACTTCCTTGTTTTTCAATAATTTAACATTTTCAATTTCAAGGAGTTTTATTTTCTTTTTCAAATATTTATTGCTATTGCAAGCCTTTTCGTATTCATTATTTAGGGATTCAAAAGCATCAAGTAGTTCTTCATGAGAATCACTAACCTCGACTTCTTCGTCACTATCTTCGGATACGCGGGCCATTAGAGCAAGATTGGTTTGGAATTGTGGTTCATCATCCTCATAATCATCGCTCCATGTGGCGACATAAACTTCCTTCTTTTTGAACTTTTCATGAGGTGGTTTTGATGAACTTATTGGAGCAGCGGCACGACAATCTTTTGCAAAATGGCCTGGAACGCCACACCTTCGACAAGTGTTGTCGAACTTTTTGTTTTGAGGGAAGTGAGTCTTTTTGGATTCATCCCTTGATTCTTGCTTGATATCTCTCCGGCGCCTTTGTAGAAGATTTTTGAATTTCTTTATGTTTTTGGCATAAAAGGCGGTTTCTTCGTCCTCTTCTTCGATAGGTTCATCTTCTAGATCGCTTTCTTCTTTGGCTTTGAAAGCGATTGTCCTTTCTATCTCCTTAGGTTTTGGTTTCGAACTACGAGATTTAATGACAATCTCATAATTGATGAGAGATCCGATGAGAGCACTGAATTCTATGGTATTGAGGTCTTTCGACTCCATGATAGCCGTAACAGTAGCGTCCCATTCTCTAGGTAGAGACCGAAGGATTTTCTTGGATTTATCACTACTTGATATCGGTTTCCCGAATGAAGCTAGCCCATTAGTGATTGCCTAGAAACGGTCAAGCATAGTGGTAATGCTTTCTTCTTCTTTCATGGTGAAGAGTTCATAATCGTGAAGAAGCATATTGATTTTGGTTTCCTTAACTTGACTCGTACCTTCATGGGTGATCTCTAACATTTTCCAGATTTCTTTTGCCGTCTCGCAAAAAGAAATTCTATTGTGATCTTCTGGATTGAGAGCACAGTAAAGCAGTTGAGTGGCTTTACTATTGAAGTGATCGTTCTTCCAGTCGGCATCGTCGTACTCTTCGAAACTTTTGAGAGAGCCATCCGTCTTCTTAGGAATGGTAGGTCCAAGGGCAATGACCTTCCATATTTCAATATCGTGAGCTCGGATGAAAATGGACATCTTATTTTTCCATGTCATAAAGTTCGAACCATCGAAGAAGGGTGGGCGATTGAGAGCGTTGCCTTCAAGGGAGGAGTGAATAAAGGCCATTTCTGGATCTTTTCTCTAGCGGGTGTTAATCCGGTGATAAAGAGACCGCTCCGATACCAATTGTTAGATTGGTACCGCCACTAGAAGGGGGGTTGAATAGTGCGGATAAGAGTATTGAACTCTTTTTGTGCGGAAGCAAAATATCGGAGTAATTAGAATGCGGAAAAGAAAGAACACAAGTATTTGTTCGAGAGGTTCGGCTATTAACAAAGCCTACGTCCCCTACCTAGTTTTATCGACTAGGACTTTTCTTAGAACTTAGAATTGCACTTTCTAGTTTAGTGCCAACTTCTTACAATTTCTTGATTTCCGGGCTCAAGAACAACCTCACAAAAACACTCTTGTTTTTCTGGGTACAAGATAACCTATTCACAAAACAAATGCGAGTAGAAACTCGGCTTTCACAACATATCGCTATTTGATACAAGAATGAAGATTGGAAATTATAGGACAAATCTTCTCGTATCACAATCTAGAATAAGTATATCTCTCAAAAAGTTTGCTTGATATTGCTTGAGTATGCTAGTAGGCTCTGAATGCTTGTGTATCTTCAATCTCCATGAAGTTGGCTATTTATAGCCTTTTTGAGCTCATATTCCTGTTGGAACAGTTTAACTGATTACGTACGTTATATGCTGATGGTTACGTACGTTATGAACGTTACGTACGTTATGAACGTTACGTACGTTATATGTTCCGAATAGCGCCCGTAACGAAAGTGAAGAAACTGTCCAGTGAGATATGATAAAGTGCGTTACGTACGTTATGAACCTCATGGTTACGTACGTAATATTCTGGTCAAAGATCCGTTGAGTGAGACGACTTGTTGCAACGGCTAGTGGCTTTTCCAACGGTCAGAATAATTCAAGCATTACGTACGTTAGATAACTCGATTACGTCGTTACTGTCTGAGAAAAACTTACGAAAGCGATGAGTGTTAAATGCGTTATAATAGATGAGTTACGTACGTTAACTGTACTAAAAATCTTGCAGACAACTGTGAATGTTACGTACGTTAATATGGTTTGTGTTACGTACGTTAACTGAAGAGAAAATATGTTTTAAGTAAATTTTGGTTTTATTAACACATCATCAAAATGATCTAAAAGATATTGTTCCAACAAACAAGACAATTGTGTATCTGTTCGATACTTTCCATTGTATTCCTGTTGAATCAAATCATCATATAATAAATATTTAAGACATGAAACATTTTTTTTATTGATAATGAAAATGTAAACATACATATTTTTTTTCAATAATACATTTTTGTATGTATCATTAGTGCCAATACAAGGCCAACAATATAAATGATAAATAAAACACCAATCCAGAATAATTCTGGAGGGAAGTCTTTGCTAAACATCAGTATTGTGATCATGCTGATCATTGTGAAAATAAAGACGAGAGATCCGTTAATCATTTTCAAAGAAAGTCGGATGAAGATACTTAAGAATTTCTATAAGAGGGTAGAGAATGAGTGAGTTGTTGAATAAAATGTGTGCATATTTATAGAATCAAAAATCACTATTACTAGCCGTTTATAGCCGTTGGAAGTGGGAGAAATTTAATATAAAAATATAGATGATTTTATTGATGTTTATATTATACATAAAGAAATACACATAAAAACAAATGGGGTATTACAAGCCAGAAAGTAAATATACGACATATAATTGCATAAATATTTTATTTCAGCCATTCATCGTCATGTCTCACTAAACCAGGATCTTCAAGAAAATCTGCTAGCTCAAGTGATTTCCAGTCCTGGTCAGGATTTTCATCAAATATGTTCCTAGGTGTGTTGGCCTCAATATCTTTGGGTGGCTCGAATGTTTCGGTGGTATGAGCCTGGGCATCTTTGCCTTTATTTTTTATTGATGCCTGGTATGAATCCACACGGTGTTGGGAAGTACGACAATATTTAGCCCAATGTCCAGTTATACCACATCTACGACATGGATCATCACCAGAATTTTCCGTAGGCATTTTTCCTTTATCACGATGCCCGTGAATTAACTGCCTTGATCTGTCGGAATATTTATTTTGACGGTAATAATGATAATTTTCACGATTATTATAGTTACTTCCGCCGCGGTCATTTCTGTAATTATTTTGACGGTAGCCACCACGTCCACCACTTTTCCGGGTTCCACGCCCGGATCTATTTTCACGGCTCTTGAACCGACCGACAGCTCTACCAGAGCTGGTATGTGCTTCAAGTTCGACACGGGACCCAGAGTGATGTGATCCCCACACGACGTGCTGTGGTAACCGCTACCGCTAGTATGATTTTAGTTCCCAAGATCGTTCCAATATTAAGAAAATGATTGTTTTACTTCAAGCCCTCTACGTGACGCGCCGTAGCAAACCGGAAGGTGCGATTCAAACACGCCATGAGGTTTCTAACGCCTCAATAAGTGAATTGAAATCACGATTTATATTTTGGAGACACACTCAACAAAATAAGAATAAAGTTTGTTAACACAAACACTCACAATTTTGATAAATTTCACGGTGTCCTTACAAATGAAAAGGAGGGCTATTTATAGCCAAAATTCCTACAACTATTACAATATAAAAATATAAAATAAAGACTAAGAAATTATAAATTCAACATTAAAAACTCCTAAAATCTGATCAATGACTAATCAACCCATAAGTTAAGGAGTCAATACATTTTTAGGGGACAAAAATCAAGGACCAAGACTTATGTTTTGAAAATAAGAATTCAAAGTTAAAGAAAAATATGTTGTTGTCGTTTTAGTGGCATAACAGATCCTAAACATCGGATTTTGGTCTTGATATCTTCTATATGATTGTAGTACTGCCTCTTAGGTTTCCAAATCCACCAGAATCGTCTCAATCGGACATAGGACGTGAAAGTTGTGACAAATATACGAAGGTGTATCGTATCTGAAATTTCCAACGCCTACTTTCAATTGTATCGCATTTTCACCACTGAAGATATCTGATTTTGATGTCATGATGAACATAAAAATTTAGAACTTTCTCTTAGATTTCCGATGGTATAAATATGAGCTTAATTGGACACTGTATGTAAGAGATACATCTGAATTACGAAAGTTGCTTCAGTTAGGCTTATTGCTTGGAATGATGGCATCAACACTTTTGATCTAACATGTGACGGCTTCAATAACACAAATAAAGATGTTATTATATTTATGGTCATCGGTCTGATTGAAATGAAATTGCACGCGCATTGTTAATGAATTCTTTATCGTATTTGCTCGTGATCTTTGTTGTGTCACGATTTATTCATCCCGACAGGCGATCGACTATAAGGCCGAGCGACCAAGTCAACTCCAGTCAAACCCTGACTAGCTCGCCAAGTCGAAGATATCAAACCACCATCGTACACTGCGATTGACCCCGTGGCGATCGCCCTTTGGCACCGGGCGATCTGCTCTACTAACGGCTAAGGGCAATCGACTGCGCCCGGCGAGAGATGATCGCCGTCTAAGTCATCGAGGTGGATCTCGAAAAGCACCCACGTGCGAGATCCATAAAAGCGACAAGATCTTTTGCTAACTGACAAGATCTTTAACCAAAGCCTGTCACCTACCCCACCTACCGGCATGTGCGCCGAAAGTTGTCAGTAGGGCCGCATGTGACTAACTCAGGACGCGTGTAAGCTCCCCATTGGACCGAGTAGTTGACTACCAACAACTCCTGCAGGCTTTGAAGGGACAGGCCCATGTGCTAAAAGGCGATCGCCCGATTATTATATTGCAGTAAAGGCGATCGCCCGGCGTATCCAGGCCCTATAAATAGAGAACCTCCTCCTACTGGAAAAAGGTTCTCGGTTCAGAACTCATCCACTACAGTTCCGAATTCAATCTGACTTACGCTCAGAGCTCATTCTCTCACATTCCGATACATCCACGGAAATACTGAAGAACACACACATATCATCAAGCTCTCGGCTATCTCACCGGAATCCATCTCAGGACTTCTCTCTCCAAATCTCTCGTCCAGAAGACGATCGGCAGAAGCAGCAAGTCTCCACTAGACAGATTCCAAGGGATTCATAAGCCCAGAAGCCCAAACATCCAGCAAAATACTCGCCGTGAGAGGCGGTCGATCTCTCACCGCCGCGACTGTTCATCACCTTTGTTACAAGAACTCACAGAGCATCAAATCGGGTTCTTCCGGCAATCTACACGCTCACTAGCTAAGATAACAAGAAACTTTACACTCATTGTAATTGTATTCTTACATTAGTACTTGTATCCCCGAATATCGGTATTAATAATATCTCGCGAGAGCATTCAAGCCCGGGACTAACAACCCCGGCAAATCTTGTGTTATTTATCTTTCTCACGGAAGTGCTCTTGCATTTGTTTGCTATCCCATCCATTCCAGCAATATCTATCTCCGGATAATATTTTGGGTAGCAACAATTGGCGCTAGAAGAAGGGCGTGCATCTAACCCTCAAACTTTTATTTCTACCATCCCGAAGAACACTCACTGTTCTCGGGGCAAATACTTGAAGTGACACTCACTGCACTTCAAAGAAAACCTCCAGAATCATGACATCCGCCGGTCCATCGAAGAAAGCTACTCTCCGAACCGCCGGACACCATTTCCCGGCTCAGTCCGAACCCCAGCCGACGACAGGGGGAAGCCGCGGCAACGCGAGACTCTCGATCCCGCATCCGAGAGATGGCCCCAACCTCTCACTCGATCAGTTCCAAACCGAGGAACAGATCGAGGAGGCTATGGCCATCCTGGAGGAGCGACGGAGAGCATGCGCGCCGCCCGCGATAACCCCCTCGATCATCCGCCGCATGGGAAAACGGAAATTCAATGGGCTACTGAACGAGCGATCGTCAAAAAGCCCCAATTCGCGAGGAAAGGCTCTCGCACGACCGGACGGATCCATATTCGATCGCTTGGGACGCGACCCATCCCGGCGACCGGGGCACTCTGTTTCCAACCTTGAGAAGACGGAATCCGAATCCGTCACCAGGAGTTCGGCCTACTCACTTCACAGCCGAACGCATGTCAGCCATCTGACTCCCGCCCCGATCGCCAGGGACTCAGTACTCAATCGCCTCGGCTCCCGCTCCGATCGCGAGCCGCTTGATCGGAGCCACGGCGATGGCCGCCATGCAACGTCGGATCGATGAGATGAGAGCACTCTTGGACGCAGGGCAAGCACCGGCAAAGAAGATCGCCGGGCCGACCGAGCCACTCGCGGTCCACATCGAGCTTGCCCCATACAACCAACGATCGCTCCTCCTAAAACACCTCTGTATAAGGAGATCGGACCCGAAACCCACCCGAGTAAATTCGAATTTACATGGTGGGTGTGGGGCATCTGATGCAACCAAGTGCCGGATCTTCCCGCTGACATTGGGCGAGCTGGCCCATAAGTGGTACGTCTCACTACCACCGCGATCGGTCACCTCTTTTAAGAAATTGGCGGATGACTTCACGTCATACTTCGCCAACAAGATCGCCAGACCAGAAGACCCCAGCGCATGATAAAAATCAAGCAGGGGAAGGACGAAACTGACGCAGATTACATCGACCGGGTAGACGAAATCATCCTCACCGGCGAACCCGTCAGTGATGAGCTCGCTCTCTACTCGGTCATGGGGGGATTCCACGGTCACTCTCCCATGTTCAGACATCTCTCCAAGGATATTCCCCCAACTTACACGATCTTCCGCGCTAAAGCTGCCAACTTCTGGCCGTGCAATGGCTTCTCACCCTCCGCTTAGACGTGGTAACGCCACCTCTTGCCCAGAAGATAGCGATCGCCAAAGCAAAGAAGGCGATCGCCAAGACACCCGGAGATCTCAAAGCTTTCGAGGACATGGAAGCCCATCTCCTCCATACGTTCAACAGAACTCCGGCACATATTTTCTATGCCATCAAGGGGCACGAAGAGCTCAAAAAGCCAAAGGCGATAAGGGACCACGGTCACCTGGACAACAATTAATATTGTGCCTACCACAAGAGTCCCGGCCACAACACCAACAATTGTCGCGACCTCCTCAAACAGCTCTGGAGATTATTCGAGGGGGGCAAGTTGGACAGCTTATTGGTTTAGCCGAAGCCCCCGCCTATCTCTATAGACGATCAGCCGAGTCGAACACAAAACAGGCTGGGAAGCTCATACGAGCCGACCCCTGGATCAACCTCGGCGACCGTCTCTATATGCTTCAATCAAGAGAAGGAGACCACGGAAGTCATCCCGATCTCCCTCCTTATTCAAGAAACCGAAGGACTCGATCGCCATCAACAGTTCACCATATAACATGATGGACTAAGGCACGAGATCGCCTCCCCCGCACAACGTACACCGTCGAAGATCGACATCAACATGACGATCCAAGGTGAAAGAGTGCAGCCATGGTCCTGGTGGTCGATGGAACCGACTGCTTAGGCCATGCAAGGTCCCTTTAGGCCAAGATCGCCCGCCCTTCGTTTAAATACGAGGCCGGCGTAGTCTGAGGGCCCTCCAAAATAAATCAGTGGACACGATCGCTCGCCCTCAAAGGTTCATCATCTAACATGGTGAACCCGGACAATGCGACGTGCCACAACCCCGTCTCAACGTACACCGTCGAGGTCGGCCATCTCCATGGCTAGCCGAGGTGGAAGCAGAGCTAACAAGCCGCGGGCGCGGAGTTGATTCATCCGACGCTGCCCCGCGCAAGGACTCCTCTAGGCCGAGACCGCACGCCCTTCGTTTAAATACGAGGCGAGGCGCAGCCTAACGGAGGACCCTCATAATAAAGTGAGTCACGAGACACTCAATGTCTTCGCGCATCAAGACATGATCAAGGAGTCGGTCCATCGAACTCCGCGATCGTGCACGGTTCCTCAAGATGGACGAGTCCCCAGGATTCGACAAAGTTAAAGACCGCTCACTCAAGGAATTATTTTCATCCCCTTACTTCCACTAAGTGAATAAAAACAAGGGGCAAGAAGAGTGCGGACTACCTACACGACGATCGTCGCTATTCAACCACATACGGAGATCGTCATTTTTTCAGATGTAGTGCAGTGATCGAATGTGTTGTAAAAAGTCATCTTTATGAGTTTATTTTGAACTACCCTTGCAACGATCTCCCCTCACACATTTGTACAAAGTCAAACAAAGACTTAAAAATAACCATTCATTCAAGTGATAAGTCAGAAAGACAAATGCTCATTTCATTACTTGAAAAATCGGAGTACATGATCGCCCGAAGGCCTAAGTACTACAAAAGAAAGCTACAAACTACAAAGAAAGTAAGCTAAAAACATCAAAAAGGAAGCGCCTCAGGCCCCTGCCGGGCCTTCGCCATCAGCATTCGGCGCGGTTCCCTCATCTTCCGGAGGATCGGGATGAGCAAGACTGTCTGGAGACGGATACCAGCTCAAATCCACACCGATGTCCGCCAGGTCCAAGATCGGCAAGGAGAAAGCCGAATTGAGAGGATGCTCCAATGCATATGACTTGAACTTCTCGGCAAGAGGACCGACCTCCAAGCCTCCCTTCTTAGCCGCTCGGATCGAGTCGGCGAACGCCAAGTAATAGGCGAACTCGCTGACATACTCCAAGTTTTGGAAGGGATCGGCCTTGGTCGCCTCAACCTCTCCTCTCAGCTCGGCCATCGCCTGTTGCGATCCCCGAGCTCGGCCTCCCTCGCAGCAACCTTCTCTTTCGCCTCCGCCGGCTCGCTCATCAGTAGAGCGATCGTCCTGCTCGGCTATCGGCCTCCTCCTCAACAACATTCCTCGCACAGACGGCACTCTGCATCGGTCCCGAAATCGGTCGACCGCCATTCGAATTTCTCGGTCTCCTTCTTCTCCGGCTCAAGCTCGTGGCTCGCCGCAGCCGCCTCAAGGAGTCCTTCTCCATCGGCTGCGATCTTGTCGGCAAACTCGGCGTTCTCTTTCCGAGCCGCCTCAAGATCCTCTGAAGGCGAATAGTGGAGGGCCGCCTCAAACTCTGGCGGCACTGGCGGCCATGGTCGCCGTCACGAAGAGAAAGGGCGACAACGGCATCCATCGAACTCGGCGATCGCGGCAGGCGATCGCATCCGCATCGATTGTCCACGCCTTCGGCAAAGCAGAAGCGGCCTTGCTCACATAGGGAGGAATGTCGCAGGAATGGCGAGGAGATCGACTCGCCAGAAAATCCACGACCATCGGTGGACAAGACGGGTCTTTGCGACGGATCCTGCACCAAAACACCAAGGTTAATACAACTCCTACGCGGATGTAATTGTCAACACAGAAATGCTATCTACCTCTCAGCCTTCTCGGGATCCCGACCGAAAAACGGTTTCCCTCGAGGAGTTTCCGCATCCGCGATCGCCGTCTCCCGCAAAAGCCGCAGAGGGCGGCTCGCGCTCCGGAGCAACGATGGTGATCGGAGGCGCGGCGATCGGCACTTCATCGCCCGGGGCAGGAAACGAAGTTTCTTGCGGCCTCGGCCTCTTGCGATTCGCCCGAAGCCCCTCCTCCGGAATTTCCTCCTCAACCTCGACCTGCGCTACGCGAGGCTCCGGCTCCGCACGAGGCACCGCCTCTGGAACTATAGGCAATGCGACGGGTGGAACCCGAGTCGACCTCTTCGCGCGAAGACGGCCTAGGACTCCTGGGTTCGACATAGCGATCTCCTCCGGAGGCTCCAAAAAGCGAGGGAAACGAACCTCTGCAGTTAAAGACGATCGACTAACGGTCAGACACTATCTTCAAATAAGGCGATCGCCTAGAAATTGAAGGTCGCATAAAGTCATACCTGGCACCGCGAGATGTCTCGGGAAGCGGAATAGTCGAGCCTACAACCAGCGACTCTCCTTGTTGATCCGAGTGGCGTCTAGGTCGTCGTCCGACAAGCTCCTAATTCGCTCCCAAACAACGAGGAAGTCGAAAGGCAGCTCCTCGATCACGGGATATGAAAGCCTGCAAAGCAATCAAATTAGATCAGTCAACACGCATCCAAGCGAAGGGAGAGTCTAAACCCTTACCGGATTCCTCTCCCGAAATTCGGTGGGGATCTCCGGTTCGCTGTGGGATTGTCGCTCGCGAAGCTCTCCACTTGCCGGCGACCGAACCACTTCGATCGCCCGTATCTTATTCGAACTCCATGAATCACCCGGCCAGATCGGCCTTGAATATGGTAACCGCCGACCAACCCTCTATGTGCCGTCGGTTTAAACAAATAGTTCATCTCCAACGGCGACGGGAGGCAGTACGGGCGGTGACCGCCGAAAAGGGTGAGAGTGCATATGATTTGGAGCCGGGCGTTCGGCGTCACCTGAAGTGGCGCCACATTCCAAGCGGCCAACAGATGGGAGACCGCAAGGACGGAGGGAAGCGCGGCCGGCCTCCATAACGGCCTCACTCACTGCGACCATACCCATCGGAGGCTGGTCGGCTCGTTCATTCTCGCGGGCGCGAACATGTCCACATCGAAGGAACATGGAATCTTGTCCTCCAGACGGCGGATCTCTCACGGACGTCGAGCTCCGTATTTGGCGAGCGACCACAACGATCATTGCGCGGCACGATCTGCGACCGCTTGGGGAGCACATAGGGATAAGCGACCGAATATCCCACGAAATCGAATCGCGAGTAGGACCGGCCAATCTATCCATTATTTGACAAAGGCCCTATAGGCCCGTCCAAAATCACTATGTTGCTCCCGGTAAGCCCCGATCGCGGATCTCTCTCGATCTGCGATCGTCTCTCCTCGGCGGCCGACTCCTAGCAACATCGGCCTCATTGAACAAAGCCTCAACTTCGGTAGGGTCGATTCCGAATAACCGGCTGGCCGTCTCAGTGGAAGACGGAAGAAGTTTCTCCTGGGCACTGATGTCGTGGCGAGCAGTTCCCGCTCCAAACGATGATGAGGTTCGGCCATTTTGAGTTAGAAAGGAAGAGAAGGATTTTCTTACCCTAAAGTGAAATCGATCGACGATCGGCGCTTAGATCTTCGTAAAATTCGGCGGCAGGACCTTCTTTCTCCAATGCGTACGCGTGAGTAAGGCTAGCCCGCGCCCCCTTTTATAGGAGAAAGTAGGGACCCGATTGCAATAAAGGAAAACCTCGGGGTCGGATCTCAAACGGCGCACGGTTGACCCCCTCGAGACCGCGTCTGCGCGTCTTTTCGAGGACGCGTCGCCGAGGAGTCATTAATGACCGTTGGCGTCCTCCATAGAAGCGACACGTGCGCGGAGACTTTTCAACGCCCGTTGTTTTTCCCGCAGCCTCGGCCAACCAGTCGTCCAAATCCAGTATATCGGCTCAAAGACGATCGCGGTTCCATTAAACACGAAGTCGCTCGTCAATAGTTCAACGATCGCTAAGAGAGCCACCTCACCCCACGTTTCCAACGTATGAGCGAGTGGGGGGCAATTGTTGTGTCACGATTTATTCATCCCGACAGCGATCGACTATAAGGCCGAGCGACCAAGTCAACTCCGGTCAAACCACGACTAGCTCGCCAAGTCGAAGATATCAAACCACCATCGTGCACTGGCGATCGACCCCGGGCGATCGCCCTTTGGCACCTGGCGATCTGCTCTACTAACCGGCTAAGGGCAATCGACTGCGCCCGAGCGAGATGATCGCCGTCTAAGTCATCGAGGTGGATCTCGAAAAGCACCCACGTGCGAGATCCATAAAAGCGCCGACAAGATCTTTTGCTAATCGACAAGATCTTTAACCAAAGCCTGTCACCTACCCCACCTACCGCATGTGCGCCGAAAGTTGTCGATAGGGCCGCATGTGACTAACTCGGGACGCGTGTAAGCTCCCCATCGACCGAGTAGTTGACTACCAACAACTCCTGCCGAGGCTTTGAAGGGACAGGCCCATGTGCTAAAAGCGATCGCCCGATTATTATATTGCGGTAAAGCGATCGCCGGCGTATCCGAGTTCTATAAATAGAGAACCTCCTCCTACGGAAAAAGGTTCTCGGTTCGTAACTCATCCACTACTGATTCGAATTCAATCGACTTACGCTCGAGCTCATTCTCTCACATTCCGATACATCCGGAAATCTTGAAGAACACACACATATCATCAAGCTCTCGGCTATCTCACGGAATCCATCTCGGGACTTCTCTCTCCAAATCTCTCGTCCGAAGACGATCGGCGAAGCGGCAAGTCTCCACTAGGCAGATTCCAAGGGATTCATAAGCCCGAAGCCCAAACATCCACAAAATACTCGCCGTGAGAGGCGGTCGATCTCTCACCGCCGACTGTTCATCACCTTTGTTACAAGAACTCACAGAGCATCAAATGGTTCTTAGGCAATCTACACGCTCACTAGCTAAGATAACAAGAAACTTTACACTCATTGTAATTGTATTCTTACATTAGTACTTGTATCCCCGAATATCGGTATTAATAATATCTCGCGAGAGCATTCAAGCCCGGGACTAACAACCCCGGAAAATCTTGTGTTATTTATCTTTCTCACGGAAGTGCTCTTGCATTTGTTTGCTATCCCATCCATTCCAGCAATATCTATCTCCGGATAATATTTTGGGTAGCAACAATCTTGTTATTGGTCCCACAGAAATGTATAGTTCTTCTTCTGACTGACCGACTGCTTCTTGATTCATATCATTCCCCCCGTCCTCAAAAGGATTCGTCCTCGAATCTGAAAATTCAAAAGGGCTTAAGTCAGCAACATTGAAGGTAGCAGAAAGATTATATTTACCAGGTATATCCACTTTGTAGGCATTATCATTGACGCGTCAATTTGAAATGGTCCCTCTCCCCTCGGCATCAACTTCGACTTCCTTTGTGCAGGAAACCTCTCTTTCCTCAAGTGAATCCAAACCCAGTCACCTGGTTCAAATAATACCTGCTTCCGTCCCTTATTCTTTATTCAGACATTATGTTCGTTGTGTTTTTTAATTTATTCTCGAACCTTTGCATGCAGTTATTTGATCATTTCAGCCTTTTTCTTGCCATCGATGCTGCCCATTTCATCTATAGGAATAGGTAACAAGTCTAAAGGAGTTATCGGATTAAAACCATATACAATTTCAAAGGGAGAAAATGTAGTGGTAGAATGAACGGTTCTATTGTAAGCAAATTCAATGAATGGTAAAGATGTTTCCCAATTTTTCAAGTTCTTGTTAACAACAGTTCGTAACAATTGACCAAGTGTTCGGTTAACGACCTCGGTTTGGCCATCAGTTTGGAGATGACAAGTTGTCGAATAAAGCAATTTGGTTCCCAGTTTCGCCCACAAAACTTTCCAAAAATGGCTAAGAAATTTAGTATCCTGATCGGACACTATACTTTTTGGCATTCCATGTAAACAGACAATTTTCTTTGAAAAATAAATTTGCAATATGAGTGGCATCGTCAGTTTTGTGACATGCAATGAAATGTGCCATTTTTCTAAATCTATCAACAACGACCAATATCGAATCACACCCCGATTTTACCTTTGGCAACCCCAACACAAAGTCCATAGAAAGATCAACCCAAGGCTCATTAGGAACTGGAAGTGGCATGTACAAATCATGTTATAAAACTCGTGATTTTGCCCTTCGACAAATAATACATGAATTGACAATTTTATAAACATCATGTTTCATTTTAGGCCAAAAGAAGTGTTCATGCAATATTTCAAAAGTTTTGGCAATTCTGAAATGTCCCATTAATCCCCCACTATGTGCTTCCCTTACTAACAACTCCCGTGTCGAACAAAACGGAATGCACAGTTTATTTTCACGGAATAAAAATCCATCAGCCCGATAAAATTTATTCACACTTTTTGTTTCGCAAGCAATATATGTTTCGCCAAAATCGTTATCTCCAACGTAAAATCCTTTCAATAGCTCAAATCTCAACAATTTACAAGAAAGCGTATTAAGTAATACATGCCTTCTCGACAATGCATCGACAACGACGTTCTCCTTACCTTGTTTATACTTGATGATGTAAGGAAATGATTCGATCTTCTCTAACCATTTGGCATGTCTTTTACTCAACTTATTTTGTCCCTTGAGATGCTTCAATGATTCATGATCCGTGTGAATCACAAACTCCTTAGGCCATAAGTAGTGTTGCCACGTACGTAAAGCTCTAACCAAAGCATACAATTCTTTATCATATGTAGGATAGTTCAACATCGCTCCTCCAAGTTTCTCGCTAAAGTAAGCAATCAGCCTCTTTCCCTGCATTAATACCGCTCCAATTCCTACTCATGAAGCATCACACTCAACTTCAAAAGTGTTAGAAAAATCTGGTAATGCTAAAACATGTGCGGTGCATAATTTATTCTTTAATGTGTTAAAGACATTTTCTTGATCATCATCCCAATGAAATTTAGCATGTTTCTTTACAAGTTCATTTAATGGGGCTGCAATCGTGCTAAAATCTTTAAAAAAGCGTCGATAAAAAACTGCTAAACCGTGAAAGCTTCTTACCTCAGTTGCATTAGTCGGTCTAGGCCATTCTCGTATGGCCCTTATCTTCTCTTCATCAACTTTTATGCCGTCAATACTAACAACATACCCAAGGAATATAACCTCACTCATGCAAAAAGTACATTTCTTAAGACTAGCATATAATTGTTCCTTCCTCAAGGTAATTAAAACCAATCTTAAATGTTCAACGTGTTCGTCTGTACTCTTGCTATAAATGAGAATATCATCAAAGTATATGACAAAAAATTTTCCAATATAAGCACGCAAAACCTGATTCATTAGCTGCATAAAAGTGCTCGGTGCATTTGTAAGACCAAAAGGCATTACCAACCATTCATATAATCCGTATTTAGTTTTAAAGGCCGTTTTCCATTCATCCCCTTCTTTCATACGAATTTGGTGATAACCTTTCATTAAATCAATTTTGCTAAACACAGGCGAACCATGTAATTCATCTAACATATCATCTAACCATGGAATTGGATGTCGATACTTACCGTGATATTGTTCACCGCTCGGCAGTCGGTGCACATTCTCTAAGTCCCGTCTTTCTTTGGTACGACGATTATCGGAACGGCACAAGGACTCAGACTTTCTCGGATATACCCATTACTTAATAACTCCTCGACTTGCCGCTGAATCTCCTTAGTTTCTTCAGGATTATTTCGGTATGCTGGTCGGTTTGGAATGACGGCTCCTGGAACAAAGTCGATTTGGTGCTCGATCCCTCTTTTTGGTGGCAAACCGGGTGGTAGCTCATCCGGAAAAACATCATTGAAGTCCTGCAATAGAATTTTTATAGTACTCGGAATCTTCCGCTTTTTATCATCGTCAAGAGTGCAAATTCGTTTGGTAAGAAGTAAGTATGCGGGTTGCCCCTCCTCAACTTCTTTAACGACTTCCTTTGCACTTATAAATAAACATTTTTCTGATTTTTCGTTTTTTTCTTTTTCTTTATTTTCTTTTTCTTTTTCTCTTTGTTTTTCTTTTTCTTTCTCTTTTTCTTTTCCTTTTTCTTTTTCTTTTAGGTTTTCTTTTTCTTTTTCCTTTTCTTTTTCTTTTTCTTCAACTTCTTTTTGGAGTCGAATTTGATCTTCATGGACTTGTATTTTCGTCATGGGAACTAATGTGATTTTCCTCCCATCTTTCTCAAATGAGTAAAGATTCTTCTTCCCGCTAAGTTGGGCATCTCGATCGTAATTATAATACCCGTAATTTCGATTTCTGGTAATTCTTTTTTTTCAGAGAAAGTCCGTTTTGACGACTCGCTCATGACCGTTTCGTCATTCAGAGAATGATTAATTCTGCACTTTCTGTCATCCGAGTTGGTTTCGGTGTCGTTTTGTTGAGTTCCGTATTTTTTGGCGACTTTTCCGCACTTGAGTTCGATTCTTGCGAATCTCGTTCGAAACTGCTGTTTCGAGTTTCTCGTAAGTCCGTTTAACTTTGTTAGACGTGTTGTGAACTTCGGTTTGGTTATTCAATCACGTATCGTGATTTTCGGGCGTTTTGGGCCATTTTCGTAATTTCCCAAAGTTTTGGGATGTTGGTCTTCGTATCGTGTTTTCAACCTTCGGGTTGTCGGAATCATGTTTTTGTTTAGTACTTCACTCGTGTTTTGAATGTTATACTATTCGTCGTGTTCGTTCTGTACGTTTCCAGGAATTCGAGTTGTCGAGTCTTGGCGGCTAGGCACTAGCCGGTCACGTGCGGCAGGGACCGGCCAGGTGCGCACGAGCGTGGCGCACGAGCTGCGCGCACGACCCGGTGCTCGTGCGGCCCTGACTGCACACACACAAGTAAGTGATCGTGCCCAGTGCTCGTGCGGCTCGACAGTTGGCTGACAGTGGGCGCGCACGACCCGTCGCACGACCGGCCGCTCGCGCGTGCCTGCTCGTGCGTCGCTGGGCAGTATATATGGTCGGGCAGACGGGGTTTTCACCCATTTTCTCATTCTTTCCCTTCTCTTCTGCGGCTGGAGGTGTAGTAAACATGTATAGATGTTGTTCAACTATCAATCAACGAAGTTCTTGAGTTCATATCATTGATTGATCATCCGATATCATCCTTTGATCCAGCGAATCAAGGTAATCTCTTCTTAGAACCCTAGTTTCTTGAATTTTGGGGGTTTTAGGTTTTCGTCCGATTCGTTCCGTATTGTTAATTAATCCATGATGGGTATGATTAATCTTAGTATTATTCATGTGTTTAACAACATCAAATCCTTGTTTTTCGCCGAATCAAGGTATTTTGACTTGAACCCTTATTTTTGAAGATTTTGGGGATTTTCCTTTTGATTTCAATTCCAATCCGTTTTTGTTCAATTCATTGTTGTATAAACGTTGTTTTGAACATGTTCTATGGATTGGATACTCGTATCTTTGATTCGTTCGACCCGAGGGGTGATTTCTTTGTTCTTGGAGGGTCTCGAACATTTAATGTTCGATTAAATGCTCGAATGAGTTCCCTTCGATAGTTTGTTGGGATTTCCGTTGTTTTGGCCTTGATTCTCGTCGTAACCATGTGTTATTGTTCCTTACGGAGGATTATAGGTGCTCGATGATTCCGATGTTGAATTCCGTTGGTGATTGATGATTCGTGTGGTGTTATTCTCGTAGTAATTGCGGTGTTATCGCGTTCTTGATAGTGTTCGGGAGTTCGGGGCCGTTCGACCGTATTTCATCCGTCGTCTTGTTGCGACCGTGGTTTCGAGGCAAGTACCTTGTTCATACGCTTCTCGTTTTATGGATATGATGATCGGTGGTCGTCTTGGTGTGTTTGTTTGGTTATTTTAAAATGAATTTTCAAAAGATTTGTTTGGCCTCGTTAAAGGCTCTCTTTCAAAATGCGTGTGTGTTTTGTGAACGGTGTGTTTTGGGAATTTATTATGATTTGATTATTTTGAACGTTGAAGGCTTTGATGATACCCCTGTTGTTAAAGTTATGGAATCGTGTATTCCGTATTTAATCTTGTTATTGTGTTTTGAAGAGTTTGATAATGGTGTCGGATTAGTGGCCATCCCTAGTGAGTATTCTTGATGAGCTTACATTCTTAGCATATTAGTATTGCATGAGTAACGTGTGTGTATGTATGCTCACTACGGGTTAGATCCGACGGGGTCTCGGTAGGGGTCCACAGAGACGTGGATCGACGAGCTTGCTTTTAACCACTACGGGTTAGATCCGACGGGGTCTCGGTAGGGGTCCACAGAGACGTGGATCGACGGTTAATTGTGGTGCATTTTACAAATGTGATTTGATTATGGCATTTCCGGAAATGAGTGCTTTTGAATGGTTTTCATGATTGCATGCATCGACTAAGTGTGTAAGAGGTAAGTTGTTCGTTTGGCTTACTAGGCTAGGATGGCACTAGAGTATTTGTCGTCTGTGTTTAAACCTTGGGTTGTGGATTTTGATGTTGGAAAACGAACCTTGTTGTCGTTCTCGTGTACTGTGAGTTGATGAGAAATTTGGGGCTAAAATCCCAACGGTTTTGTAAAGGTCATTTTACGAAAAATAAACCTTCGGGGTGGTGACCCCTTTCGTATTTCGAGTTTTGGAAAGAGTAGGATTCAATAAATCCTAAATTGTTTTCTATTAAAACTCTCGATGGCATTTTAAACCGTTTTATAAATTGTTTCCCTTGATTTGTGATCTTTCAGTTTTGGAATGTTTTACCCAAACTCTTGCCTCGGGAAGTACTTTCTTGTTATGTTGGAATCTTTGAGGATTCTTGATTGTTATTATTCTTGGAACTTGAATTGTATGACTCGTATTTTTGCACTTGTACTTGCACTACAAAGCAGTGGAGTTTTGCTAACCCACGAGTATTCGGGGGTGGATGTTTGTATTGCATTCAGGTTTAGGAACATAGCACAGGGTCGGCATGAAGGATAATGAAAGATGAACGATACTAATCACACGAGGACCCGTTTGATGTTATATTGGTTTAGTTGTATTTTATTTCCGCTGCAGTATTATTTCCCCGTTGTACGGGAGTGTGTTGTATTCGACCCTTGTGTGGGCAAGTATTGTAATCGAGTTGTATGTTTTTATTGAAAGGCCAGATCGGTCTACTGAGTCTTTTTAACCTTAAAGGCATTGTCGAGTTGTTCGTTTATTGTTACCAGCCTCGTAGATCCTTGAGGAAAGGTTCTACGTCGTGTAATATCCCTGAACGGATTGGGGGTATTACATAAATGGTATCAAAGCTTAGGTTGTGGAAACCTAAGCTGTCGGGTCAAGTCGTGTTGTTTAAGTCTTGATTCGTCGGATTTTATCTGCCTGAGTCGTGTCGCGACGCGTCGTCTAAGTTGGTTGGTCGTGATTAGTATCGTGGGGCGATCATCGCCTTCGTGCGACCTGTGGATGTAAGTCTCCCTTCTTTGTGTTGTGCCTCGTGTGACACGAGCTATTCTTAAGATTATTTGTTAAGTGATGGAATCCTTCTGTGGATTTTGATTTCACGATATGTATTTAGTCGACTCTCGTATTTGGTTTATAAGAGGAGTGCCGTCGCTGCTGGTGTCTTTTTATTGTTGTTTTTGCCCGTACTGATGATTTTCGAATCGATTTGCTCGTTTTACAAGTTCTCTTGTGGAAGCTTTGTGCTTATACGCGTTCGACTTGTTCACTAGCCAGTGCGGGAGGGTCCTTAGAGGCCTCGAATGGGGTTAATGGTTTTGTTCTGAATCCTAGGCGGTCTTCGACTGTGGTATTTTACCGTTTATTTTCCGTTAAAAGACATGTATTGTCTTGATTTTTAAACATTTTGATGCGTGTAATAGGAGGTGTTTTAGCGTACGTCGATATGTATGAGTTTTGGGCATTCTGGCTTATTGGATTTTTGAAAACCTTCAGTATCTTAGAAAATAAATTTCGAGACGTATTTTTAAAATGAATTATTTTCTCGCTGTATTTTCAAGGTGCCTACGAGTGCGACAATACGTTTCAAAAAATTTCCGCTTTGAGGACGAAAATATTTTGAGATATTTCCAATGATTAGAAACGCAATTTCTTAGACCCGAGGGTCGAATATTTCTGAAAAGTTTTTCACTAAAAGAAAAGTTTCCTCATTCTTACAAAACGCAAGGTGGTTTTTCAAAGTCTCGATGACGATGTTTGTACTGCTTCTTTTATATATATGATACTCGAGATCAACTAATGTTTTCAAATTATTTTCAAAGGTGGTTTTCATTTGTAAAACCTATCGTTTCTATTTGCGGTCCAGGAATGTATATGTGACGTTAGCGTTACTGTTAGGATGTTGGCCCTATGAGTTGTAGTCGAATTGGCGTTGTGAGCGTGGAGTCGTTTTCCACACATTTGTTGTGTTAGCCCTCTGTGAGAGGTGGGATGTTGGTATTGAATGTTGTCGCCCCGTGGTGATTTCTGCGTTATCGCGCATGTGCGAACTGTTAGAGCTTGGTTTGGTATGACCGTGTGCATCGGTGATTATTCCGTTATGTGTCGGTTGTTTAATGTATTGTTACCTTGTTTCCGTTTTTGTGGATTTCGTGGACGAGGTCGAAGGTAATACCCGTACTATTTTGACTTCTGTATTTTCTCTTTCTCCATTCTTTCAACTCTCTCGTGTTCATTGATACTTTCTGAACTTGTTTTGTATTTCGGTTTCATCGTTCGAACGAGCTGTGATCTTGTTTTGGGTCGATCTGGTTATCGCTGTGACTTTTTCGAGTTCGGTTCGATTCTTGTGAACCTTGTTCGGAAGTGACATCATTTGGTTTTATTAACACTTCTATTCGAAGTGGATCGGATTTTGAACTTCTGTATTTTCGACTCTGTCGACTCGTTTATGTTCGTTGACATTTTCTGAGCTTGTTCTGCCCCTTCCTTTTGTTGATCAAACGAGTGTGGTATTGTTTCGAAATAACTCGTTTGTCGTTGTGACTTTTCAATTGCTATTCCCTTTCCTGTGGCTCTTATGGGAATGCACATCTTGTTGTTTTCACCAGAACATATATTGTCTCGAGACGAGACATGAACCTGGGAGTTGTTGTTTGAATTTTATTATTCTTCGTGATTCGAACATGATTATTCAATTTTTGTTGTCTCGATCGTTTGATTGTCTGGTTTTTGTTGATCTCGTGTCGTGATTGTTGAATGTTCAGGCTCCTTCGTAATTCCCTTAAGTTCGGGAAATTAGTCTCGTTTTCGATCTTCCAACCCTTGGGCGGTGGAATTCCGTATTTGTTCAGCGATTGGCTCGCGTTTTGATTGATGTACCGTTGGGTCGGTCAATCGTATTGATTTTCGTTCGTTGTGTTTTGTGACTGTTCGGATAATCGACGTGATTGTATTATCCGTTTGTTGACGCTTGTCACTTGTGGGTTTTACTATGTCTCTACCGGTGGCGTTATGTTAGCCGTCGTGGAGCGTGTTTTCACGCCGTATATTCCTTTGCGTTGCTTATAACGTTTTGCCGATGGGCGTAAGTTACGCGTTTCTTGTGTATCTCATTGAGTTTTCCTGGCGGGATATTGCTTCTCCCTACTTGTTTTAAGTTTCAGGACGAAACTTCTTTTAAGGAGGGTAGTGTGTAATACCCGTAATTTCGATTTTCGGTAATTCTTTTTTTTTTCGGAGAAAGTCCGTTTTAACGACTCGCTCATGACCGTTTCGTCATTCCGAGAATGATTAATTCTGCACTTTCTGTCATCCGAGTTCGTTTCGATGTCGTTTTGTTGAGTTCCGTGTTTCTTTGGCGACTTTTCCGCACTTGAGTTCGATTCTTGCGAATCTCGTTCGAAACTGCTGTTTCGAGTTTCTCGTAAGTCCGTTTAACTTTGTTAGACGTGTTGTGAACTTTGGTTTGGTTATTCGATCACGTATCGTGATTTTCGGGCGTTTTGGGCCATTTTCGTAATTTCCCAAAGTTTTGGGATGTTGGCCTTCGTATCGTCTTTTCAACCTTCGGGTTGTCGGAACCATGTTTTTGTTTAGTACTTCACTCGTGTTTTGAATGTTATACTATTCGTCGTGTTCGTTCCGTACGTTTCTGGGAATTCGAGTCGTCGAGTCTTGGCGGCTAGGCACTGGCCGGCCACGTGCGGCAGGGACCGGCAGTGCGCCTGGCGTGGCGTCTGAGGCTGCGCGCAAGACCGGTGCTCGTGCGGCCACATCGCACACGCATGAGCAAGTGCACGTGCCCGGTGCTCGTGCGTCGGCGGATTGGGCGACGGTGGGCGCGCCGCGACCGGCGCACGACCGGCCGCTCGTGTGTGCCTGCTCGTGCGTCGCTGGGCAGTATATATGGTCGGGCAGACGGGTTTTTCACCCATTTTCTCATTCTTTCCCTTCTCTTCTGCGGCTGGAGGTGTAGTAAACATGTATAGATGTTGTTCAACTATCAATCGACGAAGTTCTTGAGTTCATATCATTGATTGATCATCCGATATCATCCTTTGATCCAGCGAATCAAGGTAATCTCTTCTTAGAACCCTAGTTTCTTGAATTTTGGGGGTTTTAGGTTTTCGTTCGATTCGTTCCGTATTGTTAATTAATCCATGATGGGTATGATTAATCTTAGTATTATTCATGTGTTTAATAACATCAAATCCTTGTTTTTCGCCGAATCAAGGTATTTTGACTTGAACCCTTGTTTTTGAAGATTTTGGGGATTTTCCTTTTGATTTCAATTCCAATCCATTTTTGTTCAATTCATTGTTGTATAAACGTTGTTTTGAATATGTTCTATGGATTGGATACTCGTATCTTTGATTCGTTCGACCCGAGGGGTGATTTCTTTGTTCTTGGAGGGTCTCGAACATTTAATGTTCGATTAAATGCTCGAATGAGTTCCCTTCGATAGTTTGTTGCGATATCCGTTGTTTTGGCCTTGATTCTCGTCGTAACCATGTGTTATTGTTCCTTACGGAGGATTATAGGTGCTCGATGATTCCGATGTTGAATTTCGTTGGTGATTGATGATTCGTGTGGTGTTATTCTCGTAGTAATTGCGGTGTTATCGCGTTCTTGATAGTGTTCGGGAGTTCGGGGCCGTTCGACCGTATTTCATCCGTCGTCTTGTTGCGATCGTGGTTTCGAGGCAAGTACCTTGTTCATACGCTTCTCGTTTTATGAATATGATGATCGGTGGTCGTCTTGGTGTGTTTGTTTGGTTATTTTAAAATGAATTTTCAAAAGATTTGTTTGGCCTCGTTAAAGGCTCTCTTTCAAAATGCGTGTGTGTTTTGTGAACGGTGTGTTTTGGGAATTTATTATGATTTGATTATTTTGAACATTGAAGGCTTCGATGATACCCCTGTTATTAAAGTTATGGAATCGTGTATTCCGTATTTAATCTTGTTATTGTGTTTTGAAGAGTTTGATAATGGTGTCGGATTAGTGGCTATTCCTAGTGAGTATTCTTGATGAGCTTACATTCTTAGCATATTAGTATTGCATGAGTAACGTGTGTGTATGTATGCTCACTACGGGTTAGATCCGATGGGGTCTCGGTAGGGGTCCACAGAGACGTGGATCGACGAGCTTGCTTTTAACCACTACGGGTTAGATCCGACGGGGTCTCGGTAGGGGTCCACAGAGACGTGGATCGACGGTTAATTGTGGTGCATTTTACAAATGTGATTTGATTATGGCATTTCCGGAAATGAGTGCTTTTGAATGGTTTTCATGATTGCATGCATCGACTAAGTGTGTAAGAGGTAAGTTGTTCGTTTGGCTTACTAGGCTAGGATGGCACTAGAGTATTTGTCGTCTGTGTTTAAACCTTGGGTTGTGGATTTTGATGTTGGAAAACGAACCTTGTTGTCGTTCTCGTGTACTGTGAGTTGATGAGAAATTTGGGGCTAAAATCCCAACGGTTTTGTAAAGGTCATTTTACGAAAAATAAACCTTCGGGGTGGTGACCCCTTTCGTATTTCGAGTTTTGGAAAGAGTAGGATTCAATAAATCCTAAATTGTTTTCTATTAAAACTCTCGATGGCATTTTAAACCGTTTTATAAATTGTTTCCCTTGATTTGTGATCTTTCAGTTTTGGAATGTTTTACCCAAACTCTTGCCTCGGGAAGTACTTTCTTGTTATGTTGGAATCTTTGAGGATTCTTGATTGTTATTATTCTTGGAACTTGAATTGTATGACTCGTATTTTTGCACTTGTACTTGCACTAGCAAAGCAGTGGAGTTTTGCTAACCCCCGAGTATTCGGGGGGTGGATGTTTGTATTGCATTCAGGTTTTGGAGCATAGCACAGGGTCGGCATGAAGGATGATGAAAGATGAATGATACTAATCACACGAGGACCCGTTTGATGTTATATTGGTTTAGTTATATTTTATTTCCGCTGCAATATTCTTTCCCCGTTGTACGGGAGTGTGTTGTATTCGACCCCTGCGTGGGCAAGTATTGTAATCGAGTTATATGTTTTTATTGAAAGGCCAGATCGGTCTACTGAGTCTTTTTAACCTTAAAGGCATTGTCGAGCTGTTCGTTTGTTGTTACCAGCCTGGTAGATCCTTGAGGAAAGGTTCTACGGCGTGTAATATCCCTGAGCGGATTGGGGGTGTTACAGTAATGCCATGGTCTCCCCAACAAAATATGGCAAGCGTGCATTGGTACAACGTCACATAGGATATCATCATGGTATTTTCCAATTGTGATGGTTATGAGTACCTGTTTATTCACCCGAACCTCTCCGCAATCATTTAGCTAACGAAGTCTATAAGGCTTAGGATGTCGCCTTGTTGGTAATTCTAACCCCTCGACTAGCATCGCACTAGCCACATTGGTTCAACTTCCGCTATCAATGATCACACTACAATTTTTATTTTTCACAAAACATCTAGTGTGAAAAATATTTTCTCGTTGTTCGTTATCGTTGCTCTCTTCCTCATTTGCCTTCACATTCAACACCCCCTAATGATAAGTGCGGGTGCGAATTCTAGATCCCCTTCATCACTTTCTTCTTTCCCTTCTTCCTCATCTTCATCATCTGTTTCATATTCTCTGTCCTCCCTAAGTATCATTGCTCGTTTATTAGTGCATTGGGATGCAATGTGTCCTCGTCCGTGGCATCGAAAGCACTTGATGTCCCTGTTTCTCGTGTTTGTATTTTCTACGGATGTAGATTTGATTTCGGGTTTTGTTCGACTAGCACTCCCCACCTCAAACTTCCCCTGCATGGTGTTTTTTTATCAAAACTACCCTTGGATACATCTCGATTTCCTGTTTGAGGCTTCCAAGGAGTTGTGTACCCCGTGGAGTAAGTATTGTTGCCTCCCCTTCGCAAGTTCCTCTCAATTTTGATCGCTGCATATACCATGTCCTCGAACTCAACATAATGTTGTTTATCAACTTCTTTAGAGATCTCCGCCCTCATGCCATGTAGAAATCTCGCCATTGTGGCCTCCCTCGACTCCCTCACATCGGCACGGATCATTAACATCTCCATTTCCTTTCGAAAATCTTCGATGCTCCTTGGACCTTGTTTTAAGGATTGAAGGCGAGAAAATAGTTCCTTATGATAATAATTAGGAACAAATCTTCTACGCATTACAATCTTTAATTCCTCCCAACTATTAATTGGCCTCTCTCCATTCCTCCTTCTATCCGTCACAAGTTGGTCCCACCAAATGCTGGTATATTCGGAAAATTCGGTTATTGCTAACCTCATTTTCTTAGTACTAGCATAGTTGTGGCAGTCAAATATAGTTTTCAACTTCCTCTCCCAGTCAAGGTATGTGTCGGGATCGCTCCGCCCTTCGAAGGCTGGAATTTTCATTTTTATATTTCCCATACTTCGGTCTTCCTCGTTTCGTCCTTCCCTGTCATACCGTCTACCTTGTTCTCTCCGACCTCCTCGACCACTTCCTCCTCGATTTTGGTAAGTTTCATCCTCGGAGAATGTTTCATCCCCGTACTCTCTATATGAGATGGGACTCGGATTCCTTCTTCGACGGTGATGCTCGTCCTCTTTATTTTTTGTAAATTTTTGATCACTTCTTCTTGTCGATCTTGTCTTCTAATTAATTGAGTGAGCATTTCTTGTATGTTCTGAAGGGCTTCGTTTCCTTCATTTTTCTCAATATCGGATTTCGACATTTTTTTTTTTTTGCTTTTTTTTGGCCTTTCATTTTTTTTTGCCTTTTTTTTGCCCTTTTTTTTCCTTTTTTCTCTTTTTTTCCACGGTTCTTGTCATTTATCACTCGGCTTTATATAAATGTCCCAAAAATCACAAGGTGATTATATAGACTAGTATTGTGACAAGTATTTAATTTTACAGGGGCGGTAATCCGCACTCCAGCTTTATATTTATTTTATATTTCACTGTGGTGGTAGAACCGACCTTCGTGATAGATATGTATATGTATATTTTTATATATATATATTCACTGTGGTGGTAGAACCGACCTTCGTGATAGATATGTTTATGTATATATATTCACTATGGTGGTAGAACCGACCTTCGTGATAGATATGTATATGTATATATATATTCACGGTGGTGGTAGAACCGACCTTTGTGATAAATAGGTATATTTATATATAAGTATTTTTTTTATACTCTTATTTTTTTTATACTTTTTTTTGTATACTTTTTTTTAATACTTTTTTTTTGCATACTTTTTTTCATAAAATTTTTTTCGTATACTTTTTTTTATAACTTTTTTTTTTGTATACTTTTTTTTTATATTGAAAATGCTAAGGATTATAATTCCCTTGGCTTACACTTGATGATATATATCAAATATTTTATATATATATATATATCATTGTGATGGTAGAACCGATCGTCGTGATTTTTTTTATATATATTAAGAAGACGGAAGGTTTAGAAGATACAAAGAAATGATAGGATGACAAGATAAGAAGATTATGAAAATGAAGAAAAATAGATACCACTTAGTAATGGAAAAAATCGAGCTCTGAAGCCAACTGATGCGACCCCCACACGACGTGCCGTGGTAACCGCTATCGCTAGTATGATTTTAGTTCCCAAGATCGTTCCAATATTAAGCAAATGATTGTTTTACTTCAAGCCCTCTACGTGACGCCGTAGCAAGTGGAAGGTGCGATTCAAACACGCCACGAGGTTTCTAACGCCTCGATAAGTGAATTGAAATCACGATTTATATTTTGGAGACACACTCAACAAAATAAGAAGAAAGTTTGTTAACACAAACACTCACAATTTTGATAATTTCAAGATGTCCTTACAAATGAAAATGAGGGCTATTTATAGCCAAAATTCCTACAACTATTACAATATAAAAATATAAAATAAAGACTAAGAAATTATAAATTCAACATTAAAAACTCCTAAAATATGATCAATGACTAATCAATCCATAATTTAAGGAGTCAATACATTTTTAGGGGACAAAAAAGGAGCAAGACTTATGTTTTGAAAATAAGAATTCAAAGTTAAAGAAAAATATGTTGTTGTCGTTTTAGTGGCATAACAGATCCTAAACATCGGATTTTGGTCTTGATGTCTTCTATATGATTGTAGTACTGCCTCTTAGCTTTTCAAATCCACCAGAATCGTCTCAATCGGACATAGGACGCGAAAGTTGTGACAAAAATACGAAGGTGTATTGTATTTAAAATTTCCAACGCCTGCTTTCAATTGTATCGCATTTTCACCACTGAAGATATATGATTTTGATGTCATGATGAACATAAAAATTTAGGACTTTCTCTTAGCTTTCCAATGGTATAAATATGAGCTTAATTGGACACTGTATGTAGGAGATACATCTGAATTACGAAAGCTGCTTCAGTTAGGCTTATTGCTTGGAATGATGACATCAACACTTTTGATCTAACATGTGATGGCTTCAATAACACAAATAAAGATGTTATTATATTTATGGTCATCGGTCTGATTGAAATGATTGTGCACGAGCATTGTTAATGAATTCTTTATCGCATTTGCTCGTGATCTTATTATTGGTCCCACAGGAATGTATAGTTCTTCTTCTGACTGACTGACTGCTTCTTGATTCATATCAAAGAAGGTCGTATTTCATGATTTTTTTAATAATAACTCATTTGTCTTCTCAGCCGTGAGAAGAACTGAAATTAGCTCAGAATATGTTTGAAATTGTCGTTGTCTGTATTGTTGTTGAAGCACCATATTTGAGGAGTGCATCGTGGTGAATGTTTTTTCCAGCTTATCAGTCTCAGATAGCTGTGTACCGCACAAGGCCAGTCGAGACTCAATTTTGAATAAGGCTGAATTATAATCAGCAATAGATTTAAAATCTTGCAATCTTAGTAGTTGCCATTCATATTGAGCCTGTGGCAATATTACAGTTCTGGTGTGATCAAATCTGTCTTTGAGCTTCTTCCAGAGCTCAGAAGGTCTTTCAATTTGTATATATTCATTCTTCAGATCCTCGGATAAATGATGGCGCATGAATATCTTTGCATTGCCTCATTTTTAATATCAGCATTAGTATGTTCCACAGATTCCAAGGTAGTAGCCAATCCCATACCTTGGAGGTGCAATTTAACATCAGGGCACCATGATAGATAGTTATTGCCAGTGACATCGAGGATCTGGAATTTTTTGTTTTCAATTCCGGCCATTTTTCTCTACAAAAATAAAAACGAGTTAGTATAAATAAATTCAAACTCGAATAATACCAACCTTTTTCGAGCAATAACTCGTGCTGATAACGTATTGTGAAATAGTTTATAATTTATGTTAGTATAAGATACACAAAATAAATAACAGTAAATAAAATATGGAGATTCATAATATGTAGAATATTTTTTGTAGTAGTAGTATATTTCTTTCTTTCTCAATGGTGTAACATTACATCTTGGAGCAAGCTATTTATAAGCAAAGTTATACTACTATTTCAACAAATGTGTACATCAATTGTTAACAATGGTACACTACAATTCCAATTTGCTCACCTTCAAAGTTTGAATCAATCCCTCTTGGTTTGTCAAAAGTTGTGGGCAATATTTTTCTTCTTCGACAATTAATTGTGCTAAAGTCCACAATTCTAAACAATCGATATATTTTTTCTATGTACTAGTATTTGTTATGTTTAATGTAATTTTGCTGCATATTTTATTTTACAAGGGTAATTGTTAAGAACTAGTATTATTCTATTATCGTTTGATATTTCTTCTCGTGATTTGTCTGGTTCCCCCGTAGTTTTAGATTCTCAATCGGCCTCCCACTAGATGTGGAAGCACTTTTTTTTTATACCGAGGTTCCAAGCTTACACCTGACTAGTCCTCGGGATAACAGCCCCGACCCCACAGTACTGCTACCAGTTAAATCGCGAGATGTGTATCTGACTCCCAGGTTTTTAAATATCCTCAACTACCGCGCACAAGGAGTCGTCCCTCAAGTGATTGCTCCATGTTGGACCCCCTCAAATCCAACCGCAGGGTCCCACCGAGATCTGGCCTCCCACACTGCCGCTTGAAGCCTTCAATATTTAATTGTTCCACCAACGTACTCCGGAGGGCTAGGACCTAACCCTTAATCAAAGACTAAGGGATCATTGGGTCTTGAAAAATTCAATTCCATGACCTCCAACTAAGTTAAAAGTCAGGTGGCCAACTGCGCAAAGACGGTTTAGATGTGGAAGCACTGAAATTGAAAGTATATGGTCATTGCTATAAGATAAGGGCCTGTTTGATAGGTTGGTTGGGTTATGTAAGGTTAGGATAAAAATAGCATAGGCATGTCAGGATATGAGGAGTTACGATTCTAACAGGTTGTTTGGTAGCCTATTTAAAACATCCAGCCACTTTAGAAAATTCCCTTTGGTAGCCTATTTTATTTATAACACACTTGTTGAAAATTACACTCTTGTCCTCCCTAAACTAATGGATCCCTAATCGTTCCCTCCCATTTCACTGTTAGATCTCTATCTAACAGTGGAATACATAGCTACATACTACTCCATGGACTATGTAATAATCTGCGATGACAATTTTATGGTTAGGACAAATAACTTGCGTGCGACATCCTTAAAGAAGACATTTCATAAGATTTTTTTTTTCTCTATGAAATGTCAAAAATAAAAATCAACTTTTTTTTCAGTTTTTTAGTTACTCGAGTCTTTTCTTATTTATAAATTTCTAGAGTTTTTGAAGGTTTTATATGCAGTAATGAAAGCACAACATTTACTCGGGACGGTCCGGACCTAAGAAGATAGTGGAGGTCGGACAACCATATATATAAATTCCCCTATTTCATAGGGGTAAATCTCTCGGATCAAGATGAATACCACTTTGAACATAGGCCCTAAAGGCTGAAACCTGCAACATGTCATTTTTTTCGTATAAAAATATCGAGTTTTTTTATTAAAAAATATTTTTACCAATTTATCCACAATTTCTAAATGCACTGGTTTTTTCCTGACGTTCCGAACTACGCACATGGCGGAGATGCCAGTGGAGGGAGTTCATGCAGAAATATCTAGATGCACTGTTTTTCCTGACATTTCGAGCTTTTTACATGGCAGAGATGCCAGTGGAGGGAGTTCATGCAGTTACTGATGGGCCTGATCCTCTTGTTCGTTTCCGGTTCGTTTCTTGTAGGATTTTAATCAACTCTAATTCGACAAAAACACTCGAACTAATAAGATCGTATGCATATGTCAAAGATAAATCTAATTTAGTCTTACTCTCGGAGAACGTAAAAATGAAAAAGATAAACACGCTCTGATACAAAAAGGAAAAGACAGCATATGAAAATGTGACAGGTAGGTAAAAACGACTTTTTTTTTCTCGCTGTCTAAGTTTTTTGTAATTAATTTCCTCTTTTTTACGCCATTTTCTGTACACATAATTCATGCCTAGATAGATCATAAAATCCATATGGTAACATAATACAATTCCATCTATTTCAGTCTTCTTGCGTCAGTCTAGCCTCGTTTTTAGCAGTTAGAGAGATAATTACTGGAGACGACCATAGATTCATAACACCATGCACTCGATCTAAAATGTTACGGTACTCAACTCTCATGACGGTTTAGGACAGACATGCAGCATTTTTCACGCAGTAGTCAGTATGCGTAAAATGCGTAAAATTCACCTAGTCATCCATGCTAACAGAGAACCAATTTCAACTAATACTTCGTAAGATTTTTCTATAGTCGCTCAATGTAATATCCGTACTTTGGTCCAGAGTATCGTGATGAACATGCACAATCTTGTGTTTGCGACCTTTGGGATAAGGATACGTGTTATCCAGCTCACAAACACGGCGAAGAATGGACTTGGGCAAAGGACGCCATGCCAGATTACGTTTCTTCTCCCCCTGCATTAAAATTTGGATATTCAGAAAGGAAAAATAAGGAAGAAAAAAAAGATTTTCTTTTTCCAGTTAAAAAGATAAATTTGGATGAGAGATGAAAATTGTTAAACAACATGATCAGTATACACATGGCATCCATCTGATAAGGTTGGTATAAAAGATGTAGTATTAGATAATGAAATAGAAGATCCTGTGCCAACAGAATGCGGGTATATTATAATTACAAAATTAACCCTGAGGTTTTCGCACCATTAAAAAAAACTCATATAAATACCCCCTCGAGATATGCAGTTGCTTTGGAAACTATGCTCTCTAGAAGTGCAATTTTGTAAACTAGAAACATATGTAAGGGGTATTTGCAATATCTAGAGTTAATAACTAGTAAAAAAATAAACAGAATTACGGTTAAACCTCAAGGGTAGTATCTGTTATTATCCTTAGACCACTTGAAGAGGGACGTTCTTTGCTTAAGATACGAACTTTTTAAGTTTAGTCATTCAACGAAGGTAAGACTCGCTAAACCATGTATTCTCACTTATTTAAAAAAAAATCCGATCAAATAACATCGTAATTTATATAACAAACAACTTTAACTTAAAGGAATATTATATAAATTTTGATTAGATATTAAAATTTTATTTTGAAAGAATACTCTTCATGGGACAAAAATCATTTGAGGCACCCTCTTCAAGTGGGACCGAATGAGTACAAAAAATATCTTTGATGAGGAGCCATAGAAAGCAACCTGCTGATTGCCTAGTTGCATACGGCTTGCTTTCAAAAGATTCCGCCATTTGTCCTGCAAAAAATCACGAGCAACAAATGATACCACATCCCCCCTAGACGAGGGTAGTGCCAAATAGTGCATCCCCCCCAAAAAAAATTACGCGCTCACCTTGAGATCTACAGAGGTTCGATGGATGGATGCAGAAAATAAAAGCTTCTTAATCCGACTCCATCTCCCAACACCGTATTCAGAAACACCGTCGATTAATTTCTTAACTTCCACGATAGTCCATAACCTATGATGCTTTCTCCGACCACTAATTTCTTCAGAGCTCTCTTCAGCGGGACAGCAATCGTTCTTCTTTTGAGGTGCCATTGTTCTCGGACAGTCGACCTTTTTCCTTGGACTTGCTGCCAGGACACTTTCGTTTGCTTTATTCGGACTTGGGGCGGCGAGACGTTGTTCGTCCTTTTTCTTTACATCAGCTGCAGTAACAGTGAGATCGCTTTTCTTCTGACTTGCTGTTGTGGGGCTATGATCCCTTTTTTTTACATGAAGGGATGTGGAGTATTGGTCCCTTCTCTTTTGATTCTGTGTAATGACACGGTTATCTTCTGACTTAATGATCGGATTCTCTCTCTCTGAACTACGCGCCTGTTTAAACGAAGTACCAACTTCCTTATTCTGGAACCAAAGCAACATAGAATTTAAAATTAGTACACTTTATGCACACTATTCCAAAAATCCCCATGGGCGGCCGGCGAGACGCTAGGAGGCCCCCGGGCGTTCCAATTATAGCCAAGGTGTTCGGATTAGGCATTTTTGGTACTAATCAGCCGCCTAGATGGGCTGGGGAACGCGGGGGTATGCGGCGGCCGGCGGCCTAGGCAACTAGGCTTTTATTTTTGTTTTATTTAAATATTAATAAGTTCCTAAACTGAGATATAATGAACACTATGGATTACTTACAATATTTAATATGTAATTGATTATAGGTCAAATGGTTTAAACATTAAAATTTTTTAAAATTTTACATATATATAATTTATATTAAAATCATAAAATAATAATAATAAATAAATCCGATTAGTCCGATTAATACCCGATTAATACTCTGGGTGCTAACGCCTAGCGTTTTCTAGAATCACTTACAACCAATTAAAAGTGAAAGAATAAGAAAATGAATATTACAACCAATTAAAAACGAAATCAAGTGATATTTTTGTTTGTCTTTTTCATTTTTTTTATTTGACAACCGGAAATGAATGATTAGACATCAAATACCCTCTTGTCCTTGCGTAAACTATAAAAAAATATATAATTATGTAAAATTTATAAGGATGTCTTTCTATAGAACTAACCATATCATAAGCAGGGTTCTTTGGACATTCTTTACGCACCAAAGAACCGAAGGGCACCTGAATAGCTACAACAGAAGACTCTTCAGCAGGTAATGCCATGGCTCTAGATCCCGTACGACATTTCTTATGATCCTTAACCCACACAGACTTATCCCTAATGGTCGAAGAAGAGACGTCCCGCTTTCTTTTAGGACATCTCCAAATAGGATCCGCGAGTTCGTCAATGTACCTCTGTGTGGGTTTACGTGATCTCTTCTGTGTAGTATGCTCCCCAATGCAGTTCGCTTGAGTCGGCATTGTTCCTAACCTGTCGGGCTCACCATTTTGGCCCGCCGGCCCAGATTCGTCGTTCTTCTCGTTCTTTGGACTGCAAAACATCTTAACCGGAGGGGAAGAAAAGCCAGTATCGGATACATCTTGAAAACTGCAGCTTGAGATGTCGTGAAACTTGCCGATATCTTGCAGATTACACGATATAGGTGATCTCAAAGGCTTCTGATCGGAAATTGTTTCAGGCTCGTGGCAAAGAGTAGGAACTTCGCCAAATTCAGAAGTGTCGATGTTATTAAGTGGATGATTCTGGCATTCAGGAAATTCCACTATTCTAAATAGATCTGCTTTCCAAGGACTGGCGTTAGATGCTAGAGCCGAACTGTCTGAAACTGAAGTCAGCAAGACTTCACTTGAACCATAATCCATGTTCGTTATGCTGTCCGAAAATCCAACACCTGTGTACCCTTTTTCATTTATTATTTAATATTAATATATGTTTTTTTTTTGGAGGGGGAGGGGGGAGTGTAAGGTACTTGAGATCGAAAAAGAATTAACGGAAGCATTGAAAACAAACAAAAAAATACCCACCTAGAAGATAATCTTCCCCAATGCTACAAAAATCATTATGCAACCGAAAATATCCAACTTCAACTTCGCTGCTTACTGAATCAAGTACCTACACATGCCCATCTCCGATATATGAAACTCCCTCTATCACACACACACACACACACACACACACACACACACACACACAAAAAAAAAAAAGAGCAAGTAGTATCAAATAAACGTATTATGATCCCACTAAAAGTAGTAGCCTTGACCATAAAAAAGTGAATAATTAGATTAAACTATGGCTCAACCATAAGTTAAAAAAAAAAAAAAGGAATAACCAACTATGACATACATCCCGATTGAGAATATCTTCCCTTTCCCGAGCAATACCAGTACTTGTGATACCTGCAAAAAATTAAAAAATATGAAAAACAGCTGGCGATATGCCAACACACTCTCAAACGGACAGGTTTTCTAAAATTATACTGCACCGATTTTATCCAAAACAGAAAACAATCTAAAGATACGTGTTTCAATCATATATGTAGAAGAGATTAAAGGGAATTCGTTAACACAATTGACAACTTCCCTAGGCTACAATGAAATGAAGAAAACGAAATGCTATTTCACATTTTCATTTATATTATATATATATATATATATATATATATATATATATATATATATATAGAGAGAGAGAGAGAGAGAGAGAGAGTATCTGTTCAACTCAGTCCTAAAACCATTTATGAACCACCAAAAAGAAAACTCGGCTATTATTTTTATTAGTCCGTAGGGCTGGAATATTAGGCAATACCAAAACTCCGAGAAAAATCTTCCATGTCCATAGCTTTCTCTGGGATCTTCTCACTAAAACACATGACACCATCGACTGAGACATGCCCGTCTTGGGGTTCTACAAGAAGACGCTCAACATCAATCGTCCCATCTTCAAATCCAATTGTTGGAGGTCCATCCTCCATGACCTGATCAATATTTTCAATTATACGACACGTATTCTATCAAGATTTACAGGTAGAGCAAAACCAAAGATCTTCTATTTCAGAAATATCTCGACAGAATCATACGAAACAAAATAATACACAAAATGAGCGAATTTTTACTCTCTAGATTCCGAAATATCGTCCCTCTGAAAATAATCAAGCTGAATGATACTCCACAATTAAAGGTTCAACCAACAGAAAACTGATTGTAAATTCACCATTAATAAAAATAGTTTCCTTCAATGGCTCGTCTTGTACCCTGTTTTCCCTACTGTGATGATAAAATAAATATTTATTTAATTTCAATAATTCATTCTAAATGCATAGCATTCGACGTATGTAATATCTAAACATTAGAAGAACAAAAATAATAATTAATAATAATTAATAATAATAATAATCTACATATGACAGCAATTATCATACTCTATAACTCATGATTCCTCAACCGCCAACCTCCGGCAAAAGATAAGCAACATATGAACAAAAAAAGTAACTATTAGTGGAAGAAAGATGAGAAATATGCCCCAAATTACATCGAAATACCAAATTACAGAAATTTAACGCTACAATAATAATCGAAAAAGAATAAAAGGTGCATTTCAAAAAAAAAAAAAAAAAAAAACTAACCTAATGCTTCAGTTCGCCTGAGTAGTCTCTCTTGTACTCGGTGTCTGTGTGTGAGAGAGAGTGAGGCAGCGTGTGCAGAACGATTTATCGACGGAATCGAAAGAGGTATTACAAAGTCGCAATGGAACAAGAGATCTGGCGTCCGCCGTAGTGGTGAGCAGTTATTGTGTGCCACTGAGACACGGACATCATATGTTCAGTTCGGGACTCTTTTCTTATGATTTTTAGTGAGTACTCATTTTTACTTTGCTGTCTTAAATAAATCTTTTGTCAACATAAAAGTCAAACCGTAGTCTCAGATTCTCAAGACAAACCAACAGCACAGCAGCAATAAATTAAGAATGTTATGAATTAACAACTATTACGAGTTTTTTTTTTTGAGGTAGAAACGAGAAATTGTATCAGACGAGTGTTACGAGTATTTTAGTTTAATTTATCCATCGGCACGAAATTTCAATTGCCTAAACTAATTGATCCCTTAATATTATGGTCAATTTGGAAAAATATTATGAAATTTGGCCAAATTTCAAAAGGATTTCACTTGTGTTTTAAAGAGATAATCTATAATATAAGAAATAGTAGTGTTTTTCTTTTTTTATTTTTATATAGGAGTTGAGGAAGTCGAATTCAGGTGTAACTTTTAATACAAAGGACTCGTGGCCCACTGGACTATCCTCAATGTTTTTCAAAGAACCACTTTACCCCTCTGAAATAATAAAATTCAAAAGTAACTCCAAAATAATTTAATGAAATTAATATTGTGCGGCCATTTTTTTTGTGCGGCGGTCGTGAGAACTTTGGCAACTAGTCCTTTTTTTTGTGCGGCCACCTGTCGGCCCGCGCGCCGAAAGACCCACCGCCGACCAGCCTGTTTTTCTTCTTTTTTTGCAGTCGCCGCCAGCCGACTTACAAGGGTCAACATATTTTCTTCTAACAACAATTTGATAATTAGATAATTTTAATCCAATCATAACACATTACCGTGTCATTATAACACATCTACTGTGTCATTATTGCATGTGTTATCTCTAATCTATTATATAAAGGACAATGGTCTTTTTAGATAGTCATAATGTGCACCTAAAAAGACCATTGTACCCTTCCCTCCATGTTAGATCGCCGACAGCCGACCTATTTTTTTTTTGTGTGTGTGTGTGTGGCCGCCTGCTTGCGAGCACGGCGACAGACCTCCGGCGGCCAACCAGTTTCTGGATTGTCGGTCTGCTTTCTAGCGGGCCAATATAATTATTCCTAACATTTAATCTAGTAATTTGATTATTTTAATCCCATTGTGCCGGCGTCACCATGTCATTTGACACGAGTTATTCATTAGTCTATAATGTAAAGGATAATGGTGTTTTTCGTCGTCGTTCCCTTCATGTTAAATTTAATAACATAAAAAATACTCCTAAACTTTCAAGAGAGCTCTTAAGATCTTTAATAAATTGAATATTGACCGACATTTTTTTTTGCAGCCCCAACAGTCCTCCAGCAACGGCCATTATTCAGTCGACTTGCTCTCCGGCACCAGCTAGTTTTCTTTTCTTTTTTGGGGGGATCGGCAGACCTCGAGTGAGGGTCTTTTTTTTTTTTTTTTTGCGGCGACCTGTCGACCTCTTCTCCAGCGAAGCCCCTGCGGGCTGCTGGTGACCAAGTATTTTTTTATGGCCGTCTGTCGGCCTATTCTCCGTCAGGCCACCTGCTGGCCGTCTGCAGGCTTCTGATGAAGGGTCATTTTTTCTAACAAGGCAACCTGCTACTTTGATAATTTTAATCCATTCATGACACTGTATCATTATGGCATGGGGTTTTCCATGATTAGACGTGAGTCCGGCCTGACTTTAGGTAATTTATCTTTTATAATTATATTTTAGTCAAACCGATTATAATTTATTAGATAGCCCTTCTTTGGACAATGATGATCCACTATATTAGTGTAAAAATTTCATTAAAGTTACATTTTTTTTCCAGAATATTTCAAAATAATTTATTAATTTCCGATATGTTGTACATCAACATGATAATGAAAGTTAAAATTACGTATTTTCTAAATCACGCATGACATCAGATAGAGCAATTAGACGGCTTGACAGTAGAAAAAATATCTTTATATTCATTTAAACCATTACACTTTACAACGGAGAGGCGGGCATTTAAATGTCGAAACGTCCGGTCGGTCGGCCTATTCAGTGCTATTTGGTCACTCTCCAAAGAATTCATTTCTTTAAAGAATAGTACGATATATAAATAAATACTAGAATAAAAAATAGTTTATGAAAAAAAAAAGGAAAACAATGATTGAACTTTCTTGTCTTTGTAGCAAAATGCGAAATCCCTCGCCCCCAGAGCCCCCACCCCCCGGTCCGAAAGGGATTGGTGGAAGAATTAAATCATGGTGACTCAACGGCCCACTAGGTGGGAGGAACAGTGCATGGTGCCCACAAGGAGCTATCCCCCACATTGGAGGGATAAAACTCCCACTGCTATTTGTCGTGACTCGAACTGCGTCGCTTGTAGCTGTCACGAGGCAGGTTGAAGTGCCCATGCGGACATTGAACTTCCTTGTCTTATTTTCAATTATAGGTTGCATGAAAAATAAGGTATTTCATAAACCGATTGCAATAGAATGCCAAATTTCTTTTTATTTCTTATGTTGTTCCAACATAACTAAATCAAAATGGTGATGGCACCCAAAAGTGAGTCCATATGATACAACTATAGCTATCTGCTAAACTATATGCTGATGATACTTTTCTTTGTACACACAGACACACAGAAGAAGAAGGGGAAACTTAGGGCTTCCCAAATTTAACCAAACAAAAGTAAGCTAGAAACCTACACAATATACCACTGACTATGAGGTAAACTAGACAATAACTCCAACGATGAACATCGTAGCCAAAGTCGTTCAATACAGCACACCGAGTTATCAACCATACTCCAGAGTATCTGAAGAGACATAAATCGAACATTATAAGCAGAATCTAAAACTTACAAGCCGAATTTTTCATTTTTCATTTTTTTTTTCTTTTCAATTTGGATAATTAAAAATAACACCCTTGAGATTCGGCCTAATACTACAAACAAAGAATCCGATTATACAAAAAGCAAATATCAAGTGGGTCTTCGTAATTATATTGAACCTCAAGGCATTGTATGGGTAGGTTTATATCAACTGGTAGCTAAAATGGAAGGTAAAGTTGGCACTGACCTTTGAGCATTTGCTATCAAAAACGCCTCCAAAGCCCATTTTGGATAGGTGTAACCACCTATTGTTTTTCCAATTTTGTCATCTTTACCTTGATTCGCAATTAGAGTAAGAACGACCGGAAGAAGCACACACCACTGCGTTCAAAACGGAGTTGTCAGCATCACATATGCAGAACCACAGATGGAAATATAGGAATATAGAGAGTTTTTGGGTCATTACCAGTTGGGCTTGACTAGGCTGAAGGAAGATAGCAAAGACATAAGCTATCCCGGTAACGCAATATACGAGGCAGAGCAAGACAATGTAGTTTTCTAGGAATGTCGATCTCGGATTACTGAAAGAATAGAACATGGATAGGAAAACCAGAGGCTTGATAAGAGTATTAAAATGATCGACTGTATCTTTGGAGAGGAAATAGGCTAGGCTGCTCATGCCACTTTCACTCTCTCTCCGGTAGTGTAATTTATCCAGAGAAAATGATCTTAAGGCGGAGATCTTACATAAGAGTGCTGCAAAACAGAAATTAAGGTAATAAACAACAGGGAACAATACTAGCTCTGCTCACTGATGATATGCATCTAGTTGAAAAAGGTGATACATATTTCGCGACACTGTTTCAGAAAAAAAAAAGGTGTGATCGATTTAAGCGAAGAATTTAGATTAAACATAAAGAATAAACAACCAAGAAAATGTGAGGTGAGTCCAAATCCACCAGCAACTAAAACAAAGTAGTAATTTGAGGGGGAATCAAGACTCGAACAAGACAAGGCAGAGGAAAGTGCGAACCATCAATCTGAACAAAAAATTCAACGAAAACAGTGTATATGTAGGTGAAGAATCTACTTACAGACTGCAATCACTGTGTACATATATCCAAAATAGCCAAATGTGTCACCCTTCACTTTCGAAAGAGTTCCTAAGCATGCTCCAGCAAGCAAAAGGATCAGATAATCTGCTGCTTGTAGCTGAGCTTCTCGTAGCCGTTGCTTGCCATTTCTAAAGAAATTCACAACATGTCACTAACTAAACTTGAGAAATAAAGCCGCAATACTGTATAACATCCAGGCTAGGAAGCACCGACGCGGGTACTCGTAAGGGTACGGGGTGCGGCAAAGAGCATTTTTGGAAAATATGAGACACTGGTACGGCCTGGACATGCCGAATATATATGGTCATTGTGAACAATAAATGACATCCATAAGGGGACACTTATTTTGGAGTGTCCCATACGTGTCCCCATATCCGGAGTGTCCGACACTCATACGTTAACCTCCTAGAAGTGTCGGTGCTTCATAGCATCCAGGTAACAGAGTATGTTTGGTCCATAAGTTCTCTCCGGCATCCGGAAAATAAGGTCACTCACTTCCACCTTTTGTACTTAAGCGGGAAATATCCAAATTTATATCCATAGTAAATAGAGCACAATAGAGAATGATAATGGCGAGCCTGAAAATGCCATTTCATTCCAGTGAATGTAGCTCAGATAAAAATGGTGGCGAACCTGAGAAGAAGAAGAAGACTAGAGCTCAGAAACTTATACCCCTTGAAGGCTTAAGCTTGACAGGTAAAATTTTGATCTCAAGGTAAAATCTTGATATCAAGACTCGATTTCAGATGTGTCTTTTACGTAACGTGTGAAGAGATTATAGAATATGATATCAAATTTCATGGATGGAAAAGTAAATGCTTGGCTAGAGCATTACAAGATAAAAACTGTTGATGCCTTGTTGAATCTGATATTGGAGGTGGAAGAAAGTTTTTCATGTTTTTCATGTATATCCTTAAGCACATGATCCAGACCCATTTGAAACTATGGAGAAAATGATTAATTTGTTTTTAGTGTTTGAGGATTGTAAGGGATCGAAAATGAAGAGAATGTGCTTGGTTTTCCAGGTTTGTGGACTTCAATATCCTACCACTGGTGAGTTGGTCGCCTCGTTCGTCAGGTATCTAATACATGCGCCACGGATGGTCCTGATGCAAATCGATGACATCAGTTGTGATATGTCCCAATTCAAAGATTAAGTTCAACTTTCTCCTTTTGGACTATAAATGAAACATTAGTATAACATGGTTGAACTATGATTGATCGAGCTGAGGAAACATGGACGTAGTGGGAGAGAATTATTATATGTACATATTAGAATCGTTTCTTCGGCAGATTGAGACCACGAGCTGGGCGTGAGAACATAGAGTAACTAATAAAATGGAGGGGTCACTTTCTCAACTCACACGTAAAGGAATACCTTTGAGCGGGGCCACTTTCTCAACTCACACGTAAAGAAATATCTTTGAATACCGTTTAGATTGGAATATATCATAACTGATGTCATCGATGTGCGTCAGGCCCATCAGTGGCACTTGTATTGGATACTTGACGAACAAGCCAGACAACTCATCAGTGGTAGGATATTGCACATTTTCTTCATTTCCGATCTCTTCCGATCCTCAAACGATAAAAACAAATTGACCATTTCCGCCGTAATTCTAAATTGATATGAATCAGGTGCTTAAGAATATACAACACAAGTCTACCTCAGCATCAGGTGCTTAAGAATATACAACATAAGTCTGCCTCAGCATCAACAACATCGAAAACTTCAATCTTATTCTTTAAAAACATGAAAACTTTCTTCCTTTACCTCCAATATCAGATTCACAACGGCAACCCGAGCACTATCAACACCTTTTTGTCTTGTAACGCTCTAGCCAAGCATTTACTTACGCGTTCATGGAATTGATATCGCATTCCATAATCCGTGCACACATTACATGAAAGACATACATCTAAGATAGAGTCTTGATATCAAGACTTTACCTTGAGGTCAAAATTTCAGCTGTCAAGCTTAAGCCTTCAAATGGTATGTGTTTCTTTGCTCCAACCTTCTTCTTATCAGGCTCGACACCAATTTTTTGTGAGATACTTTCACTGGAACAGAATTGCCTTCTCAGGCTCGCCATCAACGCCCTCAGTGCTCTGCTGTGCTCTATCTACTATGGATCTGACTTTTGATATTTTCGGCTTAAGTTACACGGTGGATGTGAGTGACCTTATTTCCCGTTGCAGGAGAGAACATATGGACCAAACATACTGTTAATAGTGAGGAGTATGCCCCATTTTTGGAGAGCGAGAAGAAAAATGCTACCACTTGAAATTTTGTGACCATAAAACATGAAACAGAAATTGATCACATCATTGACGAAGCAGCATGAATATGTATGTTTCAAGGAAACCCATCCCATAATAGCGTTATGTGATTGATGTGGATAATTAATTCTCCAAGCTAGGGATGAAACTACCGATTCTCCATAAAGTTCATCTAACTACTTGTTTGTCTTTCAGGTTAGATTTCTCAACCCTTCCTCTTACCATCTAGATTCGGGAAGGATTGGTGATTTTAACCCTGACTTGAAAACTGAAGAAACTAACAAAGAACCAGACATTGCATGCGAAACACAAGTTTCGGATCATATACCTTCCAAGGAAATATCGATATTGCCGAATTAAACCAGGCGTATATCTCTCAGACAAGTCGTATGGTGTAAAAAAACTTTGTTGTGAGTGCTCTTCGGTATCATTTAACGCGCTTCCAGCAGAAGATGGTTCTGGAACTCCATGAGTGCTAGTACTTACACCTTTAGATGCAGATGCGATTTCGTCGCACAAATGTAACATATCTGGAGGCACAGGATATCCGTTGTGAAGCATCCATCGGATGGGCAGCTGTTCAACAGTCAAACCAGCACTTGGTTTCACTATACCCTCGAGTATATCAATGAAGTGATCGGGAGGATTGACACGTTCGGGTACAGTTATTCCGAAGCTTGCAAAGTATTCTTCCACTTTTTTGACAGGTCCATGGTACACAGTAAGGCCACCTTTGGCTAAAAGTATCAAGTCATCGAACATCTTGTACAAGGTATAGCTGAAGTAGGAAAATGGTAGATCATGACATTAGCAACAGCAGCAACATCGCATGAAAAGTAGGGGGAACTTGTATATTAATAATATAGGTAATTATATTGAACAACCTTCTAAGCCCTGGAAAGTGTGCACTAGGAATTTTGAAAAAGATAACCACCATACTTTCTCCTCCTATGAGGAGAATTGTCCAACTTTCGGATTTTATCAAATGAGATCTCAGTTAGAAAATTAAAATGAAGCCAGTGGAATTAAATCCCAGTCACTTTTGATTACAGTTGGAATAATGTCAGTGCTAAAGAGGAGCAGTGGATATCATTAGGCTTTACCTGGGCTGGTGAACAACCATGCAGATGTTTACTCCTTCAAGAGCTTCACGTCTAAGGGCTTTAATGAGTAAGTTGGAAGATGAACTGTCTAAGCCAGATGTGGGCTCATCCAAGATTAGTAGTGAAGGTTCCATCACCATTTCCAGCCCTACATTTACTCGTTTTCTCTGGCCTCCAGAGATACCTCTCTTTTCAACTGTCCCAACAAGAGAATCTCTCACAGCCTGTAGTCCAAGGGACTCAATAACTCTTTCAACAACAAGAACTTTATCGGCCTTTGGCATATCTGCAGAAAGTCTTCACAGTGTTGAAGCCAAGCCAAGCAGACAGCAACAATCAACACAAAATACAAACAAACAAACAAACAATTTGTCAAACAACAAATAAGAATGAATAAATTGAACTAATGGTGCAACTTCAAGAAAGAAAAGTGTATTGCACCAATTAAAATTAGCGAGTCACAGATAGAATAGTTTCTACAAAAACTGGGAACAACTTGCAAAGGTAAGACTAAGAAACGGACAATAACAAAATAAAGAAGCATGGTCTGCAAGACTAGGGATAAGTGCGTCTTCTGTAGGTAAGTGCATATACAAACAATCAACTCCAGAACATAGCTAGAGAAAATTAGAATTTAGGAGGAAGAAATGTCGCAAATTCATCTACATATAGTTTCTTGCTGCACCATTACAAAAAAAAAAAAAAAAAAAAAAATATTAGTGATGTGAAAATAGAGGATTATAGAGATTGAACGTAATTTATTATGCAAATGTCACACTCAGGACATCATTACTAATGTTCACTTTTCAGTACCAAGCAAATTAAATTCTCTATGGAAAACAAATTCCCAGCTATGGCACGCATTACTATATCAGTTAGCGACTGTAGAGAGTCCTCTAATGATCAGGTTAGCTTATTTAACATCACATACGTGGTTCAAGGGATGATTTGCTCCACATGCACAAGATTCCAATAAGTTATATACCTGCACCGGGCACTGAAGTGGAGGTTCTCTTCTACTGTCAAGTTTCCATGGACAATGTCATCTTGTGGAACAAAACCCACGATTTTGTTGTAACAGTGAATGGAATCCGGTCTTCCATTTATGAGAATTGAACCAGTTATGATGCATCCCCTTATCTTTCCAGCCACAGCAGAAAGAAACGTTGTTTTCCCTGCCCCTGATGGACCCATGACGGCAGATATTCGACCAGGCAAAATTTTCCCAGTCACACGCCTCATCAGATGTTTGTTTTTGTGTTTCAGAGTGATAGTAAGGTCTTTGAAAGCAACCTCAAGAGTAGGCCTAGTCTTCACATCTGTATCAGTGGCCATTGAAATTACTCCGGAGAAGGTCAAGTTCTGCTGTTTCTGTTCCATAGCTTTCTCCTTCTCAAGCTGACCATATGCATATTTAAATATTTGACTCTTAGTGTGCAACTGTTTTGCTGTGGGCATTTGCTTCTTGATATTTTTATCTCCGATCGCCATATCAAAACCCTTGTGACTTTCTGGATTATCTTCCAGTGATTGTATCATCTTAGTGAGGTTGCCTGCTTCTTTCTTCGTTTTTGGAGCACCGGTTGGTGGTGCAGTAGAGTTACTTGGAAACTTAGGTGGAAGTGATGATGCATCACCACTTTTACGCGAAAATGTCCGTGATAGCTGTTGTTGCAAGCCGGCAGCTCGCTTTTTAGCAGCATCTTTTGCAAATTGCCACCTCTGTCTTGCTTGTGCAGTCTCCCGAGCGCTTCTTGCTGCTCTCTCTCTGGACTTGGCCAATCTTTCATAACGAGTCGTGAGGACTTGATCAGAGCAATTGTAAAACACAATCAACACCAAGCTCAACATACCCTGCATGTACCGTCGGAATCAAGTTATGGCGACTGACAAAGGCGAAAACGAATTTTGAGTATTCGATTTATGTACAGTTTTGTTCCACGAAGCGGATGGAAACAATAAAGTAAAGAACCATTTATAGAACAAAATATGAATTAGTAACAGGTTTCCACTTACAATGAGCAGAAACCCGTATGCATGCAAGTTCTGCGTGTCGGAATTTGGATTGCATGTACTCAACTTGAAGCAAGCTGCAAATATTCAGTATAATATTATAAATAAAGGGTAAAACAAACATATGTGCTAGACCAGAAGAGCACAATTTCAAGGAACGCAAAATGAGGTGCCAAGGGGGATTTTGAGGAACAATCCTAAAATGTGCGCCACATATGACCTTATCTACACTAATTTGATATGCCTAAACAAACCATAAGCTAAAATAGTTTTCAGTAACTATTCACGAACTTCATTCAATTATCATCTAAAATTATGTTGCCAAGAAAGTCCTATTAATTTCATAAAACAATCATTTTCCATCATGAGTCACTTGTAGTACAACCTATAACCAAATGTTTCTCTCAGGCAGTTGCAGTTGGAAAAAACAACAATATCTATGAACAGAAACAATCTTCCAAGAGAATCAATGACATCTACTACCTATCCCACTATCTATCTATCTATCTATCGATCTCTCTCTCTCTCTCTCTCTCATTGAATCAGCTCAAAAAGTTTTACAGGGTACCTCTTTGTTCAGTAGTGCCCTGCCTGCAGTAATGCCTGGATTTGCAAACACAATGAAAGTTATTAAACAGAGATGGAAGACGCCATGTATAAAGAACCACTGTTTAAAATGTGGTGCTCATTGGTGAAGGATTTAGGGACAAAAGCCTTTTAACGATATACATACCCTTTATGACATTGAATCCTTTGTGTGGTAGTCGGACAGTAAGATCCTGCTGAACAAAATATTTCATCACTACTAGTTACACCCGCCCATATATCCGCTCCACCGCAAGAGTGATTTGGTTTACCAGGAGGTAATTGATATGCATATCTGAAATAATTTTTTAACAAAATATTATAAAGTGATCTTACAAGTACCAAAAGTTTCATGTATGGATAAAGAAGTCCGAGTGCAAAATAAACTCACGGTTCACATATGCCAGTTGCTTTATTGAGCTTTGCACGCGGGCAATATGAGCCTAAAGGACAAGCTTCAGTAAAAAGAAATATAGTGAGTTACAGAGCTTCAATGATTGATTATCTTTAAATGATTTGTTAAGCATTCAGATACTTCCAGTCTCATATCGGGTAAAGTTTTTAACCTATTTATGTAACACAAGTGTTTGCACCAAAGAAACTTTTACATGCGATCATCATCATAACCATAGTTGTTAAAGGCGAGACAATGCGCAAAAAATATAAAATAAAATAAACTATAAAACTTATAAACATGTAATGACATAATTATCCAACAAAAAACTTAATAAACAAGTAATAACATAATTATCCAACAAAAAACTTAATAACTAACCAAATTAAAGTGTTGGAACAATAAAAACAACTTTGAAAGTGCGGCGATGGTTGGCGGTCCTGAAGCTCCAGCGACGGTCTCACAGATCAGGCAAGTGTACAAGTCAGTCCGTTCGTTTTTTTTTTTTCTGACCTGAAGCCTGGTTCTTATTTCTTTTTTGCTCTAGCGTGTTCTGTTCTATTTCTAACGTTTTAGTTGTTAAAATAAGAAAATAGGTTTAAAAGTGACTAACTATTGAAAATGCTGAAAAAGAATAATCTGTGCATCTGTTAGAGGCGCGCCTTTTTAGCGCCTCTGTAAAACAAAAGGCATGCCAAGGCACGGGCCTCAGCGATGTCGCCCGCCTCAGGGCTTAAAAGACGATTTTGCCTTCCTGTCTGCGCGCCTCGCACCTTTAATAACTACGATCATAACATCAAAGGACTTTATAAATAGAATAGAGTGTTCTGATTGGACGCTATACCATGTACATTACCAGCACGAAGTTAGCAGTATACTGTCAGGTCCTACTATGTAACTGAACTTGATAATTTTAATATGAAGACATCAAAGGCCGAGAATTAGGATTTTTCTAAAATATTTGAATAGAGCATTACAGCAAAGAACAAATTAAGCCCTATGAAAATCATAAACACTTCAAACTATAAAATGTGGAAGAGCATTAGAAATTTCTCTTGAGGGCATACAGCATTTCGTAATAATATCCAAATCAAGATTGTTTATTGGCTTATTCCACCATAATTAAAAAAAAAAAAAATTACAGAAATTTGGAGACCATGCAGACATTTCAATATTCATATAGGACACATCATATGAAAACAAGTTAAACTATCTTGTCTATATGCATTTCAACGGGCGAACTCAAAAGGCACTGTGCATTTATCCCGAGCAGTATGAGATTTTGTTGTAAGGACAGAAATCAAGAATTTAGCATCGCCACAATCATAAAATAAAATCAGAAAAGGCAAGAAGCTACTGTAAGATGAACTTGTATCACCTTTAAAGACTAGCTGCAGTAATAACATTACATTTGTTATGCAAAAGCCAAAAGTTTAGCCAATTCTATTCAACAAAAAGGAAAGGTACTCACGAATCATGCAGGTGAGGCCTCTGGGGCAGAAAAAACCCGCGCAACATGGTTGACTATCACGAGTCCTATCAGGAAAGTCCTTAGAGTTTTTCAGGTCAACCTGTGCATCTTGAGAAATGGTGCACGCCCAACCAGGCTCACATCCAGGAACCCATGAGGTTAAATTGCAGTTTCTGTTGGGTTTTAAGAATGAAGCATCAGCTGACTTTGTATCCATAAAACTAGAAAAATAGAACTTCATTTCTGCTGCTGTGCAGATCCTCTTTGTTACATCTGTTGAATTGAGCAAAGCAATACAAGAAATTACAATGTAGAGATGAAGACGGCTTAAAAATGATTCAATTTGATTGATATGGTGTCATCAGCTTTCCCAAGATATGCACAACAGATTATATCCTTTAAAAGTATATTGTGTGGCTGTGAAACTAGCAGTGTCAGAGACATTTAAGTTGCCTTGCACAACATAAAGGCACACTTGATTTTGCTGACACCATTTGATGGCACTATTAGACATACACTTTGCATAAGAAAAGCATCTGCATCCCTCATAAGCAAAAAAATTGCATAAATTCAGTCAATTTTCTAACAATAAAGAAATACCTTTGGTCTCTTTAACACAATTACTCAGAAAATCCAAATTGTTGGAGAATTTGAATGCTCCATTCATATCAGCATTCCTAGGAAAATCAAAAGCACTTGAGCAAATAGGCTAAGAGACCAACAACAAAAAAAAAAAAATGAAATAGTGTTACGAACAAGTTCATCATTCAAAAAAAAAAAAGGTCACTAGACTAACACATTCTTAGTGCAATATCCCAAGGTATCTGTAATCTCCTTGTTGAATATCTGTGTGAGATTCAAGATCTGGTTATAGATGAGAGATGTAACAAGCGGCAGCACTTTAGGATTACCAGACTTCGAATAGTCATCTTCGT